>CM053791.1:434450535-435153035 GCA_028749045.1 Cupressus sempervirens | reverse complement strand
TTGGTCCCACCATGCATGTGTGTGTGTGTGTGTGTGTGTCTATATATATATATATATATACTATGAGATTAAAGAAAAGACTTATATGTGTGAATGCATGATACTGACCTAGTAGTGTAGTTAATGAAAAAAATTTGTTGCATAATGTAATGTGGAAGTGAGGATGAGGTAAAATTGTGGAAAAGAGAGAAAGTGAGATGATATTTTTACAAACAAGGTGATCTATTTTATTATGTTTCTTTGAACAAAGCCACAAAGATGAGTCAGGCTGGGTACAAAACCTAGCTACTATGGCTACAAGAGGTTCTTCAAACTCCATCAATTACAGGAACTCCTCTTCACTTTTTGGCTTATGATAAAGCTTAAGCTTTTGACCATTTACCAATAGTTTCAAATCAAAAAATGATATTATTTCATATGGCCCCAACAACCTTTTTTGAAAATTACTTGTAGTGTGATGATACCGTAAATCATACAGTAGTGCCCAATCACCAATTGAAAATTATTTATCTTTGATAAAATTATCAAGCCACCTCTTCCTTTAATACTAGATAACTTTGGTGTTATGCAAGGTAGACTTCCTATACTCATTTAAGTCATTCAGCTATAGATTTCTTTCTCTTTGAGCTTTAGTGAGATCAATGTTGAGTTCTAATGTTGTCCTCAGTGTTTGATATTGAAATTCAATACGCATGATAGTTTGTTTACCATAAACTAATTCAAAGGGAGTGAAACCAGTTATAATCTCCCATCTTGTCCAATAACCCAATAATGCTTCATGTAGACAGAATGCCCAATCTTTTTTATGGATAGTTATAGCTTTGGTCAGAATGGCTTCAATTTCCCTATTTTTTAAAATCTCTACTTGACCATTGGATTGAGGATGATAGAGTGAAGATGCTTCATGCCTAATGTGAGTGTTATTATCAAATTGGAAGTAAATTGGGCACCTTGATCAGTTACTAGCTCCCTAGGGACACAAAAACTAGTAAATATAGCTTCATACAAAAACCCTACAATATTGTTATCCCTAGCATGTTTCATAGGTTTTGCTTATAGCCATTTATTAACATAATTAGTACAATCTAAAATGTATGATTTCCCATTTATTAAGGTTCTATGGGTCCTACAAAATCTATTCCCAATTTATATAAAGGTGTGACAATTACCTATGGCTATAGGGGTATTTTATTAGACTTAGTAGACCTTCCTATTCTTTGACATTTGTTACAATTTTTTGTATATCTTACTACATCTTTGTGTAGAGTGGTCCAGTAGTAACCTGTTGTCAAATTTTTAAATGTTGTAGCTAAAAATTTTCCCCCACATGGTTGATCATGACATTATTTCAAGATGTCATATGTATCATCTTTTCTAATACACCTTTGCATCACCTGATGAGTTCATCTATAAAACATACAACCCACAATCAAAGAAAAGTTAAAACTTTTCTCTACTAAAAGTTTTCAATATCATCATACCATGGGTTTTGTGCTGATATAGAAAAAAAAATTCATTTGGAAAGTTATCGTCTATTAATGTAGGATCTTTTGGAACATGCAAATGAGAAATAAAATCAGCTACCACATTTGCTTCCTTTGTCTTGTCTATTATAGCTCAATCAAATTCTTGCATGAGAAATAACCAACAAGTTAGGCATCCAAAAATATTAGGTTTATTTATCAAATGCTTAATATTAGAGTAATATGTATGCACAAATATTTCTTAACCACTTATGTAGTGTCTAAATTTGTTGAGTGCATATATCACTGCAAGTAGCTCCTTTTTAATGATAGATATAGTTGAATTATGATCCTTGCAAATTCTTACTAATGTTAGATTGCATATTTAATAGCTCTTTCTTTTATACCCAAGATAGTTTTTATAGTGTAATCAGATGCATTTATATGTATGTGGAATGGAAGGCTCCAATTAAATCCACATAAAATAGACCATGTTGTGGTCAACACCTATTTTAACTTATGGAATGACTTGTCACATTCTAAATTCTATAAAAATAAACATCCATTTTGAAGAAACTATAAGGGAGCTCCAAGTTGACTAAAGTCTTTTATGAATGTCCTATAGTAACGAGCATGTCCAAGGAAGCTTCTAACATCTTTTTTTGTTTCAAGAGTTGGCAACATGCTAATGACTTCAGTCTTGGCTAGATCAACTTGAATTCCCAAAGAGGAAATATAAGGCCCCAAAATGACTCGTTCCATCATCATATAACACTTTTCACTATTCAAAGAGAGATAATAATCTTGGCATTGTTTGAGAACCCTTTCCAAGTTACCTTGTGCATCCTCAAAATTGAAACCATATACAATAAAGTCATTAATATAGCTATACATGCAATCAATAGATATATCAAGAACTATGCTAATCGCATCTCTTTGAAAGGTAGAAGGTGCATTGCATAAGCTAGAGGGTAGAACTGAATAAGAAAAAGACTCCCCAAGGGTAGGTGAAAGTATTTCTATCTACTTATAACTACTAAAACCATCTAAGAAGGAAAATTATTTCATACTAGCCAAGGTATCAAGGGCTTAATCAATGAAAGGTAATGGAAAATTATCCTTCTTCATTACTACATTTAGATCCATATGGTCCACACAAACCCTCCATTTACCTCCCTCTTTAGGTACTATAATCAAAGAAAATATTGGGTTAATCAATGAACCCTGCATTTAATAAATTTTATAGTTTGGTTTTCACTATATCTTTTAAGACTAGGTTAATCCTTCTCTAAGGTTGCCTAACAGGTTTGTACTTAGGACTGATATAAATCCTATGAGTACAGAGCTTAAGATCAAGCCCTTTCATGTTGGTATAGTCTCATGCAAATACTTGTTCACTTTCTTGTAGAAACTTGAGAAGAATTTGTTTATGGACAAGAGAGAGGCTTTCACTAATATTCAATTATTTTCCTGGACTAACTTAAAGTTTGGATATTTTATATAACATGGCTACTTCAGAAAAAGAAGTTGAGTGAATCTCATGAGGTAGTAGTGTATGAAGATATTGAAATATCTCAAATTAATGAGGTAGATTTGGAGATGGAAGGATTTTTTGCAAGGATCAATGTGTATCTTGACATGGGAAAGATTCAACACCATACTCATTGGCCAAAATAGTTGTAATGATATCACCTTCTTCTTGTGATACCATAAATGGATTCCTTCCAATTATCATGAGTTTATTGACTAGGTTATATTTTATTTTATTGTCTCCTAAGTTAGTCTATACAACATTGTCATCATGCAAAAGTGGTTGAGCAAGAGAATACAAAGTCAATTTCTTTTTGTTCATTCCATTGGAAATTGTCATCTTGCAAGACTAGAAGGCTATGGAATCAGTAATTGCAAGCCAAGCTCTTCCTAGGATAATAGGATAGCCACCTAAGGTAGCCTTAGGGGATAAAATGATAAAGTCCAATAGATATTCCTAAGAATCTAATGTAACCATTACATCTTCAACCATTCCATCTAGTTTTACAATAGACCTATCATTAAGCTAAAGAATTGTGGGAGTTTCTCTAAGGCCAATGATACTAAGGTGAGGCAAAACTTACCTTATCATGACACTAATGGATGCTCCTATGTCAACTAATGCATTATGAACTAGAATTCCATTTCCATTAATAAATATAGTAACCATTGTTCTTCCAAGATCTGAGTACTTAGGAATTGACAAACTATCCAACATTAAATCTGACAATTGTCCCATAACATGAACTATTTTTTCATCTTTTTTCTCCCTATTAGTTTGTTTAATGCAAGCTTCTTATATTTCCTTTCTATATCAAGGAGCCTCTTTAATAGAATCCATTTAATAGTGATTTTCATTGGCTAATTGAGCGGTCTTCTACAACAAGATTCTCAACAAGAATAGAATAATCAACAAGCCTTTGAGGAAAGGGTGGAGTCCTTTTCATAGGGGTAGTTTTTTTTGGAGTGGATGATGGAGTAGAAATGTCCTCATTTTTAGTAGGAGCATCATCAAGAAGTACTTCAGTCATTATAGGACCTTTTGGTGTAGGAAGAGAAGTTCTTGGCCATAAATTGATGTCATTAAAAGTGATAAAATATGTGTGTTTCTAAGTATGTTTCTTACTAGTAGGATTGGGATTAGTTTGATGAGGAAGCTCAATTTTATTTGGCTATCTTTTATTGGTTTTCTTCTTGGGCATCAAAAATTGGGTTTTCTAATAGTGGTTTTTCAATAGGTTGGTCTTCTTCTTGGTTCTCAACTTGGGGGTTTTCTTTTTTTGGAAATACAATTTCTTCTATTTCAAAAGGATCACTCTGAGGAAGGAATCTCCCAAGACAATTTCTTCTTCTATGCATCTAAAGTAAATGAAATCAAAACTACTATCCCATTGAATCAGATAAAAATGACCCTTAAGAAAGGTTTTAATTGACACCAACCTTGACAATGGTGCCAAAAATTCTTGGTGAAATGATTGGTATAGAAACTAGAATTTTATACTTAAGGATTTGACATCTTGAGTAGCATCCAAATACTTACTTGAACTCTTTTAATTTATCAAATAGGGACATAGACTTGAACTTGTATGTACAAAGTATACACTCTAACCTTTCTTATTTTCATTACTAACCTATGAGAATGAAAGTACCAAAATTAATAAAACTATAAATACTAAATCTAAGTGTTTAAAGTAAAACAAATTGATTTAGAAATAGGAATCTGTATTTTTTCCTTTACTACAAGAACAACCAATAGTTTTTTCACCAATGGTTGTCAAAGAAAAAAATTCCTATATATTCCAATAGAAATGTAAATAATAATCCTAATAACTAGATTCACTCACCAAGTGGCCCCCCTTGGATGAGAAAATGACTACAAACGAAAGATAAAGTGTTGCAAAACAACAATGTCATCTTTATTGGTATAAGCCATTAGTAGTACAAATTAAAATTAATAGACTATATATTGAATGTTGTTATGAGTTACAATCGCTCATCTACCATATGAGAGGCTCAAACTAACATCTTATTTATAACATCCAAGGAAAAGAAACTTTCCCAACATCTAGGATCTCCATCAGGTAAGGATTCAACAACATTAATCAATGCAAAGAACATTCTTCTTAGTTGAACAAGTCTTCATCAAATGTAGCACACCATAACTTTTGGATTCACACACAAGAAGTTGGTAGTTACATTGACATGTTCTAGTTGAACCATTGTTATTGGCTACATGAACTTATCATTACTTCCTTTGATCATACTCCATCTAGTCCTTTACATATTCCTGCAAGAGATTAGTACACATGCCATATTTTGAAACATATTATCCATCTCAATAACTCATAGAAAGCATTAAATTCACATATAGAATAATCCTTTCTCATGGCATATGGTTGTGGGAATCTAACCCATAAAAGTTTTAAAGGAAGAAAGTGTTCAATCTATCAATATATACACATGATTTCATTATCACATATAAGTTCTAACTTTAGCATTATATTTATGAAACTGTATGATTTCTTTGAAATCATAGTAGAGCATAGTAATTATAGGTTTATAAAGATTATATAATAAAAATTCTTTGAACTTAAAAAGGAAAAGATCTTTCAAATAACCATAAAACCTTATAAAACTACATTATTTTATAGCCCCATTAGGTGTCATAATTAGAACGACTCCCACAAACCACATTTTTAAAATGTTCATCATTACTTGAGAAGCCTATCTTTTTGAAAGAGTGATAAAACCATTGCTGATAGATCATACTCCCTTTCCCAATTGTGGTTATTTACAAATGTCACTGCTACATTTGGACCCATTTTGCAATGGAAGGTTGTCGCAATTGCAACATCTACCCATCGCCCTAGTGATAGAACCACAAATTGGCTCTTGTCAAATGGTCATCTGAATTTTGATGTCACCAATTATGATAGTGAGGGAAATCATCATAATGATGATAGCTAACACTTACATAACTTGGAAGATGGGAGGGACAAGAGTTCATGTTCATGACATCACAATTGTGATAGTATTCTATCATAATTATGATGGTTTCAACTTTCAGTCAGTCATCCCAGTTGCGACATGTATACGAAAACGGTGTTGTGTAAGGGATAGTTATCTATCAGAACTTGACATCAAAGTTACAACATTATTGTGACATCTGTGATGTGCAAGGAATAACTAGCTATTAGAATAGACCATTGCAATTGCAATGGCTTGGAATTTATTTTATTTTTTTAAATTCTTTTGAATCATATTTGTTGCATGGGAAAGCTTGTGTTTCCTTTAATGGTTTTTATGGTATATTTCTATTTTTGGGCAAGCATATGGAGCATCTATATCCAACCATTCATTATAAGTTGGGAAATGTGCTTTGTTATGCAAGTGATGCACCTGCATATGCAATTTTATCACCTTTGAAAACTATATTGGATCCTATTAGTTGGGAATAGCTATTGTTCATTTTATCAAACCTAATTTGATGAAAGTTCTATAAGAATTTGTAATCAACCTAGCTAAGCAGAACTAGACCAATTTAACTATATTATGGCTTGGGCATCTTCTATTCCCATTTATTATATGGTTGTAATTTTGGAGGTAACATTTTTTCCAAAGTCACAATAGGTTTTGTATCATTGGCTTTGTTCAAGTCCTAATTTTAGTGAAGTAACATAGTGGTTTTTAGGGTGGAAAGGACTATTTTTCCTCAAGCTTCTTGCCAATGAGAAGATAACAATTCAGTTAAATATATCCCTTGAAATGATGAATTATGTTGTAAAGGGTATGATTGTGGAACAACCAAGGTCTAGAGAGAATGTAACCTATCTTAGGGTGACAAAGCAACACCAATTTGAGGTACTTTAGTAGAAATAGCATATTCTCAATAGAAAACCTCATCTTCCATGGGTAGTGGGATTCACTTGAATAATTCTATGGGTTCACCTCAGTTGATTTTGCAGGAAGTGATTGAAATATATTCATAGGAATATGACATCCAATTTTTCCCTAAAGTGGGATGCACACATGATGGTCTTCAATTTTATAGCTTTGGAACTATCAGTATCTATCTAGATTCTTTAAAACAACAAGTACTTGCACAATCTGGAGATAGATGGGTGATTACATCATTGGAGCAACTAGTTGAGATGCATCGTAATTGAACTGGAGGAAATCATTGATAAACCAATCATATAATGAAGAGGAAACTTGAAAACTTGAATTCTGGAATGCTGAAATGAAAGCTATCGAGGATCAAACATCGTGCTAGAATTACAACACAATGTGAAGTTGATTTTTGATATGATAGAGGTAGATATTCAAAATTTTGATCAAAATTTAAGGCACAAGAGAGATTTCATGGCAATATACCAAAAGGAGAAGGAACAAATTCAGAAAGAGACAACATGGTAGAAACAATAGCTAGACAACATAGAGAAAATTATGGGAGTACTAGATAGAATCCAAGAAAGTGTTGCAATAGGTACTTTGACATTGGAATCAATTGCAAGTATCTTTCAGAATTTATAGTCCAAATATTGGGAGGACTACAAGTTGTGTAATTTTTCATGTAATACATATGTATTTTCTTTGCCATTTCTTATAAGAGTGTTTCAAGGTTGGGAACCACTTCAACATCCTTTGCATGGTTTAGAGTTAATTTCACTGTGGAAAAGGCTTCTACAAGGGAATGAGCCTCATGATTATGGAATTTATGTAGAAGCAAAACTTGCTTCTTCAATTCCTTACCCAAATTAATAGCAGCAGTAGATACTTGGGATCCTCGCAGGGAGACTATGCCACTCTATGCATGGTTACATCCTTGGCTTCCATTGTTGGGTTAGTGTATGGAGCCTTTATATCTAACCATTCATTATAAGTTGGGGAATTTACTTCATGTTGAGCATGCAAGTGATGCATCTACACATGCAATTTTATCACTTTGAAAAACTATATTTGATCCTAATAGCTAGGAATACCTAATTGTTCATTTTAGTGTACCTAATCTAATGACAATTCTACAAGAATTTGTAAGCAACTCAGCTAATTAACAACTAGACCAATTTAACTAGATTATGGTTTGGGTATCTTCTATTCCCATATAGCATATGGTTGCAATGTTGGAGGCAATTTTTTTTCCAAAGTGGCAGCAGGTTTTGCATCATTGGCTTTGTTCAAGTCCTAATTTTAATGATGTAAGGTGGTCACTTTTAGGGTGGAAATGACTATTTCACCCTGAGCTTCTAGAAGTGAGAGGATAAGAAGTTAGCTAAATGTATCCCTTGAAATGATGAATAAAGTTGTAGAGGGTATGACTATGGAACAACCTGGGGCTAGAGAGAATGTAAACTATTTGAGGATGATGGAGCAATACCAATTTGAAGCACTTCAATAGTAATAAGTAGCAGCAAGCCTCAGCTTCTATGGCTAGTGGGATTTACCTGAATAATTTGATGGGTGCACCTTAGTTGAGTTTGAAGGAAATGGTTGAAACATATGCACAAGAACATGAAATCCAATTTTTCCCTATAATGGGATGCACACATAATGGTCTTCAGGTTTATGGCTTTGGAACTATTAGTATCTATCTATATTCTATAAGACAATAGGTTATTGCACAATCTAGAGATAGATGGGTAATTGCATCATTGGAGTAGCTAGTTAAGATGCACTATAATTGAACTGGAGGAAATCATTAATAAAAAAAACATATAATAAAGAGGAAACTTGAAAACTTGAATGTTGAAATGAAGAAATGAAAGCTATCAATGATAAAAACACCTATACTAGAGACAACACAATGTGAAGTTGATTTTAGAAATGGTAGAGGCGGATATTTAGAAGATTGATTGGAATTTAAGGCATGAGAGAGATTTTGTGGAAATATAATAGAACAAGAAGGAGAGATTCTGTGGCAATATACTAGAATGAGAAGGAGTGGCTTTAGAAAGAGATTACATGATAGAAACAATAGCTAGACACGATAGAGGATATTATGGTTGCACTATATAGAATCTAGGAAAGTATTGCAGTAGGTATTATGACAATGGAATCACTTTCAAGTGTCTTTCATAATTTACAGTCCAAATATCAGGAGGAATACAAGTTGTGCAATTTGTCATGTATTGCATCTATATTTAGAGGACTAACAAATTTTTTAGATCATCTTTGTCTCATTGTCAGATACAAAATGTGCTTGAAATAATGAAGTTTAATCATCTACCATTAGTGGGTAGATATAATAAATATGCCAAAATTGATTTCTCACTTGTTACAAATGTTCAAAGGCAAACACCATCTTACAGATGATAGAAAATGGGTTAAATGGGTTGAACAAGAATATGTCTCTTGTGGCAAGTATGACCTTGATTTAAAGCTTAGAAGATCTATGACAAAAATTCCAAGACATAATTTATAGGATTCCTAAGATCAAATATGTATTTACTCTTAGGGCCTACAAACATGTGAATACACACTTATTATGACGCTTCAGAGTAAAATCATATGATGAAGCTTGGGCCTTCTAATGTCAACCCATTATTTTAGGATACCCAAAAATAAGATCGTTTGGATGGATGTTGGTCTGTCTGCTTGCTAGCCTATTACTATATTGGTATTTAATGTAGATGAAAGAAAACTAACAAATCTATTTGTCAATGAAAATCTATATCCTTCTCAAATTAATCAAATACTTTTTTGCTAGTGGCATACATATTCCAAAAGATGGTTGAAATAAAATACAGAACAAAAATAAGTGTCAAGAAACATTGGAATGGACCCAACCATCAAACATAATACCCTATCCCAATTGTGCTCACAATGGCTGCAAATGTCCCAATTGAATTTTTTATACCTGCCCAGTATAGATATGACAAATAAGATTGTTGTCATGAAGATAGTGATATGTTTGAAGATGGGTAAAAGCACAAACCTATGTCACCATTTTGTAAAGGAAAAGGCTAACAAAAGTATAACTATTCACCTTCAATGACATAAAATTTGTATTATTATTTTGAATTTGGAAATGAAGTAAACTAATGAAATGTGTAGAAATGGATGAATTTTAGGATTATAATTTTTAATGATTATTTGGAATAAGAATTGATATATTTTCCTAATTTTTATAGATAATCTTTAGGTGTTGAAAAGCACTAAAAATTAGGGGTCTAGTTCCCACCAAAAAACTATATGCAAATAAACTTATTTCCCTTTGATTTCAGACTATGTTATAGATAACATATATATCTAGAATAGTCAAAAATAAAAATTAGCTTTAGAACTATATTTTATCATTTATAAGGATTGAAATTTCAACTCACCTAAAATTGATAGTTTTTATCTCCCACCACATTTTTCAAAACAAATCTATTCTAACCAGGAGAAAAATTATACATTCTAGAAGAGGACTCTCTCCTCTGGGATGTCATATAATTTTTATATTTTTTTGATATGATTTAATATTTTTTTCTTTCTCAAAATTGACATATTTTCAAGTGTTAAAATATGTGGTTGTAGAATTTTTTAATTTCAATATACTATATCTAATTAAAACACTATAAACTCAACATGAGACTATTCTTGACTCTGAGCTCTATTAAATGGTGTTTATATGCTATAAAAAAAATATCATAAAAAATAGTAAGAGTTATTGAAATGTCACTTTTCTGAAATAATTTTATTTCTTTAGTAATTGGATACAAACTAGTATAAAACATGCATTAAATAGACATTTTCAATTGGAAAAGTGTGAGACCATATATAACTTAGCTAGAATGAATTTATCTAGATCATATGTTTTAAGAAAATTGAATTTTTGATAGAGATACTCAAATTCAGTCATTCTAATAAGTCAACCTGAAAGGTAACATAGCTTTGTACTTTTACCTAGACACTAGCATTAATGGCATAATGATATATTTTAGTAATCTAGGACTCCAAAAGTAAGGAAATTGAGGATCATTACAAATATTTGGAACCCATATTGAAAGATTGAGAAAACCTAGGACTCCAACTATAAGGAAAGGTCCATAAACTCCATAAAGTTTCTTGTTTTAGATCATAGTTGTTACATGGGAAAGAAAGACCAATGGATAACCATGGTAGAGGCAGATATTCAAAATTTTGAACCTAGTACGCAAAGCTATGATTCAATGGACCCTACAGTGTATTAAGGAAGAGATTGGTGAGCTAGTTTATGAGCTTGAACTTCCAACTAGCAACAGAATTTATAATATTCTACATGTTTCCTATTTGAAGAAAGCCCTCAAATAGAAAAATGCAGCTTTACAAGTGTTTCCATTTGTGGATGATGAAGGAAAATTGATCCTAGAACTTGGAATGGTGTTGGGTGTGAGGGAAAAGAGGTCAAGGAACAAGATTATTTTGGATTATCTTGTGATATGGAAGAACCTTTCACTCAAGGATGCAAAGTGGGAAGGAGTGGAGATCTCTAAGCATCCTAGATTGAAAGTCCTTGAGGTCAAGCAATTTGGCTAAGTTGTCAGTTTGAATTTGGGTACTAATTCAGTTTCAAGATTCACTCAAATTTCTTTGGGTTGGGTTTAGATTCATTTTGGGCCTACCTTACATACAACAATATTAAAATATATATATATGTACATAGATGCAGTAGTACATGAGTTCATACACCACTATGCTAATATTAAAGCAAGATAGACAAATACACCACCATGTCAATGTTTTAGTTAAAAAATAATAATGTCAACATTGATAATATATGGGCATAGATGCAAAAAGGATATTATGATTTGGAAGGGTTTTGTACACAAAAGGCTTTATATCTACAAACATGATTTGGTTATGGCTTGCATAAAATTATAGAGATTTCTATGTCCATAATAGGAAACAGGATTAATTTTTACCATGTTTTAAGAGTTCATTGATAAGGATTTTATAGTAGGCCACTCCAACTTTGTTAATTCCACCTTTGATTGTGCCATCTATTCTCACCAAAAATAAGAAACTTTTTTTAAGAAAGACACTATTGATTGCTAGTCACTTTGTTTAAGGGTTAAAAAATTGGCTCAGATGGTAATATCTATGACCAAGATATGGAAAACCTATATTCATCCAAGCCCATATCCTTCATTAGTTTCACATCTTCGTGCAAATCACATAGTCCAAGATAAAACTAATCAATTCATTAGGAGGCTGAAAATATAAGAAAAAGACTACATTCATGATCTAACATGGATAGTCCATGGTTGGTCCCTCAAAACTCCAACATTTTCTTTCATATAAAGATTCATTTAGATAATCAACACATGTCCCTCAGAGCTCCAACTTTTTATTACATATAAATATTCATTAGGGGACCATTTGAATGATACCTTCTCTCTAATAGAACCCATTTACCTTTTTATGCCTACAATCATTTTAAAATTATGAAAAATAAATTATGAGTATCTAGAGATTATGTTTCTTTCCCATAACACATCAAATGATGAAATTATACATGAAAAGAAACCCAAATAATACAACATTGGCAAGTTGGTTCTTCTAGAGCATACATCTCTGAGAATTCCTACATCATCCATGAAAAAAGTATACTCTAGAACATGTACCTTGTAAAACATCTATATACTCTATAACATGTACCTCCTAACACATATATATACTCTAAAACATGTACCTTGTAACACATGCCCTTTGGTGAAGTGGGCTATCTCAACTATCTAGGGACTGCAAGATTATCAATATAAAATATACATGTATTTCAACCTGAAATATGAAGAAAATAATATTCTTAAATGATATGTATGAAAAAATATTCATTTTCATGTGGATACATGTGATAAAATATAACAAAAAAAGGTTCCAGGCCTGCAAAAGTGACATCATTTTCCCATCTTCTAGTGCATGTTATTTTTCTGTCACATCCAAAATAAGATTTTGCCACTCTGAATTGAGAATGCACATGCGGCTACATTTTATATGCATGGAAAATAAGTGGAGCTGAAAAAGTGCATCACTTTAACATTTATTTAGTAGGTCTATTAAGTTTTTAAAAGTATAGACCATCATGGACATTAGAACTCTAGCTGATATGGTCTAGAGAATGTCCTTAGCAAGCCAACACATCGAAAGTCTTGATTTGCTTGCATGCTGAGGACATTACCCTTGCCTATAAGAGTCAAAGTTATGATGTTCATGATGGTCTGTAACTTAAAATACCTAATTAAAGACCTCTAACAAAAATGAAAACCTGTTGCATTTTTTAGATCCACCTGATGTCATATGCATATGAATTGAGATTGCATATTGAACTATGGCCTCCTTTTGCATTGCCTAAAACCAAGAGATTTAGATAGTTAGTTGTCATGCAATCATAGGTTAATGTTGAACTTCACTTGGTTTTGAGAATATTTTAATATTCTCTACTAATCAAGGCCAACCACATGAAGGTGGAAGCCCATTTGTCCCCATCCCCCAATATCTAAATTCCCTATTAATATATAAAATCTTTAAGAAAGGATCAATATTTAAAGTACTTGGAAGCTGGGCTACTCTCATGAGAAGTCCATCTTCATTGCTCACACGTAATTGATCACAATTATTTCCTATTCTCATACATCTAACACCACATCAAGGAATTTCCTCATTACCTTCTGCATAAAATGAATCCAATATTATAAAATCCCCCCTAAGAAATAATAGTTCAAGTGAAATAAAAACAAGAAAAATGAGAGAGAAAAAGAGGAATCTACTTACCAATAGGCATTGCCATCACATTTGTGGCCATTCTACATGTCGCTAACACTGTAGTTTGCATTACCTATTTGGTTTTGTTTCTTGTAACAAGTGGCATGGTGAACTTAGGATCAATGCTAGGAAATGAAAAATAATATTGTTAGAGAACAAAAAAAAGATTGTTACAACTATTAAAAAAAATATTGTTTGAGAAAAATACAAATGTAGGATAAAACATGCGATGTCCTTGAACCACTTGAAGTATCATCATTTGGGGCATGGCCCTTTAACCTATTCAGAATCCTCTATAAAAATAACACATGCATTTTATTTAATGACATAAATAAAATAATATACTATAAAAACTATTATTGAATTTTTCTTATAATTAAAAACTACATTAATGTTTACTATATAATTCTCAATTAGGTACATCAACTCATCTTCTCTTTGTTGTATTTGAGGAATCTGACGTCGAATTGAGGCCAATTGAGTTAACACTCTTGATTATTCCTTTTCAACATCTCACCTTTGCATTTCATCCCTATTCATCAAATTTCTCACCCAATGATTGACCCATCTCACCCCTATAAATATGCTCAATTTATATCTCCATCTACTGCATCAACACAACTCCCATTTCATATGCATTACTTATTTGGACTATTTTTCTCCAATTGATAAGTTTTAATAGTGGAAAATAACTAATTATCTTAGTTGTTGATGAGAAACAATAGACATTATTGTCTAGCTTAGGGACATAAAGAGAAGATATGGGTGCAAAGAAAAAAATGTCATGATTTTTGCTTCATTTATGCCTCTTCATTTTAATTTTGTTCAAGGGAAACTTGTCAATGCTAATACAAAACAACAATGCACTTTATAAGAGTTTACAATTATATAAAAAAATTAATGTTTTACAAGAAAATGAACCTAAAGAACTCTTAGGTCAAAAGCAAGAACATGGTGTTGAAACAATATAGAAAGTGTTTGACTTGAGAGGTTTGAAAGTCAGGGTGTTGGCCAATCTTATAAACATGAATGTTGAAATGAACACTATTGAGGATCAAACACCTATGCTATAGTTAAAACACAACCTTAAGTTGATTTTAAATATGGTAGAGGCATATATTCAAAATTTTGATAAAAATTCAAGGCATGAGAGAGAGAGAGAGAGAGAGAGAGAGAGAGAGAGAGAGAGAGAGAGAGAGAGAGAGAGAGAGATTCTGTGGCAATATACCAGAAGAAGTAGCGACTTTAGAAAGAGACTGCATGGTAGAAACAACAACTAGACAACATAGAGGATATTATGGGAGCACTTGATAGAATCCAAGAAAGTGTTGTGGTAGGTACTATGACATTGGAAGCACTTGCAAGTGTCTTTATGAATTTAGAGTCCAAATATTAGGAGGACTACAAGTTGTCCAATTTAAGATGTATTACATCTGCATTTTCTTTGCCATTGCTTATAAGAGTATTTCAAGGTTGGGAGCCACTTCAACATCCTTTGCATGGTTTAGAGGTAATGCCATTATGGTAGAGGCTTCTGTAAGGGAATAAGCCTCATTATTATTGCATTTATACAAAAGTAGAACTTGCTTCTTAAACTCCTTACACTCAACTATTCAGTGAAGTTATTCTTTTGACAATGAGAATAGTTGCTACAAATTCTTGGGAGCCAAGGGACCCTAAACTTATGCTATGTTTTCTAGGGACATGGGAGAAGTTACTATCGGCTTCAATACTTCATAACACTCTATATCATATAGTGATGCCCAAATTAATATCAGTACTAGATACTTGGGATCCTCAAAGAAAAATTGTTCCAATACATGCATGGTTACATTCTTGGCTTCCATTGTTGGGCCAGCATATGGAACCTTTATATCCAACCATTCATTATAATTTAGGGAATGTGCTTCAAGCTTAGAATGCAATTGATGCATCTACATGTGCAATTTTATCACCTTGGAAAACTATATTTGATCCTACTAGCTGGGAACAGTTAATTGTGTTGGAAATCTAATTGAAAAGATCATATTGTTTGCAAAGAGGGAGATTGTTGATAAAGAATTTTTTCAATCATCATTTTGTCACTGATGTCAAACCTTCTATTTTATGGAATAAAAATTTCTTATAAGATCCAAAGTACTATCACTTAGTTGATTGATGAAGAGGATTTAATCAACAAGATATAACATAAGTACCTAAGGGAAAGGTTGAGCTATGGTTTTTTAATAAAGTGCAAGGATCAATTAAGACAATGGTAAAATGATGTATTGACAATATACTTGAAGATACAATAGTTGGCCACACTTAGAAACATTGGAAGAATAAGTTGTAACAAGGTTGTCTACAAAGCTTAACTAAGTTCATTAGTGAGTGCCAAGCAAGCTAGTTCATGCCAAGAAAATTTTTAGTTAGTGCCGAGCAAATGTAAAACTTAGTGGATGTTGAGTGAATCAAAGGTGTCGAGCATCAGTAAAATGTAGTTGGTTCCAAGTAACATAGTATGTGTCGAGCACCAGAATTTCAATAGTGGTGAGCTATTGTATTATTTGAAAAATCAAAGATTTTCCAAATCTAAGCTGACAAGTTTGTTACCTTGAATTTTGTGAACCAAATGGAGGATAAGGATGATGAGCTGGAGGCACAAAATTCTAGGTAAACCATTTTTGGAATTTCAGAGGATTCTTCATGATGTTTCTAGAAGGAACAAGATATGGGTTATATTCATTAAATCCTACCGAATCCATTCAATCTGAAATTAAAAGTAGGAAGATGAAGAGTAGAAAAGTTTTCTAGACTTCTATTTAAGGAGTCACAAGCCAAGAAGCTAGTGTGGCTATGGTGCAAAGTTGCAAAGTTGTTAAAGGGTGTCAAGGAGAAGGCATTGAGGAAGGAATAGAGTATAGAGACTTTTCTTCGATAAGTGGTCATATAGGAGATTACACTAGTACATCAAGCATGGAGACTCAAAGAGACAAAGCTTGAAAGGATGACAAGTTGTCAAAGCTATAGAGATTGAAAGCCAGGAAAATTGTGAGAGATGAACTAAGATCTAAAATTTGAAAGTTAAGTTGTGAGTTGTATCAGGTCAAAAGCCCTTGTTGTTACTCTCTAACAATTGTACTAGTTAGGGTAAAATCCTATGGATTTAGGTTGGTTTAATAGCCATTTGTAAATCCTTTAACAAGGTGGCATTCTAGGTGAAGAACCAAACCCACTTTTAATAGGGTGTTTAAATCCTTTAACCAGGTCACATTTAATAGTGTGTTGTAACCTTTAGTAAGGCAGGCCTCTCACAGGGCATCACTTCAAAAGAGTGAGAATTGAGTAGCATGTTACTAGTGGTTTTTCCCAAATTGGGTTTCCACATAAATCACTGTGTTATGTGTTGATTTTTCATGTGTTATTCTTGCATATTGGTTTTATAGTAACTTGCTAAGTAGGAAATTTTAAGCTTGGATGCATGAACAGTTTAATGGGCTCATTTTACTTGGTGAAAAAGTTTTATTAGGATATTTGGACCTTGAATAACTGATTCACCCCCCCCTTTCAGTTCTAAAGCATTTCTAATAGATTGTTCATTTTATTGTACCTAATCTGTTGATAGTTCTACATGAATTTGTAATCAACCTAGCTAATCAAAAACTAGACCAATTTAACTGGGTTATGAATTTTTTCTAAAAATATCTTCTATCATATATTTTTGTAAAATTTCTTGCAAACTCTACCCATTTATCCTAGTCTGCATTATTTTTGTGCAGAATCTTGAGGTAAGACACTTAGCATGGGTTGAGTGGTTTTTCTTATTTTATTATTTGAATTCTTGAATATGTATATAGTTGGATCAATTTTTCTTTTGTGCTAAGATGTAATAAGCACCTTAAAAAAGATCTCACTATATATATATATTAACATACATATATAGACAAACACATGTGTGTGTATGCATGTATATATACATATACATGTATATATATGTATATACATACATACATACATACATATGTACATACATATATGCATGCATACATATAAACATACATATATACATACATACACACATATATACATACATACATACATACATGCACACAGTATACATTTGTGCATGTATGTATGTATGTATGTATGTATGTATGTATGTATGTATGTATGTACGTATGTATGTGTATGTATGTATACATGCATGTATTTATATCAAATCTAATTAAATTAAGTTTTGAATCATATTTATGAAATCCCCTAAGTATTGAAGATGAGTTATTTGGGTTTAGTTAGAAGTTTTTGAATGATGCGGTTGTACCTTTATTGTGATGATATTGAGATGCTATTGGTTTTGGATTAATGAAGTTATTTTTACTCATAAAATGATATAGAATCCACCATAAGATTTGTTACTATAAGTATCAAATAGAAGTGCCACAAGTGTGTTTCAAATATGTAGTTAAGTGTTTTTTTTTCCTAGAAGGTTGGATCTAATTTTAAAAATGACTAAATGTTTCAGAGGTTATATTTACAATAGATTTGAAATTATTTAACATGAAATATAGATTTGGGGAAAATGACTAAATTCTAGTAGCAAGAACAACCCACCTAAATTTTGACCCCATATTTTAGTATTAAAATGGGTATTCTCTTTGGATCAAAATTGTTAGTTGGGTGATTTTTTTAAACTTTTAGCAATTCAGAATCTTAAATAGGGAAGGTAAAATGTTACTATTCTTGTTTTTTCAAGATCTTTACAAAATTAGGTTGACTACCAATGTATTTTAAATTTATTAAAGAGAAGGATCTTATGCCAAATGAGTTTGGTAGAGCACCAATACTCTAGAACTATACATGGGGGGAGGGGAAGGGCGAGCAATGGAGAAAGCATTACTTATGTTCATACCATTCTATTAAACATTAGAAACTTCCATTGTGTGGTTATAAATCTTGGTAGTTGAAAATGATTTACCCACATGATTTCTAAATGGCACGATGAATGAGCCTAGGCCAAACATTTTGATGACTATGCAAGATGTAAATTGTATTTCCCAAAAGGAAATGATATGCATTATCTCAAGCACCATCGAGAATAAATCTTTGACTTAGGAACCCAAGTAAAATAAAAGCTTCTCTTATCACCCATTGGGGGAAATATAAAGAGATGCATGTTTAAAAGGAAAATAAAAGAACATTTACATTGCTACCTCTTCTCCCCTTGAAGAAAATTTCAAAGCAAGGGCATGATGAGACAACAAAATCATAGAGCAAGGTCATAGAGATCACAAGGGCATGACAGTGAAATGCAAAGATCACAAAGGAACAACAAAAAAATACAAAAATCATAAGGATGCAACAAAAACATCCAAGATCTCTATTGATCTCCACCAACATTCAAAGCTCTCCACCTTCATTCAGAGCTCTCCACCGTCTTTCACATGCAACTCTCCACAATCGATCAAAATAAATGGGGAATGATTATTGTCATGTTTTATTTATTTTTTTATAATTATTACATCGTCAAAATTATGATACCAACATCAGTATAACGACGATGTCAGGAAGACTTGCAAAACAAAACATAAAAATCATAAACAAATCACCATCATCGCAATTGGACCCCAAATGTTGTTGTGTTTTTGTCCATACCTCCATCAAGTTTATTTCCACTTGGTTCCCTTCATGGTACACATTCTTTATTTTGGTTTCAAGCTTATTTAATAATATTTGTGCATTCCTTGTTATTGACATGGCATACTAGATCATCTTATGGACCCCCTTAATTTCCTCAATGACTAGTATGGAGTCAGCCTCCATCACAATATTTTGAACTCACAAATTACAATAAATATCTAGTCCTCATTGAAGCCTAATAAATTTTTCCTCATTGATAGAAGTTTTGTCACAATTGCTAGCATAACCCTTAATACAATTTCCTTGTTCATTACAGATAATTGCTCCAGTCTTTTCCTTACCATTTCTCCCAAATTTGTCAAAATTGAGTTTCCACCAATTTAGGTGGGGTGACTTTCACATATTACCCTTCCATATTAGGGCCTTTATACTATCCATTATTTTCACTAGATGAAATAAGTCCCATAATTCCACCCATCATTTGTCTAATTGTACTAGAGAGTAGGAGGGAGGACTCTGTTTCCAATTCAAAGTACACTCTCTAATAAGGGTCATAGTTATTTTGTAGACCCCAATTAGGGGGTAAATTTAACCCTAAATACACAATTTATTATGTTATTTCCATATATTCCAATAGATATAAGGAAGGATGGCTTTCCATATCAACTTAAGCAAGGGTGGTGGGAGGAAAACTTCCATCCCAAAATGAATTATTGAGCATAACTATTCAAGACCCAAGAAATCCTCATTTGATTAAACAACTTTTATTAGATCTAAATAAAGTAGGAGAAATGAATTAGGATGTGAGGGAGTCTCCTCATAATTATTACACAAAACACATGGATTAACCATCTAGAAATCCATGCCTTTGAGGATTATTGATTGTGAGTATACTATTGTGCATAATTGACCACCAAAAGAAATTAATATTAGGAAGGAGATGAGACTACCAAACATATCTCTAGTCTAAGGATCCTCTTTGATTGATGATTGATTAAGGGTGCTCCCCTTAAAACCATAAACTCATAATAGAAACAAAGAAACAATAGTAAATATGAGAACAAAATATGGACTTCTTATTTGCACCACAAATGTGGAATTACATAATTCACAAGTATAAAATGATAACCCACATGGGAGCCTTCATTATAGTAATTTGCAAGACTAAGCCATGAACCACCACCTAGAGCTATCCTAGACAATGTTTGGGCCTTTCTTAAATAGGCAATTTTATGTCACCTAGGAAGGTTCTAGACATTGAAACTTAATACCTAGGGCCGACAGACCCTAACAATACATATAAAGTCAACTAAATACAAATTTGACCATTTTTTTAGTTATTTTGGGTAGCCCAACTTTGAAAGGCCATAACTCACAAATTGTTGCTCTAATTGGCTATTATAACCACTTTTCATAAATGCCAACTCCTGATCTATAGGCTTGAAATTGTGCAAGCGCCCTTCCATTGAGTTTTTAGACCTCATTTGGGCACTCTAAGGCATCCAACTATGAGCCTAAAGATTTTTCTACAAATATTTTCACCAAAAATAAGCAATAACTTCCTTGATACTTAAGCCAAAGAAATGAGATATTTTATGGTAGGCTTATAACTCTAAAATAAACCTTCATGTAGAAAATGAGAACATTCTTAGCTCATGTGACAAACTTACTAAAAATAGAAAGTTCCTATAATAGTAACCACCTTGTATACTAGTCCTTATTAAAATACAAAAGACTGAAAAGAAAATATTTTTGGGTGATGCAAGATTGTTCTTAGACCTAGGATGCTACTGCATCAGACACTCAAGATAATTTGAGAAGTGACTTTATCACTCTTAGGTGTTCAAAAGAAAACCAAGATGGTGAACCTCCTCCCTTGCTAGCCATGATGAATCCTCTACTAGCCTCCCTTTCCAATTGACCATGTATTCCTCATCAATTTTGTTCCTTTTACTTTTCCCAACACGACTATCCAGTAACTCCTCAATCTCCTTTGTATCCAAACTAGCTGCTAGAATACTCCACTGTGCTTTTGCAACTTCATCTCCATCACCTCCTTCATAATACTTTGTCCAATTTAAAATAGTAAATATTAGTGAAATATTCAATTCAGCAGGCAACTCCACTTCATAAGAATTTCCAAAATCGTGCCTTTTCACTATCTTGCATAGTCCAAACTCCTTTATCTTCAACTTATTATATGTCCCCACTGGAAAATACTCTTTTCTCAAATTAACCATGACTTCATCTCTAATTTGAAATTCTTTATTACTCCTTTTCACATCTTTATGATGTGTTTCCTCACCTCCTCATGGATATTCTTCAAATATTCAGCAAATTCTTCTACTTAAGCACTACTTATCTCTCATGTATCCAACTGCCTCAATTTAGAAGCATTTCTGGGACTACTCCCATATACAATCTAGAATGGTGATTTACCAATACTCTTGTTCATGGAATTATTACATGTAAATTCTTCTTGTGGTAAAATTAGATCTCATCCCTTTGGCTTTTCTCTAACCAAACATCTCAGCAAGTTTTTCAAACTATGATTCACAACTTTTTTTTGTCCATAAGTCTGTGGATGATGTGATGAACTAAACTTCAACTTCATCTTCAATTTCTTCCACAATATATGCCAGAAATACCCAACAAATTTGGTATCTTGATTTGAAACTACAATCTTTGGCAGACCACATAGTCTCGCCACTTCTCTGAAAAACAACTCTACCACATGAACAATATTACTAGTCTTCTTGCAAGGAATAAAATGTGTCATCTTTGAAAACTTATCAACCACCACAAAAATGTGAAATAATTGGTCGGTCATCTTTATGATGTGTTTCCTCACCTCCTCAGTAATAAAGGATTGGACATCCTTCTACATTGACTCCATGACTAGACAGAATCATGTATTTTCCTAAGAATAGAATCATGCCCACACTCAATCCTTAGTAATCCAAGAGAAAAATCCATGCTAACATCCTCCCATGACTTCTCTGGTATAGGTAATGGCTAACACAACCCTATATTCTGCTTTACTCCTTTTGCCATTAACATACTCTGCAACTTTGTACAAACTTCTTCACAACTTGTTGCAACTATGGCCAGTAATAATTCTTAGCAACCAAAGAAATGGTTTTATCTCTACCAAAATGTCTAGTCAATCCTCCACTATGCTTCTCCTTGACAAGATTCTCTCTCATTGAACTTCTAGGAATGCACAACTGGCTTCCTTTGAACAAAATACTATCCTAGATCATGAAATCCAACCACTTTGTCCTATCAAGTCTAACAAGTTTTGTACAAGCCTTCCATGCTTCACCAAAATCAAGATCATTTGGATACAAATTATTGAGTTCCTTGAACCCAACCACCTCTATTTGCATTTTTGTTAGTAAAAGTTCTCTTCTACTAAGAGCATCTACAACTTTATTAGACTTCCCACTCCTATGTTTCAAAATAAATATAGAACTCTATAAAAACTCAACCCATTTCAAATGTCTTTGGTTCAATTTTTCTTGACTATTTAAATATTAAAAATCTTGATGATTAGTATACAAAACAAACTCCTTAGGAAGAAGATAATGTCTCCACTTCTTCAGTGCTTGAACTATAGCATAAAATTCATGATCATAAACATAATATTTTATTTTGGCATCATTCAATTTCTCACTAAAATAAGCAATAGGTCTACCTTCTTGGCTCATAACAGATCCTATTGTAGTACCACTAGCATCACAATCTACTTGAAACACCTTGTTAAAATTAGGAAGTGCTAAAATAGGCTACTTAGTAACCTTTTGTTTCAATAGATTAATACTCTTATCTACCCCTATAGTCCACTTAAATTCTTTATCTTCTACTAAGAGCATTTGCAACTTTGTTAGACTTCCCACTCCTGTGTTTCAAAACAAATGTATAACTCTGCAAAAACTCAACCCACTTCAAATTCCTTTGGTTCAATTCTCCTTGACTATTCAAATATTACAAAGCTTGATGATCAGTATATAAAACAAACTCCTTAGGAAGAAGATAGTGTCTCCACTTCTTCAATGTTTCAACTATAGCATAAAATTCATGATCATAAATAGAATATTTTATTTTGGCATCATTCAATTTCTCACTAAAATAAGTAATAGGTCTACCTTCTTAGCTTATAACAGATCCTATTACAGTACCACTAGCATCATAGTCTACTTGAAACACCTTGTTAAAATTAGGAAGTGCTAAAACAAGCTACTTAGTAACCTTTTGTTTCAATAGATTAAAACTCTTATCTACTCCTATAGTCCACTTAAAATCTTTCCTATCCCCTCTCATTGTTTCAGTTAGGGGTCCATAAATACCGCTAAAGCCTCTTATGAACTTTCTATAAAAACTAGCTAGTCCATGAAAAGATCTAACCTCTGTCGTACTCCTTAGAGTAGGCCATTAAAGGAGAGCCTTCACTTTCTTTGGGTTCATTTTCAGACCTTTTATTGACACTACAAATCCTAGGTACACCAACTCCTTCTTTACAAAATTACACTTCTTCAAGTTTATTAGCAACTTTTCTTCCCTCAATTTATCAAACACCTTGTGAATATGGATCAAATGCTCCTCCAATGTCTTACTAAAGATGAAAATATCATCGAGGCAAACAATAACAAGATCACCCAAAAACTCCTTTAGTACCTCATTCATGGGCCACATGAAATTTCTTGATGCATTGGTTAGCCCAAAAGGCATGAATAACCACTCGTGCAGTCCTTCTTTTATCTTGAAAGTAGTCTTCCACTCATCACCTTCTTTGATGCAAATCTGATGGTACCCACTCTTCAGATCTATCTTTGTGAAATACTCAGCTCCACTCAAATATTCCATAATATCATCCATCCTTGGCAATGGAAATCTATATTTGATTGTGATCTTATTGATAGCATGAAATCTATACACATACTCCATTATCCATTCTTCTTTGGTGCTAATATGGCTGGTACAACACATGAAATCAAACTCTCTCGAATCAACCCCTTCTACAACAACTCATGAACTTGTCTGTTCAACTCTTCACTTTTTGCTGGTGTCATTCTATGCACTTCCTTGTTTGGAAAACTGGCTCCTAGAACCAAATCCATCTGTTGACTGATCTTCCTCATTGGGGGAAATCCATCAGGTACATTATCTGATACAATATCAGAAAACTCTCCCAACATATTTTCAACTTCTGCAAGTACCTCCTCTACTTCTTCTTTACTATCTTTTGGAATTATAGCAAAACACATATGTTCACACTTCATACCTTTGAGAGACTCTTTTTCATCAACAAAACATATTTTGGTAGCACTACATACCTTTTCTTCTCTGATTCAATAGCTTCAACTTATGTTTCACTCCATCCTTGGTTAGAGTGTAGTTATTTGCTTTCCCATCATGTACATGTCTATCAAACTACCATGGTCTACCCAACAACATATTACATATGTCCATAGGTATGACATCACATAGTACCTCATCCTGGTAGCTTCCAATCTTGAACTTCACGGAGCACTACTCATTGACCATGACCTTGTGGTCATCTTGCACCCAAGAAATACAGTATCGATGTAGGTGTTTCTATCTCTTTAGCTTCAACTTGGTGATCATCATTTCTAACACCAGATTGTCAGTACTTCCACCATAAATGATCACATCACAACACTTATCTTCACATCTACACCTTGTGTGAAACAAACTCCTTCTTTGACTAGGTTCATTCTCACCACTTAGTAGGAATCTTCTATTAACTAGGACTTCTCCTCTTTTAGCATCTTTAGAATGTGATGATCTAGCATCTTCATCAACATGTACAACTCTAGCCTGGCCTTGTATTCTTTGATATGTCCTTCCTTGGTGTTGGGTACATTCAAATGCTCTATGCCCTTCTTCTCCGCAGTTAAAACATTTCCCACAGAAGCCTCATCTTCCAGATGCTTGCCCTCTACCTCTTCCTCTATGATCTCTATTATTTTGATCATGGAAATTATTGCAATTATTTCAACTCTAGTTTTGATTACTACTTCCAGCTTCATCCTTATTCTTCTAATCATCATTACGACCTCCATAAGATCGTCCACCATATCTTCCACCATGACCTCTTTCACTATGCTTGATGTCAAACTTATTGTTCAATTTCTCCTTGAATCTTAGGGAAAATTGGTATGCCTCCTCAATATTGTTCATTCAAATCAGACTCAACTCATCCTAAATACTTGGCCTTAACCCACTAAGATAATGGGCCACTTTCTCCTTATCAGTTTTTGCATGGTTGTTTCTAACGAGAACTCGATAGAACTCTTTTGTATACTCCTGAACATATTTTCTTGCTTGCTTCAACCCTTGCATTTTATTCAATAGCTCAAGCTCATAATCCATGGAATGAATTGTCGCTTTAATTTAGCTATCATCCATCTCTATCTAGTGATTTTGTCCTTTCCCTTTCTATTTCTCTCCAACTGAACCTCCTACCACCAGATCTTCACATGTCCCTTTAGTTTTTCCTTCGAAAACTTGACCCTATCAAGATCATCAATATCTTCATGCTTAAAGTACTCCTCCAGATCATTGATCTAATTGATCAACTCCTCTGGGTTAAGATTTCTCAAAAATGTGGGAACCTTAAACTTACGTCTTTTTCCAATCTTGGAGATGGCCCTGAAAATCCTCTCTTCCTCTAGGTTTAGAACTACCTCTACTTCGGCATTTTCTTCTACTCTATCCTCATCCTCACTTTTATCTCTTAAGGGAAGATTTATTCCTCTATGCATTTGTTCTTCCAATACTTGCATTTGTCTTTGGAGGACTAGGAAACCATCAAGTGTAACACCTACAGCTCTTCCACCATGCTCTCTTCGTGGAGGTATTTTCATGCTTTTGCTAAAACCCTAGTGTAAACTGCCTCACAATCAGCAATCTATCTATACGCTCAGCCCAAAGCACAGTCCTAGTGTGAACTACCTCATAGTCAATGATTTGTCCACATACTCAAGAACTCTAGCTTTGATACCACTTGATGAAGGGTGCTCCCCTTAAAATCATAAACTCATAATAGAAATAAAGAAACAATAGTAAATGTGAGAACAAAATATGGACTTCTTATTTACGTTACAAATGCAAAATTATAGAATTCACAAGTACAAATGCTAACCCACATGGGTGCCTTCATTACAGTAATCTACAAGACTAAGCTGCAAACTACCACCCAAAGTTGTCCTAGACAATGTTCGGGCTTTTCTTGAATAGGCAATTTTATGCCACCTGGAAAGGTTCTAGACATTGAAACTAAATATCTAGGGCCAATAGACCCTAACAATACATTTAGGGTTAGCCAAATACAACTTTGACAATTTATATTTTAGATATTTCAGGTAGCCCAACTTTGAAAGGCCATAACTCACAAATCGTTGCTCTGATTGGCTATAATAACCACTTTTTAGAAATGTCAGCTCCTGAAAGTGCCCTTCTATTGAGTTTTCAAACCTCATATGGGCACTCTAAGGCCTCCAATAGTGCACTTAAACATTTTTTTGCAAATATTTTTACCAAAAATCCATAATAACTTCTCTCATACTTAAGTTGGAGTAATGAGAATTTTTATGGTAGGTTTATAACTCTAAAATAAACCTTCATGTAGAAAATAAGAACATTCTAAGCTAGTATGACAAACTTACTAAAAATAGAAAGTTCCCATAAATAGTAAGCACCCTATCTACTAGTCCTTATTAAAATAGAAAAGATTGAAAAGAAAGTATTTTGGGTGATGCAAGATTTCTCTTACACCTAGGATGCTCCTCCATCAATGATACTAAAATAGGATAACTTAACACTGAAGCCTCCCAAGAGTTCTTATCACAAACAACTTTATCCCCCTCTAGGGAAGATGGGATATGGGTTTCTTTTAGGAGGTTCCCTAGCTCCTCATAGAGAATATTCTCTGCTAGGTTAAGATTTTCCATAATGAGCTCTTTCTATTTTCAATTATCAATGTTTTAGATTCATCTTCTTCTTTTTTGGTTAGATATTCCTTTTATGTTCTTTCTTACATTTATGTTGTTAGATCCAATTAGAGTCTCCTTTTGCCATCTCTTTTTTTATGAGCTTAATCACATTAAGTCTAGCCTATAGCATTCTTTTTATTTGAAGTTGTAGACTCATGTGCTCCTTTTATCATGATTTCACTTTCCCCCTAGGATTAGTGATGACACTAATATCTTTCAAGATTGTAATCCTATAATGGAGTATAAATATTTGCACTCATCCTAAGATGAAGATGAAGCCTTAAGAGTTCTAGTTTTACAAGTTGATAAGATCTCTCATGAGTTTGATAAATTGGGAAATTGGCTTGTGCAAAAACATCAAAATCTCTATAGTATTTCTTCTATTGAGGCTATTAAGAAGCTTATTAATGATGATGACAATAATGTCTCTATCTTTTATGGTATATGTCACCTTATCAATACTAATTCTAATCCTTTGATGGAATGTTCTCAAGAGTTAGGATACACTCCTCCTTCCATAATTATTGAACCTTCTATTCTAGGTTCCACTACTATCTCTAGCATGCCTATGTATGTTTCACCTCTTATGACAACTTATACACAAGTATCCACTCCTCTAAGTTTTTTTCTTCCTAACCTTTCACTTATCATGATTGTTCCTTCTACTTCTATATCTTATTCTATATCTTCATATAATGTGGTTCCTTTTATATATTCCAATCCTTTACCCATTCATTCTCATCCTTTTCCAGCATATCTTCATCTTCCTTGTTATTCCTATAATTTTCCTAACACATTTAATATATCTATTCCTACTATCATGTCTTCCAATCCTACTATTTGTATCTTGGTTCAAACTATCACTGTGTTTCAACAAGTGGCTCAATTAACTCAATCTAAATATCACATCCCTATAGGTGAAATTTCTAGTCCACTCCTCTTAGATATATTTTTTGTTGTTATACCACAACATGTTGAAGTACCTCATATTGAGACTTATAATGGTAAGGGTGACCCATGATTAATGTTAAAACATTCCAGATTATATGTAATGATGTTCTCGTGAGCTCATAGGCTCATGGCTAAGTTGTTCCCATGCACCTTTATGGATAGAGCCTTGCAATGGTATTTATCTTTATCCCCATGTTCTATAAATTCTTTTCAAGCACTTTCCAACACTTTCATTCAACAAGTTCAAAATGATGTTGGTCTATAAAATTTCTTTGAATGATTTAATGCATTGAAAACAAAATGTTTAAGAAAAATTTATTGATTTTATTGGTATATTTAAGCACTTGTATAACACAATATTTTATTATGTTCTTGATCATGATATTCAATGTATATTTATTTATAATTTATCTATAATATCCAATGACTTTAACTAAAATAATCAAATATTCAAAAAAAAAGTTTTAAAAAAAAAAAAAATTGTCTTAGTAAATGGCTTTTTTTGGAGGTCTTATGCTCAAAATTTTGAAGTTGAAACTTTCTTTAGTCCTTAAAATTGGTCATCTTAAGGCTCTCTATTTTAGGGACTTAAACTATATTTTTAGTTCTTCTTTCCAAGGTGCAAAAAAAATTAAATTTTGAGCTCTAGGTCAAAAGTTATGAATCCAACAAGTTGGGGTAAATAAATACATAGTTTTTTAAAAGCTTTAGTTAAATATTATTATCATTTCAAATTCATGTCTGGGATGACTTTTTTATGTTTCATCATTGAATATGTTCTTATATTTTTTAATAATAAAGTGGATTTTTTTTTAATACAACTCTTTGGAGTTTTGTAAGTGTTATTTTCAAAATTTGAACATTGATATTGATCCCATTTCATAAATAAGATTAGTGGTATCAGAGTGGGAAATCTCTTGTATGCTAACTAATACAAGAACCACCAATTAGATATGAGGATTGGCCATGGACAATTTGTCTTAATACCCTCGTTTATGATGCACAAAGACAAAGATGTCAGATAAGTCATCAGGTATTGCTCAGGAGATGATGGAAGAGACTTTGGCCAGGCAACAAGAAGAAATGTTGAATCAATTTCCATAAATGTTATAAAACCAAAAATCACTCAGTTTCATAGCACCATTCGATTGAAATCCCCCTTTTAAATTACAAGTGAATTTTGATATCCCAACTTTTGAAGGAAAAGTTGATACTAATGTTGTGGATAATTGGTGATCAAACTTGGATCAATATTTCTTTGTGAATCATTTATGTGATGTAGAAAAAATAGTGTATGCCCTCTTTAAAGTTGAAAGTCATGTAAAACTATCATGGGAAACAAAAATGTTGAATAAAGAAAGAGAATGTGTTAACAATACTCTCTAATAACAAGCCCAAATGGGGAGAATTTGTAGAAAACATAAAAGAGGCATATTTTCTTGAAGATATATATGAACATAAATATATAGAATGATAGATTATATGACAAAAGAGGGACTAATCTATACAAGATTACACTAATACATCCCATGCACTTTCTACAAAAATTGGTATAGAAGATTCAAAGAAGCATCAAGTTTTGAAATGTCATAGTAGGATTCATATATATGTATTCAAAATGAGATAGAATAATCGAATGTTGAAACATTAGCAACTGCCTTTAATTATGATGTAAAATTTGAAGAAAAAATAAAACAGAAAGGGAAAGGAGACCACTTTTCAAATAATAAGTCAAGGGGTGAAGGTAACAATAAATTTGTAGGAAAACAAGTGAGCAAGGACCTTCCCTCAAATCCACCCAAGAATAGATGGTAGACTACTAAAAAGACACAAACATATGTAAGCATGCGGTGTGAGATACATAATAGTTGAACCCATAACATAATGGAGTGTTGCAGCATTAACAACTTGACCAAAAAAATATGAGAAGAGGAAGTTGAGCTTGACTCAACACCAATAGAACCTTTTGATAAACAAGAGAATGATTTAGTGATAGAAGTAGACCCATATTCCATAGTTGCAACTGTGAATGTAGTACCACATAAAGATGAAGAGAGATAATTCCATTCACATATGTGAATTGATTAAAATAATTTTCATTTTATTGTTGATAGTGGTAGCCAAAAGAACATAATTTATATAAGATAGTTAAAGAATAAAATTAAAAATGACAAGACACCCACAACCGTACTCTATGGGATGGGTTAATGAGGGGAAAGATATCCAGATAAATCAAAATTGTCACCTGCCATACTTAATCAAACCATTCAAAGATGAAGTAATTTGTGATGTGGCACCTTTTGATATACGTAATGTTTTTATGGGGCAGCCATAAATGTCTCAAAGATATGAGGTATATGGATCCAAACCACATAGTGTCACAATCAATCTTGGTGAAAAGAGGTATAAAATACAAGAAGTATGTTTAACCCAAGCTACTTCTTTGATTAGTGTTAAATAAAGTAAACATTTAATTTCTCAAACCAGAACTTTTGTCTTCCTCATGATTTGTCCCATGAAAAGAAGTTATTTGATCTTAACACATATGCTAAGGTGGCCACAACCATTGACCAAAAAAAGAAGATGGATAAAATTTTGAAATAGTACCATAGTGTGTTTAAATCACCAATAGGCCTCCCAACACACAGTCAAGTCAAGCACTCTATTGATTTAATTCTATGAATGCCATTATCACATGAGCCAATATATAGGATGCCAATTTTGGAAAATAATGAAATTAAGAAAAAAATTCAACAACAAGTTTAAAAGGAACGTATAAGACCAAGTGCTTCACCATGTGGTAGTCCAATTATTTTGGCAAGAAATAATCATGGGATGTAGAAAATTTGTATTGATTACAGGACACTTAATAAAATTAATGTGAACAATATATATCCAATTCATTGAATTAGTGATCTTTTGGATCAACTTAGGGGGAACTAGTTCTTTACAAAAATTGACTTGAAGTTTGGATATCAACAAGTACCAATTGATCCATCAGATGTATGGAAGATGACATTCAAGTCCAAGGAAGGTTTGTTTGAGTGGTTGGTCATACCTTTTGGCCTTACAAATGCTCCTACCACATTTATATGCTTAGCCCATTCATTTATTATTTTGTAGTTTTTTACTTGGATGATATTATCATTTTCAGCAAAACCTAGTTTGAGCACTTACAACATGTTGAACAAGTGCTTTCAACTTTGCAAAAACATGAACTCTATTCCAATATAGAAAAGTTCTCTTTTGGTATGTAACGAATTCACTACTTAAGGTATGTCATTTATAGAAACAAAGTTCACGTGGACCCTACAAAGATATAGGTAATCAGAGATTGGCCATCTCCTTAAAATTTCACAAAACTTCACAATTTCTTGGGTCTAGCTAACTTCTATCGCTGAATTGTATTTGGTTTTTCCAATTTATCATTGCCTCTTAATTAATCACACAAGGGTGGAGCACAAGAAAAAAATTAGTGGAAAGAACAAAAACAACAAGTATTTGATAAATGAAAACTAAGATTATGTTCATCTTGAGTATTGGTCCTTCCAGACTTACAAAAATAAGTTGAAATAGAAAAAGATGCATCATCTTATGCTCTTGGTGTTGTACTCGTGTAACATGGGCACCATGTTGCATATCATAGTGAAACATTTTCTGATATAGTAAAAAGGTACCCAACATATGATAAGGAGATGTATTCTATTGTTCAATCCTAAAAAGAATTTAAGAATAATATATTTGGAAAGGAAACTATGATACATACAAATTATAAACCTCTTCAATTCTTGCAAACACAAGAGAAGTTGTAGATTGATAGGCATCAAAGGTGGTCAACTTATTTGTAAAAAATTTGCATCAATATTTTTCATAAAAGGGGGAGAAATAATAAAGTATCAGACCATTTGAGTAGGCCTCCAATTACATGTTTGACAATGGTGTTGGATTTTTGTGGCCATCAAAGAAAATGTTGGACTCAATTATATGGTAATGATCCTAATTTTTGTGGCATTTGCAATAAATTTTTATAAGGGTAGCATTTTCCTAATTTTTATATACATGATAGGTTAATCTATCATGTTGGTCACATATATTTCCCTAGTGAAAAGAAAAAGAAATTGATATGGGAATCATGTGATAGCCAAGTGGCAGGACATTATTGCATTGGTAAGACTACTATAATTCTCCAAATGTATTTCTATTGGCCAAAAATGAAACATAAAATCATTTTATATATAAAATATTTTATAGTATATGCAATTACAAAGCCTTTCAATCATAAATAAGGACTCTATCTACCATTACATATCCTTGATAAACCATTGCATTATGTTTCAATGAATTTTATGTCTAGACATCCAACTAGCAGAAGGGGAGATGATTGTTGATATTGTTGATCTCTTTAGTTTTATTGTCTATTAGTTTCAAACACTTAGTCATATAGAAGGTAGAGTTGGGTGGTCATCATTATGACCAAGCCACTCTATATAGGCCAAGTTATGTATTGTTAGACTTGTAAATAATAGTGTATATGTCAAGATCTATAAGAGCCAAGAAAGTGTATGGTCATTGAGCATCCCTATATAAGTTGATTTATCCAGTGTATAGTGAACATTGAGTAAAGAAGAGTGAGTATGTGCTAAGCTAGTAGAGGTCGAGTGTTTGCAAGCATAATAGTCATGATTGATCATCAAGAGCTATATGTGTTGAGTAACATTACAAGTAAACCATTTCTGGCCAACATGTAAATGACATTTAATGATTGTAGATTTTTTATAGATTTTGTTATGTGTTTTCTATGGATCACTAATCCCTATGAAGAAAAGTCATCCAATCAGATTCAAAGGTGAAAAGTGAAGCATCCAAATCATTGATTATGTTCTAGAAAACTCTATAGATGTCTATTTGAGGGTCTATCCAAACCCTATTCTACATGATGTGAAGTATGGTTAATGTATATGCAAAGGGATTATATTTTGAGTGTTGTAAGAAAAGTTTTGAAAAAAAGAGTATAGTGACCAAGAGAAGTAGTGAAGAGCATAGAAGAGATATATCAGATAGGAGATTAGATCATAGATTGGAAAGAGAATATTTGTGATCAGTGTTGTCAGTACAAACCAAAGGGTCAAGTACTGATACATTTTAGCAAGTGAATTAGGGTAAATCTCTTAATAGAGTGGTCCTAACAAGCCTAGTAAAATCTCCTAAGCGAGTCCTTACTTCATTGTGAGTTTTAAATCCTTTAATTAAGGTAGATCTAAAATTCTTGTAAGATCCCAATAGAGTGGACCCCTCATAAGGTAGATCATCAAAAGTGATCACATTTGCAACCCTAATAGGTGAACTTTGTTACTACAGTAGTGAAGATTTGTGGATGTCATCCTTGGCAATATTTTGCCTTCACCTTGGAGGGTTTATGGGTAACCAAAATATTTGTGTTATATGTCTACATTTATTATTATGGATGTTATACATAGCTAGATATATTTCAACATAATTTCAGGTTTAATGTTATCTTATTCATAATCTAGCTATGAGATGGACTAGTGGTGGATGAAGTTTAAGTAGTTATTTTATTTGAAAGATAGAATTTTAAGTGATCCTAATTACCCCCTCCCCCTGCACCCCACCCCCTCTCAATATCTTACTTTCACAATAAAATTCCAATAATTGGTATTAGAGAAAATTTCTCTTAGAATAAGTTTAACCATTTGAGAGTTGAGATCTTGGAGATGGAGCCTTATAAATTAGGGAAGGTTATTGAAAATCATATGATTGACATCCAAATCATATTGTAGCCACTTGAAGAAACAAGAGAGGAATTGAAGAAGTCCTTAAAGAAAAGGAGTAAGATGGTTATTCAGCAAATGATATACGCTATCAAGAAGTGGACACTAAAGGAATGTTTGACAATGGTAATTCCTATGAAAGTGATGCAACCATAGAAAAATTATTAGAGAACAACAAAATTTTGAATGAATAAATCATATGATTTAAAAGAGAACATGAAATCTGGCTACCAGACTTGATGAAAGAATATCTAATGTACAAAAGCTTACAAACAATCAATTGGACATTAGGAATCAATTGCTATGTACAAATCAGGAATTAAACATTAAGGACATAGAGCATAAAAATCTTAAATCACAAAGTTATCAACTAAGAAATGAGTGAAGGTCTGAGAAGAAACTACTGGAGAGAATGAACAAACCTAGTAAAGCCATAAGATAATTTGAAGAACTGATGAGATCACAAGGACACCTAGTGATACCTATAGAAAAGGATATACCAATAATTCTTCATTCACTGAAGAAGGAGAATAATCCAATAGTGGAGAACAAAGAAACTTAAAAGGAAAACCTACATGCTATCATTGTGCAAAATAGGGATATGTAGCAAACATTTGCAGAAGCAATATTGGTAAGAAAAGTCCTAAGCCCAAGTTTAATGGACATTGTTTCAACTATAAGAAACAAGGAGACCAAGAATATGAATGTAGAAAAAGGGTTAGTAATACACATATTTCACCTATATTTGAAGGGCATTGTTGTAATTGTCATAAGTATGGTCATAGATAACAAGAGTGTAGATCTAAGGGAAAATATGACTAGACATCTAAGAAGCAAGGGGATGCACCTAAGAAAGGAAATTCTCATAATTGGGATTATAACACATGGTATAGTTATCATTATTGTGGAGAATATGGTCACATTCCAAAAAATTGTATTAGGACACATTTCAAGGGAAACTACCAAAAATGGTTGAATGGAAGCTTAGTTTGTTTTAGTTGTCACAAGACTAGACATGTGAGAAAAAATCATAGTACCCAAGCACTAGCACCAAGTAATGAACACATCAAAGTAAAAGGAAAAGTTGATGAGATGAATCAAACTTGGAAGAAGAAGGTAGAATTTGAAAGTAGTGGATAAGTGAAGCCAAGATCACCCAATCTAATGGAGAAGGTGATCACTCTACATCAAACTGATCAACAAAGGTATGTAAGGAACTACATATTTAAATTTTGTATTATACATTAGTTCCTAACATAAAATGTGTCAAAGTTCATATTTGCATAAGATAAGATGAATTAGGTAATATGTGTGAAAAGAATTGAGAAAAAGAAATCAAATACACTATTGGTGCCAAACATCAGTAATATTGTCTATATTGAGAAATCTTTGCAATATGGACTAAGTGCCTACAATGACTGAGCTAATGTTTTGGCTGAGTTAAAGGAAGATAGTATTGACTAAGATTTATAGTTAAGACTAAGTAAACAAAGGGTGAAGCAATGACCAATTTGATCAGACAACTATATTCCACCTAACAAAGTACACAACATTTATGAGTGTTCTAATTCAAATAAATGAAGCTATATAGTAGAAATTTGAATACATTTTACGCACCTTGCATTCAAATTTTGAGATCCTAAGAGATTTGAGTGAATTGTAAAGCAATTCCAAAGGTAATTTCAAGAAAAAATTTTGGTGAAGTTTAATTGACTTTTGATTGTGAGTAGTGTTGAGTTACTTAGGAATTGAATCTTAAACCCTAAACATAGAAATGACATCTAGATCATCATCAACAGTGAAGAATTAGAGCAAAGAGGTTAGTAAAGTTTAATTGGTTAAGAGTGACACTTGTCCTCCACCTAAATATCGAGCTATTCTAAATATTTCTATGAAAGGAAATTCAATGGGTGTGTTATCATTGATAACACATAGGGTTGTTCTGATACAAGATGTATAAAATTTTAATGTATAAAAAATTAGTGAAGTTGGAGACTATGAGATTTGAATGGCATATCATAAAGTGTGTGATGAAGGATTTTTGAAAGAAATATTCAAGATTGTAGAGAAGAAAGGGTTAACAGTAGCCCTAGATTTTTCAAGAAATTTCAAAATAGAATGGATTAAAGTGGTTTTGAGTTGAATCCATGATATGAAATTGTGGTTGGAGATTGGATCAGTTAAAATCACAAAGAAGATTATACATGTAGTGAAAGGGTATTCTACATTTGAGAAAAGGATATCATAAGATGCCAAATAAAAGATGTGATTGAGGAAAACACTAAGGCTGAGTGGAATGGTTGTGGCATGTCAATTTTAAGTATCACAAATACCCTAATAGATTTTTTGTATGTGTGATAGCACATAATTTTTATTAGTTGAGTCGACTAAATAATGTGTCATGTATGATAGTAGACCGAGATTGGAAGATTGTAATGAAATATCATGAGTATGATCTTTCTGAGATCCAATCGTTACAACTGGAAGAGAATATTTTGTCAATAAGGAGAGAAAATAATTCTATGTGTAAGTTTGGATACTTGATAGTGTACATTTTCTTTTATGTCCATTTTTTTTGCCTACATTTTGGTAATTTATTTTGGGAGCAATACTAGACAAATAAGTGAATATGTTCTAAATATGGGAGACATTTTTGGAAAATAATTGGATGGATACTTTGATGAGTTAAAATAGAAGATAAGGAGAAGGATGAGGATTCATACATCCTTAGTAAAGAATTATTACAATTATGTGTGTTTTATAGTGGACACTGATAATACATATGTTCAATCAATTAAGTTGAAGGTAGCTTGGCTTAAACCATTTGCTTATGAAAATGATATTGATGATATGAGTGCGCCAATCACTATATTGATTTTAGAGGAGATTGATGCAAAGTTCAAGCCCTTTGGAAAATATGAGGAAGCAAAGACAAGGATAACAATAGATGTTAAGATTGCTTCATCTAATAGAAAAAGGAAGAAGATGATAAAAGACCCAAAAGAGAAACTAGGCCACAAGCTAGAGGTGAAGAATCCTTAATGATAACACAAGATCTTGGAGAAGATAGAGGGAGTGAGGATGATGATGATGATGTAGAGGAAGAGGAAAAAGTGCAGATAAGAAAGAAAAATCCCTAGCACTTGTTTTTCCACTAGCTAAAAAGACCAATAAAGTCACAATCATTGAGCCCAAGGTGAAGAAATATGTAAAGAAAATTATATCCAAGCCCCTCTCTCCTCCTACACCAATAATACTAAGGACTAGAGCTGATATAGAAGCAAGTGTTGAGCCACATTTGAGAAAGGGAGTTGAAAATATTACAAAACCAAATGAAGGTTGAAGTGGCATAAATAGTATAAAGAGAAAAATTATAGCAACTAAGGGCCAACCTCAACAAAGGAGGAGAAAATTCATTACACAACAAAATGATGATGAGGAAGGTGTAGAAAATATAGAGTAAGATGAACAAAGTCACTACCAAGTAGCAATGCATAAAAGGCTCAAAACAATTGATGAAGTGTGTGACAACATTAGGAATTTTGCAGGCCTATCTAGTTTTAAGTTTATAAAGTTTGGTACATTGACTGTAGTAAATCAGACTAAGGTAGAGGAAACTATGCTAGATATGATGACGGAGTTTAATACTACACTTATAGAGATATGTAATATTATTCCCAATGAGTTGTATAATAGAATTGATGGCAAATGGAAAAAAATAATTAAGACTAAAAGGTAGATAGATAAGGAGCACTTGGAAACATAATACCTAAGTTAAGAAATAAGAAAATTGCAAAATTTATGGAGAAATATAGGAACCAATTTGTTCCAAAGTATAGAGCATTCGTGGTTTTGCAACATAAAATTGACGATGTTGTAAGAGAAAGTGAATTGTTATGGAAGAGTATTTTTGGATTGACTACTATAAAAGAGGCTAACAAAGATGGTATAGTAAAGGGTACTAGAGAAGCTGAACTAACCACTAAAAAGGATGTGTCTAATAATTTGGATACACTTATAGAAGCTATCACACAAAAAGGTCAAAGAAAGTCAAAAAAATATCGTAAGAATAGAGGATGTTCATACTGATGAAGAAGACATAGGTGTGTCGAGCTCTCAAGAGTAGGGTAATGTATCCCCTATTCATTCAACCACACCTAACACTCTAGTATTGCAACACATAAAGGACTATCCTAAGATAGGTGAGACATCATTTCAAGTTGTTTATTTTAATGCAATTAAAATCCAATAGATTCAACAATAACTCCAACAATCCTCACAAACCAAAAAATTAGTAATAGATTTTGAGGAGCCAAAGAAGGAAAAATAATCCACTAAGGTACAAGAATAAAAGAAAGACAAAGACAAAGAGTCTAAGGTAGATCAGTCTACTATAGGTTAGAAAGGTCCCCAAGTATTAAGACCTCTATTAGAGGTAAATAAGGAGACTATGCCAAAATAGAAGAAGGAAGAAAATAAAGTTGATACATCATAAACAGTTCCAGGTGTGGGAGCTCACACTTAACTACCAGCAACTTCAAATTCCACAATTGCACAACAAGTGCAAGTTCCTACGATACAAAATTTTCCAAGTACTATTGTTGTGACCTCTAGTAATTGTTCACTAGTTAGATTGAGTGGTGAAATTGCTTCACACACTCAAGCCTTAGTTATGCCAAGCAGCAGAAAACCCAAGAGAATAAAGGAAAGAAGAAAAATATGAGTTCTCCAAGTAAATTGGTTAAAATTTGCTACCTTTTATGAAGCAATTAAACTACCTAACTAGGATTTGAAAATTATTTCATTTGAGAAGATAGTTATACTACAATATATCTTGGTAAGAAAGGAAAGGAAAGAAGAACTAGGGAGAAAGAAAAACATAGGCAAGTGTTGCATGATATAAAGGATATTTTTGTTGATGCATTTGGAATTCATCATATTGATGAACAAGATCCTATTATTTATCAGTTAGTGCAAATTGTGGAAAAGATAAACACTAAGGATATAAAGACCAATGAAAAACTAATGGCCTAGTTAGAAAATAAGTTTGAGAAGAGCGTACTTGATAAGGTCTCTACTGTATTTGCATTGAAGAAATTTGAATTTTTGACACTTGTACAAAATCTAGAAGAACATGTGAAGAAAATTCAAGATCTTTACATTACTCTTTGTGATGTGCCCAGATTCGCAAGTGAATTTTAGGCTAATATTCAAAAGATTAAGGGAGATTTGAAATCTTTGGGTAACACTATCTCTCAATATGTTGGATCTAGGTCAATGCATTACAAAAAATTATTGTTTGCACAAGGGAGGTTAGTCAAGCTACACACACTAGATAGCCAAACAAGGGCTAAACTTATCTCTATCTAGTCTATGTTCATACCTCATTTGGAGGTAATGTAATGTGAGTTAGCTTCAGAAAAGGATTTAGTATAATCAGATCATAATATTCCTACTGCTAATAGCCTCACTTAGTTGGTTGCAAAGATGGATATTGAGATTCAAATTTTGGAATTAGTTAGAACCATATGGGATCATTCCCTAACCATGATCATCCAAATTCACAAGCCATTTATTGACAAGTATGGTTTGATTCCATCCTCCCAACCCCATAATAGACATGTGTGACAAATCAATGGGGAAAGAAGAAGATTTTCAAGCAGAAATAGGAAAAATGATACAAATTCATAAAATATATGAGTAATAGATAGATCAAACGTATGAAAAAGCTACATCAGACTATTTGATTCATGTAATATATGAAATGTATGAGTATGATATAAAATAATTATATCCTACATGGGTTGAGTCATAGCCATGGGAGGAATTCTATCATTTTTTGTATTGTGATGTAATGATGTAAGCCTAAAAAAGTGGTTTCTCCACTAATGTCAAATAGGTAGATTTTTAATCTCTTTAGTTTTGTTTTCTATTAGTTTCAAACATTTAGTCATATAGAAGGTAGAGTTCGTTAGTCATCACTATTATTGAGTCACTCTATATAGGCTGAAATATGTACTTGCTAGACTTGTAAATAATCATGTATATGTCAGCCTCTATAGGAGATAAGAAATTCTATGGTCACCAAGTATCCCTATGGAAGCTAAGTTATCTAATGTATATAAATTCCAAGTAGAGTAGAGTGAGTATGTATTGATTCATAGAAAAGGAGCTGAGCTAGTAGAGGTTGAGCATTACCAAGAAGAATAGTTATGAGCGACCATGAAAAACTATATGTGTTGAGTAACACTATTTGAACAAAAAAATTGGAATGGCACAAGAAATGATGTAAATCATTTATGGCCGACATGTAAATAACATTCAATGATCATAGTGTTTTTTATAGAGTTTTTTACACATTTTGGCATGGATCACTAATCCCTATAAAGGAAAGTCAGCTAATGGGATTAAGAGGCAAAAAGGGAAGCATCCAAATAATTGATTATTTCTAGAAAAATCTATAGATGTCAATTTAAGGGCATATCCAAAACTTATTCTTCATGATTCAAAATTCGATCAATGCATATGCAAAGGGATTGTATTTTGGGTGTTGCAAGTGAAGTTTTGAAGAAATAGAGTGTAGTTGTTGGTCTTAGATTGGTTTTGACAATTAAGTGTCAACACACTTAACCAATTCTCAAGATGATGATGAGTATAACACAGATGCTAAGTTATGGTGTGTGCCAAGCCAAAGATACTATAGGTGCCGAGTGAACTTCAAGTGCCAAGAAAAGTTTAGGTGCCGAGTGATAAGTGATGCCAAGTCACTATAGGTGCTGAGTGAAACAGAATTGCTATGGAAGCTAATTGAGACAAAATTCCTATATGTGCTCAATATCATAAAGTAGTAAGTGCTAAGTAACACAAAATTAACATATGAGTTTTTAACTTCATGAAATTAGATGTAAATCATTTTTGAAGCCGACTTAGGATGAATCTGGAAGGATCTTGAAGATAAGATTGAATCTTTTACATTACCTATGTAATCAGCATGCAGCCAATAAGAAAAATGGAGGAGGCATGCAACCATTTAGAAAAGTGAAAGAATTGAGCGAGAAATGAAGAGTGAATATTGATCATAGATTCATACCTAACCATAAGTCTTTGAAGCTTTTAAAAGGAGGACGAAACCCCATTGTATGTGTGTATGTGTGAGAAGTGTATGGGTGAATTATAGTGAAGTTCAAATGGGTGTAAAAACTTAGAAGGAAGAGAAACATTGCAAAATTTAGTTGATCAAGAACAAAGTATCAAAATTTCAAGGAGAGACAAATCAAATCAAGCAAGGATTAGAGCAGACAGAGCAGAACGAGGATCTGGAATCAACAATTAAGGATTACATGTCATCAGGTAAAGACTTTCTAATACTCTCTAGCAATTGTATTAGGAATGAAAATCCTATGATGATAGGTTGGTTTAATAGCCATGTTGTAAGCTTCTAGACAAGGTGCTAAATCCTTTAACAGGGTAACATTTCAAGTGAGTGTTTGTAAATCCTCTAACCAAGTTGCTTTTAACAGGGTGCAAAGTCTTTAACAAGACAGGCCTTTCATAGGGTAGACCATTAGAAATGGTCAAACTTTGTAACCTTAAATAGTTACATATTGTTGTAGTGATACTTTATGGGTGTCATCCACACCCCAATTTTACCTTCTCATTTTGGAGGGTTTCTGGGTTTCCAAATCTTGTGTTATCTATTTTCATGCATGTCTTTATTTTCATGTTTATTAGATGAATTAGATGCATGTGAATGGTTTCAATTAAAAAGGTTTAAGAGGTTAAATATAGTTACTTATGATTCACCCCCCTCTTAGAAGTAAATCTTCCTAATTGTAAATTCTAAAAATTGGTATTAGAGCTAAGTTCTCACAAGGAGGAGCCTTACGGCTTGGAGAAAAGATCTAGAAATGGAAGTCTACAAACTTGGGAAGATCATACAGAATCAAGCAATTGATATACAAATTGCTCTACACACTTTGTAAGAAGCCAAGGAGGAACTAAGAAAATCCTTAAAGAGAAGAATAGAGATTGCCATAGCTGAGAATGATACACAATACAAGGAGATTGACACCTCAAAACTATTTGCAAATGGAGATTCCAAAGAGTTTGATGTAGCAATAGTAGACCTAATGGAGAAGAATAGAACTCAAGCAAAATAAATTAGAACACTCAAGCTTGAACAAGAATCACAAGCCATGATGCTTTGTGAAGTGACTGAACAGAAGAAAAGAGCCATTGAAGATAAGGTTATGCTAGAAGAGGACAAGAGAAACTTTGCCAACAGACTAGAAGAGAAGTCAATTGAGCTTGCAAGAATTTCAAACATGCAAATAGACACCCTAAGCCAAATGATGAATGCACATCATGAACTAAATGTCAAGGACATTGAGATCTCTACATTGAAGATGCAAAATGAACAACTACAAAATGACCTCAAAAGAGAGAAGGAAATTTTAGAGAGCTTCAACAAACCAAATGAGGCTATCAAGTACTTTGAGAAGCTACTTAAATCACCAAGGGCTATCAATGATACTTTAGGACTAGGATACATCAACACTGAACAAGGAGAGTCATCCAAGACTACAAAACAAAGAAGTAACAAAGGTAAGAACACTAAACCTACTTTTCATTTCTATGGTAAAAAGGGGCATACCTCTAATGTGTGTAGGAGCAAAAATGCCCATTAGCATGACAAAACTAAGAACATAGGTTACTGTCATAAGTGCAAAAAGAAAAGACATCAAGCACATAACTACAAGACGAAGACTATCAGAACACCAAGATTTGAAGATCACTACTACAATTACAAAAAGTATGGACATAGAGCTTTTGAGTGTAGATCAAAGCCTATGTGGACACCTAATTAGCTAGCAAAAGGAAATAACCATGGACATCACTACAATTGGGACCAAAACACCAGGTATAGCTATCACTATTGTTAGGAATATGGACACATTCTTGAAAATTGCATAAGAACACACTTTAGAGGAAACTACAATAGATGGTTAAGTCAAACCACATGTTTCAGTTGCTTAAAGACTAGTCATATCAATAGGAATTTCCCAACAAGGTCAAAGGCACCCAAACTAGAGATCAACAAAAGAAAAGAGAAGGTGGATATTAAACACATCAAAAAAGAAATGATTAAGACTTGGAAGAAAAAAAGATGGGAGTAGCACATCAAATGAAGGGATCACTTCACCTAATAGGTCAAGTGATCACACTTCATCAAACTAAGCAAAGAAAAGGCATGAGGGACTGATATACAAAGATTTATCATACATCAGTTCCTAAACAAGCAAGTTCTAAAAAGAAAAAATTGGCATGAATAGAGATGCAAAGTCAAAACTTCAAGATTTCATAAGTATTGCCAAGTTTCCCTCAGATGCCAAGTAAAATTTCAATACATTCCAAGTTGATTGACAAAATCAGTAGAAGTCGAATGACTGGTTGGAGCCGAGTTGGTAGTGGAAGCCAAGTAAAGGATACTTATGTGGATGCTGAGTGGTTGAAAATTAATGGAAGCCGAGTAATGCAAAAATGCTTAAGAAGCCAAGTGGACAACTATAAATTCACTAAGCATTAAATGCAATGAAAATAGGGTATATTATCGAATTTTGGATCATTTTTATTCATTGAAAATGAAGAGAAAAGATGAAGAAAAGTGCAAAATGAATTCAAAGTAGAGAACTTGGTGTTTAAGTAGATTTCAACAGCAATTCAACACACTTTCATCAATTTAAGCTATTTACATTTGTGCCGAGTTATGTAGTTTCACATTTTCTGAGTTCAAACCCTAGATCACACAAATGGTTTCTAGTTCTAGGAACACATAGGAGAAAGAGTCATTTGAGGTACAACTAGTATCAAACAAAGTAAAACAACCAGATTTATAGCCAATACCAGAAGTAGCATACAAAAATGACCTAGTCGAAGCCCTATCTATCATACCTCCTAAGGTAGTTACATTTTAGGATGTTAGAAGGTGTTACAATTACAAGATTGGAGCCATAGGAGGCATGGAGATGAGGGAAGCCTATGATAAGTTGTGTGAAAATGGAGTTTTAAAGGAAGAGTACCAGATTTTTGAGAAGAAGGGTTTAATGTGTGCCTTAGAATTCCCCACAGTTTTCAAAGCTGAATGGATTAGGCTAGTGCTTAGTAGAATACATGATGGAAGCTTATGGTTGGAGGATGGTCCAATGAAAATTACAAAAAATATTATACATAGATTGATAGGATACCCAACCCTAGATCAACCAAAGACCTTTAGGAGTGATTCTAAGGAAGCAATTGAAAAGAATACTTGTGCCAAATGGAACAAGAGAGGAATGACAATTGACACCATTCAAGACCCTCTTGTTGACTTTGATGTTAGAGTCATTGCACATAAATTCTATCAATCTTATAGACTTAAAAGTGTACCATGCATTGCAGTGGATGTGGGTTACAAATTGTTGAAAGTAGATCATACCTATGATCTTGCAGAACTGCAACTACAACAGATTAATGAAAATTTAGCATCAATAAGAAGAAACAAGGGAGCACAATGCAAGTTTGGTGCTATTTTGATTTGTATATTCTTCTATGTATAGAATGAATTTTCATCTTTTGGTAAAGTAGTCTAGAAAGAAAATAGGTTTGTCATAGCTCAAGTCAATGAATACATTGAACAAATGGAAGCTAATTTTGAGACCCTTATGACTAGCTATTTTGAAGACTTCAAGAAGTCCATGAAGCAAAGGCTAAGAATACCAGTTTCATTGGTAGAGAAGCATGTAAATGATGTATTATTTCTTGTAGATATTGATTATACTTATATACAAGCAGTTACACCAAGAGTTAGATGGTTAAGACCTCTAGGTTATGAAATAAATATAGATAAGGCATCAGCAGCTATAATTGCACTACTAGCTAAAGAAGTGGACAAAAATGCACCACATTTTGGAACCTATGATGTGGTTAGATCAAAGGTGGATATGGAGTTAAAGACTACCTCCATACTAAAGAAGAAGGATAAACTTGCAAAGAAACTTAAACTCAAATTTGGTGAGGGTGTTGTAGAAGGAGAAGAAGAAGAAGAAAGAATTTCAGGATGACGAAGAAGAACAAGGTTAGGAAACTCTTTTTTTGACCCAAGGCATGGGTGAGGATGCAAAAGAAGAGGAAGGTCTCAAGCAAGAAGCACCCAAGGCTGAACCTAAAAAGAGAAAGGCAAAGAAACAACCAGCTACACAGCCCAAGGATAAGAAGAAAGCAAGAAAGCCAATCCCAACCAAGCCAACTACAAGGGCAGATACTAGGGTAACAACCCAAGTGGCAAAGGAATAGGGGAATCAAAAAGCCATAGAACAAGGAGGGCCTATAGAACAAAACAAAAGAAGAAAATATGTTGCACCTCTAGATTCAGATGAAGAGATAGAATTTGACAATGATCAATATAGATTGGTAAGATGTTCTACCAAGTCTAAATTGGAAAATGTTTGTAATAAAATTAGAGATAATGAAAATCTAATTGGTTTAAAGACCATTGATTTTAATAAATTTTCAAGGGAAGAATAGAACATAGTGGAAGAGTCCATCTACACTATGATGGCCAAGTTCAAGACAAACCCACTTGAACTTGACAATTCGATGCCTAAGGAGCTAAGCTCCATTGTAGAGAATAAATGGCATTACTACCTTAAAATGGAGACAGAAATAAGGGAGTCAACATTGGCTTGTGTAATGCCAGACCTTAAAAAAGGTCAAATAACTAAGGCTAGTAAGAAACATGGGAGCAAATTTGCACTCAAATAAAAAGCCTTTAGAATTTTATAAAATCAAATTGAAGATGTGCAAAAGTCCACACAAATGTGGAAATTAAATTATGGGTTAACTACTATCAAGGAAGGGAAGGAAGATCCCTTTGAGGGGAGAAATGATGAAGAAGAAGAGGAGAATGAAAAAGAGGAAGAAGGAGAGGAAGAGAAAGAAGAGGAAATATTGGAGAAGACACTACAAGGTGAAAAGGAAACAACTGAAGAGCACCAACCATAATAGAGTGTCTAAGACACCTAATTGCTACCACCAAGTTCTCCATATACAACACCTGTAGAAATTGTAATTGTAAAAGATGTTCCTGACACCTCATGTCAGAACATCAATCCACTAATTGTAGAGGATCTCAAAAATATTCTTCATCAAACCACATTGCAATCACAACTGTGCACAAATCCTATTTTGGTGAGTGTCGAAGAGTTGCAAAAGATTGTAGCTGAGATCATAGGGAGAAGATGAACACACAAGAACCACCTTCACAACCTCCCATAGCTATAGTTGATCAACCCAACAAGCAAGCAACATAGGATACAACTGCTAAGGTTGATCACACAGTCATAGCAACAACAATTGCCAAGGAGCCAACAAAGAAAAAGATAGGACAAGATGTTCCTGCTGCACAAAACCAAGGTGCACCTCCTCAAATCATTATTATTGATCAAGGTAGTAGAGAAGAAGAGAAGGAAGAGGAGAAAACCCCTAAGGAAAGAGATCAAGAGGCAATACAGACACTGGTGAACTTGCCTACCTCAAGGACTCCTACCAAACAGTTGAGCACTGATGTAGTACCACTACAAATTTTAGCACTAGGCTCAAGATCCACCAAGGTAGCAAGGGTACTTCACTATGGAGGCCTTGCACTTGATGAGGAAATAGTCATATCAAGTTATGACTCCAAGACAATGAACCTAGCATAGATAAATGAAGTGCAAGAGGCACTAGAGAGAAGGAAGAAGCAAGAGATACTCAGAAATGAGTATAGATAGAGGCAAGCATTGATATAGATAGAAGACATATTCCTTGATGTATTTAGCTTGCCAATACCTAATGAAACCAAGCCCATCATGGAGAAATTATCCAACATAGTGGACCAGGTAGAAAATGAAGACCTTGATACAAATGTTAAGTTATTAGAATGGTCTAAAAAGAAATTTCAAATGAAAGTTAATGAAAAGATATCTAGTGAGATAGCACTTTCACAAGTGGAATTGGCTAAGAAAGTTGAAAAGGTGAAAATAGTACTTGAGAACATTTTCTCATTGTACTCCAAATTGTGTGAATCATCATTTTTCACAAAAGAAACTAGCTAGAGAATACTGAGCTTGGAATGAAATCTTAAGATATCTAGCACAGAGCTACATAAAGACCTAGCTCAAAGTGAGAAGCATTTTGCAACAATACTTCAAGCCCAAAAGGATTTTTTTGTATTGACAGTAGAAGAGGCCAATACTAAGGCCAAATTGATACAGATTCAATCTGGCATTACCCCACATTTGGAAGTATTGCATAAGGAAGTGACCTATGCAGAAAATATTTTAAAGAAAGACCCTAATCTTTCTACTTTAGAAGGCCTTGTACATCTTGCAGTATAGACAGCCATCTAGCTCAAAGCACTACAAATAGCATTGGACAACTAATTTGCTTCTCTGAAGATGATCATGGAGGTAAATAAAACATTTTTTTCTCAATATTCCATTCATTCTTAGGACCCTTTGACATAAATGTCAAAAAGGGCGAGATATAATATTTTGTGAAGATAAAGATAAAAGACAGGAGATAATAAGAATGGGGGAGTAATACATTATGTAGATATGGAGGAGATATACCCAAAGGGGGAGATATAAAATTTTGAATTTTTGAGGAGAAATAAGGAGATACAGCCAAAAGGATAAATTGCAAAGAGATGTATGAAAGGGGGAGTAAAAACAAAGGGGAAGTACAACCAGACCAAAAATAGGGTAGACAGAAATAGAGGCAAAGAGTATTAGACATATCAGCATGAGACAAATTCAACACAAGAGATTTTGGATACTGAAATGGCATATCAACTCAAGGGGAGATACAATTTTTTGAGGTATATAGTCTTCTACAAAATTTTGAAACAAGTTTTTGAGTTTTGTATTATACTCATAAAGATGAGATCCATAATGTTTAGTTAAGTTTTTTTGCCACTCATGTCAAAGGGGAAGATTGTTGGTCTCATATTGGTTTTGACAATTGAGTGTCAACACACTTAACCAATTCTCAAGATGATGCTAAGTATAACACAGATGTCGAGCTATAGTGTGTGTCAAGCCAAAGATACTACCAATGCCAAGTGAACTTCAGGTGTTGAGCAAAGTTTAGATGTTGAGTGATAAGTGATGTCAAGTCACTATAGGTGCTGAGCAAAGTATAGATGTCTAGTGAAATAGAATTTCTATGGAAGTCGAGTGAGACAAAATTCCTATATGTGTTGAGCATCAGAAAGTAGTAAGTGTTGAGTAACATAGAATCAGCATATGAGTTTGTAACTTCACAAACTTAGATCTAAACCATTTTTGAAGCTGACTCAAGATGAATCTCGAAGGATCTTGAAGATAAGATTGAATCTTTTACATTACCTATGTAATCAGCATGCAACCAATTAGAAAAGTGAAAGAATTGAGTAGGAAATGAAGAGTGAATATTGATCATAGATTCATACCTAACCCTAAGTTTTTGAAGCCTTTAAAAGGAGGATGAAACCCCATTGTATGTGCATATGTGTGAGAAGTGTATGGGTAAATTATAGAAAAGTTTAGAGGGGTGTAAACACTTAGAAGGAAGAGCAACATTGTAAAATTTAGTTGATCAAGAATAGAGAATTAGAATTTTGAGGAGAGACAAATCAGATCAAGCAAAGATTAGAGCAGACAAAGCAGAACGAGGATTTGGAGTCAACAATTAAGGATTACAAGGCATCAGGTCATGACTTTCTAATACTCTTTAGCAATTGTATTAGGAATGAAAATCCTATGGTGATAGGTTGGTTTAATAGTTATGTTGTAAGCCTTTAGACAAGGTGCTAAATCCTTTAATAGGGTAACATTCCAAGTGAGTGTTTGTAAATCCTTTAACCAAGTCACTTTTAATAGGGTGTAAAGTATTTAATAGGATAGGTCTTTCAAATGGCAGACTATTGGAAGTGGTCAAACTTTGTAACCTTAAATAGTTACATATTGTTGTAGTCATACTTTGTGGGTGTCATCCCCACCCCAGTTTTACCTTCTCATTTTGGAGGGTTTCTGGGTTACCAAATCTTGTGTTATCTATTTCCATGCATGTCTTTACTTTCTTGTTTATTAGATGAATTAGATGCATGTGAATGGTTTCAGTTAAAAAGGTTTTAGAGGTTAAATATAGTTACTTCTGATTCACCCCCTCTTAGAATTAAATCTTCCCAATTGTAAATTCCAACAATAGAAACTAAGATAAACAATGAAGTGAAGAGAACAAATATATCAGCTACAAGATCATATTATAGATTAGAAAGAGAAGATATGTAATCAACATTGTGAGTAAAAATTAAAGGATTAGGTACTAATACATTTTAGAAGTGAATCAGGGTAAATCTCTTAATAGAGTGGTCCTAACAGGCTTAGTCAAATCTCTTAATAGAGTTCTTACTTCATTCAAGGTAGACCTAATAATCTTGTAATATCCTAATAGAGTAGACCCCTCACTAATTTTTCACTCTTTTGAAGTGAGCTTTGTTAGGAGCCAACCTTTTTAAAGGTTACAATACATACTATTAGGTGTGACCCTATTAAAGGATTTAATCACCCTATTTAGAGGACTTAAGAAAATTCTATTAGAATGTCACCTTTGTTAAAGGATTTGCAAATGAATATTATTTCAAGCTTGATTACTGGATTTCAAACTAATACAATGGTTAGAAATTAACAATGGGTTGATCTAAATAAATACAACTCACGTTGAAAATATAGATTACAAATTCAATTCAACAACTAACTCATTGACTAGCCTACATTATCATCTCCATCACTTATTCTGTTAGAAACCTTCAAGTGATCACTCTTCACCTCAACACTTCACATTTCATCCTTTTTCTCAAATTTTCCAATCAACCAAATAAAAAACTACACCAACCCTTAATAGGCTAGCCCTTGTGCCTGCTTAAATAGGTAGCTTGAATTTTTTTCCCCTTAAACACCACCATTGATCTTAGGGTCAAGTCAGATTCATTGAATCCTTCCATTTTTTTTCATTGAATCCATGCATAGAAACTCTCAAACATGGTTTCCCTTGCATTAAATGTTCTATCTCATCAATTCTTTTCTTCAACAAGCTTTCCATTTTCCAAAAATTCAACTATATTGATTAGGAAATTAAATTCCTACACAAATAGTAAAATGATGTCACTTAACCAACACTGTGTTTCTCATCCTTGATCATCACTAGATAACTCACTCATCACCACACTAACTTAATTTTCTTATAATATCTTCACTTGGTCAATATACTAGTGCTTAGTCAAAATTCTTTGTTACTTTGTCTTTTACTAGTGCTCAATCAACACTGAATTTTCCTGGCTTCTAATATTCACTCTATCAATACTAGCATATCTTGGCTTAAACTATAAGTTCCTTAATATTCTTCTTTGAATCCTGGTTAATCCTAAGTATGTTTTCTTTATCGGTCATCTCTTCTAGGATTTGACTCAACAATCTTCTCCACTTAGTGTTACAATTAAACATCACATTATTTTCCCAAAGTCTAACTCATCAAGTACCAATTGTAATTCCTCATAACTCAACCTATCCACTAGGTCCCCTTGTTATCTCTTCTTCTCAAAACCTCTTCATAAATCATCTTGATATAGCACTCTACTCAGGTAGCAATTTTCTCACCAATAAGGTTTGAGATCAATAACAACATAAAAAAATTCCATTGAAGTTCCAACAATCTCACTCTTTGGTATTAATGGCAACACCTCTAGTAACTATGCAATCTGAAAATGTTTACTTTTTTCAAGAAGCTCCCTCTTTGTTTAGTATCAAATCTTCATTAATATTCTTAGTTTCATTCTAATCCTCATCTCAGTGTCCAACAATATCCCTTTTTAGTTTCATTATAATTCTCATCCATGCAACTCTCATATGCAACACATAGACTCCCTCTATCATATTAGAACATGAAATTAATCAGCTCCCTCTTTGGTATACAACTCCCAAACCTCTAAATTTCTTGATTGATGGTAACAACTTTCACTAATCTCTATCTTTATACACTCTCCCTCTTTACAACATCTCTTTTTGTTTGTTTCCTCATATAGTAATTGTATATACTCTCCCTCTTTGAAAATAATGCCAAATAAACTTCCATACCATCCAAAGAATAATTCCATACTCAAGTATCAGCAGGATACTTCAACATATTTAGTTAGGTCTCTCATTCATAGATCTTCAACATGTAGATATATCTTGGTTAGTTCTCTAAACTAAGTTCTTATTTTTTCATCTTTACTTATGACTAATTCAACATCTTGTGCTACTCACTTCATAACTTTAGGAGATTCCTAAAGTGTTACCTTCTACATCAACTTATAAGATATTTTGATCAATGCATTTCATGCAGAGATCCATCTTAGCTTAAGTATCCTTCATTAGGGGAATCAACCCTAGATTACCTCTTAGATATTCATGTCCATCCTTAGGTAAAACTTTTTCCAAGATATCAAAAAATTGTTCTTTTGTATTCACATACTCAAATCTCACTTGTCTTATACCAAATCTCTCAAGTAATGATACTTCTTAGCAATATGCTTGGTCCTTGTATGCGTCATAGAATTTTTATATATGTCTATAACACTTGTGTTATCACATAATATAACAAGAAGTTTGGCGATCTCTTCCTTCACTCCTTTCAATAATTGCTTGATCCATACTATATTAGAATAATTAACTATTACAACTACACATTCGACTTCTAATGTAGATCTAGAGATGAAATTTTTCTTCTTGCTTGTCCATGAAACTAGTCTTTTTCCTATAAAGAAAGCTCTAATTCTTATGGTCATCAACATTTCCACCCCAATTTGCATCAGTATACATTTTTAGTTCAAACTTTGCATTCTTCTTGTACTACAATCCATAATCCTCTATTTATTTCATATATCTCAATATTATTTTCACAGTTATCATATGATTCTCCTTAGGATTTGCAAAAAATCTAGCGACAATCCCAACTGCTAGTATAATGTCTAGTCTACTATGAACAAAATAGTGTAACTTTCAAATCATTTATATATACAAGGTTTGGTTTGCATCAATAGAATCATCGTTCTTTGAAATTTTATGTCTAATAGCCATAGGTGTTCCAACTGGTCTTGAGTCTTCCATTCCAAAAAAAATTAGTTTCTTGTTGATATACTTTGATTGAGTAATGTAGATATGTTGAAAGATTGGTTTGATGATGATATGTTACATTCATGATTGAGTTTTTCATTGATGTCAGCATAGCATGTTTGATGTCTTCTATGGTATCTGACAAAAGAACAGTTGAAGGATCAAGTTCGTATGGATGGCTAGTTGAGCATGATAACCACCTAAGGTTATGGGAGGCACTTCTAAGTATCTAGCATATGAAATTAATGTCAAAAGTAGATAGGATAAGTTTAGAAGACATTATGAAAGTTTTGATGATGTCTATTATGAGATAGAGTTTATAGAGGCATGTTCTAGTAAACTTGTTATATCTCTTAGTAGAGTTGATATCTTGAGGATTGACATTGAGGACATGGAGAAGACATGTTGAGGATGATGTGGCTAAGCTCGCTTGTCATAATATTTTGTGTATAGAAATTTAATCAAGTTGCAAGGTAGAAGATTAAGGTTATCGCTAAGTGTAACGTGTTCTTAATGTAGTCCTATAATAATTATTTGAGAAGGTCCAATAGCTAACTTAGGGATTTTTTTTATGGACTTAGTACAAAGGAAGGACATTTTCCTTTATCATGGTATGTATTTGAATTATTGGAATAAGTAGTAAAGTATGAAATGCAAAGTTGAGTAGAGTTGTGCGAAAGTGAAGGAAACTTTATTGGAAAGGTTTTGTTAAATGATCTAAGGTTTGGTATTTGGATCTAAGGTCTGTGACCTAGTCTAGAAGGTTTTATAGTGATTGGTATAGTTAATAGGAAAAAGGAAAAGGTAGAGGAAAGAAGAAAATAACAATAAATTACTTGTTTGAGCAGTGATCTCTTCTTGTAGTTGAAATTGCATGTTTGAGCAATGGGCTCTTCTTGCGTACATTACACCACAACTCCTAACAGGGTTGGCACAACTCCTAATAGGGTTCAAATCTCCTAATAGGGTTTCAAAGTCTCCTAATAGGGAATCATTGTACTAAATGTTGTAATAGACTCCTAATAGGGTCCATCCTCTAACAAGTAATATTTATATTAGCACATCATCTTGTGGGCATCATTCCCACTGGGGTTTTCCCTAGTCAACATACCTAGTTTAATTGTTTGTGTGCATCTTTGTATGGTTTTTGTTTACTTTGGTTGAATGGTTAAGTTTGTTTAAAGAAGATAAATGTTTTAATTGTTGGATAACTGATTCACCCCCACCTCCCCACCCCGCCTAAGTTATCTTAGTGGACTATTGTTTATAACAAGATACCTTTCTTCATTTGATACACTTGTAAGCCAACAAAAAAATTATTTCTCCAAACTTAGATATCTTAAACTCTTGTCTCATTTGATCTGTAAATGATTTACATAATGCATCTTTTCCTCTAAATATGATATTGCCTACAAATATCTCAACCAAAAGTATCCCTTTCTTAGATTTAGCCTTCATGTATAGATTTCCATTATGATTAGTCCTTGCAAAACTAATCTTTACCAAATATGTATGAAATCTTTCAGACCTTGCTCTAGGAGCCTATTTCAATCCATACAAATATTTTTGCAACTTACATGGGTAAAAGTATAAAGCTATGTCACCTTTAAGTTTGACTTATTAGAATGACTGAATTTATGTATTTCTATCTAAAAATCAATTTTGTCCAAACATATGATCTAGATAAATTCATTCTAGCTAAGTGACATATGGTCTCACACTTTTCCAATTGGAAATTTCTATTAAAGGCATGCTTTATACTTTTTCATATCCAATTACTGAAGAAATACAATTATTTCAAAAAAGTGGTGTTTAATAACTCTTACTATTTTTTATGATATTTTTTTAATAACATAAAAACACCATTTTATAGAGCTCGGAGTCAAGAATATTCTCATATAGAGTTAATAGTGTTTTAATTAAATATACTATATTGTAAATAAAAATTCTAAAAGCACATATTTTAACACTTGAAAAGATGTCAATTTTGAGAAAGAAAAAAATATTAAATCATATCAAAAAAAAAAAAAAAAATTATATGATGTTCTAGAGGAGAGAGTCCTCTTTTAGAATGTATAATTTTTCTTCTAATTAGAATAGATTTGTTTTGAAAAATGTGGTGGGAGATGAAAACTATCAATTTCAGGTGAGTTGAAATTTGAATCATTATAAAAGAGAAAATATAGGTCTAAAGCTAATTTTTATTTTTGATTGTTCTAGCTATATATATTATCTATAACATAGCCTAGATCAAAGGGAAATAATTTTATTTCCATCTAATTTTGTGGTGGGAACTAGACCCATAATTTTTCAATATTTTTCAGCAACTAAAAAATTATCTATAAAAATTAGGAAAATATATCAATTCTTATTCCAAATAATTATTAAAAATTATAATCCTAAATTTCATCCATTTCTACACATTTCATCAATTTACTTCATTTTCAAATTCAAAATAATAATGCCAATTTATGTCATTGAAGGTGAAGAGTTATACTTTTGTTAGCCTTTTCCTTTACAAAAGGGTGACACGGGTTTGTGCTTTTACCAACATACCATACCACTTTTTTTGGGTTGAAAAATCCTTCAAGTTGTTTAATGTAGACTTCTTCTAAAATTCTAATAAAATATGTAGACTTGACACCCATATGGTATACTTCGAATCTTTGGTAAGAAGAATATGCAAGTAGGGTTCTTACTCCTTCCAATCTTGCAATAGGGGAAAATGTCTTCCCATATTCAATACCTTCTTCTTGTGCACATCCCTTACAAACTAGCCTTGCTTTATTTCTTGTGACTTCACCTTTCTCATTCATCTTGTTTATGAATACCCATTTTGTTCCAATAACATTCATGTCTTTTGGTCTAGGTATTAATGACTAGGATTTTTTCTTCTCAATCTCTTCATTCATTACTTGGATGATGGATCTAGTGTTCATCTTCCAAGTAATCTTTTACTGATTTGGTCTCATGTTTACATAGTAAACATGTGTCACTTCTTAGTCTTTTTCTTATATATCTCTAGAGTCTTTGTCTCCAATGAATTGATCAAGTGTATTATGTCTTCTTATATACTTTACTATTGTGGGCTCCTATCTTATTTCTTCTTCTTCAAGTTCCTCTTGTAGATTTACTTCAAGTAAAACTTGACATATCTCTTTTTATTCTTTTTTTTTGGAAACTACTTTATTTTTCTTGATAGGTTCTGCCTATCACTTGGCATGCACTTCCTGATGCTTTGCACCAATTTCTTAATGTTCAGAACATAGTCATTATAACTTAGCATGTACTAGTTCTTGATTCTACTCAACAACTTTCTTCTCAAGTTCAGGTAAGGTGTTGATCTCACCTTCATCAATGTATATAAAGCTTCTATAATGGTTAGGTTTCTTTTTTCATTCAAATTCATTCTTTTTTGCATATTCATCAACTTTCACATTTTCACATTTTCACATTCCACAATTTTGTTAGTGTTAGAGTTAAAACACTTTTATACTTTTCTCTTTGTGGAATAACTTAAGAATATGCCTTCATCACTTTTAGCATCAAGTTTTCCATTTTTATTATCTTTCAATATGTAGCATTTTCTTCCAAAAATATTGAAATACTTCCCATTAGGTGCATGTCCATACCATAACTCAAAAGTTGTAAGGTTTGTACCTTTCTTGACTTGTACTCTATTCAAGGTATAAATAGTTATACCTTGCTTCTCTCCAATACTTAGGTGCAACATTCTTCTCCATCATTAATGTCCTAATATATCCCATGATTGAACTATTCCTCCTTTCAGCTATAACATTCTATGGAGGGGTCCTAGGTGTAGACATATATCTTTTGATTCCTCTATCATTGCAGAATGTGTTGAATTCAATAGTTATGAATTATCCCCTCTATTAGATCTTAGAAACTTAAAGCTTTTATCTATTTTCTTTTTCAACTCTAGTTGAATACCATTTAAACATTTGAAATGCATCATATTTTTATTTAAGAAACATCACAACCGTCATTCTAGAGTAGTCATCAAAAAATAGAATAATATATTTGTTGCCAAAATAGCTTTGCACAGTAATAAGTCCACAAAGGTCAATATGAACCAGCTCTAAAATAACATCATGAATATAGGTCTTTCTCTTAAAGCTAGACTTTGTCATTGTTTCCAATTGACATTGTTTACATATCACATTATTAGGTTTCTTTAATTTTGGTAACCCTCTTAATTTATTCATCTTACTAATCCTTACCAAATTATCAAAGTTTGCATGACATGGCCACTTATTCCATAACCATTTATCATAACATTGTGCAAACAAGCAAGTATCATTAGATAGGTCTAGATAGAACAAGTTACCTTTGGTTTGGTCTCCACTTCCAATCAATTCTCTTAAACCATTATAAATCTTATCCTTTTTATGTTCAAATTCAACTTTGTAGCCTAAAATATTGAACTGTGCCACAATCAAAAAGTTGTAGTTAAGTAATTCAACCCAATAAGCATTATCACATCTAATCTTATCAAATAATTTTATTGATCCTTTTCCTTTCACAAAATATGGTGTGCCAATACCAAACTTAACACTACCTCCTTTATATAATATTCAAAGTTTTCAAACTTATTTTAACACCAGTCATGTGATATGAGAAACCACTATCAATTATCCATCTATCTCATTTACTCAATCTTCATTAGAATCATCTTTCATAGAACCATAAACAACTTCTTCATCTTTACTATCAAAATCACTATCATGCTCTTCTTCAGCAATGTAACAAGACTTCTTACATTTCCCTTTGTAGTCATTGTATCCTTTATTTTCTTTTCCATCTCTTATTCCTTTGAACTTGGTTTACTTCCTTTTATCCTTGTCATCTCTATCGGGACACCTTGTAGTAATATGACTAGATTTTTTGCATGAAAAACATATTATAGGAAGTGTTGGGTGATGCGACGCGCTCCCCTGCCCATAGGTGGTTAATTATGTGGTGTCTTGTTAAGATAAACCATGGATAGAAATAAAAACTACATGCAAATATAACCAATAACTGAAAAAATAATAGATCACATAGAAATGAACAAAAGGCACCAAGATTTAACATGGTTCACCCAATCCCTAGGCTACGTCCACCAAACAGCAAGTCTGATCCTATTACAATCTAGTGATTACAACCTAATTACAATCTGTAATCCCTTATAGCTCAATACTAACACAAGAATTTTGCATCACAACATAACGAAAAATACCCAACCCTAAACCCTTTTATACAAGTATTAAACCACTTTAGGGTTATAACATGTTGGCCATAATATGTCAGCTACCATGTCGGCCACGGCCCAAAAAAATTTTATGAAGTATGTACAGTACTTTCCTAATTAGTCACCATAATATACCCAACAATCTCCCCCTCGACGTGCATACCAGGTGCTTACGCGGGTTGGGAAGGCACCTGGGAGATTTGAACCCATGACCAGGCCAAAACCAGGCTCTAATACCAATTGTAGGGCCCATTTTCCATTGCACCAAAAGCCATGACTGTTAGTGAACATGGAACACCACATAATTAACCACCTGTGGGCAAGGGAGCACGTTGCATCACCCAACAGGAAGGTTACCTTTGTATTTTCCTCTACCTCTTGGAAGTCTTCTAGCCATTAATGCTTCAAGATCCTCAAGCTCATCATCAAAAGATTCACTCTCAATAGCCTCATACTTTTCTTTATTTTTCATATAATTATGCAAAATAAATTGTGACTTGAAAGCAGATTCAATAGTAGAGGTATTAAAGTGATCAAATTTTGACAATTGAAAAGTAGTGAGTCTACTGACTAGAATATCCAAGGTTAGGTCATTACCAGAAGTATATTTCAGTTCTTGTATTGAAGACACTCTAATAGAATAAATAGGAAGTAAGGTTCTTTCTACCTTTATGATAAAAATCTCATCACTAATCTTTCCATCAGCTCCTCTAATAGTATTCACAACTTCTTTAACTCTTCCAACATATTGGGAAATGTTTTCACTTTCTAGCATTCTCATGTCATCAAACTTTCCTCTCAAGATTTCTAATTTGTCTCTAACTAAATTATTATCTCCTCCATGAATCTTTGCTAATGTATCCCACATCTTCTTTGTAGTATCACATTCCTTAATCAAACTCTAAATAGGTTAGGGAATATGCAATCTCCAATATTGCTTGATTGTGCTCTTATTTCTCCTTTATTTGCTAAGATATCAAAAGTGTACATATATAGTTACACAATTATTTTCAAACTAGAATGTTGTTGAATCTCCAATTCCAATAATGTGAAGCTTCATCATACTTTTTCATGAAGGTAAGTTATGTGAGACCTCACCCCACCCATCATAGTCTAGTGATATATTTATATTTTTATACCTTATGATTCAATGTTTTGATACACTTTTGGATTCAGGTAGACATTGATTTATATTATCGATGATGTATGATGATTACATTTCGATGATATTTACTTATTTTATGGACTAGAACCTATCTTATATCTTTTGATGATTTAATATATATGTTTTCAATAGTTCATTGTTATGATAGAAATTGAATCATAGTGATACTTGAAATGTTAAATTGGTTATGTTTAAAGTAAGATTTGATGTTGATGTGTAGATCATGATGTTTTAATGTTGCAAGTATTTTGCACAACATTAATTGGAAAGGAAAGGATAATTGTAAGTTAATTATGCATGAAAAATGTTGAATGCAATTACATAATATTGATCTATTGTATATATTTATATGTGATTTTTTCTTGAACTATTGATGCTCAAGTTTAGTGTGCAGGGGATTTACCATAAAATTAAATTGGAAAAAAAATGTCTAAATATATGTGAACATGGTAAAGTCAAGGTTGAATCTATTGGAATTATTTAAACCTTGTTGTTATGTACTTTAATTTGTAAACATGAATTGTATGTGTTTGTTAGAATAAATGCAATTCATTTAACTAGTGACATGACATTGTAATGTGTTTTTTATGGTGACACTTGACACTTGTAATGTCCATGTGTAAATTATATATCAATAAGAGTTTGAAAAGAAATCACTTAACCTAAAATTTACCCCAATGGAGTACCCAAGTTAACCCCACTTGAAAGAGTTATTAGGAGAAGTTCCCATCAAGTTGAATTTAGAATGAAAACTTACTAGCGACTTTAGAAGGATATAAAGTGGTCCTAAAGTTCCATTTTAGTGGAAATTAGGTACCCATATCATAGTTATAAGTTAGGAGCCTAATTTTCACCATTAGAAGGTCCAGATAACTTTAGAGATCCTCCAAACAATCCATTTTCCAAAAGTTGCAAAAATGGAGCTCCCTAATGCAATTTTCCTCACCCTCATACTTGGCCAAGCTTACATTTTTGGAAGGGACAATAATGTTTAAGAGAAAACTAGGTTTATTCTATTTATATTTTGAGACAGTGGGTGGGTTAGAGGTTTTGGAGGCCTTTCTAGAGGGCCTTGGGCATCTTAGTTGAATGTTCACCCACTTTCTAATTTTAGAGACATCTAGGGTTTTGGAGATTGAAAGCTAGGGAAAAAGGGAGTTCCTCTCAAGATTGATTTCCATTGTGATAGGACCAAGGTTGGTGCATCTTTCCATTAAATTTCTCTTCATTTGGAATTTGTATAATGGTGTTGCAAATATGAACATGTAGCAATGCAATTGCATATTGTGAGTAGATTTTTTATAATGTTGTGTTGGGATGACTATGGAAGTTTTCTTGCATTGTGTATTATTCTTTGTTGTAACTTTTTTTTGTATTGAATGTTGTTTTGGATGTGAAGGCATCAATCACCCTTGGGAGGGAAGAGTAGTCTTAGGTGAATGGGTTAGTTGGGCTTGGCACTGTAGTTAGAGCCTCTTTTCATGGAGAAGGGAGGAATTTCATGGAGTGTGGGCTCCATGATACCATACTAATTGGAATTTTGTATTGGGGGGGATAAGGGAAGTTATTATGAATGGAGGATGTATTGTGAATCATTTTAGAGGCCATTAAAATTTATGTTATGTTATTGGAAATGGTATGGTAGTCTCCTCTTAAAATTTCCACCTTCACCTTGTGTTTATGACTCCATTTTTGATCCATTGTGAAGCTCATGGTTGAGGGTGTTAAATATTTTAATTGTGATGTTTATGCATTGGTGAACTCATATGATTGTAACCCATTTGGGAGACTTGGTTCTCTTAGCTCGATGGGTGGCCTCATAAAGGCTTGGGTTGGGAGGTGATCTCTCTGTGGTTTTGTTTTAATTTATTTGCAAGTTTTATGCATAAAGATCAAGTGGAATATCTTTTAATTGGTCATCATGTTTATGTATTGTGAAGAAGAGAAGACTTGACATATTTCATTGTACATTGTAATGGATAATTCTCCACTTTGTTGATCTTGGTTGCATTGCGTTATTGTCAAATAAATTGTAGTAGCAAAACATGCTACTTTCATGTAAATTGCATCATTTTTGTGCTAAAATGTATTTGTATCTTTCAAGAAGAAAGTATTATCACATTTAGAAAGTAGTTTTATAAATTATTCTAAGATCATTTCAATAGTAGTTCATTGTATTCCATAGTTCTTGAAGATGAAAGGAAATGTGATTGAGGTTATTGCAAATTTGGTTGAAAATGAATTATTGTATAAATGTATTGTAATAGAAAGAAATTATAAGATTAATTTAATTGAAATTTGATATATAATGTAATGAAGTATTTCTTCAGAGTTTCCTTCAGTGCATTTATGGGTTCTTGAAAAGTATTAGAAAAATTATTGAGATCTTCACCATTTAAGTTAAAAACATATGCAAAGGTATTTAAGATTCTACTTGTACCCATGAGAAAAGGATGGTTGATTAAATTAATTAGTATATTTCTTTCAACCAATCTAGCTTCAATAGATCAAATAATCTCCATTAGATTTTGTAGGCAAAACAATTAAATTGACTACAATAGTAACTATTAGTGAATTGTCATTAGTAAAGATGTAGCCTTAGCAATAAAGGCACCAATAGAATAACCAAGTGAGAAAAGAAAGGAAATAAACAAGAGGGAATGTAGTTTCAAATGTGCTCATGAATTTTTTCAAAGAGAACATTTTTCTCTCTAGAAAATATATACGAGGGAGAAAATAACTCATCACTGTCAAAAGGTATTACCTTTTATTGTTCTAAAATATGTTAGTTATTTTAGGATGAATGTCCTTGAGAATAGGTTTAATAATTAGAAGGAGACAAGTAGTGTTGAGGGGGCTGGGGAAAATGTAGGGTTTATGATGGATATTGCTACCATATACAAGTTGGGGGTCAAAGTTTTAGATTTGGATGGAAGGGTCATAGAAAATACTCTCAAAGGTATTTTTTATCAGAGCTTTAATATCTTCAAAGATTCTAATGAGAACATTAAAATCATCATCAACAAGTTGGAGGGTACCTCTAAGGATAAGGCTAGTGTCAATAACTTGGATCATAAGTAGGAGCAAGTTGATAGTCAAGCTAGTCTAAGTAAGAGAACCAGATCTATCCCTAGGAAGGTGGCTTTTGTTACCACCACAAAGATCAAGAAAATCAAGAAAGCATCTAGGAGGATGGATAAGATCAATCTTGAGGTTTTCTAACTTCTGAAGAATATTGGTTAGTAGGTTTTTGTTGTCTATAGTATGTGCTTTTCTTGGTTCTTTGTTTGTTGGGTCATGTCCTTTCCTAGTTGACTTTTTGTCTTCTAGTTGGTAGTGTTCTATTTTTTTTTTTGTCTCTCGTTAAGGTTGTAATGAGTTAAATATTCTCTCCTCATTTCTATAGGGTTTCATGGCCCCTTAAAAACCTATTTTCTCTTAACCAAAAATAATGTGCAAATCACTAGTTTTAGACTTTCCAAGAATATCATCTACATTATCCTCAATAATGTCATACAATAGATCATGAAATTTTTCTTACATGGCACACAAATAGTTTGATATGAAATTCTTATGTCCATAGGGCATGACTTGGTAATAAAAAGTGTCATGTTGTGTAGTGAAATAAATTTCAAGTTGGTCTTTTGTAACAATCTTTATTTAATTATACCTAGATAATCTATCGATCAATGATAGCATCCCATTTTTGGAAGTCAAATCCACTATAAATAATACTTAATATATTTTTTATTAATATTTTTTAATCTTTTATAGATGCAAATACCCCCATCAGCCTTTCCTACAAGTAAAATATTAGAGACTTGTTCTAAAAAATTTAATATATCTAATCAATCGAACATCTTCTACAATTTTGCTTTTAATAAAAGTGCAATTTGAGGATGCATTTTCCTAAAGTTTTTATTGAACTATTTTGGAACATAGATGCATTGTGAGATGGTGAAATACTAACTCAAGACTCAAACTGGGCATGTTATCATCTAACCATGCAAAAAAATCTATGATTTGTTGACAAATTTAGTCATATCATCTCTTTCTTATTTAAATGTGCAACAAAAATCTTTGGGTTCTCAATGGTACTTAGATTGATGTCAATCATATTATTAATGATAATTGATGATTTATCATGGGGTAGGGTGGTCAAATCCAAGTGTTATTTTCCCTCCTTTAGTGACTTAGGGAGGTTTTCGCTGGACAATGCATCCTTTATTTTTAAATTTTTTCGTTATCTAAGTATTTCTCAAAAAGGTTTTCACTGAGGAATTTTTATTTATTTATTATTTATTATTTTATTTTATGGTATTGTAACTAAGAGAGTTGACTTTATACCCAAATCATTTTTGTTCATGAGAAGTAATTTTGTTCTCACATTCTTAAAATTCCTTGAGATCTAGTGATGTTAATAATTTCTCATTAGTTATATAAATATTAATGGTGGTCATGCTAGTTAGTCTCAATCAATAAGCTAAATATTTTTGAGTGAAATTTTTGGTGAGATAAGGTCAATGGGGGTTATGGTATAAATGAAATTGGTTCCAACAAGGCCATCATCATTTTTTTTCAAAAGGAACTTTATATAATTCATCTTCAATGTATTTAGAGCTATAGGAACCTTCTTTGACATTTTGGGAGGTCATTTTGGTCTCTAGGTGATATCTCATGAGTCTCCTCTTACAATATTAAGATCTTGGATTAATTGCTAATTTTATGTCTTTCTCTTTTTCCTCATGTCTGTGTTGGTAGTGAGCCAAAGCCCCTTTTACGATTTTCAATATGGCTTAACTGCCTCATATGGTTCTATAAGACTATTCATTGTATCAGGCATTGGTAGGTCAATCTTTTGGTGCAACAAAAACTCTCACCTTTCTAACAATTGGTATCAAATATTGGTCATAGGTTTGAATCCTGCAACTCATGTCGAGTAATGCTAGGAGAGAGATTATTGGTAGTGGTCCAACATCCTTTCTAGGATTTGTGACATGGCTTAAACTACCTCTTATGATTCTATAAGACTATTGGTTGTATTGAGCATTAACATGTTAATCTTTTGGTACAACAACAAATCTGGCCTTTCTAACAAGTTGTTCCACGGTACCTCATATTCTCTACAATAGAATTTTTTTTGGGTATTTCTCTTTTAGGATGTCAACAAGATTATCATTGTTTTCTTTATATAATTAGGACAACATATTTTTTTCCAATTTTTTCTCATAAAGGGGTCCCCATTATTCAAAGAATTTTTCTTGCATTGAATATGGTTTTTCTTCATCAAGAAAAATATGAGAGCATAAACCATATGACTTTGGAGATAAATGGAGCTGAACATAAAAGTCATTTTAACATTGTACTCTCAACAAACTCTATCAATGTTTTTTTTACTTAGTCATCATAATTGGTCTACTTAGAGGTGGAAGCATCATTGGATGACTTGAAGATAGATAAATTAAAAGATCATAAAGTGGACATAGGTTGGTATATATTCCTTATCAAAAAGGCTCAAGATCACCAATAATAGTAATCTCTTTTTGATTAGTGAAAACTTGAATAATTGATGGAGGGTGAAAGGGAAGGATTGTGTCACATGGATCCATGATCAACCAAGGTTGTATAGATGGTCAATATTAAGGACTTGGAAAGTGGTTTCTATCAATGTGAACCCACTTAAAGAGAACTATTAATCACACCTTTTGACTCTCATTTCTTATCATCTTGTACTTTTATCATAATCATAGTCATTAGATCAATGACCTCATTAGGGAATCCAAGTTACTTTATTAATCATAGTGTACAAAGGTTTTAAAATAGATCTTCCATCTATGAGGAACCTCTTAATGTTATTTTAAAAAATGAACAATAGATTCAATGCAAAATGGTTTATTATTATTTGGATCAAGCGAATGAATATATTCATTGGTTTTTTTTCAAATTATTATGGTTTGGTTCCTAATCATCACTACAAATTTGGAGATATAGACTCAAAAAGGGATTTCTTGAAAATCTATTTATCTTCAATGCAAATGTGGAGACTCAAGGATGGAGATATATGTAAAACTATTTCAAGGTGGTAAATGAGGTTGTATTAGGATGTGGGGTGATTGGATGTGGATTTATTTGATGGGGGAGGAGAAGTTTGGCCAATGACTCTTCTTCTCTATGAGATAGTTTGTTAATTACACCTTTAACTACAATGGTATTTGTGTAAGTTTCTTCTTCTTTAATGCATCCACTCAACAAATGAAATTTCAAAATTACATTAGTAGTATTATCATAAGGGATTGAATTTGATAATGATTCTTTATCTTTCCAATGATTTAAAAAAAAAGGATTGGTATATATTTTGAGTTGGGGGTTAGATGATAATGGAATGTGTCCTTCCACCTTAATTTTTATTATTATTAATGAGATCTTGGATAAAGTTTTTCATGGACTTATTTGTATCATGACCTTTAATACAATAGTATTTATAGTATCCATTGTCATTATACCAAGAGGGTTTGGTTAACTTATATCATAAGGTTTAGTGACCATAAATATCATCATATTTTACTCAATGAGATGGTTTAAGATAACATCAATATACTCCGATAGAGAAGTGTATTAGAAATATTATTAATTATTGCTACTTTTGGTATTGGTATAATGATAAGGGAAGAAGAGATTATTGGATCATTGGTCCTCTAACCACACCTCTAAAATGGAAGGGGTCCATAAATAGGTTTCTCTCAAAGTGGAGGTTAATTGTAAGGTTGATCCTAGAGCTTTGAGTAAGACAATTGAGTAGAAGATTGTTCCAATTGGTTCCTCTTTGCTAGTGGTAGTTGGTTTTGACTTCTGAGTATAGCTACAAAATACAATGATACTTGATGGGGCTTAAATTCCTATTGTGATTCATTATGAAATGTTTAGTCTACCTCAGGGGCCCTTCCTTGGGGTGTCTTCCTTGGAATCCATCATTGTGGTAGATTCGTTTGATTTTCTTTGGATCAAATTTGTCACCCCCACCCCATTTCTTGTATTCCTAAAACCTAACATTTGGGTGTTATGGAAGAAGGGGAGATTGGTTTGAGATATCTTTAATTCCCTTTTCAATTGAAGCCAATGGGGTCATTAAATCTCAGAGTTAGTGTGACTATGATCAAGTTGATCTAACATGTTGACCTCAGATTGGTTTTGTCAATTGAGTGTCAACGCACTTAAGATATTTACTAAGTTCATGTCGAGCTAGTAACACATGCCGAGTATAATATGTATAGATTTTGAGTTGTAATGAGTGCCAAGTCACTCATATGTTGACTAATTCAAGTGTCGAGTGAATAGTTAATGTCAAGCAAGTTCAAGTGTCGAGCAAGATATAATTAAGGTAAGTGTCAAGAATTAGTATTATCAAGTGTCAAGTAACATAGAATGAACCTAGTTGTTTGTGACGGCACAAACAACTATGTAAACCATATTTATGCCAACTTATGGATAGATCTCAAAGCTATGAAGATAAGATCGAATCTATTTGGTCTTCCTATGCGATCAACATGCAACCAATCAAAAAATAAGAAGGAATTAAGTGGAAAAATGAATGAATCTTAGTCATAGATTCATACCGAATGCTAAGCCACCAAGGTGTTTTTAAGGGAGATGAAGCCCCATAATTCAATGTGTATGTGTATTCAAGGAAGTGATACGAGAAAAGAATTGAAGAAAGTGAAAGGGGTGAATTGATTAGAAAACATTCAAGGTGACTTAGAAGTGTGAAAGAATTGCAGAATCAGTTTGTAGAATAGAGGAGAAGATATTCAACATTGTTATAATAGATCAAGAGGATCAAGATGGATAGAACTGTGATCTGAAATCAGCAAGGCAAAGTTGTAAGTTATTAGATCAAACATTCTACTGTTACTTTCTAACAACTATATCAGTAGGGTGAAATCCTTTGGACTAACGTTGATTTAACAGTCATTGTGAAATCTTTTAATAGGGTGATGTATTCCAAGTGAGTGTTTTAAAGTCCTTTAACTAGGCACACTTCTAATAGGGTGTTAAAATCCTTTAATAGGGTAGGATCTAACAATCCTTTGTAAGCCTTTAATAGGGCAGGCCTTTCATAGGGAAGATCATGAAAATGGTCAAACTATGTAACCTTAACAGGTGACACTTTATTGATGCAATAGTGAAGAATTGTGGGTGTCATCCCCACCCCAGTTTTACCTTCTCATTGGAGGGTTTCTAGGTAATCATATCTAGTTTCAAATGTTTATGTGGATGCATTTACTTTACATGTTATTTCAATATGTTAATGCATGCATTATTTTAAGTTTTATTGGTTAGAGACAAGTACTTATGAATCACCCCCCTATCATAAGTATATATTTCCCATTTGTATTTCCAACAATTGGTATCAGAGCTGAGTTCTCATTAGGAGAAGCCTTATAGCTTGGAGAAAAGATCTTGAAATGGAAGTTTACAAGCTGGGAAAGACCATTGAAAATCAAGAGATTGAGACACATCTCATACTACAACAACCAAATAAAGCCAGAGATTCTTTGAGAAGTTTGTTGAAGAGAAGGGAAGAGATTTCTATGTTAGAAAATGACACACAATAAAAAGAGATTGATAACACAAAGTTATTTGTAGATGGTAACTCCTATGAATTTGATGCAACAATTGCAGATCTCATGGAAAAGAATAGAGCACAAGCTGAAGAAATCAAAAATCTCAAGTTGGAACAAGAATCACAAGCTATATTGCTATGTGAGGTGACTGAACAAAAGAAGAAAGCTATAGAAAATAAGGCCATGATTGAAGAAGACAAAAGAATTTTGGTAAACAGATTGAAAGAAAAGTTAGTAGAGCTATCTAGGATCTCAAACATGCAATTGGACACCCTAAGCCAAATGATGAATGCTCATCATGAGTTGAATGTCAAACACATTGAAATAACTACATTAAAGTTGTAGAATGAATAGCTACAAAATGACCTAAAAAGAGAAAAGGAGTTTGTTGAAAGTTTCAACAAGCCAAATGAAGCCATCAAGTACTTTGAGCAACTATTGAAATCCCCTAGATGTAGTAAAGACACTTTAGGATTGGGCTACATAATCATTGAAGAAGGAGAATCATCCAAAGCTGCTAAGGAAAGAAATAATAAAGGTAAGAATTCTAAACCTACTTGTCATCATTGTGGTAAGAAATGACATACAACCAATGTTTGCAAGAGCAAAAATAATAGTCAGAATTCTAAGCCTAAGAACATGACTCATTGTCACAAGTGCAAAAAACAAGGCCATTAGGCACATGAATACAGAACCAAAACCATGCATGCACCAAAATTTGAAGGACACTGCTACAATTGTCAAAAGTGTGGACATAGAGCCTTTGAATGTAGATCCAAGTCCATATGGTCATCAAACAAGCCAACAAAGGTAAGAAGCTATGAAAACTCCTATAACTAGAATTACAATATAAGAAATAGCTATCATTATTGTCAAGAGTATGGATGCATCCCTAAGAATTGCATAAGAATACACTTCAGTGGTAACTACAATAGATGGTTGAGTCAAACTACATGCTTTAGCTACTTGAAGACTAGTCATATTAGCAAGCACTACCCAACAAGGATAAAGGAACCTAACTCAAATTTCAACAAAGGAAAAGGCAAGGTAGATGTTGAACACACCAGAGGAGAGATGAAAAAAATGGAGAAAGAAAGATGAATGCAGCACATCAAATGAAAGGATCACTTCACATGATAGGTCAAGTTGTCACATCTCATCAAATTAAGCTAAAGGAGGTATGTGGGACTAATATTTAATTTTTTTTATCATACATCAGTTGTAAAAGAAGTTAGTACTGAAAAAGATATATTAGCATGAACAAAGATGAAAGATAATAAGTAAATTCTAAGGTCAAATCTTTAAGTTTGCACATTACTACCGAGTGTGAAAAGTCCTCTTCAATTGTTGAGTTGCCAGCCAAAGTTAGTTGAAGCTAAGTCAATAATAGCTATCGAGTGATGGTAAAATCAATGAATGTTGAGTGAAACAAAAATTGTATTAAAGCTGAGTTTACAGCTATACATGTACCATGCAATAAATGCTATATTTTGAAAGGGTATAATGTCAAATTTCACATATTTTTCATCATTACAAACATAGAGCAAGAGCAAGAAGAGTGAAGAAGCAATTTACAATCAAGATTGAAGTATTTACATAGATCACAGTGAAGATCGAGCATCATCTCATCGATTTCAAAGGTATTCTTCACCTACTGAGCTATGCAGTTTCATATTTGTTAAAACCCTAGCTTGTATAATAGCCTCAAGTTCAAAGAATGTAAAGGAGAAAGAAACATTTGAGTTTCAATTAGTTAGCAATGAGGTCAAACAACTAGATTTCAAGGCCATACTAGAAGTTTCATATGAAAATGACCTAGCAAGGCACATTATCTGTCATTTTGCCTAAGGTTGTAATAGTCCAAGATGTGAGGAAATGCTATAATTGCAAGGTAGGAGGCATTGGAGACATGGAAATCAAATAATCATATGACAAATTGTGTGAAAATGGTGTTTTGAAGGAGGAATTTAAAATTGTAGAGAGGAAGGGCTTAACTCATGCCCTAGATTTCCTAACAGTTTTCAAAACTAAATGGATCAAAATTGTTTTGAGCAGAATACATGATAGATGTCTATGGCTAGAAGGAGGAACCATCAAAATTTCAAAGAGAATTATACATAGGTTTACGTGATACCCAACCCTAGATCAACCCAAGACATTGAGAAGTGATTCTAAAGAGGTAATTAAGCAAAATACAAGAGCTGAGTGGTACAAGCGTGGAATGACTATTGACACTATCACACACCCACTTCTAGACTTTTCCATTAGAGTCATATCACATAAATTATATTAATCAAGTAGACTAAATATTTTTCCTTGTATAGCAGTTGATGTAGGCTATAAGATTGTCAAGAAAGATCATACTTGTGATCTTGGAGAACTCCAAAGTAGCAGATATTGGAAAACCTAGGAGCAATAAGGTAGTCAAAGAGTGCTCAATGTAAGTTTGGTTTAATAGTGATATGTATATTTTTCCATGTAAAAAATGAGTTCCCATCTTTTGTTAGAGTAGGATGGAAGATCAATAGGTTAGTTTCTCTGCAAATCAATGAGTATATTGAGCAAATGGGAGAGGATTTTGAGTCAATAATGACTAGCTATTTTGAAGACTTCAAGAAGTCCATGAAATAGAGGTTAATAATTCTTGTTTCCCTAGTAGACAAACATTACAATCATATTTTCTTCTTTTAAGACATTGACTACACCTTCATCCAAGCTGTTGTACCTAAGTTAGATGGTAAGGCCTCTAGGATATGAAATTAATATTGATGAAGCTTCAACTGCTATCACTGCACTATTTGTTGAAGAAGTTGATAAGACTACCAAAAATTTTGGTAATTATGATGTTGTAAAGTCAAAGGTTGAGATGGAATTGAAGATAGCCTCAACTTTGAAAAAGAAAGATAAAATGGTGAGAAAACTAAAGGCTAAGTTTGGGGAAGGTGCAGGAGATAACGATGGAGAAGATGATGAAGAAGATGAAGAGGAAGAAGAGGTACAAGGTCATGAACCTTTTCCTTTGACCCAAGGCATGGGTAAAGATCAGGAAGAAGAAAGTGTTGAGGGAGAAGATGCCAAGGAAGCACCAAGAAAGCCACAACCAAAGAAAAGAAAAGCCAAGACAACCTATTGCACAACCAAAGGTAAAGAAGAATACAAAAGCTAGTGCAACAAAGCCTATAGCTCTAGCAACAAGAGCCACTACAAGGGCAACTACTCAAAAAGCCAAGAAGTAAGAAAAAGAGAAAACTAAGGCTATTGAGAAGAATGGTCTTGTGTAGAAGAAACCAAGAATAAAATAGGTAGCACAACCAGAGACAAATAATGAGAAGACAGAGTCTAAGGACACAAGTCAATTTAGAATGGTAAATCATGCTCCCAAATCTGATCTTGAAAACATTTGTGACAATGTTAGGGATAATGTAGATTTTCCAGGTTTGAAAAACATTGAATTTGGCAAACTTGATAGAGAAAACTAGAACATGATAGAAGAGTCAGTATATGCCATGATGGAAAATTCAAGAACACTCCTCTTGAATTTTATAACACAATGCCTAAAGAATTGTATACAATTTTTGAGAATAAGTGGCACTATTTCCTAAACATGGAAAAAGAAATAAGAGAATCATCATTAGCACAAGTGATGCCAGAGTTGTCAAAAGGAAAAATAACTAAGGCCAATAAGAAATATGGTAGAAAATTTGCACCATAGTATAGGGAATTCAACATTTTTCATAACAAAATTGAGGATGTTGCAAAGAAATCCACACAAATGTTGAGGTTAACATATGGATTAACTACTGTCAAAGGAGAAAAAAATCCCTTTGGGGGAGGAAACAATGAGGAAGAAGGTGAGGACAAGGAAGAAGAAATAGAAAAAGAAAAAGAAGACATCACTATGGAGAAGACACAACAAAAGAAATATGAGATGGCAACAACTGATGAGCGGCAAGCAGAACAAAGTGTGGAAGACTCACAATAGCTAGCCATGAGCCCTCCACATGACACAAACACACCTGCAGAGACCATAATAGTGAAAGATGTTCCTGATAACTCACCTTAGAACATTAATCTATTAACTATAGAGGATTTGAAAAAGATACTTGATCAATCCACATTACAAGCAAGATTATTTGAAAATTCTATGTTGGTCAGTGTGGATGAACTTCAAAAAGTAGTAGTTGATATAACAAGGGAAAAGGTGAACACACAAGAACCACCTTCTACCATCCCTATAGCTACTAGTTCTCAACAAATAATACAACTAGAGGATAAATCTACAAAGGTTGACACTACTGCAAAAGTTGATGTAGTTGATACAACTTAGACTATAGAAGTAAAGGATCCTACAAAAGAACAAGCAGGATAGACAAATGTTTTTGTACCTAATGCACAAGCACAAGGTGTACCTCAATTGCTTGTAATTGATCAAGGTGGATCTAATGAAGAAAAGGAAACACCCAAGGAGAAGGAGCAAGAAGCCATATAGACATTGGTAAACTTACCAACATCTGGCACTCCTACTAAAGTCCTTCAGAGGCCAAGCACTGATAAAATACCATTGCAAATTTCAGCACTAGGCTCCAGTTCAACAACCATTGGAGATTTTAGCACCAGGCACTATTTCAATAAAGGTTGCTAATGTATTTCACTATGGTGATGCACTTTTAGATGAAGAAATAGTGATACCCAAATATGACTATGCAACCATGTCATTAGAACATATCAATATAATGCAAGAAGCATTGGAGAGAAAGAAGAATCAAGAAATACTCAAAAAGGAGTACAAACAGAGGCAAGCACTTTAGGAGATCAAAGACATCTTTTTAGATTCTTTTAGCTTGCAAACACCTAAAGAATCTAAACCTATATTAGAACAATTATCAGAAATTGTTGAACAAATGACTAATGAAGATGAGGATACTAATGTTAAACTTATGGAATGGTCTAAAAAGAAATTTCAAGGGAAAGTCAATGAGAAAATATCTGGTGAGATAGCACTATCACAAGTTGAATTGGCCAACAAAATTGAGAAAGTGAAGAAAGTACTTAAGAACATATTCTCATTGTACATAAAATTGTGTGATCCCACACTCTTCACACAAGAAACAAGCCATAGAATTCTGAGTTTGGAAAGAAACTTGAAGATCTCAGGTATACAACTACCCCAAAATCTAGCTCAAAGTGAGAAGAACTTTCACTCAATACTTCATACACAAAATAAACTAGCTATGTTAATAGTAGAAGAGGCTAACATAAGAGCCAAGTTAATTAATATACAAGCCTCCCTTACCCCTCATATGGAAATACTCCAAAAGGAATTAGCATATGTAGAAATAATATTAAAGAAAGATCCCAATCTTTCAACATTGGACAGACTAGTTCATCTTGCAGTAGAGACAACCATCCAGATAAAATCCTTAGATGTTGCATTATACAACTGGGATGTTGGTTTGAAGATAATATTAGAAGTCCACAAGAACTTTTTGGACAAATACACAACCAGTGTATAGACCCTTTGACATTAGTGTCAAAAAGGGGGAGATATATTAACAAATAAAGGGAGAGGCAAATATGAAAGGAGGAGATAATAAAGACAGAAATAACCCAAAAAGGGGGAGAGCAAGCAAAGGGTGAGCAACCAGAAAAAGAACAGAAATAGAGTATATTAGATAGAAACAGAGTGTCAGTACTTTTGAAGACAAAGAGTATCAACATGAAGCAAATAAGAGCAGAAATTTTGGACACAAAATGGGCACATTAACTCAGGGAGAGTTACAAAATTTTGAGGTATATGAGTCTGTTACAGAGTTTTAAAAATTTTAAAGTCTTGTATATATATGTTGAACTATGTATATATTATACTCGAGGAAATTAGATTTGTTATGTACAGTTAAGTGTTTTTGACACTCCTTTCAAAGGGGGAGATTGTTGATCTGAGATTGGTTTTGGCAATTGGGTATCAACACACTTAAGATATTTACTAAGTTCATGCCAAGCTAGTAACACATGTCAAGTATAATATGTATAGATGTCGAGTTGTAATGAGTGTTGAGTCACTCATATGCCAAATAATTCAAGTGCCGAGTGAATGGTTAATGCTAAGCAAGTTTAAGTGTCGAGCAAGATAGAATTACAGTAAGTGCCAAGCATTAGTATTATCAAGTGTCAAGTAACATAGAATGAACCTAGTTGTTTGTGACGGTACAAACAACTATGTAAACCATTTTTATGTCAACTTATGGATAGAACTCAAAGCTTTGAAGATAAGATCAAATCTATTTGGTTTTCCTATGCGATCAACATGCAACCAATCAGAAAAATGGAAGGAATTAAGTGGGAAAATGAATGAATCTCAGTCATAGATTCATACCTAACCCTAATCCACCAAGGTATTTTTATGGGAGATGAACCCCCATAATTTAGTGTGTATGTGTATGTGAGGAAGTGATGCAAGTGAAGAATTGAAGAAAGTGAAAGGGGTGAATTGATCAAAAAATATTCAAGGTGACTTAGAAGTGTGAAAGAATTGGAGAATCAATTTTTAGAATAGAGGAGAAGCTATACAACATTGTTATAAAAAATCAAGAGGATCAAGATGGATAGAACTATGATATGAAATCAGCAAGGCAAAGTTTTAAGTTATCAAATCAAATGTTCTACTGTTACTTTCTAACAATTGTATCAGCAAGGTGAAATCCTATATTCCAAGTGAGTGTTTTAAAGTCCTTTAACCAAGCACACTTCTAACAGGATGTTAAAATCCTTTAACAGGGTAGGTTCTAACAATACTTTGTAAGAGTTTAATAGGGCAGCCCTTTCATAGGGCAGATCATGAAAATGGTCAAACTATTTTAACCTTAACAAGTGACACTTTATTGTTGCAATAGTGAAGAATTGTGGGTGTCATCCCCACCCTAGTTTTATGTTCTCATTGGAGGGTTTCTGGGTAATCATATTTGGTGTCAAGTGTTTATGTGGATGCATTTAATTTACATGTTATTTCAATATGTTAATGCATGCATTGTTTTTAGTTTTATTGGTTAAAGACTAGTACTTTTGATTCAACACCCCCTCCCCACCCCCCCCTCCCCCCCTCTCAGAAGTATATATTTTCCATTTGTATTTCCAACATAACAGAGTCTTTAGACCTTGGAAAAAGTATTCAAGTTGTACTTTTAGGGTTGAAGGGTTCTAGCCCAGAGGTGGTAGTGAATTTTTAGGAAAACAAGGATTAGGAAATTGAGTCTCAAAATTCCCTTTGTCAAAAGAAGTATCTTATTCTCTATCTTCCACTTTATTTTCTATCCTAGAGGTGGTAGTGAAATTTTATGAAAATAAGGATCAAGAAATTGAGTCTTAGAATTCCCTTTGTTAGAAGAAGTATCTTATTCTCTATCTTCCACTTTCTTTCTTTTTTAAGTTCTTCTAAAAATATTCAATGGTAGCTTGTGAACTATATAAAGAAGAATAAAAAATCAATGCAGATATTGGTTAATAAAGCCACACACAACACCCTTAAGCTTGATGGTGTGGAAAGAATCTTGGATTGGTAAGAAATTTAAGGAGGCAAGAGAGTCTTCTTAAAAATAAGACATTATAGATGGAAAACAAAAACCATCTAGGAAATCTATTTACCAATTTCTTAAAGAAGATTTGTATTGCAATCTTAGTGGTTTTAATGTCCATCACAAGAAAGATGTGTTGAGGAATGTAATAAGAGACCACAAACTAGATTTTGTTATGATATAGATGTGATGTACAAAATGTGACTCGAGGGAATAAAACATAAGTTCATCACATAACCTATATACATTTGTGTTTTATTATGTTTGTATTGTGAGTGTATGATATCGAAAAGGGAGATAAGGAAATAGGAACCTTTCAATCTGAATTCCAAAAACTAGGTCTAACAAGATTAATTCAACCAATTGAACAAGGAACATCTTACAAAACTAGAACTAGGAGTGTAGGTGAAAGATAACCAATAATCCTTAAGATCCTCAATATGCATGTATGCTAAATAAAGATGTGTTGAATTGAGAAATGAAGGTACAAGAACTCACCTTTAAAGTGTATTTTCTTCTTGTTATAATATAATATAAATGGAAAGAACTCTTCAGATTCAGGACAGAAACTATGGGACAGACAAAACCATGAAGTCTTTCTACAATCTATTAGGAGCAAACTGGTGCATCAAGGGTGTAGTGTGACATTAATTGACTATCCTTGTCACTAATTATATTTTTATAGAGTTGTAGAAGGCCAAAATGGGTACTCTAATCTATAACTTGTTTGTAAATCTGGGATCCTCAACTTACAATAAAAAAGGGTGTTGTTGTTGATAAGGTGTTTCTTTAGTCAATCTCCAGTTGAGGAGCTAACCTTGAATTGAAATGATATGTATATGAAGTAAATATATAAACTTACCTTACAAATCTAGATCTCTAGAATCAAATACAATGTGCTTGTCTCCAAAAATAGATTTGGACCAAGAAGATGAAGATAAATGAATGTACCAAAGGATTTCGAAGAAGATCTTTCTAGATGAAATTCTTCAATTTGTTGAATGTTTGAATTCTTAATCTTCAATAGAATGCTTGAATGGATTCTTGAAGGCTTGAACTTGAATGCAAGAGCACTTGATAGATTGAACTTGTCGATGCTTGAGCATTGATGAGTGGGAATATCTGAAAAAATGGAGAAAATAGAAGGCTTTAAATAGAAATAAAAATCAACTAACTCTCATATGCTAACTATCATAGGTGTTTGTACTTGATTTTCAAAATACATGACCTGACAAAAAAAGGACTAAAATAAGGCCCAATCAGAGGCACAATGTACTCCTGATGGGCCCACTAGAGTGTAATTCCCCCCTAATTTTTATGTATGAAAACCCAAACAATAATCTAGGGACCACAAAAAGGGTCTCAAAATCAAAAAATCATGTCCAAATTCTGAGAAAACCTTATCCAAGTAGTGATAGGATTAGATTCCAAGTGGAAAGGTGGATGGAAAGGAAGGACATAGGGGAAAATCAATCCTACCTCAAGCTTATCACCATGAAAATAGGATCTTTAAAAGAGGATATTTCTAGGTTTAACTCCAATTCCACCTAGAAGAAAGGATGGAGAAAATAGAAAGAGATGAAAGAGGAGAACATGATGAACTTGTAGTAAATAGGTGCTAAATATTTATTATATTAGAGTACTTCCAATTTAAGATTGTACAATAAGAAAGTAAAATATCTAAAGATAAAGTGGAATATCTCTCTTTATTAAAAAATGGGATAGTGGGTTGTTGTGACTTAGAAGGTGCTTTAGGTGGGGTTGTAGTGTTTTGGAATGATTTCCTTATTCAAGGTGAGGTCATCTTCTCTAAAAACAATATTATCTGTATTAAGTTTATGTTAGCCCCAAGTGATAATATTATTAATGTATGTAAAAGAGTCAAATAAATTTTTATGCTGTCATTGATGTCAAGCCTTAGTAGGTGGGACACTTAGGTGAGACACTATGCTAATTTAGTATAGTGCCATATAATTTGATTGATGAAGAGGATTTGAGAAAAGTATAAAGATATAAGTGATGATAAGTGTATGGTATTGAATGGGCTCTTGAATGAATTTTACTATGATAGTATAATGTTGATTTGATTTTCTTACATAATTCTAACATACAAGTAAAGTTCTAAAATCATTTATAAACAAGTTGCATCGAGCCAGCAAAGTTTAACTGATCAAATAGGTCAAAGAACAATCCTACTATTAATTTTTCTACTATAGGTGTTACCAATGACATGATGAAATGAGACACAAATGTAGTGTTAACCATGAAAAGTTAGTGTTAACTAGGGTTCATATTGTCAGAGCATTATCTAGTGTTAAGTGAGAATTCAAACAAAGAAAAGAAAAGAAAACATGGAATCCAAGGCTGATATTTGATGAAAATTAATAATGTTCAAGAAGTCTAAATGATAAGGATGGAGTTAGCAATGAGATCATTGGCCATAAAAATTCAAGAGAGATATAATGAAGGAGATTTATTATTTTCAGAGTTTGCACAAACTTCAAGGTGAAGAAGTATTACCAAGCATATAGAATCAATGAACTTGAGATAAATGAAGATCTAATGGATGTGTTTAAGTAGAAAAATAGATGGATGGGATGGAAAGATTAAGTTATAATATTACTACTTTTAAGGAATGAATGTGAAAACATTATTTATGATCAAGTTAAATAAATTGAAGAAGTTGATAGCCAAAGGATAACCAAGCAAGCTATATTGTGAAGATCAAGCAAGGGAAGTGCTAATTGGATGAATAGCTGAGTGGATCAACTAGAGAAAGAACTAGAAAGATTGGTAAAAGGAAAGCATAGAGAAGAAAAAGGATCTAAACAAGAAAGGTAGTACTAAACCTAATAGATCATTTCACAATTACATTCTAACCTTTGTAGAAAGAAAACCTCTTACCTGAATGGAGCTAATAGTCTTGTGAAATCCTATATGGTAACTTCTAATAGTAACGTTTCTAAGTCCTTTAGAATAGGCCACTCTTTAGAACTATCAAGGAGTGATAAGGTCTAGATGATATTTGTTTAAAATTCTCTAACAAGGTCACATGTAATGATGTGTATGTAACCTTTAACAAGGTAGGCTCCTAATAGGGAGTTCACTCTAGAAGAGTGAAATTTTTTGGTTGGCAGTTCCTAGGTGGGATTTCCCTTTACAGGTTTTCAAATGTTAAATACTTATGTAAAATTGTGTGGATGCTTAATGTCTTGTATACACTATTTTCATGTTAACTATTTAATAGTGTAAGTTGGTACTAAATGCTTACTCTCATGGTCAAGACATTAATGAACATAAATTTATCCTAATACTAAAATGAGTAGGTTGGGTTTCTAGGAAAAGACAGGTAGATCTTAGGAAGTCCTTCCTTAGTGAGTCTTTGTTTGTTATAGGGGATTTAAATTCTCCTCTTATTGTTAATGTTAAGATGAGAGGCATTCCTTCTCAAGATTACATTGATGGGGATTTGGATATTATGGTTTTTATTTCAAATGTAGCATTCAAACTCCTAGAGATCTCTTCTCTAGAGCCAACATGAGTTTCCATTAATGGTAAGTCTAGTTTTGGCTTAGCTATCTAGATCAAAAATATTTTGATCCTCTAGTTTCTATGGTTCATCCTCATATGCTTAAAAACCTAGGGGTTCAATTGGTTAAACCATGGTGGAAGGATTGAAAGCGGCACCCTACAACTCCTATGACAAGCTACAAACCCAAGATGCATTATCTCTAGCATTTTCCTCACTTTTTTATGCTTGACATGCTCAATAAATATTGGCATTTGTAGTCTTCTCAAAAAATTGGAGACTTAGATTCAACCCTATTTGGAATGCCATTATTGAGATGAAGATTACAAACATTTCCTAATGTGTTCCTTTCCAAAGTTTACCCCTAGGTCCTCGTTCCAAGCATTTGGGAGTCCCAAATTATAGGTTCTCTTTTTATGGTCACACTAAAACATTCCTTCACATTTTATAGTTTTGTCAAAGATCTCAATAGTAATGGCTCTAGATTCTTGAGATTTTCAAACCCTCTAAGCTCAATCCTTTCTATTGGCCTATGATTTTGTTGAGAGATTCTCCTAGAATTCCCTTCTAGTATTATCAGATGTGACTTTTTTTAGGATTGAGATCTTATTTACACTTTAGAAAGATAGGAATGTTTTCTTATTCACTTACAACTATAAGGATATTAATGTTTCTATGTACACTAATGCTTGTATATGTAACAATGTCATGATGCAGATTGAACTACAGACTAACAAGGTTGTACTAGAGGTAGCCCGCTTGCAGGAGTTATTTAACCATTGGAGAAATTCTCCTTATATGTTTGCTAGAGTTCCACTAAATTTCATTTATATGGACCACACTCCATGTTATGGCCATCAATAGGATCTTCATTCTTTTTCTTGTCATTCCTAGATGCCAATTTTCTAAGATCTTCGCTACTCTCCTGGTGTTGCTTTTGATGGTTAGCATTGCCTCTCTACCTCTTTTTGTTAGGGTTCTAACTAGTCCTTAGTTGTTCCTCTTATTTATTTTTCTATTTTTGGTGACCCTCATCCAATGGGGATTCAAAGTGGTCATTCCACTCCCTAGATTTGGTGGTCTTGCCTCACAAGTTGGAGGGAGAGAAACATGAAGATAAGGATGCTACTGCTAATTATAGGTGGGATCTTTGTAAGGCATCCAAACATTGTGGTGATGTATGTGGTTCTAATGATCACCATGATCCTCCTCCCTTGATTGGTACTACACTGGCTTTGTAAGGGAAGTTTATCTTTATTTTTATGAATTGTTAATAGATTTCAATTCTTGGGTCATGTGAACTCATGCGAGGTGATCTTTGTATCCCACAATCTTTTTTTTGTGAATGTGTGTCTTTAATATTATAATTAATAGAAAAGGGGCTAAAATAGTTTTAAATTTAGGTAAATAACTTGTATGTATATAAAATAGTTTCAAAAAAAGAAGTCAAAATATTATTTTGATTAAATATATTTGAATTATGTACATAGTGTTTACTATATAAAATTATACTTAAAATTTAAAAATACTAATGTAGCTATTCAAACCCATTTTTAAGTCTTTATAATTTTAAAAAGATGATTGACAGACATTTATAAAAAATATTACAAACAAAACATTATTCTTTTTAATATCATTAATAATAACATTTATTTGTCTTCATAATCCTTTGTTAACATATTAAACATAATGTGCCCAATTAGAAGATGGTCCTTTAAAAGGAACTATATATACTTGATGAATTTTGGTCAATGTGTGGTAGCTCATACTTGACAGGCTCCCAATTAGGTCTCCTCTTGGTAATCATGACCCCTACCTAGTGTGTAAGTTGTCTAAATCTATGAGACATATCTTCTTTGACTGTACTTTTTCTAGAGAGGTTTCGATGTTCTTTGGAATCATTATCACTGAACATGTTTCTACTCTTGATATTATTACTGGATATATGCATGGTCTTAAAAAGATTCTAACTTGTTCTGGAAAATCCTTTCTTCTTACATCCTTTGGTTCATATAGAAATTTAGAAATGAGGATAAATTTCAAGGCTATGGTAGAATAGTTATTGGTTTTCATCAAAAACTCATATATTTTAAAATTACTTCTCAAGTCTATTGTATGATGAGACTAGAGAGGGAGAAGCTAGTGATATTTTTTCAAGATGATCATGCTGCCATGTTTATCTATGAAATGAAGGATGGCTTTGAGTGGGCCAACATTGCCAACAATTAGCATGCCTTTAATGAGGCACTTAAGAGATTGATTAAGGAAATCAGAGATACCAAAGGGCCATATTTTGACAAACTCTCACTCTTCACTCAAATTGTGGAAAGAAAGAAAGTGGTTTGGATGGAGGGAGCTACTAGTTGGACCTCCTAGATTGAAGACTACAACAATATTCTATCTTAATCTTTTCCTATCCTTTTTGTATATTCTGAGCTCCAACTGCTATCTTGTTTTTCTGATGTATTTTTGGGGTTCAATATGATACTTTGAGGTTGAGGCTATGCCTCCCCCACTAATTTTGTAACTGTTCTTTTTTTATCAATCTATTGTTAATATAAAAATATGTAAAATAAAAAGATAAGTTATTTAAAAGATTAAAATATACGCTTAATAATTATGGTAGAACTTATTTATTCAATGCCTATTATTTTTATAATAGCTTACCAATAGCAATAGAATAGTTGATGATGTCTACTTATAATTGGATAGAATTTATTTCTTAATTCTAAAATTAACGAATTTTATGATGCCACATCTATGCACCAATAAATCATGACTTGATGCATAGGATAATTATCTCTTAATTTTGGGAGGTCTTTTTGGATATTTTGGCAAGTATTCGATATAGTCATAAAATCTTAGTTATATTAATTAACAAGTTGCTATAGAAATTGTGGGCTACATAAAATTTCTAACAAAACTTTGAGAAGTGTAGAATGACAAGTTGAAATAGATCAATTTGAAGAGGGACCAAACACTTAACAACATATTAACATGAAGTCAAGCAAACAAAATTAGAGGAACTGACAGAATGTGTAATAACAATGACCAACACAAAACCTATTAAATGACAACCCAATAAAACTTTGAACTAACAAGATCAACTATTTGTTTAATTCATAGAGGTTCCCGAGGAAGGAAGCACTCTTCATTAGGTGTCTACTATCGAATATTAGGAGCTACATAGAATTTCTAAATAGAAGTTTGGGAAGTGTAGAATGACAAGTTCAGATAGAAGAAGTGGGACCAAACTCATAACTACAAATTAACATGAAATTGACCAAATGCTTAAGAACAAATTAATGCAAATATTTTTTACAAGAATAGAATTGAACAATGCAACTACAACCACCAACACAATAACTATTAAACCACAACTCAAACAACTTTGAACTAACAAGATGAAATGTTTGTTTAATTCATTTATTTTCTTGAGGAAGGAAGCCCTCTTTATTAGGTGTCTACTATCCAAATATTGTATTCAACTATCTCATGTTTTTGTTGGAATTTTTTGAATAACTTGGCAAAAATAGTGATATGCACTTCTAAAATCACAGTTATAAAAATTGGGCTTGGTAAGTTAGTTCTTGTTAAGAATTGACAGTTATTTGAAATATATAAATTAAATTTTCAGAAGTTTGAAATTATGAACTCAACTTATTAATGTGGCTAACTACAAAGTCTTCTTTGCCATCTGAAAAATTAAAAATAGAAATTCATATATGACTCTGTTGGTAAACAGATTTGTCACAGAAGGATTTGCCCAATGGAGTGTATGTGACAAATCGTTCACAACAGTTGGATAGGCCCTTGATATTCGGCCTTCCTCTGCGTTTGGAGGGGCAGCTCCCTTGTAAGATTTAATTTTTAAAAGGTTTTTCAATTAAAGAATCTAAAACTTCAAAATTCAAGAGAAAGTTGTGGAAGGTGAATGCACCACACGCCCTCACAACCTTCGGTGATTAACAAGATCGATAACAGAGGTACCCAAGAACTACGCTTGAAAGTAATCTGAATTATTAAGCACATTCATTATCATTCATAAACACTCGCATAGCACCATGAGAATGTCTACTACAACATATAACAATTTTGATTTTAAAATAAGAAACCCAAAGCACATCTCATTTCATTTCCTTGCACCAAGAAAGCAATAGAGATTTTTCAATTCAGAGATAAAAAGTGTACATACTTTCCAAAATTTATCCCTAGATCAAAATTTCAGCATAGTGTTCCCTTATTTTTCCAACCAAAAAGTCCCTTTACAAAGCCAAAAGGTGTCCTTATATAGACATAGAGGTTAATAACTACCTCTCTGAGGTTAATAACCACCTCTGAAATACAAAATTTTGGAAGGTTAATTAACCTTAAGAAAATTAACCTATTGGAGAGGTTAGGAAAAACGTATTTTTAGTGGTTAGTATTAACCTTTTACTTGGAGGTTAAGAAAAACACGTTTTTGGTGGTTAACATCAACCTTTTATTTGGAGGTTAAGAAAAACACATTTTTGATGGTTAACATTAACCTTTTATTTGGAGGTTAAGAAAAACACATTTTTAATGGTTAACATTAACCTTTTAAGAAGTTAAAGGTTAATAAATACGTGTTTTTGGCGGCAATCATTAACCTTTTATAACTTGAGGCTCAGAAGCTGGATTTCAATGATCTCAAGCGCTGTACGGAGTTGGGGAACAAGCCAGGGACATGGAAGTTTGGAGACTCACAAAAATTTAGCAATAAAATGGCCAATTAAAAGCTTAAAATTGGACAATTTAATAAAAATTAACCAAGGCTTATAAAATTGAAAGAATTTTATAGTCGGGCAACAGCTGGCTCTAACTGGGGACAAGGACTGACAAGGACGAAGCTCGAATCCAGAATGAATAAAGTAGTGCCTTATCCATTGGGCTATAAAATAGAGTCATCTAAGGGACCATTTTACAAAAGAGGGAACAAACACCAAAAATGGGACAACAGAAAGAAAAACCAGGCAACAAAACAACACAACAAAAACTCCTATTTAGACTATATACAAGGCAGGTTTCCCTACCTCTCGTGACTCAAGGTATAATCATGCAAATCCATTCACTGGCTGGGGAAAATAGATACCATAGCGTGCTAACATGTGGCCACTTTCAGGTTCCTGTGGACTCAAGTGAAAGTTCTCTTTTTGAATCCCAATTTTGAGACTCTTAGCATGCTTCACATCACTTGATAAAAGAATGTATCCAAATAACCATGTCTCATCAAAAATTTCTGATTTTGGAATCAACTTAGCTTCATGTTGCATGTTGTTGATGACTTCATTTCGAAAGGATTGAAGGATGAGGCTCTCAAGTTCCTGGATGAATTTATGATCTTTTTCTCTATTTGACAAGCCTTGTACTTGAAATTCTAGTGATTGGTGATCATGGATTCCTGAACTTATTTTTGACACCAGACACTTTTTCTTTTCCATAGGAATGTTTTCGTTTGTATTCTCTATGAAATTACTCCAATATGAACACACATCCTTGTCACATTGAATCTTCCCATGATGTATTTCTTCCTTTTCTCCCATTAGATTGCTCAAAGGAGAAATAATCATCTTTTCCATTTTGGTGCACATATCCTCTAATGAATCTATCTGGTCAAGAGAATTGATTATCAGTTGATATTGATGTAAGGGAAATTCTTTTAAAAGAACATCATCATATATGCCTTCATCTTCACATTTTTCAATCATTAGATCACAACACATTTCTTCAAGGCCAATTACTTCTCTAGTGCAAGGTACCATCACAATGTTTTCTTCAATATGGTTTCCACTTGTGAACTGGAATGCTTCAAATTTAGGCTTCATGCATGAGGAAGAATAAGAACTTGATGTTTCATCTTCTCTTACTTGAAACTTATCTTTCATTTCCATGTCTATTGTACTTGTCATTAGATATTCATCAATGTTTAAACCAGCTTTGTGCATTAATTTTTCTTGATGACCATCTTCACAAAATGGGAAAACTTCATATTCCACTTGCATGTAACTTGGAAGGGGATCTCTTGACAGCTCATCATCTTTCTCTTGAAAATGATCTTCTACTCTTGTGATGATCATTCCACTTTCTAAAAACTCCTCAACATCCGCAAAAGTAAAGACTTCAATCTCAGGAGTTAATGGAGATGTCTGCAAGATTTCACTTGAGGTTATTTCTTCACCAGTGGTGGTAGAAGATTGTGAAAAATATTCTAAAGAGTTGACTTCATCAATAGAGTCCTCATCATTAATTATTAGGGGTGAATTAATAGGAAGGTCTTCTCCATAGAGAAAGTCATCATCTGAAGCATTTAGGCACCAAGTACGAATAAAAGTAGTATGAAATTCATCTTGATCCGCATTTCCCCCATCTTTAACCATATCTTCTATAATTCCTTGAGAAATAATCGATATTTCTTTTCCCTTTTCATTAGGATTGAGATGGTTGAATATGTTCTCCTGTTTTACATTACTAGACCCTTCTCCTATAGACATCATTTCTTGACCATTTCCTTGACTAGACATAGAATCCTCATTTTCTTTTACGCATGAAGATTTAGATGAGTCATTTCTAACATTTGGATCAAGAGATATTTTGTTACCAAGGAAATAATTCTTGGATGAGTCTTCTTTCTCAAGTTCTCGCAGTGTTTGTAGTAAAGAAGAATGTACATTGCCAGGATCCAAGCGTGCATTGCCATAGAATCTTTTTAAAAATTCAACTTGATTAGGATCAATGGGAGCATGATTTTGATGAGCAATAGAGGCAGGCTTTGGGCTATTCTTCTAACCACCATTATCCATTCTCGATTCACATGAATTATTTTTTTGATCAAGTTCTTCATTATGCTCATGTGTGGAACTTCTTTCTAAAGATGAATTTGTCTTGTGAGAGAAAAACTGATAATCTTTACCATCTTCTTCTTCTATCTTTTGCAAAGTTTGGAACAAAGATGGATGGATCTTTTCTGGATCTAGTTTTCGCCCACCATAGAAACTCTTCAAGAAGCTAGCCTACTTAGCATCAATGAAAATCTGATTTTGTTGGGAGAGAGGTGAAAGAGAGACACTCCCATTATTTTTCATTGCTGATTTAGATGAAGCACATTTTTCAGCAAGGCTTTTTTTATCTTTATATGCTGAATTTCTTTCCAAGAAGGATTCTTGATAATGAGAAAGAAACCCATATTCTTTTCTATCATCTTCTTCGATCTTCTGAAAAATTTGTAGCAAGTAAGGATGAACCATTATTGGATCTAGCCTTCTACCACCATAAAAATTCTTCAAGAAATCTACTTGTAAAGGCTCATAAGGAATTGGTTTCTTTGGATAGGAAAAGTATTCCTCATCAGAGTCACTGTCACTATCACTTTCCACTTTCCCTTTGTACCAAACCATGCTTTAAATTCAAACCTCAGATAGAGTTGCCAATATTCAATCTTCTAAATAGAGTCGCCAATATTCAATCTTCTAAATAGAGTCGCCAATATTCATTCAAGGGAAGGTACCTTCATCAGCCGAGTTACTGATTGTTATTTACTTGACCATGGATGTGACCAAGATTTTGTTTGTTCCTTCTTGGAATGACCACTATCCTTTCAACAACCACAATGTTCTGACCAATAGGAGCCCTTCACAAGATTTCCCCGAACTCTTCTTCTTCAAGAACTTGGTTTACTTGGTGATATTGTTGTGCACTTCGTCTACACCTCCAGGCTAGAGTGTTCAAGTCTGAGATGATATCCTCCTGGGTGTCTTGAAAGTCGAGGTTTGGTTGGAAAACAAGAAAAAAAAATGTTCTCATGCGGAAGCACCATTGTGCTTCATTACAGGCGACTGTCAATCTTTCTTGTTCAGTCATCCCCAGCAGAGTCGCCAAAAATCTGTTGGTAAACAGATTTGTCACAGAAGGATTTTCCCAATGGAGTGTATGTGGCAAATTGTTCACAATAGTTGGATAGGCCCTTGATATCCGGCCTTCCTCTGCGTTTGGAGGGGCAGCTCCCTCGTAAGATATAATTTTTAAAAAGTTTTTCAATTAAAGAATCTAAAACTTCAAAATTCAAGAGAAAGTTGTGGAAGGTGAATGCACCACACGCCCTCACAACCTTCGGTGATTAACAAGATCGATAACAGAGGTACCCAAGAACTACGCTTGAAAGCAATCTGTATTATTAAGCACATTCATTATCATTCGTAAACACTCGCATAGCACCATGAGAATGTCTACTACAACATATAACAATTTTGATTTTAAAATAAGAAACCCAAAGCACATCTCATTTCATTTCCTTGCACCAAGAAAGCAATAGAGATTTTTCAATTCAGAGATAAAAAGTGTACATACTTTCCAAAATTTATCCCTAGATCAAAATTTCAGCATAGTGTTCCCTTATTTTTCCAACCAAAAAGTCCCTTTACAAAGCCAAAAGGTGTCCTTATATAGACATAGAGGTTAATAACTACCTCTCTGAGGTTAATAACCACCTCTGAAATACAAAATTTTGGAAGGTTAATTAACCTTAAGAAAATTAACCTATTGGAGAGGTTAGGAAAAACGTATTTTTAGTGGTTAGTATTAACCTTTTACTTGGAGGTTAAGAAAAACACGTTTTTGGTGGTTAACATCAACCTTTTATTTGGAGGTTAAGAAAAACACATTTTTGATGGTTAACATTAACCTTTTATTTGGAGGTTAAGAAAAACACATTTTTGATGGTTAACATTAACCTTTTAAGAAGTTAAAGGTTAATAAATACGTGTTTTTGGCGGCAATCATTAACCTTTTATAACTTGAGGCTCAGAAGCTGGATTTCAATGATCTCAAGCGCTGTACGGAGTTGGGGAACAAGCCGGGGACATGGAAGTTTGGAGACTCACAAAAATTCAGCGATAAAATGGCCAATTAAAAGCTTAAAATTGGACAATTTAATAAAAATTAACCAAGGCTTATAAAATTGAAAGAATTTTATAGTCGGGCAACAGACTCCAATTATTTTAATTTATATTTACAGTCTAAGTGAAACAAGCATCATTTCACAGGAGTTCTTCTCTTATGATCCTTAAAAAATTATTTGACGATAACATTTATTATTCAACATTGGCCATTCATTCAAAAAGTTTGTCCAAATCTCTATTTAAACATAGAAATTATATTCAGTCCTTTACTATGATTTAGAGGTGTCCTTTTGTCTCCATCAACCTAGTTGATACTTACAATCATATCAAAATCAATTTTAGTATCAATAAAAGAATAGAACTCTAATTTCAGGAGTATTTTTTGAAAATAATTAGAGAAGCCTCAAATCTTTATGTTCAATCATCTCACTTTTTGTGTGGAATATTTTAGGATAAAAAATATAGAAAACCTTAGTTATAAGAAAAGACTTGCTATGTAAATTAATATAAGAAATTAAAAACTATTTAATACATCAAACAGAATTTCCAAAAGCTTACAGAATCCTCTATTTTATTTAAAATATTAATATAATGTATTTGTAATTTCAAATAAAATATTGAAAATCACGCTTAATTCTTTACCCCATTTTTATAACCTACAAGAGGACAACCATTTTCCCTAGCAACACCATGCTGAAAAACATGTAAAAATGAACGGTAGGAAATACACGCTCTCTTTCAATGCTATCCTGATAAACTCGAATTGAATACAGTATCTACTAACCACAGCTGTCATTAATTCTGTTCATTGACAACAAGCTTGTTCAAAATCTCTATTTAAGCAGAGACATTTCCTTCCTTCTCCACCGTTAGGAGGTGCCCATTCTTCTCCATGGACATACCAGCTGATACTAACAGTTCGCAAAGCAATGGAAGAAGAGAAGGCTTCAGCTCCAATTGAAAGCAATGCAAGTGTGTGTACTGCTGTCGTCGTTGTTCCAAAGAATTCAGTACCCGCCAAGCTTTAGGAGGCCACCAAAGAGCCCACAACAATAAGAAAAATCCCATGTCCAAACCCAATCCCATGGTCACCAATTTCATTTGGCCTCTCATCAATCGCTGGTCTTCATCATTCATCGCCACCATCCTCTCCTCACATTATTCAACCACATTCTCCATCCCAATTGGGCTATTTGCAACACCATTTCAAACCAAGTTTGTTTGGAGCTCTTCAATCATGTGGAAGTAGAGAAGCAGTGTTGCGGCCCATTACCCAAAATAGTGGTGGAAGTAAGATTGAGCTTAAAGAACCAGTACCTCAGGCCATTGCCCGAAATGGTGGTGGAAATAAGACCGCACATGAAGTACTATTTCAGCCCATTGTTCAAAATGGTGGTGAAAGTAAGATTGAGCTCAAAGAAGTACTATTTCAGTCCATTGATCATAATGGTGGTGGAGGTAGGACTGAGCTTAAAGAACCAGTATTTCAGCCCATTGCGCACAATGGCGGTGGAGGTAGGACTCAGCTTAAAGAACCAGCATTTCTATCCATGGCCCATAATGGAAATAGAGTTGAGCTTAAAGAACCAGTATTTGAGCCTATCGCTCATAATGGGCCTCGCACTATAATCGAGGCCATTGCCAATAATAGGCCAGTCGCTGTGTTTGATGATGGTGAACAATATCCTTTAAGTTTGAAAAGAGGCCATTGCCAATAATAGGCCAGTCGCTGTGTTTGATGATGGTGAACAATATCCTTTAAGTTTGAAAAGAGGTGGACAAAAGTAGGCTGGTAGATTGGAAGGAAGTTGGCACAGTTTTGAGCCTCCCTGCAAGAAAGGCGGACAAATGAGGTTAAAATCATCTTGTGCGACCACTGTTATCGGTGAAGAGGAAGAAGAGCTCGACCTGTCTTTACATCTATGAGATCAAAGGGCATTGTTAGGGTTTATACTGTTTGATCTGAGAATTAGGGTTTATAGTTTTATTCTTTTTCTCAGACATCAGACATTTCTAGGGTTTTTAGAATTTGTCTTAGATCACAAGACATTGTTAGGGTTTTTAGTAGTTTTTTGCTAATAGAGCAATTTGTATCTGATGGGATTTGTAGGGCGAAGTGCTTATATATGTTATTATAACTGTTTTTTTAACCTCACCACGTATTACCTTCAACCTGCGTGTTACTCTCTTCTCATTCAGCATGTTACAGACGGTGAGCAGGGAAATCTTTTCAATGTTCTGTGTTTGCATGGTGATGGATATAATGTTGAGAGTTAGTTCTGTCGTTGTCTTCTTTTGGACAAGCATCTGTATGTCTCTGCATTGGATAACATTAAATAGACACGCGATTTCCATTTTGTTCGTGAGTCCGAATTTGTCAAGTTTAATAAGGGCTAAAGTGTCTCCCATTTTCAATTTCCTGTTTTAGCTTGTTTTAGGGTGTTACATATGCATTGATCTTGGCTATTTTCAGGAAATCTGGCCAGTTAGGGTTTTCTTGGAAACCATTATTGTAATCTTCTGTTTATGCCAATCTTTATCTATAGAGGCTTTTATGGCCTTGTGTTTATTTAGAAAAATGTTTTTATTGTTGGTGATCTGACTTTTTAAACTCAATTTTGTTAAGTTTAGAAATGGATATATTTTCTATTTGTTTGATAAATTTAAGAAAATCAAACATGACATAATATTGGCATTTTGGAGAGCTTGACACTCTTACTGTATTTGGGTAGGTAATCTATTATTCTCTATAATTCAATTAATTTGTAACAATCACAAGTGATAATTTATGTAATTGAAATATTTATAAGGTTTTTTAATTTATTTGTGAATTTGATGTATTATGATAATTGATTTTCACCTACCTATGGAAAAAAAAATTATTTTCACCAATTATTCTTTTACAAAAAATTCATAATGATATCGTTTTAAATTTGATTTTTTTTTATGGAGGTCATCCACAAACAAGTTTTAGTTGATTTTGATAATAAGACCTATTTATCTTTTTATATAACATTTTCCCTACTTTGAATTGTTTTATTTAGTTTATTAAATAATTATATAGAATCATTTTAAATAAAGTTAAGGAATTTTGTATTGAGTACTTTTCATAACTATTTTTAGGATCTCCTACTTATGATGTCTCCATTGTTTTCTATTAATCTAATATCATTTTTAAAAATATTTTAATTTACAATATTAACAAGGAGTCCTGCCGAAGCTTAATGTAAAAATGAATTAAATTTGAAAGGAAATATGTTGGGTGACTTTGATAAAATGTGAGGTGTATGCAATTTATTAAATATTCAAAAGTTTAAAATAAAAATAAAAATTTTAAAACATTCACATGTAGTGTGGAAACCAAGAAGAAATCAAGAGGTTGAATATTATAATACATATTGTGAATGAGTAGAAACTATCATTACATATAGCAATATGTTGTGTATCATCAGAATTCTATGGAAAGCTTTCAAAATTTTCACTGAGATTTGAAAATATGAATAAAGCAGCTTAAATAAGCTTTGTATAAAAGATAATTTGACATGGAAATTTTCTATGTCGGCATGCATTTAAACTACCTTTTTTAAGGCTGGGATTTTGATAATGTTAATTTGCACTGACTGATTATTTTTAATGCAATTTAATACAAAATATTTTTAATGTTAATCTCTTTAAAAAAATTTAAAATATATATTTTTTGTTATATTTTATGATTTTTTATAAATTAAATTAATATAATTAATGTATATCAAATTATATTAAATATTTAGATATATATTTTACAAATATTTTGTAAGGAAAGAAAATATTGATTTTTTAAAATTTATTTTTATTATGATTTATAATATAAACTTGTTGAATTATATAAATATTAAAATAAGTTTTATTAAAAATTAAATTTCATATGGATATTAGAAAATAATACATCTTTAATTTAAATTTAAGCATTTTAAAAATGCATACACCACAACAAATATTAATTATGAGAGAATAATTTCTTTTTGCTTATTTTTTACTGGTCAAATAAACTAGCTATATACATATTATATATTTATATATTATATATAGAGAAAGTCGAGAGATATCAAGGCTTTAATTTTTTAATTTGAGTATTTTTTTTGTGTAAATTAAAGCCTCGATATATCTCAACTTTCTATATATATATAATATGTATATAGCTAGTAGCATCCGCAAGGGATGTTAAAAGAATAGGATTCTAATATTTATTATATAATATTATATTACCACATAAATTTTATAATATGAACTTGTATAATTATATTATGTAAAAGATAAATTTTTGAATTTGATAAATAGGTTTAATTTAATGTAGGTTTGGGGTTGTAGTTGTTTAGTTTAATACTAAAAAATGTCAATGTTTCTTCATCCCAATTCTCTCTCTCTCTCTCTCTCTCTCTCTCTCTCTCTCTCTCTCTCTCTCACACACACACACACACACACACACAATAATTAATCAGCTTCCTACCCTCCCCATATTTTCCCCTTATTTATGTCCTTTATCTACCTCATTATATCTTATCTACCACCTTGTCCCCATTATATCTTATCTACCACCTACAATTACTCACTCTATCTCTTTATCGTTCACTCAATTTTTTTCTCATTCCCTCTTTCACCACATCTTCCTCATCTCTATTTGTTATACATACACATATATATCCCCTAATTAATCTCTTTTATAGTCCTCCTCTCTCTCTCTCTCTCTCTCTCTCTCTCTCTCTCTCTCTCTCTCTCTCTCTCTCTCTCTCTCTCTCTCTCTCTCTCTAACACTTCTTCCTACTCTCAAGATATTTTCTTTTATTTACCTTGTTTATCTTCTTTTATTTACCTTGTTTATCTACCAAATTTCTCTTACCTTGTCCCCATTCTATCTTATCTACCACTTCTCTAATAATTAATCAGATCCTTTCTCTCACCATATTTTCCCCTATTTTTCTTCTTTATTTACCTCATGTCTCTCATCTTGTCGCTGTTATGTCTTATCTAACACCTATAGTCAATCAGTCGATCTCCTTACCTTCCATTCACTCTTTCTCTTTCTCCCACATATTACCATATCTTCCCCATCTATATCACTTATATGTACACATCTAAGAGATGTCCCTAATTATCATCCTTGATTTCTCTCTCTCTCTCTCTCTCTCTCTCTCTCTCTCTCTCTCTCTCTCTCTCTCACACACACACACACACACACACACAATTTTTCCCATATTTACTTTATTTATCTACATCATATCTCTCACCTTATCCCAATTCTATCTTATTTATGCCCTATAATTACTCACTATCTCTCCTTATCTTCCACTCGCTCTTTCTCTTACTCCCTCTTCTCATATCCCTCTCCTAATAGATCACCCTCTCTAATCTTATATAATAATATTTTATTTATTGCTCAATATTGAACCTATTTTTTGATTTTTTTTATTACAATAATTAAAATTTACTTCGTATATGTATTTACATTTAATAATAATCTAGTTTAATGATTAAAATATTTTTTTAAATTTTATTTATCTAAATATATGATTCAATATATTCAATTGTTTTAATTTTTTTTATTAGGAAAATAGGTTTTACAGGGATCCTGAAACCCAAAGTTTTACAGCAGAAAACAACTTAAAGTAGAAAAGACAGAAAAAAAAAAAGCTACCTCAAAAGGCCAGAAACAAAAAGGCCCGAAGCCTGAGAAACAAAGGCCAGAAACAAAAAGGCCCGAAGCCTGAGAAACAAAGGCCAGGAACAGAGCTTGGCGGGCAGACTAGTGTCCCTTCTTTTCCATTGCTTGCAAGGTTTCTGTAGCGTCACTTTCCTTCTGGTTGGCCTCTTCCTCCTGGATCGTGGGGAGGAAATGCATCTGGTCCCCCTGACTTTCCTGGATTATAGTCTATTTCTGAGGATCTTCCCATCTGGTTTCATGCTCTTTACTCTACTCCACGTTCCCCACAAGACTAGCATTGGTCAGATAGTCCCCCAAATTAACAATGTTTTCATTCAAGATATGGAGGGTATCCACAATCTGTTTAGTCACAATCTGGTGGACAGAATCTAGCCTTTGGACCTTTTGCTCAAGCCGGGTGATTTTGTCCTCCTGATTGTCTCTGGGGTCCTGGCTTCTGTCTTTTTCCTGGCTGCCCACCTGGTCTTTACTACCTCTGGCCTCATGATCCTTGACATCCCCCCTATTGTTGGTCTAGTTGGACCTATCCTTTAGAGTCTCAATTTCCTGAAAAAGCCACTTAATGGAGCAGAAATTGTTAATCAGGTTGTTATTTGCATTGTTGAGAAAGTTGAAACCCATTTCACGAACATTGTTAGAGAGAACCAAAAGAGTCGGGTCAAGGAGCTCGTCATAGTGGGTGCTACTGTCGAGATCCCCCAACACCTAGATTTTAGCAGGTTCTCTGACAATGCCCATACTGACCCTATCCACATTGAAATTGCTCCAGGCTCTTCTCTTATTTTTCCTAATGGCCTCCCCCTCTTTTCAACCATGATTTCTATCATCTCTTCTGGGGGCGAAATGGGGACCTCCAGGGGGGAGGTGGGCGCAGTAGGGCTGGGGGGCAAATCGGCGTGGTCACTGAGATGATCATGGGTTGGGGTCTAGTCCAATTTTCTTTTCTTGGGGTTATCTTAGGTTACAAAGGGGGTCACCTCCTTCTTGTCATTATCTTTCTCCTTGTCGTCTTCCAACTCACTTTCCTTCTCTGCCACCGAATCTGCCTCCTTCGACTCTGTATCTGACTCATCACTAGACTCCTTAAGATGAGGGAAAGGAGGGTTAGGGGGAGGGCACTTGGGGCTCTTCCTACTAGGGAAGCGGGGAGAGGGATTGGCTTTTGGGGTTTCAGACTTGACAGATTTCACAACGTGCACTTCCCCTGAGTCTGAGCTGGTGGTGTCCTCTGAGGAGCCACCCAAAACCCCAATGGACTTGACTCTTGTTTGGGTTTTTAGAAACTCAAAAATGAGGAGTAGAAGACCTTCGTGAAGGGCGGGGTTCTTGACAGGACATTTCTTGTAACTCTCTATATTCTTAGTCATAGAAGTATAAATATAGAAAGGAAAGGAGATTTTCACTTTATGTCTAAAATGATTAAGCAGAACAAAATGATGGGTCCTGACTCTATCAAACCTAGGCTCCAAAGTGACATACTCCATGATGATCCTCAGAACATGGCCCCAGATCTTCTTGATGGGCTCAATGTCATAGTAGGTGTCAATCTTTACCAGATTGTTCATGCCTTCCTGGGAGAAGCCTGTCACCTCCACAATGAGACCCTATGTGATTTTGTGGGAGACACCATCAATTTTGACCATTCCGTTGTTTTAATGTTACAAAGTAATTTTTTTGTAGATAATAGTGTGATTTAAAACTTTGAAGCAAAAATTAGAATACAATCAACCCAAAAAATAGAAGAAAGAATAATAAAAAATTTAACATAATGAGGTTAAATCAATAAATAAATATTTTTATTTATAAAATTGATTCTAGATCTTATTATGTTAGCAAACAATCATCTATAATAAAAAATAATGAATTATAACTTATAAAACACATATATTATAGAAAAGGGCTATGATTTGCAATTTAAAGGAATAAGGGAAAACATATTTATTGAAAAATCATATTGTGCTTAATAATATTAAATTCTATAGTAGTTTATATAATATGAATAATTTTTTTATGCATGAATAAGATCATATCTTTTTATCAATAATAACTAATTTGGTCGATGTAAAGACCTTATAAAATAATCACTGATGAGATAAGTATTGCGACCTTCATTTTCTTCATGATCAACTTTGACCTCTTCCAAAACATTTGGAAAAATAGCTATTCTATTAAATGTCTCCCTTACTTTTTCTATAACATTTCTCATTCTTAGAATTTCATTATCCAAGATGAAATCAATTCCTACTACTGCATTTTCAAAATGTAAAAGCAATTTATAACAACTCTCCAATGTAGAATTTTCACATTGATCAATAACAATTTGAGGGGATCCATCAGAGTTCACTGAGCCCACTGGACTTGGCATAATGATTTCAGACTCATTGTCAGAGTGGTCCATTGTATTAATATTATATCTTGAAAAAAATAAAAGGTTATAAATTAAAATATATTACATCTAATTTATCATATATTTTTGCCTTAAAAAATATAGATCATTTACATAGAAGATACTATAATTCACAATAAATAAAAATATTATATTCATTTTTAATTTAAACAAAAATAAAACTCATCATATAGAAGTATAATACATCAATATTCTTAATCACTTCTTATACATTGTAGAGTGCATGTGGTCATCTAAAAGTCTAAAAATATCTCATAAAAAATCTAAAATATTTAATAAATTGTAATTATCAAAATGTGTTAATAAAAAATGAGATATATTAAATAATTAGAAATGAATGTGTGTGTGTGTGTATATATATATATTCTAATATGAGTTACAACAAAAGTAAATGCAAATATGAATGACAATTTTTCCTATTTGAAATTGTATGATTGAATATTGAAATCACCATGGAATTATTTTAATAGATAGGATATTGAAATTAATTACAATAGTATCAAGAATCAATCATTTGAATCTGAATCACTAGATTCATTACAGTGAATCATGTTTCTTTGAAGTAAGTCATGTGGATCAGGATCCAACACATCAAACCAGTATAGGTGCTCAAAGATTCTTCGTCTCATATATGAAGTACCATTATTTGAATGCCTTAGTATAGAAAATTCATAGATTGATTGCATCCATGTAGGTATATTTTCTATTACAATTTTTCTAGTTCTTTCGTGAAATGGAAGATTCAAAAAGACCCCCTGAGGCCGCCATCTATCAACCACATGCCGATTCCAAGGTGTGTCATGCAATCCAGCAAATTGTATATAAAAAATTTGGCCATGATAGTGAAATTTTTGTATACCTTGAGTACTAATTTGCTGACCTTGAAGCATTGTTTTCAACCAATGAGAACTATTTTCATCTGAATATGTGGGGTAAGGAGCTTGTTCCAGATAGATCTCTGTAGGAACAAAGTACAATTTGGTGGCATCACATTCCTCACAACAAACCAATTCTTTAAAAATAGGATCTCTATAGAAATGGTTGAAATTTCGAAGAGCTAGAGGATGAAATCTAAGAAAACCTACTTCCAAAAGATTTCTTTTTGAAGATAAATATTTTTCTCTTTCTTCACTATGAATTCTTCTAAGGTCAACATACTCATAGAAATCATCAGTTCTAATTGTTGTTTGCCTTAACATTTTTTCTTTGAAATATCTAAAAGCGAGAAAACAAAAGAAAATGACTGCATAAAAGAGAATGAAATCTAAATAAAATATTTATTAAAAAATTGAAAGAGTATTGTCAAGTGGAATAATTAAATAGAAATAATTCAAAATATGTTCTTTTAAAGAATATTATGATTTGCAATTTAACTGGTACCAATATCAAAGAATAATAGAATTTTTTTTTCCAGTCCTTCCAAGAAAAATAAGACATATAACATCTCATTCAATGATCCATATTATATATTCATAGAAGAACTATTTACAAATGATTTTACAAATATAGAGAGTGAACCATATTATATATTCATAAGGAGATTTTACAATGTCTTAATATAGCTAGATAGTGACAAATATAACATTGACGTGGAATAATTAAACAAAAATAATTCAAAATACGTTCTTTTAAAAAACATTATAATTTTCAATTTAAATGGTATCAATATCAAAGAATGATAGAATATATTTTTTCCAATCCTTCCAAGAAAAAGATCACATATAACATCAGAGTAAATGATCCAAATTATATATTCATAGAAGAACTATTTACAAATGATTTTACAATCCCATTACAATAAAAAAAAATGTACCTATTGCAATCGAAGGTACTGTAATATTAAAGAAAAATGTTTTATGACATATTTTCTATTTCTCTAAGCCTTATTTCTTCTACTTTTCTTCTTTCAATTTGTTTTCCCATTTTCATTTTCTCATAGTGATCATACGAAAATGGTGGCATTATCCTCAATCCCTATAATGATTTTACATGAGAAATCACAACAAATATCATTCTTGTTCTCTCTGTTGGACCTTTATCAATTGTTTCTTTTTCAAGTGTTAAACCTTGAGATTTGTGTATTGTTAATGCCCAAACCAATTGCAAAGGTATTTGAGTTGTACAACCTCTTGTACTAGATATATTGGAACTATTTTTGGATTTTCTTCATTGAATGAGAATCCAAAGTAAGTGTCAAATTTCACCAATACATACAAGGGTAATTTTGGTGGCATGGTTTGTGGCTTGTACACAATATCATGAACAAAACCTAGAGCGCCATTTACAAGTCCTGCTTCTATCCATAAATTGGAAGTCGACAGTACTCTTGCATTCTTTGAGATCAATAATTTCATATCTAACTCATCCATAGAATTGTCATCTGCATTAGTATTTTTGATACTTTAGTTGCAATAATATGCGCAACAAGTTCTCTAAGAGAATGTAACATGCTTCTATTATGAATGCGAACATTGTCATTTGTTGAAAATAAATGAAGATTTCTATCAAAATCATCATTTATTTATAGAATAATATTAATTCTTTTTCTCAACATCAACAAATTCCAATCCACATTTGTGGGATTTGCATCTCTAAGATTGCTGAGTAACTGGCAGAATTTTTGTTGTTCTGAGTCTTCTCCATCTTGCCTAAAAATATTCTCTAACGTGACCATCTTTTTGAATTCTTCCCATAATATCTTTGCTCTCCTAAAACTTGCATATGGTACTTTGTCTTTTATTGGAGGTAGTTGTCCAAGGTCTCCAACTAAAATGATTGAAATTCCTAGCAAAAATAACAAACATTTATCAATTCATTAGATTTTCAATGTAATATTTTTATACATCATGAATAACATTAATCAAGATTTAACAAATAAAAATAGCTTAACGCCTCCAAAGCTGAGATTTGATTTATGAGGAAATGCTTGACGAAGCCTTGAGTCAATATTCTCAAGTAGCTTCTCCCCAATAAAGCTCATTTCATCTATCAATATGTATTTTATATGACTCATTTCCTCTTGAAAACTGGTAAAATGTGTTCCTTCTAGCTGCATGAAATCCTTAACTGGAATTTTCAACTTTGAATGTATTATTGATCCACCAGTGTTAAATGTTGCTACTCCACTCGGTGTGAGGAGCAGTAGAGGGAACTAATTTGGCATTGCAGCTTGTTTTAGATACTTATTAATTCCACTAATCAAATATGACTTTCCTGTACTCGCAGTCCCTTGAACAATCATGTACAATGGATCCACACTCTGACCTGCTTGATAGTGTGTCTTAATGATGTCAAATGCTTTTTTTGTCTCTCACTAAAACTTGTTGTGTTGATATTTTTATGTATGCAAAAATCTAAAAGTAATCCATTTTCTCTCATTTTACAAATAAAATTTATTGCCACGTTACTTTCTTCATCTATCCTATATGTATGTGACCAATTATACCATCTATCTATATCCCTTCATTCCAACATATCAATTTCATAAAATTGCATTTCTTGTCCATAATGCAACCATGAAATTATTTCCCATTCATGCTCTGTAGTATTAGCACAACCAATAATATTGTCTTAACTTTCTGATTCACTTACATTCTCACTGTCTTCTGATTCCATTGGTCATTTAACATGCCATGGAACACAGTTAAATGACTCCCAATTTGAAATGATGGAGTTATTATCTTCACCAATATCAATTGCAATTTCTCTGAACGATTTGTATAGAAGCAACTCTGAGAAACAAAAGTCAACAAACTTTTCAGACTAGCATGTTGGAATAGTTACAAATCTTGGATATACCCTAACAATTGCATTCTTTTGTCTTCTTTTCCACTAATTTTCATTTTTCCTATTCTTGTTAAATATCCACAATCTAGAGGCATCAATCAATGACAAATTCTCCATAAAGCTCGATCTCCTTCTATATGCATCAATAAAGGACTCTTTTGGCTCCTCACTTTCACCTTCATTTTCTTTCGTTATTGGTTTAAAAACTTGCGTGAAACATTTAGATTAACAAATTTTCTACTACATTCAACCAATGGAAGTTCTAATAGCATATGACATGTCTCTTGAGCTTCAACATCTCTTTCAACTATAGTTTCAGTTAAAAGTTTCCTATACACCTTTGAGGCATAGTGATCAGGATTCTCTATATTGGCCAAACGTGTTAGCATTTGATGGTAGGTTTCTAAGTTTCTCTCTAACTTTGCTGCATATTTTGCAATGTACCTAATAACTGCATGCTCTGACAAAACTGGCTGCCAATCAATATTAGCTCTCCAAAATTGGAGAATGTAATGATTCTATGAGTTAACTCTATCATCATTTCTAGCAGGCTCAAACTTCTTTTCACCATTTTCAATATCCTCAAATAACTTTGAACCATTTAGATTTAGAGGCCAAGAGGCATTGTACCTACACATCTGAAATAAATTATTTTATATTATACTAAATAGTCACTAAATTTATATTCTATATGAAATACACCATTGAAATAATTTCTACCTGCAAGCCATTTTTCCTTTCTTTTTTCTAAGACATGTACCCTCCTTACACATTGTATGCCTTTCAACAGTATTTAGAATTTCCTCATAATCTCGATCAAAATCTACATTCATAAGTTGTCTCATGTCACTTAAGCATGGATGTTTTGAAAATTTTTGAAATACCTAAATCAAATCACTTCCAGTTTAGAAATTGTTCAACATAAGAATAAAAAACTCAATGTTAAAGCCAAACATAATTTATAAACTTATTGTAGATATAACTACATGTTATGTTGGTGAGCATTAGCTCTTGGATTCCATGTATGGACAATCTTGTTAAAATAATTTCTAGCTTCATTTACCTGCTCTTCATTATGCCAATCTATTAAATCCATATTTGGAGTGCCATGAAGCCATAAAAAACCATGTACATGTGGAGACCCCCTATGTTGCCACTCATATCTAGACCAAAAGTCTTTAACATTCAATCCCTTTTCTAATATCTCTTTTTGAAACATAGTATGTTTGAGGTGCATGTAGTAAGTGACAACATGAGGGTAGTCAATAACATTTTGTCTTCTCCAATTTTGGGCTTCTTTAGGGTTATTTGGTGGACTTCCTGGCATTAGTGCATGTAGATCAGGGCAATACATATCAGCTACACTTAATATAAAGAAAATTGTAGGTGTCCATAATTGCCTAAGCATGTCACATAATTCTCCTTGACTCTTAGTCCAATATGACCTTGTGCCTCACAAAGTTGTGCCAAATCGCATCAATTTATCAACAAGATGATAATTTGGTACATGTTGCATATGTTCTCTCAATTCATCTATGGTAATTGGCAATTCTCGGATATGTCTTTTTAAAAATATAGAACTGGAATTTTGTGCTCAGTGTCTCATTATCATGTTCAACATGTAATACAAAAATCTAGGATGTTTCCCAAATCTATTATCTCTGAATCAAATAAGATGTTTCACATATTTATGTAAAAGTACTCGTTTCAATCATGGCTCAAGCTAGTCACATTCTCCTTTAGGGAACAATGTAGAAAAAGTCATATCCAATGATCCTAGTGTTACATATTATTTCACTGGAGATGCACCAATAGATGGCCAATCAATCAACCTTAAAGGGTCAATATTTGGGTTTTTAACCCATGCATGGATAAATTCCATTTCTCTTTGAAGGTTTGGTGATTGTATTGCCATAGATGTGTAATTTTTATTGTTATCATCTTCCTCGATTTCAAGTTCTACTAAGAAGATATCATTTGATTCTGAGTCAAACTCAACATGAACTATCTTTATCTTATTGAAAATATTGTAGTCTCTATCTTGTTAAACATCATCCAAAGAATGATCATCTACTTTGACATCAGAATCAAATTTATCATTATTAATCTTATACTTTAGTGCCTCATAAACCCAATCTTTTTTGACTGTAAAGTCATAATTTGTACCTCACTGATCCTTTTTCCAGACAATTATCATTGGCAACTCTTTTATTGGATGTGGAAGAGTTTTATTTATTCTTTATATATCTTGAGGAAAGCTTATTGTGTGCCCTTTGTATTTATATTGTCCCCCTATTGCATGTGTCACCTGCAATATTGGACTGACACGTGAAATCAACATCTCTTCTACTTGAGTTAAATTTGCAAGTTCCTTTGGTTGCAAGCCTGGATCCATATTGTTTGATGAAGAGAATCTGTTATTTCCTTGTTCCTATTGACATCTTGAACACATCAAACCTTCTCTTGAACATCTTACTTTTATGCCAAGATAGCATTCTTGAAACATTTAGCACATTTCTAGGTGTACCAAACTATCAAGTTGATGTCAAAAAAGTAGTTGAAGGTTATGGAAACTATTCCCAAAGAATTCATGATAATTCTCATCCATTTGCACTTTACAACTATGAATTGTTTCATTATTGTTTTGAAGATGGAGTGCTTGTACTATATTGTCTGCCCTTCTATCACTTCTTTGTCTTTCTTGTTGGTTTCGATTCAGCCTTTGACATTTCCTTTCTGTATCATTCATTTGTTCATGGCGTCTCTTTCTATATTCCCTTTGATAATTTCTTCTATATTCTCTTTGCTCTGTGACATATTGTGACATATTGAGTATTTATATTTCTAGTAAAATTGTGCGTATCAGTTTCTATTTCAGGCACTATGTGTTGTTGTGGAGTTATTGTACATTCCATTTCAATCAATTTTCATCTACTGAATTGTCATTATTCATTTCTTCACTTTCTTTGACAATTCGTTTGTTAGGGTACAAACTTTGAATTTCTCCTTTGGTTTCATTACTTTGATCTTGTTCTCTTCTTGTATACTCTCCTTCACTTCTTTATCTTTCTTGTTGGTCTCAGTTCAACCTTTGATATTCCCTTTGTGTATCATTCATTTGTTCATGGCATCTCTTTCTATATTCCCTTTGATAATTGCTTCTATATTCTCTTCCCTCTATGGCATATTGAATATTTATATTTCTAGTACAATTGTGTTGGTCAATTTCCATTTTAGGTATTGTGTGTTGCTGTAGAATTTTTGTACAATCCATTTCACTCACATTTCCATCTACTAAATTATCATTATTCATTCCTACAATAGTTGTTTCTTCACTTTCTTTGTCAATTTGTTGGCTAGGGTACAAACTTTGAATTTCTCCTTTGGTTTCCTTCTATTGTTCTTGTTCTCTTCTTTTATAATATCCTTCATATTCCCTCATACATTCACTTTCATACCTATGATAGTGAGAGTCATAACTTACTATTTAGAGATAATTCCCATTTTCTCCTTCGATGAAAACCCATTTTTGTGAACATATATTATTAGGAATAGTATCTATATTTCCTTGAACAGTGTTTGTATCATGTAATTCTTCATGCAATCTTGCTATTTCTCTTCTAGCATATCTTTCCCTATCTTGTTCATTACGAATGAGACGTTGGTTTTCCCTTGCTATAGCACTCATTTGTTCTTATTTTCTTTGTCTATACTCTCTTTGATACTCCCTTCTATGTTGTCTCCATTCTTCATCAATTTGAGATCCACGTGTCATTACTATGAACATCAAATAATTAAATAAGAATATTTTCAATATAAGATTAAATTATGTGATATTTAATATAGATATTTTAGAAAAAAAATGTTTTTAAAATATTATTAGATAGTTGTAGACAATTTTAGAACTTAGTTATTATCGACAACACTAAATATGAAATAAGAACATAAACTCAAAGTGGATATATAATATATATTTTACCAAAATACGCTTTACAAAATACTACTAATTTTTCTAACTCTTGTGTCTCATAAATCATTTTAAAAGTTAGTATTGTATTAGTCATACAATTAATGAATAATGGTAATTTATTAACACCCAATTTCTTTAATTAAAAAAAAACCAACATATAAAATTTAACATACAAAACTTGTTTCATTTATTCACATGATATACAAAATTGTCACATAAGTATATAACGCACAGAAAACATTCTATTTTTCTTTAAATAAAAGAAATAATTACATTGCAAAAGACGTGCTTTGAATGAAATGTATTACATTAGAAATTCTACATAAAGAAATAAAAATCATATAACACCACTATGTATATTGAATTTTAGCAAAAGCTCTAGACAAGAATTACATTCTATGATTTTTTTGCAGTTTTAGCCTCATATGTCCTGATGACTTTCATTATTTCATCTTCTTCTAGTCCTAGCTGATACTTCATCTTCACCTATATAAATGCAAAAACTCTTTTCATATTTTTAGTTGTTTTGTCTATTTGTATACAATCTTTTTCAAATTTATAGATAGTAAACTTCTTTTGCATCAAATTGTCAATCTCCTCTTTATTACATGAAAACTTTTGAATTGAATGTGAAAATTATTGAAAAATGTGTTCTTCAGATCGAACATTCAATGGACATTCCCAAAAAGGACACTCGAGATCTTCTCCAAACATCTGAATCAATGACAAACTATTTTTTGACATATCCTTAAATGCATCCATTTTCTTGTTACAAGTTAAAAGTATCCTTTTCCTCATGTTAAGTGTTGTAAGCCACTCTGAAAGAATCTCTTTGCTATGTAAAATACCCAAATCTTGTAGCTAGACATGGGAGGATCTTGTCAATGTTCTAAAAATTAGAATTTTTTGTGTACAAACCAATAACTCTTTTCTAATTTTTTCATCTACATCCACCCCATCATTTGCAATCTCCATTATATTCTCATAATATTTTAGCCCCTTATTTATGAATGGGTTACCCAAACATTGCAGTTCATATTTCTATTTTGGGAATGCAAAACATATTTCTTCTTTGTCTAGATTATGAGACAATGGAAAGGAATGTAAAGGAGAAGAGATAGTGCAATAGAAAACTTCGATTGAGCTACAACTTGGAGAGTGTTTAGGTGAAATTTTGGAATGAGAATTAGAAGAAGAATGTATAAAAGGTGATCCACGGGAAGTTGATTCTTGTAATTTTGTCACAGTAACACATTCTTCCTCTAATCTTTTCCTTTTCAATAGATCTGCACCATTACTAATATTTTAATGCATGCCATGCACACATGTGTTCTTTGAAGAAACATGATCAACCATTTTTACTATCCTTGGAGTCATATGTTTATCATCATTGATCATAATCACATCGACTGGATTAGAGCCCTCTATAATATACGGTGCAACCTAATAACTCAGCATAGGTATTGAAATTAAAGAATATGGCCTTTGTAACCACTCCGTGGACATAAGAATGACACTCATAGTCCTATTTTCAATTGATGTATCCTCAAGAATGTACCAATTAACTCTTGGGATGTCTTTTGCTGAAATATTTTTCATAGGAAATAGAGGACTTAATCGATTCCCATCCTCTTTCATGTCATCATCTATATTATTAAATTTACATGCTCTCATCACATCAATGCTTAATCTGCAATTTTCTTAAATCAATTTTCGTAGTGGTCTTCCAAACATGGTAAATGTTTGTAATTGTTCCCTAAACATAGACTGAATGTACCTATTGGATCAAAATCACATCTTCCATTTCCAAATTTATAGATACGAAAAGGGGATAGATCTATTTTTTGTTGGAGTTGAGGAAAGCCAACTCTGAAGACGTCCAAGATCACCTACATGCGAGAACCTGTCAAAGAAAAGCCAAGAAGGGGAAGAGCATGGAGCAAGGGAAAACCCCTAAACAGACATGAAAGCCAAATATGCAAACACAAAAAGAAAATGTATTTACAATGCACAATATGTGATATGTTGTGTAAATACAATGAGAGAGAGCCCGAATATAAAGAGCTCATGGAAGCTTGTAGAACAAGCTGGAAGGAGGTAGAAGATAAGTGTGACAACAAGAAGGGAACAAACTCCCGTGTTGTCAAAAACTAACCACTACATGCATTAAATATAAAATATTAAATAAATGCATTTACCTAAGTAAGCTTAAGCAAATAGAATAAATAATTAATAAATTAATTATTTACTCTAACATTTTTGTTGTTTTAGCAACATCAATATCTGTACATGAATAACCACCAATTGTAATTGGGAAATCAAAAAATTTGGTTACCTTTGCACCATAATGTTTTATGACATCCACAATCTATCTACACAATTCAAGTAACAAGATTCTATATGAAGGATACCTCGATAATTTTAATGGTATACCATGATAACTAGAAACTCTTACATATGAAAAAGTTTGAAATTGAACATACCAATTTCCAAACTTTATTATTTCATTGCATGTTTCTGTTGATATCCTTTTTCTTGCATCATTTTCAAGTTTTCTTATTATGCAATATAAGAATGCATCATTGACTCTTCAGAAATGTCTTTCACTTTCAATGAGTTCTAATTGTGGAAAACATTCATACACCCTTGGCTTTCTACCACCAATATGTCCAACCCTTGTAAGACCTGGATATTTCCCCTGTAAAGCCAACATGTACACCAAATAGGAGGTCATGTAGAATTTCTTAGTTGATAACACATTCACTAACTATTTGTCTAGGTTATCACTGATTATTTTAGCCCAATCTATATGTTTTCCTTTTATCATTTTCATGATAAATAGACACATCCATGGTTCAATTTTTTTTGCCTCTTTATGTCCATGCACCCTATGCAAGAGAGTAATGTAATCTTTTACCTCTTCCCTAAAGTCAAATTTATGTTGCCCTCTTTCCATCTTCTTAACATTGATATTTTGTTAAAGCAAAAATTTTTCATGAACAAAGCAAATAGCTTTTTTATTTTTTTTCATATAGTACTCATTACCTCTTTCCAAATCCATGGTCTCATATTTAGAATGTTCTTCTATGCAAAAAAAAATTCGTATCATGATAGGACTAATATCCATAATGGTTTCTCCATTTGGAATGAAGATCTTTCTCTTCTCTTTATCATAACATCGTGCACATTGTAAAACCAAATCCACTAACTGCACAGAATTAGGGAATGCTCCTGCTTCAACCAAACCAGAAGTTGCCAAGCCTTGCAACAAAATTGATGTCTGCTCCACATTTCTTATTCTTTCAATGAATTCTAATATGTCAACATGATCTAAGTCAGTATCCCATATCTCCTCAAACTTAGAAGAAAATAAAGACTAATTAATTTTTTTTTTTTATTTGAACTTCATGATATTATGATTTCCTGAAGAAAAAGAAAAAATATTGGATTTATAAAACAAAATATTACTATAATGACAAACCAAACTAAAATTTAAAAATAAAAAATATATTTTTTATACATCAAAACTTTAAACTTTCTCATGAATTACATTGTAATATAAGTTTTAATTTAATTTAAACTCTAAGATTCCAAATAAAATATATGTAGTACAAGATCCTCTCCTCTAAAATTTAGATTCAAAATTAAATAGTTCTGAAATTTCAAATTGAAATATCAACTATTTTTAAATTATTAATTAAATTTTTTTCAATACATACATAGAACCCTAATCTTTAACCTAATTAGAAATTACATCATACATAGAACCCTAATCTTTAACCTAATTGAAGAAAAATGATTTAGCTATCATGGAGATCAATATTGTCAATGACAAATTTCTGTCTTCCACAATCACAATGGAGAAAAACACATCATTGTTAGCCATCTAAATTCTACTAACTAATCTTTTTTACATGTTAATAAAAACATTGAAGAAAATATCAAATAAAAATGAGCATAAGAATTTTATAGTGTTGATAATTTGTTGTACACATTTTTAAAAATAACTAATCATTGTCAATTTCTATTTTAAAACATAGATTTCTATTACAAATATTCAATATTATCCTCTCTAATCAGTTATAAAAAAAAAAAATCTAATTTTATTATCTTTATTCAAAACTATTTTTTTTTATCTTTAATCAAATATAAATTTTTGATAATAATTAGAATAAGAGGACTATCCCTATGTCCATTGATATTTTCTAAATTGATGTTTATAAGTAATATAACAATCTAATATTTTAATACATACATATCATAACAATAATATGATTTTATTCTATACTTAATATAGTAATCGAGTCAAATGTTTTAATACATGCATACTTTACTCTTGATTTTTACGAATTCTTATTTATAATAAAATAAGTTGTTCAAATGTTTTAATACATTCATATCATAATATCAATTATATGATTCCCCTTCTATAGTTTTTAAAATACCAAATTGCATTGATGTGATCCTACAAATATAACCTAATTTTCTCACATATTGAATTTTCTATGTAAAAGAAAACCCTAATTGGTAATTTAACATATTCAATTTTCTATGTAAAAGAAAACCCTAATTGGTAATTTAACATACTGAATTTTCTATGTAAAAGATAACCCTAATTGAAAATTTAAAAGACATAAGCGAAGTCTTGCAATGTGTAGGCACGAATAGAATTTTATAGCTCACCCAAGAAGAGTGTGAATTTGCCTCTCACATTACATAAGAGGAGTATGGAAATATCAATTGAGTTTGTCCTCTATCTATTTCTATTGTGTCACAAGTGAATTTAATAAATAATTTAAATAAACTACTAACTAATCATTTTTTTGATGTTAGTAAAAACATTAAAGAAAATATAAAATAACAATGAACATAAAAATTTTATAGGGTTGATAATTTCTTGTACACATTTTTAAAAATAACTAATCATAGTCAATTTCTATTTTAAAACATAAATTTCTATTGCAAATATTCAAAATTATCCTCTCTAATCAGTTTTAAAAAATCTAATTTTATTATCTTTATTCAAATATATTTATTATCTTTATTCAAATATATGATTTTGAACTATTTAAAACAAAATCTATATTTTTTAATCTTTATTCAAAACTATTTATTATCTTTAATCAAATATAAAATTTTGATAATAATCATAATAAGAGGACTATCCTATGTCTATTGATATTTTTCAAATTGATGTTTATAAGTATTTTAAATTTTCTTTTACATAGAAAATTTTATGGGGTTGATAATTTCTTGTACACATTTTTAAAAATAACTAATCATAGTCAATTTCTATTTTAAAACATAAATTTCTATTACAAATATTCAAAATTATCCTCTCTAATCAGTTTTAAAAAATCTAATTTTATTATCTTTATTCAAATATATGATTTTGAACTATTTAAAACAAAATCTATTTTTTTAAATCTTTATTCAAAACTATTTATTATTTTTAATCAAAAATAAAATTTTGATAATAATCAGAATAAGAGGACTATCCTATGTCCATTGATATTTTTCAAATTGATGTTTATAAGTAATATTAAAATCTAATATTTTAATATATACATATCATAACAATAATATGATTTTATTCTATACTTAATATAGCAATCGAATCAAATGTTTTAATACACGCATTCTTTACTCTTAAAGAATTTGTACTAATTCTTATTTATTAATTCTTATTTATAATTAATATAAGAAGATGTTCAAATGTTTTAAAATATTAATTATATCAATAGTGGCATGTTGTGATGGTTAAGTTGTTGTGTTGTTATCCTTGCCATCAAGGTTCAAATCTCATGGGGATGAGGTCCCTCGTTTGTGGCCTCACTGGTTCATAGCTCCAAGTCAAAGCGTTTACCCCTCTTTTAAAAAAAATAAATAAATAAATAAATAAAATTATATGATTCCCATTATATGCTTTTTAAAATACCAAATTTCATTGATGTGATCCTACAAATATAACCTAATTTTCCCACATACTGAATCTTCTATGTAAAAGAACATCCTAATTGGTAATTCAACATATTCAATTTTCTATGTAAAAGAAAACCCTAATTGGTAATTTAACATATTGAATTTTCTATGTAAAAGATAACCCTAATTGGAAATTTAAAAGACATAAGCATGATTCCCCTTCTATACTTTTTAAAATACCAAATTGCATTGATGTGGTCCTACAAATATTACCTAATTTTCCTACATACTGAATTTTCTATGTAAAAGAATATCCTAATTGGTAATTTAACACATTCAATTTTCTATGCAAAAGAAAACCCTAATTGTTAATTTAACAGACTGGATTTTCTATGTAAAAGATAACCCTAATTAGAAATTTAAAAGACATAAGCGAAGTCTTCCAATGTGTATGCACAAACAGAATTTTACAACTCACCCAAGAAGAGTGTGAATTTGCCTCACATTACATAAGAGGAATATGTATACATAAGTGTCTAGCAAATTTCTTTAGAATGGTGTTTGAGAGAATGTTTATGGAAACGTAAAATCCACAATACTCTATAAATCATGAAAATCACTATCCATAATGCCTCCCAAGAAACGCACGATTTTATTTGTCGACCCATCCCACCCAAAAGGAGATGCAACATTTTCATCAATCATCGCAGAGCTGATGTTCAATTCAAGTGGGAAAGAGAATACCCAAATCCATAAAGCAAGCAATCCACACATCCTCTAAACCAAAATGGTAAAAAAGACCTCTACAAATGGGAATGAATCATGTTTACAGTTTAAATAAGATTGTGACCTCAGTTCAACATCAAACTATGCTACTCGTAGTATGCCTATCAATAATAGACATGGCTGAAAGCATATCACAACACAGTTCACATATGTGGAAGTCAAAATTAACTTGGCTACTTTGCATTAAAATACAAAATAGTAAGAGTAATACACTAATATCAAACGTTGTCTCTACCATGGAAAGACAGTGCCATGTTTTCCACCATTTAAAAAAATTAATTTTTTACTCAGCGCTTGTGATTTTATTCATATACGCATAAAAACCATTCATATATCTTTACTTTCCCCATCGACAAGGACTACATCAAGTCTTGGATTTTACATATAAATCTAATGGGTAGAAGCAAAGAATTTCATTATAGAGGTCGCATTATGACTGAAATAGATGTGGAGCTTCAAGAAATAAGAGGATTTGTACATTTGGATTTCCAGTTTAACAAGGAGCAATTAAGCCCAACATTAGTAAATGTCCTTCCTGGGCTAAAGCATTTATTTATTACTAATCAAGAGAGGTTGCCATTGCCAAATGGAAAGAAAGTAGAATAAATGAAAGAGCGCTTCAAATTGTGGGCTCGATCTGTGGCTTCCACTCTCAACAGATAATGAAAATAAAGTACAATATCAATAAAATAAAACTAATTTTTAGAGGCTTTTTTATCATAACATTAAAACTCAAATAGTGTCACAGAGGGAACCTGGTTTTCTTCAAATCTCTAAATCTTTCCAATTCTTTTCTCCAATCTATGTGTAGTTTGGCACTTTGTAATTTTGCATCCACAAACAACATTAAGAAAATGATTGAATAACATTATAACTCTAAATATAATTACATAAAAGATATTGTTGACAAGCACAGGGAACCTAGTTTCCTTCCAATCTCTGAATCTTTCGACAATGTGTAAAATCTGATGTTGATAGAGGTTTTTTGTTTTGTGAAAGACAAATAGAAAACTGTTAAAGAACAAAACAGTTAGTAGTAGAAATTCGTTACTATTTAGTTATATGAGATCCGTTATATAACATTGTTAACATATCTATTGTCTTTAATAAAAATTAAAATATGTTTAAGACTATTGCAGTCTATTTAAGACTATTGCCTAAATTTCATGGATTTATATGTTTAAGACTATTGCACCTATTTAAGACTATTGCCTAGTCTTTTATGTGACTGAAGAGCCTCTAGGCTAAAAATATTTTAAAATTTTAATAGAAAAATGAAAAAACTACTAGAAAAATAAAACAAGTCAATTAGAAACAAGAAAAAGTTTTTAAAAATAAAAATAAAATAATAAAAATAATTTAATATTTTGATTGATAGACCTTTATGTAATTGGATATTTCAACATTGAAATCATATCTTAATTTATTTTTAAATACTATATGTAATTTTAATTTCTTTATGTATAAAATTTATGAAAGTCAAATATGAGACAAACATTTTATTAGAACATTTTTATGCTTTTAGTTGAATTCATGATCTAATTATTTTATTAATAGTTATTTTAGTCTTTAAATTACATTTTTTTTCAATATGATAATTATAAATTTTTAAGTAGAATTAATTTATGATGAGATTAATGAAGCAAAGTTATAACATGTATTAGTACAAATTCTATTTGTCTAAATATTTTTAATTGATATTGTGTATGTTCAACAAAATGAATAATCAAATATGTTTTTTAAAAACTTAGCTATATTTTTCAATTAGTGAGAATTACTTAATAATTATCTTTAAGTAAAATGATCAAAATATGATACTTTTTTAAATCAAAGTTTATATATATATATATATAATTTTTTTTGGTGTTAGACTGTATATTATTTCAATCACTTTTGCTTAACTATATTTTTCTTTCCAATTTTTTTAAAACTATTATCTAAATTGTATATATCAATTTTATAATTTAAAGATCTAATTAGTAAAATTTCACTCAAGTATTATCTTCTTACAATTCTTGAGGGTGATTTTTTTTCACATGAAAATATATTGACATAAAATCATTGCATAATAAAAATATTAATTATATTAATTTTAAAATTAAGAACCATATTATGTTGATTATATTCAAGAAATTATGAATTATTTGAAAATATTCAATAATAATTTATTATATATCTATATTTTTAATCATAAATTTTAAAATAAATTGTAATGCATTTTATATTTTTAATAAAACATAATCATTGAACAAAAAATTAGATCTTAAACTAAACAAGATAATGAGTTACAAACTCAATAATTAGATCTTAAGCTAAATGGTGAATGATTTGATGACAAAATTTACCTTATAAAATATTGAAAAGCAAAAATTAAATATGTAAACATGCCATAATATGGGGATTAACTATAGGAAAAAGATGAAGTAGAGGTGAGGGATGATGTGGTTAATGGACGAGGCAATTCCTTAGCTACTAAAAAAATCTTGATATTCAGAGTCAAACCTGTAACTTAAAACCCTAGTTTCAAGATCAAAATTTTCTAGCACTGGGAGGAAATTTCTTTGATCAATTCCTAGTTAAGGAATAAAAATTTTAATGATAAAGCATAAATAAGAAGGAATAAAATTTTAAATGATAAAGATAAATAAGAAAGATAAGTGAAAATATTTACCTTTCAAATCAACTATCTATCATGATGATGCTTCAATATTGATGTAGGATACCTCTACAAATAGAAATAGATCCAGTAGTACCAAATCATGTAGATCTATGGATGAATATGTTCTTTCAAATTCTTATATGAATAAACTATTGAATGCTCCTTAAAATATTCTTTAATGCATGATGCCTTAGATGAAGCTTGCTCTCATTCAATTTTTTACGGGTAATAATGGATGTTTGATGGATGCCAAATGAATGCTTCCACATATAAGTAAACTTTGATGATGTTAATGTATTTCTAAATGAGAGGAGAATGCCTTATTTTATAGCGATTTTGGAAAAAAAACTAAGAAGGGCCAACTAGGATGGTAGGAAACAATTGGAAAAACTAAAATAAGTGAATGATATGAGGAAAAATGGCTTGGGTAAGGGACTATACTCATCCCTTACCCACACTTATGGATGAGGTTTTCCCTTATCTAGGGGCCATGGATTATCTTGTATGTTTCATTGAGGAATTTTAACTTTAGGATGCACATTGAGATCTCGGACATGGAAAGATAATAATGAAGAAAGTGTTTAAAGAAATTGTTCAATTGTATAGGGTAAAAGTACAAAGTTGTGTCATCTTTCAGGCTAAGTTATTAGAACAACTATTTCTATCTAAAAATCAATTTTGTTCAAACAAATGATCTAGATAAATTCATTATAGCTAAGCTATATGTGGTCTCACACTTTTCCAATTGGAAATGTCTATTAAATGTATATTTTATACTAGTTTGTATCCAACTACTAAAGAACTAAAATTATTTTAGAAAACGGGTGTTTCAATAACTCTTACTATTTTTTATGATATATTTTTTTATAAAATTTTTATAGAGCTCAGGGTCAAGAATATTCTCATATAGGATTTATAGTGTTTTGATTAGATACAGCATATTGTAATTAAAAAAATCTACAAAAACATATTTTAACACTTGAAAAGATGTTGGTTTTGAGAAAGAAAAAAATATTAAATAATATTAAAAAATTTAAAACTTATATGATGTTCTAGAGGAAAGAGTCCTCTTCTAGAATGTATAAATTTTCTCCTAGTTAGAATTGATTTAATTTGAAAAATGTAGTGGGAGATGAAAACTATCGATTTCAAGTAAGTTGAAATTTGAATAATTTTAAAAGAGTAAATATAGGTCTAAAGACAATTTTAATTTTTAATTGTTCTAGCTATATATATTATCTATAACATATTCTAAGATCAAAGGGAAATAAGTTTATTTCCATATAGTTTTGTGGTGGGAACTAGACCCCTAATTTTCAGCATTTTTTAGCAACTAAAAAATTGTCTTTAAAAAATAGGAAAATATATCAATTCTTATTCCAAATATTTATTAAAAATTATAATCCTAAAATTCATCCATTTCTACACATTTCAGTAGTTTACATCATTTTCAAATTCAAAATAACAATACTAATGTTATGTCATTAAAGGTGAACGGTTATACTTTTGTTAGCCTTTTCCTTTACAAAAAGGTGACACAGGTTTGTGTTTTTACCCATACTATCTTTGTTGTTACAAAAATGGCAATTCTTTACCAAGTAGTTAGTATCTATGGAGCTCACTAGGGCATTGAAGACAATTTCCAATGTATGATGAGTGTTCAAGTGATAACAAAGTTTAGAGTTAGTATCTACCAAGCTCACTCGAGCATTGAAAGAAATTCACTATTAAATAAGCTCACATGGTTACCAAAGGAAAGTTGGCATGGAACCAGTGTTAATTGAGCTCACTCAGTTACCAAAGAAAATTTGGCAAAATCCAATGTTAACTGAATTCACTCGGCTACCAAAGGTAAGTCTATTTTGAGTTAGTGTTGATCGAGGTGGGTTGGCTAATGAAATATTGTAACATCATATTGAGTCTCATGGATTTAGTTGTTAGTTCTAGCTGAATCAAGGGTTGATTATTGATTTTTTAAAACTGTATTCAAGGTGACTTGACAAGGTAATTCATATAAGTATAAGGTCAAGCAGAGGATTGAAATATAGAAAGTGTAAAAGAGAAGAAGACGAAAAAAGGAAGTGATTTAGAAGGATAGTAGAGTATCCAAGTTAACCATGCTTCAAAGAACATTCTGATCAAGGAGGATCAAGTAATCAAACTAGAACAGAGTTTTGAAATCAGCAAGATAGTTGCATCAATAATTAGGTTAAGTCATTGTTACTATCTAATAATTGTAGTAGTGAATCAAATCTCCTAACAAAGTTAGCTTAACAACTATTTGCCAAATCCTCTAACAAGGTGGCATTTCTAGATTGAAGTGTTTGAAGACCTCTAACAAGGCCACTCCTAATAGGGTGATCTAAATTTTTTAACAGGGTCACACCTAACAGTATGTTTTGTAACCTTTAACATGGTTGGCTCCTAATAGGGCTCACTTGAGAAGAGTGAAAAACAATAACTAGTTGCAATTGGTGGGTTTCCTAAATTGGGATTCCACATTAAATCTTGGTGTCTCATGTGTTCATGTTATTTTTTTAACGTTTCTACAACTAATTTAATTAAGGTTAGTTACACTTAATATCTTAAGTTCTACATTTTTAGTATTAACTAAGTGTTTACTAAGTAACAACAATTCTTAGTGTAAACTGAGCTATACTATGTTAATTGAGTGATTCTGTGCTAATCGAGTTATAGAAGTTTCAACAGAGTTTTGGTTCTATATTATTAACATCTTAAGGGACTTGAATTTTTTTTGTGGTAATTGATTCACCCATCCCCTCTTAGTTACTCCTCTTATATTTCCAAAAGAAATGGATAAAAACTATAAAACAAAAGAAAATAGAACATAACTACATAAAAAAACTAGGAGATCACAAAAGGGAGAGATAAAAGGTAAAATAATGTAAGTGTTTCCATTTGACATGGCACATTTATACAACAATTTGGAAGGAATACTAGTCAAAGTGAAAGTTATAGTAAAGTAGATAAAAAAACATAATATGATCATATCAATGCTAAGGAAACAAAGAACCAATTAATACCCCAACCTTGAGTCCTTATTAAGTCAAAAATAAAGACAACAGATATATCATAGATAATAAATAAATAAATAAAATGATTAAAATTTCCAATAAGATTTATATCTCCCTCTATGAATCACACTAAGGTATGCTACTACAAAGTATGGAAATAGTAGTCTAGAAAGTATGCATGACATACTAGTTAAGCCATAAATTATTCTCCAATAGAGACTACCATGACCAAGAGGGAAATCTACAAGATTATCAAAGAATAAGGATGTATATATCCTTAATGGAAAAAAAAATCATAGTGAGAATCAAGCCTCAAGGATTGTTAGTAATCTATGGAGGGATCAAAAAAATGTAAGGATTTTACCATATGAAATGTTAGCAATCAAATAAAAAATCTAAATGGATTTTAGGATTAGGGCTTATAAACTATTATTAGTCTAATTCATCATCTAAATATGTATAAACAATCATAGTTTTTATGTCCAAAATGCGATTGAAGTGTATGTGCCCACATTAAAGCAATTAATAATTCCTCAACATGAGCAATAAATTTAATAGAGCATACATGAATCTACTAAGAATGATTTCATTATGATATTACCCAAAATAAGGACATGCAAGGTAAACATGAACATGACAAAAAAAATATCACAAAAGGGATCTACCATCTCTAGTGTTAGTATGATCATATGATAGTATATAAAATATAAAGTCAAATACAAAATTGCATCATTCCTTAAAGAAACTATAAATACAACACAATCAAGGAAAAATGCATGAGATTTATGAAGAAGAGTATTTTTGGGTTGACATCATAGAAATTAAAAAGAATTGAAAGTTACCATGTCACAACATCCAAAATAGAGTACAAAAAGGCACATTTACCAACACTAACACATGTACAACACAAAAAGTAACAAAATATAGAAGAAGAAAGATAAGAATTAGTACATCATATTTGATTCCTTTAAAACCTTACACCAACTAAGCAACAAGGGCCATCTAAAGGAAACTAAATAAATAATATAACAATAAAAATATATTTGGGGAAGAAAATTGAAATAAGAAAATAGATTAAAAAAAGCATTGGGCATGAGGTGTTATTTTTGTTTAGCTCATTCCTCGTCCCCATCTATATCTATAGTATTTAGAAAAGGTGAAAAGATCACAAAAGGATAATAAATAGGCACTATGAAAGGAATAATAGCTAATCCTAAACATGGACCATTTTATGAAGTTGGATCAATGTGTTCAATGCTGGGAGTAATTGAAAATTATTGAGAAAGCATCTATTGTAAATTATGATCAATATCAATAGTTACACATTAATAATCAAAATAACAAGAATGCATATCATTTTTAGCATAAATAACATGATCAAGAGATACTTTTCATCAAGATTAATCATTATACAATGCAAGATACATTTTTTATCATTATTAACAATAATTTTTTAAGTAAAGGTTAATTCACCTCTATAATGTCTTTCCTAGTCAGCCGTGGTGGTTTTCCAAGTTCACCTCTGCTTGCTAATAACCTATGGGTATCTATATTGCCTAGGTTGGAGCCCTTATCTTCTTGTGTGACGGTAGGTGAGAAATCAAAAGTACCCATCTTTTCAAGCAACTCCTTCATTGAGAAATTTTAGGGGAAAGCAATGACCCCCCCCCCCCCCAAGATTAAAAGTTCAAAGTTCATGGAAAGATTCCCCCTATAAAAACATTTTGTTAAATAGTTAAGGAGTTGGAAAACACCTACCTGGTCTTTAAAAGGTAGCATTAATGGTCTATTTGTGTTCTCCTTTGTCTATCATTATGATCTAACTAATGTTCTTACTAATGGTCCCTAGACACTGGGACAAACCTTGAGAAATATCCTTAACATTTGAATGAGGAAACCTTGTTAGGATTAACTGCATACATTAATAATAGTTACATGCAAATATAACCAATATAATAAAATAATAAATCACATAGAAGAGAACACTAGACACAACAATTTAATGTGGTTCACCCAATCCCTAGGCTATGTCCACCAACAACAAGTCCAATATTATTATTATCCAATGATTACAATTTGTGGTCCCTTACAACTCAATACCACCACAAGAAGCTACAATATCATCATACATTATGAAATCCGTAACCCTAAGCCATTTTATACAATATTTTTCCACTTACAAAATTAGGGCTACAATAAGTTGTCCATTAGAAAAATAGCAGCCAATACCTTGTACAATATAAAGTCATATTTCCTAAAAACCCCCGTGGGGAGTTTCCCCTCGACCCCACCCTATACTGCGATAGGGAGCACACCTAGTGTACTACCCCCAAGACCCCACAAGGGGTTCTGCCACTTGACCCCATCTTGGGGGTATTTCCCCCAAACCCCCGTAGAAATAATCTGGGGGGGAACTATGCCAAATAAACCTCATAGTCTGATTAATCTCCACATCACAAAAAACCCAAACTGAATATGGCTATTGAGTTGGGTTTTTATACTCCTATGAGGGTTAGGTTACCTTTTTTATCTTTGGAGTTCAAGAATAATGAGGTATTTAAGGGTATTGCTAATTTTTACAATTCTCTACTATCTATTGACAAGGTCACCTAGAAAAAATCTCGCCTCATGTTTTCCAAGATCTGTATCAGTGTGATAGTGAACAAAGCTATCCTAACAAAGGTTACTATTGATTCTAAATTGTGGGCCTATATTCAATTTTTGTAATATGAAAAAGAAGATTTTTTTTTGCAAAAGATGCAAAAGGTTTGGCTATGTGGAGGTGACATGTGCTCTTCCTTTGGTTAAAGCAGTGGCACCCCTTAAGCTCCCAGAGAATAGGGATGAGAATATAGATTTATTTCTTTGAGATAGGAGGAGATTCTAGGAGATGATCCTATAGTGGAGGTAGGGATTAAAATTCTTGAGGGCCCAGTTTCCAAGAATCAAGTGATCATCCTTTCTTCCAAAATTTCTCCAAGTGATTCAAGTGAAAAGCTCCAAGTTTATGAGAATCACGAGATTCCCTTGATGTCTACAGAGCCTCCAAAGGGGGTAGTGCTTCTCTATATTCCCTAGCCCAATTCTTGATAAGTTGACATGTGCCTATCATGTCTCCTCTTCTAGAAGTGTAAGGGTTATTAGCCCTTCAGCCCCAAACTAGATGCTTGGAGTAAAATCTTGTATTTCTATGGTTATTCCTAGACCAAATTATATTGAGGGGGCCACTAAGGGCCCTAGTCCTTTGAAACTATCTACTAGTATGATTTCTTCTCCTTATCCAAGGTTGGGGATAATAGGGAACTTTGATTGTGATATATTTGAAGAGGTTGAATGGATGGTGGTAGACAAGAAAAATAAGACTATGAATAAAATAGATGTTGAAAGGGACAGAAAAGAGAGAAAACCCTTAGGGGTTTTAGGAGGATATAAAGGAAAGGGGGGCCTCAGAAGACTCTACTAGGGGTCAAGGAAGTTGGTTTTCCTGATTAAGGCTCATGTTGCTGACTAAAACTAGAGCATTTCCCCTTCAATATTTTATGGTTAGAATCCTTTCTTGGAATGTTTGAGGTCTTAATAGTCTCCTCAAGTAGCATATGTTAAAATGTGTTTTATTAGAATCTAAAGTTGATATGGTACTCATTTAAGAAACCAAGCTGAGTAAAGAAAATTTGGACAAGGTGGTGACCCACATTTGGTCAGGATCCTCATGGGTTTTGAAGAAGCACCATAGAGATTCTAGAGTGCTGGTCATTATGTTGAATGCAAATAAAATAACAAGTACTCTTTTACAATCTAATGAGAACTCTATCATTTTATCTTTTCATGATATTATTACTGGATGCTACTAGAATCTAGTGAATGTCTATGCTTCAAACTATAGAAGAAAAAGGGGGGGAAAATGAGGCTGCCTCGATAACTTTATGAGAAATGGCCAAAATTTAAGATGGATGTTAGCTTGAAGTTTCAACACACCTCTCAACCATCTTGAGAAATTGGGGGGCTCTAAAGATTTCTCAGATGGCATGGAAAACCTAGGTGAATTCTTTCTATCAACTAGTCTAATAGACCCAAACCTTAAAGGGGTGACATTTACTTGGTCCAATAGAGACAAGTAAAAACACTCATTCAAGTTAGACTACACAGGATGGTACTCTGGTCTAATTGGTCTAATATTGATAGCTTCCCTACACTGGATCTAACCACAGGGTTATCCTGCCTGAATGAAAAGTTGAAAAGAGATGGTCATGCCCTTTTATGGTCCTTAAGCTTGACATCTCCAAGGCCTTTCCTAGACAAACTTCTTACTTAATTTGGTTTCTTTGGAAAGACCCACAAGATGATTATGAACTATGTCACTTCCACCATCTATGTTGTTTTAGTTAATGGAGCCCCTTTTAGTGTTTTTCACCACAAGAATTGGACTTAACCAAGCATACCCTCTTTCTCCATAACTATTTTTAATTGTGCCTAAAGTCCTAAGAAGGAAATTGAACAAACTTAAGCTGTCTAATTATATTCATGGTATCAAAGTTGCCTCTAATATCCTCCTATCTACTCACCAACAATTCATGGATGATACTTTGCTTTTTGGTAAAGCTATTTTATTTGAGGCTAAAGCTTGGAAATCCCTTTTGGTTAACTATGCCAAGTTATCTTGACAACATATCAACTTCCAAAAAAGAAAAGTTTTCTTTTTAAATACTCTGGAAGATGTTCAACTTTACATTTCTATTGAGCTAGAATGCCATATTCAAAGTATCTTGAACATGTATCTTGGCCTCCCTTTATCTCTTGAGAAACTTTATCACTTGATCTAGAATAAATTTATTGAAAAGTTCCAAAGGAAACTCAAATGATGGAAAGAATTTTTTTAATGTGTATAGGTAAGCTTCTTCTCCTTAAGTTTCTCTCCAAAGCATCCATCTATACTTTATGTCTTTCTTCTTAATTCCAACGAAGGCAGCTAATGCTCTAGAGAAAATCCAAAAAGTCTTTCTTTGGTCTAGAGTAGAGGAAAAGTGGAAGATGGCTCTTATCAACTAGATTCAGATGTGTAAACCCAAGGAGAAAGGTGGCCTCGAGTTAGAGTTTCAAAAGCATGAACAAAGCTTTGGTCTCTAAATTGGAGTGGTTGACCTTAGAAGGAGTTAAGGAGTGGACAAAAATGTTGAGCTAAATACTTGTCTTATGGTCCTACTTGTTTATTTCTAAGAAGCTTTTTCCTTGGAAGAACATCTTGAAAAATAAAGGAATTATTAGAAGAGGTAGTAGATACAAATTGGAAATGGTAGAAAATCCTTGTTCTAGGAAGATATATGGAAGGATGAGGTGCCCATAAAAGTGGTGGTCAATAACCAAGGCTTAATTGATTGGTTAAAAATTATTGTGGGGGAGAAAGTGAAAAACTACCTATAATTGGAAAATGGTAAGGCTAGATGGAAATATCTAATTAAATTATGGCAAGTTCAAAGACAAGCAAGAAGAATTAGGCATATAAGAAATTTGTTATAATAGTATAACTATGTTTTATTATGATTATATTTCTTTAGGCATATAAGAAATTTATTTAGTGTTTTATTATAACTATATTTTATTATTTCATTATTATTATATTTCTTCATTAAAAATTATAAATAATAATAAGATTAGAGAATTGTATAATTATATGTTGGTATTCTAGTATATATTATATAAATATGATTATAATATTAGCAAGTGTGTGTATTGCCATTTTAGTGAATTGCAATACAAATAGAAATATATAAGCATAGTAATAATGAGATAACTATTATTAATTTTAATTTAAAAATTAAAATTTTATTTGAAGTATAATATTTTGTGTAATTTAAAATAGTTTTATTAAGCTATGAAATATATATATATATATATATATATATATATATATATATATATATATATATATATATATATATATATATATATATATATATATATATATATATATATATATATATATATATATATATATATAAAGTATTCTAATTATCATCATTTTTTTTTACAACAAAAATTTATTAAAAACTTTAGAAATATCAAGTATAGATTTTCATAAAAAAATGAAATTAAAAAATAAATCATGTTCATCATAGAAAAATTATAAAGTAATCTTAAAATAAACAATAATGAAAATCTATTAAAAATAGTTGCATAGTACTGGTTGAAATGATAGAAATTAATTAAGTTCTTAAGAAAATTGCCTAGAACAAGTAAAATAATAATATTTGATTCTTTTATAATTGATATAATATAAAGTATTAATAATATATTATATAATTAATAGAATGTATTATTATTTTTAATTAGTCAAATTAAGTTTTAATAATTAAAATTAATATATAAATTAAATTTTTATATATAAAATATTAATCTAATGTTACATAAGACTATCAAGTCTTTGAAAATACATGAATGTACATGAATTAATCAAACAAATAGTCCCATCAAATATCCATTCCTATACTTAACAAATTTGACGTTAAACAGAATTACAATATGACTTAAGCCTAAGATAAAACTAAGCCCATATACATATACATTAGAATAAATAGAAGATTACAATAATGGTTTCCATGAAATCCCTAGCTGACCCAATTACTTGAAAATGTCCTAAATCTTAAACCCTACATTAAAAAAATGGCAAACATTTGTGTAACCATGGCTATATAAAAGTCCATTACATGATGTCCAAAAAAAGCTATAATGATATCATCGTCCAATCCACAAAATCTGGAACAAAGCTAAACATAACTAATCTTTATAATGGGTTTGAATAACTATGAATATTTTTAAAAGTTAATGGGTTTGAATAGTTATGAATATTTTTTCTATTAGTTATAGAGAGATCAAAAAGAATATACAACCACCGAGAGTCAAAAGGGAGGCAAAGCCTCACACCGATACCAAAGAGGTACTACTACAAGAAGGAAATCTCATATACATCAAAAGCCCAAAAATGAGAATAAAAGAGCTAGTGTAGAATATTAGGGAAAGTATCCACCCACGCGGTCCAACCAAGTGGGCCCTCCATCCATACTATATTCTTCCACTCATGTATCTAGGATAGCATAAAGATCTCCTCCTGTCTAGTGTTATGATTCTTTTTTATAGCTTGGTTCAATTTTTGGCAAGTTTTCTCAAACACCCCAAGATTATCAAGAGTCCTCCTCCATTGATAACAATATTTAAGCTCATAAAATAAGAAAGTAGCTTGTCCATCCTTGAGAAACCTTTGAAACTTATCCTTTTCAATAATCATGGTTGTTTGAACCTGCAAGAAGATTTTAAAATGCGTGAGTTTATGATAAAACTCAGTAAGAACCCTTGGCTTACCTTGGTACTTTTCCTCTTTCCTACATTTCCAAATCTGCCAAAGAATGTTAGAGGACAACATATTCTAGAAAAAATTAGCATCCTTACTAAGCCCTTTAATGTGACCTGTATCAATATCAATAATAGTCACATTAAAGGGATAGTATATACCAAAAAGATTCCAAATTTCCTGAGCAAAGAGGCAATCAAATAAGATATGTCTACCAGTATCTGGCAACCTGCAAATATTATAAATCAGATTCCTGATTATCTCTTTTAATAGGAAGTCTATCAATTAACAAAAGCCATTTAAAGCATTGGATTTTAGGCTCAACAGGACTTTCCCAAATATAGTCCAACATTTTTTTCCATATTTTATTATCAAAAGAGCAGTACCAGATTATATTCAAATGAAAAATAATATCCTCATTATGATCAATGACCTTGTATATGTTTTTAGCTTTAAGCTTGTCTAAGAAAGTACCATCAGGCCATTTACAATTAAGATATCTATAAGAATCCACATGAAAAATAGAAGAAAGGTCTTTAGAAGCTTGCACAATCAAATTATAGGTCTTCTTTTGAGACTGAGCTAAATTAAGTTTACTCTTAAGATCATCCCAAGGAATAAGAATATCATGCTAAAAAATGTCAACAAATTGAGTAATACCAGATTTACCCCAAGACTTGGCTAAGCATCCCTGGCAGAGGGCTAAGGGTTAATTGTTCATACTCAAATTCCACCAAATGGATATCTCACCATGAAGTTGATTGTCATTATAAAATTCCTTATTGGTGATAAACCTTCGAACATGGTCTCAGGCATGCCAAATAGATTTAAAGATGGAAAAACCTTGAACAATAACTAGAAATTAACCAACAATAAGGTTACAGAAAGGGAGGTTCTTCCAAAACTTAGCCTCCTTGGGAAAACCTCTCTCAATGTTCTATCTAATAAGCACTTTCCAAGGACTATCACCTTCCAAAGATTGAAAGATCCACTTGGCGAAAAGAGCTATACCTTGAAGCTTGAGGTCTTTTAACCACAGCCCACCCACGGTTTCGTCAGTATGACACCATTCCCATTTAATAGCATGATATTTTCTCTTTCCCTTGCCATCAAACCGTAGGAAATGTCTAATAGCCTTTTGAATTTCAAGAATTTGGTAATTGCTAAAGATCCAGGCAGAAGAGTAGTAAATATTGTAAGAAGATAAAATCTTTTGACAAACTTGAATTCTCCCAGCAAGAGATAAGGATCTATTATACCATTTATTAAGCTTATTCTCAATTTTGGCCTTAACCAAAATCCACATGTCCTTAATAGAAGGATCAACAGAATAAGGAATACCAAGATATTTGACAATATTTTTGGGGCCTCCCCATTGAAAATTATACTGAAGGAACTAGTCAGGAGGCTAATCATTCCAACCCAAACAAATAGATTTAGCCTGGGAGACCCTAGCACCATAGATAGTAGAAAATAAATCCAACTTAACTTGCAAATTCTTGAGATTATTTTCAGAAAGCTCAAAAAAGACAACAGCATCATCAGCAAAGTGACTATTAATAAGCTCATCATTATTAGGAAGATATAAACCTCTAACTTCTTGAGACATGGTATTTTCTCTAAGAATATAGAATAAAGCTTCAGTAGCAATGACAAAGAGAGCAGGAGCCAAAGGGAAACCTTGCCTGATGGACCTACTAAGAGGGAAAGGATTAGAAATAGAGCCATTATTCTCAATTTGGACACAAGCATCATTGAGCAGTGTTTGAACAGCATTACAAAAGTAAGATGGAAAACCAAAAGATTGCAATGGCATAATGATAAACTTCCACTCATTATGATCAATGACCTTGTATATGTTTTTAGCTTTAAGCTTGTCTAAGAAAGTACCATCGGGCCATTTACAATTAAGATATCTATAAGAATCCACATGACAAATAGAAGAAAGGTCTTTAGAAGCTTGCACAATCAAATTATAGGTCTTCTTTTGAGACTGAGCTAAATTAAGTTTACTCTTAAGATCATCCCAAGGAATAAGAATATCATGTTAAAAAATGTCAACAAATTGAGTAATACCAGATTTAGCCCTAGACTTGGCTAAGCATCCCTGGCAGAGGGCTAAGGGTTTATTGTTCATACTCAAATTCCACCAAATGGATCTCTCACCATGAAGTTGATTGTCATTATAAAATTCCTTATTGGTGATCAACCTTCGAACATGGTCCCAAACACGCCAAATAGATTTAAAGATGGTAGAACCTTGAACAATAATCAAAAATTTACCAACAATAAGGTCACAAAAAGGGAGGTTCTTCCAAGACTTAGCCTCCTTGGGAAAACCTCTCTCAATGTTCTATCTAATGAGCACTTTCCAAGGACTATCACCTTCCAAAGATTGAAAGATCCACTTGGCGAAAAGAGCTCTACCTTGAAGCTTGAGGTCTTTTAACCCCAACCCACCTAGGGTTTTGTCAGTATGACACTATTCCCATTTAACAGCATGATATTTTCTCTTGCCCTTGCCATCGGACCAGAGGAAATGTCTGATAGCCTTTTGAATTTCAAGAATTTGGTCATTGCTAAAGATCTAGGCAGAAGAGTAGTAAATATTGTAAGAAGATAAAATCTTTTGAAAAACTTGAATTCTCCCAGCAAGAGATAAGGATCTATTATACCATTTATTAAGCTTATTCTTAATTTTGGCCTTAACCCAAATCCACATGTCCTTAATAGAAGGATCAATAGAATAAGGAATACCAAGATATTTGACAATATTTTTGGGGCCTCCCCATTGAAAATTATACTAAAGGAACTAGTCAGGAGGCTAATCATTCCAACCCAAACAAATAGATTTAGCCTGGGAGACCCTAGCACCAGAGATGGTACAAAATAAATCCAACATAACTTGCAGATTCTTGAGATTATTTTCAAAAAGCTCAAAAAAGATAGCAACATCATCAACAAAGTGACTATTAATAAGCTCATAATTATTAGGAAGATATAAACTTCTAACTTCTGGAGACAGGGTATTATCTCTAAGAATATAGAATAAAGCTTCAGCAGCAATGACAAAGAGAGCAAGAGCCAAAGGGAAACCTTGCCTGATGGACCTACTAAGAGGGAAAGGATAAAAAATAAATCCATTAATCTCAATTTGGGCACAAGCATCATTGAGAAGAGTTTGAATAGCATTACAAAAGTGAGACGAAAAACCAAAATATTGCAACAACATAATGATAAACTTCCACTCAACCCTATCATAAGCTTTCTTGAAGTCAAGGAGGACTAAGGCAACATTCTGATGAGAGCATTTAGCTCAATACATGGCTTCCCATGGAAGCGACATTTTGTTGATAGATCTCTTCTATACGTAACATGGGTGGGGGTGCTACTATTCAAAGCTAGGGTCCCCATAGAATTGTAGGGGGGTGGGCATGTTATGTATATAATCGAGTGCAACCTCAAAAACTAAGGTTTAGTACATGTCATTGGGCCCCAACTGGATGGTGCCTACTATTCTAAGGGTTGGGTAGGGAGAGTCTGATGTGATTGGTCTTGCAAAATAGCCTGAATGAATAATAGTGGAGTACCCATGAATGATAACCGTGAAGAGCTACGAGGAAACTTCAAAGGGATGGTAGCAAAGAAAGGCCAAGGAACCATCAAGATGAGCCTAATTCCATTTCGAGCATCTAGCTAGATCCTTGAGTTGGCCCCCGTTAGCTTGAAATCTCGTACAAGCTCAATTAGTGCATAGGCATGGCCAGCCTGATCACTGGGTTCGGCAATAAAACACTTTTAGAATAGAGAGAGGTGGCAGAAGGAATCAAGGATGAGAAAGCATATGGTGATGATTGCCCTACCATTTGAAGGGTCTGTCACTACCACCATGCAAAGAAACAAGGTGATGTCTATATATAGATAGTAGGGCCATAATCTGAACTCAGTTTATGGACTGGCCCTCATCTTCACTTGTTCAGGTGAGACCCATAATCTTCACAAGTGAAACCCTACCATTCTAGAGGTGGAAGGATGCTGCTTTACAAGATGCTAATGGTGAATCTTATGCTAGCTAAGGAGCTGGAACTGGGTCTATACCTTTGATAGATGGGTAACCCAAAACATCAAGCTCTGATTCTCATATTGGTTATGGAACAAGCTATTGAACAAGGAGGTCTAAGTGGATATTTTAGATACATTTCACCCTCACTTCATGCTTAGATGTTGGTTCAGCCTTCTATAGATGTAGGTCCTTATGAGCCTATGAATTGAGCGCAAGGGGAGATTCTATTTATCCAGATGAGGATTATTCTCCAAGTGAAGATTTATCAGCTCGTATAGATCTATTGTTGCTTTCTCTACTTCAACTACTGCTTGAACGAAAAGCCTCAACTATTCTAGAGGGCTCACTAGTGGAAAAAATGATAGTAGGGCCATGAGCTAATGAAACAACTATATTCGTGATGTCAATTGATAGAGATATAGAGTTGGCAGGGCAAGGAGGCCATCCACCCACTCATCCATGTTGAGATAATGGGTGTTGCACACATTGCATAATATTGTTATATTTTATTTTGTTATGTAATGTTGTACCTAGATGAATGTGCAACATGTAAAGATTCTAATGGAATATTTTTGATGAGTTGTATTGTAACATTGTGATAATATTTCATGTAATTATTTAATATTGGGAAAAAGAATTAAATGCCCAATATTAAATGTGGGGTCAGTGGGTTAGGTAGCACATGGTATTAGCACATGGTTTATGTAATACCACTTGGTGGTTTTGTGGGACTTGCTACTATATAAGCAGCCACAAGGGTAGTTGTTGTGAGTGTAAGAGAGTGACAAAGGGAAGACAAAAGGAAAGAGTCGAGCGGGACAAGGCTTGACAGGTTAGCCAAGGGAGCATTTGTGAAGGTTGAAAGCATGGCATGGGATGTGTAGGTTCATGCTTGTTCACATAGTTTTCTCAGTTGTGGCTATGGCCATGAAGGCTTCCATGGTTGTATGGCAATGGTATTTTTGTTGAATAATACATGATGATGGATGCTTTTGGAGGCTGGGTTTTTCCCTCAATGAGGGTTTCCCAGGGTATATCTTGTGTCACATTTTGTGGGTATGTTGTCTTTTCACTTGCATGTGGATTTTAATTTCGTGTTTATTTTAGATCTATTATGGGTTATGTGGAAATGGTTATATTCTTTTTTGCCAAGTTTGTTAACATTGCATAGGGTCAATCCGTAGCCACATAAAATGAACAAGGGAACAATTCCTCCCAACACATCCACCATCATGGATCAAAATACACCAAGTGCTCCATCCTGGTACCCACAACAAAATCAAAGTATCCAGCATCTCGAACATGAATGATCTCACCTCCTATTATGCCACTCCCACTAGACATACATAGAAGCCATCCAAAGAGAAAGCCACCCAACCTGTCACATTAGAAGATCATAAAATCCTGTACCAACTAAAATTCCAAGCACAAATAACCTGATCCAAAGGTAATGACATGTATCCATAGTTGTCAAAATATCCATAGCTGAAATAGCACCCACAGCAAGTGCCAAACCCATCCAACTATCCATACCTCAAAGGTATAACAAGTGAATCTCATATCACTGACATATCCAATCTATAACCTGCAATCACAAGCCTCAAGAGCAATACCTGCCACATATATACCTAGAAGCTCCCACTGCAAAATATAATGTCAAATCTATAACCAATCCACTCACAACATCTCAAAGAAGTGAATCCATGTAGCATCAAGGACATCCACAATACATAAACTGATATCCTACAAGAAAAACTCTCATAACAAGTCTCCAATAGTCTCTCAAACTCTCCACAACTAACAGAGGAAAGAGATAAAGGAATAACCATGTCATCTCTCACATGACATACATGAGCACAAACCAGTGATCACAACCTCTAACCAATCTCAAATCCAGTGTAAGCAAAAAATAAACATCCAGGAAGATAACCAAGACTAGAGAAACCATGCAAATCATAACCTGTATCATGTCCCTCTACACACACCTCTAGATGTAAACTGTGCAAGTATGATCTCCTCCATAAAACCCCAACAAGAAGCCTCAACAACACCCAAACCAAACCATATAACTAATCATGGATGTAAGCCTCTCACAAGAAGATCAAACTCAATAAACTCATTCCTAAACCAAGGAATAACCATTCCTAATCCAAGGAATATGCCCAATATAAAACCATCTCTCAAATGAACCCTCCAGAACTAACTCATGTACCATAGCTCAAGATCCATATCCATGAAAGACAAGCATAAATATAATGCAACTGAGAGAAAAAAAATAGGCTATACCTCTCAAGTAGCAAACCGTCGAGTAGACCAAGAGTGGGGAATGAGAATGCTCATCAAGATACCCAAGTCTCCAACCAAGACTTATCTAAGAACAATCTCCTCTCAAGTCCATATCAGGTGACTGCCCCTCAGACTTCCTGCTGAAACCATCAACCATCCCAACAAATACTTCTCTAATCTAAGAGAAATCAGCGTCACCACCGTCTCTAAGTATCTATGAGCACCTATAACCAATCAATCCATGCCAACTCCAAATGCAACATAGAAATATCATGAAGTATCTAGCTTATGATCAGTGTACTCAATACCAAGAAACTAAACCAAGATCAATGTCAAAGTTCCAACCATGGCCTTAGGAATATAAACATGACAACATGATCTTACCATCTCAACTAAAGAGATAACATGCTCCATATGAACATACCATAACATGTCACAACTCTAAACGCGTATCAAGAGTATACCATGACATAATAATGAAACCATCCTCACACCAAGGATAACATGCCAAATAAAAGCATAAACCACACCTTTGCCAAGAACCCTGTGAGTCCTCAAGATGCAACCATCTCCACACACCATGAAGAAAACCATCTCCACATACCAGGAAGAACCATCTCCACATACCATGAAGATAACCAAGAACTCCATGAGTCCTCAAGATCTAACCATCTTCATACACCATGAAGATAACAAGTGCACCATGCAAATGTCAAAGACGCTTCTACAGTAATAGGATCTAAGACAAACCTCCAACATCTGCAAACACTCAATAAATATATCAATGCCAACAACTCCCACTCAACCGTAGTACCAAGTCACCTATGGCATCATAAAATCCATCTCCTATATGAAGATCCAAATCAAACCAGGAACTAATCCTGCACTGTCACCCCATTACTGTCACAAGCTCCCACTAAACCATGCATCCAAGCTATCCATGACATCATGATGAAAACCCATCCTCTAACCATGAGAATCAACCAAGGCATCAAACCATCAAAGAACTCAAAAAAACACATCATGAGCTCCTCAAAAGAAACCAAATAACCATGATTCTCAACCAAGAAGATATACCACCATAACTAAATCAAAAAATCCAAGCTAATAAACATCAAGGATGTACCTGTATACCCAATCATGTCATGCCAAAATCCATGACACCATGATCACATCCATGAACTGAGCATCTGGCTCTCAAAGTATCCAACTTGTCAAAATAAAATAGTCAACCGCAATCCTCCACCATGACTGTACCTGGTAACAACATCTCATCCCTTCTACATGAAGATAAAATCATGTGACTTAGGGCATAGACAACCCAAATCCAAGCTACCAATCTGAATATGCATCAATAATGAAAGATCAATGGGCAAAGACAACCCATAACCAAGCTATAAATGCAACCTGTAAGTATAGACCGCTTACAACACTGCACAACTTGTAGACCCAAAAAGTCATCATGCATATCCAAACCAAACACTGATAACCATATCATCATGAGACCAATCTGAAATATGAACTGAGTATACAATGACATCAAATCTTAAATCTCCAATGCCATAAACTCACAATGTTACCATAGTCAAAATATACCTATAAACTGTTCAAATCAATATATCAACAAACAAATCATGCCAAACCTACACTAAATCTGAACCAATGTGTAGAGCTCTCCAAAAGCTTTCTGTTGACTACTCAAAGTCCAAAATCCGATTCCGTATGCCCAAGTTATGCCCTAATCCGTGCTCAAAATAAACAACATCTGACTTTAAAGCTTTTAAAACTTAACAAATTCTCAAAATCATATAACCAAACCTACACCATGTTGTAGTGCTTTGAATTAGCTTTCCAACGCCTATAAGAACTCTGAAATCCAATATTTTGAAAGAAAGTTATGGTCATTTTACTAAGACAGTCTTTTTACCATTTTCAGTACGATTTTTTCATTTTTAATTTTTTTTCAGTGACGAAAATTTCGATGAGATTAAATTTGACGGCCATCATGGGCTGAAACCAAAAAACTCTTTCATTTTCTCTGAACATGGCCAAACTAGGGCATATTATATATCAAAATTTATGGAAATGTTGACTCGGATCCAATGGTGAGGTCTATTTTTACCTAGGAGGTCATTTCTGCATGCTACCCCCCAAAACCCTCATTTAAATGAAACATCCAAAAAACTCTTTTGTCCAAAAATTTCACATGCCCAAATATTTTAACATCCCATCATAACAGCAAATCCAAAACCCTTAGATCTGCAATAAATCATTCATATATCTTGCCCTTTTTTTTCTTTTTTTTTTATATCCTCTCATGCATTCCCATGGATTCAATCTAGGGTTACAATAATAAAACCATAGCTCTGATACCAATTGTAGGGCCCATTTGCCGTTGCACCAAAAGCCATGACTGTTAGTGAACATGGAACACCACATAATTAACCACCTGTGGGCAGGGGAGCATGTCGCATCACCCAACAATCCATGCCATCCTCCCCTTGCCTCCCCACCCAGGTCAAGTAGTAATCCTTGACATTCGATTCAAATGTTTCATCTCCTCCTATAGGGGTTATTGGGCATCGAGAAGTGATCATCAGGTGGTCCATCCATTGATTAGCAAACTATAAGATTTCATTTTCCATCTGATCCCACCTCAAAGAGAATAGAACCCCCCCCCCCCCTCCAATAGCATAACTATTCTAATGGGACCTCCTATATATAAATTGGGTGGGAGGCCCCTACTATTCTAAGGTAAAGAACTGATCGTCTTGCTCCAAAATATCCCCATCCCTAACCTATACCACCATAACTGATCTTGATCTATTCTCGCCTGCCCAAGCAGACTATCCCTACGAGATAGAGAGAAGGGGCTAGATTGAGTCGAGCATCCATCCATTCATCATGACCTCTCCCTACTGCCCTTATTTTTTATTGTTGGGTGATGAACCCAACTCCACTCATCCCCTACTCAATCCATAATAATAGAATAAGAGGGCATCTGTTATGGTTGATTGAAATAAATATTGGATAGACACAATAATAGAAAAGAGGATTGCTGGAGGAGGCTTTATCTACCTCTACATGCATGTAGGGGGCCCGCAGGGAGTAAAAATAAATGATGGGTGGGACATAACCTTCTCTATCCACTTCTTGGGGGGAGGGTCGATGAATAGTGGTGCTGATAGCTACTAATGGCTAGCTTCTCCTATTGACTGGCACCCGCCCGTCATAGAATTGTAGGGTGAATAGTGGGGGAGAGCAAATATATGGCATAATTTTAATGGTCGTGCTGAAGCTAGGGGGTATTGGTGGGTCATCTCAAGAATGGGTCTTGTTTGTGCCATGATTTTTTGATCCTTTGTCGGCCCAATGAGATTTGATTGAGTGGATGCCTACGAGCCTCCCAAAGCATCTTTAAGCTGCCCATAGAAAGTAGGCTCTCAGATGAACCCCTCTCACCCAGTTGAAGAAATTAGTGGGTGTTCTTGGCTATCAAAATTCTCGTGATGGGTTCTTTGAGGGTGTCTGAATAGATGGCATATAATGAATTCTAGTGGCTGGCTAATAAGAAATCCTTACTCCATGATCATCAACTTGAGGTAATCATACAACTATACTCGAGGCCAATACCACCCTAGTAGTCAATAGCCCAGGTAATCCTCAAACGTCGAGGTCTCATACTGACTATAGATAGAGGTATTCCTCCTGTAACATAGAGGTAATCCTCATACGAGGACTAGAATCCTCATACTATAGATAGTAGTTAGGGTTCTCCTAGTTGTTTGTGGGTCAGGATGACAATTAATATAGAGGGTCAGTTATTTTAGTTTGGTGCCTACAATTCTATAGAACCATAGTACTAGAATTAATGAAAATGATTGATCTAGTGGCCCCCTATTATTCTATGGCTATAGGAGGTAGATAGGGATATAGTCTATAGTGAAACACTAATGTGGGTAACAGGGCCCCTACTATTCTGTGGCATGTGGATATAGTTTGACAGGCACCGATTATTATGATTCTACTGCCATGGGCATGGTCGCCTAATTGTTCCCGACTCAGTTGTTACCAGCTCGACGACTATTGATAGCTCCGTGGGGCTCTTGAAAGGGGATGGACAACCCATCATTGAACACCATGCCCTACTATTCTATGGGGTGGCTCTTCAATGCAAGGGGCTAGGCCCAGTCGGGGAGGGTAAGGGCCCCCTTTCAGATTATTGCCCCTATAGCAAATAGATGATTTTCTAGCTCCTATGGCAAGAAAGGAAGACCCAACTATGTTCCAATAGTAGGGGAACCCTACAATAATATGCCCTACTATTTTCATTTAAGGGGCTTTAAAATAGTAGGGGGTCCAGAATATGATTGGTGCCCATCTATTTTATGGGGTAACCCAACTTTCTAGGAATAGTAGGGGCCCTTTATGACTGGTGCCTTAAAATTTGACCTAGGAATAGTAGGGGTCCTTCCTAACCCTACCTTGAGCCCCCCACTAGCAAAGGGGTCAGGGCATTTTTCTGGTCCACCCTCAACATTCGGCCCCTATCCCTACTATGGCAAAGGGACCCCTACATTTACTGCAGATTATTGGTTGGGTTTTGATTGGTTCCACATTCTCCTCTAAGAGTGAGGGATAGAACAACTATAGTTGTAGCACAACCCCAACCCCAACCTACTAATCTTTATTTCCAGATTCCCTATCAAATTGTAGGGGGTAACATGCCAAAATAATATACCTTAATTATATAGCCAGGGGAGTCATGCAGCCCCCCCTTTCAAATTATTGTAGGGCCTTTCTCTAGAATAGTAGGGGCTGCCCTACAATAACAACTATGATGGCCCAGTTGTTGTTGTTTTTGTTCATATTGTGCATGGGCATATCACATATAGAATCAATCTGCCTCTTTATCACCATTGAAAATGAAGAGAATTATTCTTATTGGTAGGAAGCTACCAGGGTCCGAAATTCTATACATAACTTGGGTGGGAGGTGGGTGGGTGGGAGAAAAGAAAGTTGGGTGGGTCGATCAACCACCAAGCAAGTGTGATAAGGTTCTCTAGAATGTATCTGCCTTTGATGAAACCTATCTAATTAATACTAACAAACTTAGGGAGAATGTGAACTAGTCTAAGGGCTAAAACTTTTGCTAAAATTTTATAAGAAACATTAAGAAGCATAAAAGGCCTCCAATTCTTGATAAGGGATTTGTCCCCTTCCTTAGGAAGGAGTTTGATAATATCTCTGTTGATCTCAGAACTTAATATTTTAAAATGTTAAATATATTTTAATGGGTTTGAATAGCTATGAATATTTTTAAATGTTAAATATATTTTAATATAATTATTTACACTATATATACACACATGAAATACATTTATTCAAAATGTTATTGTGACTTCTCATTTTAAAACTATTTTGTGTACTTATAAATTATTTAATAAAATTGAAACCATCTTATTTATTTTTATACATGTGGATATAAATTTTTACTAAAGATTATAGTTAATTTACAAAGATATTTCTTTTGATATGACCATCTTATTATTAAATATTTTTTATATTTAATTATATACAAAATATATGTGAACTTGCACATGAAAAAATGATGAAAAGTAGATTGGCTTAATTGAGTTGAGAAGAAGTAAAGGATGATTGTTTGAAGGGTTGCCAAGTGAATCTAAGATTGAGATGATAATGGAGGCTGAGTAATGAATTTAGAGCTGAACAAAGATCTAAACATGCAAAGTGAGTTGTACTTAATAGATCAAGTCTATTGTTACTTTCTAACTATTGTGAATAGTATTTGAAATCCTTTAATCAAGGTTGAACTAACAATCATACTGACTTAATAGTCTATGTAAATCCTTTAACTGGGTGACATTATAATGGAATGTTCTAAAGTCCTCTAACAAGGTCACTCCTAATAGTTAAATCTTTTAACCAAAGTTGGCTCTTAATAGGCCTCACTTCGGAAGAGTGAAAATTGGCGACATGTTGTTGGTAGTTATTTTAAAATTGGGTTTCCACATTAAATCCTAGTGTCAAACTTGTGTGGATGTTATTATGATGTTTTACTGATTAAAGTTTACATTCTCCAAATCTTTTATTTTAAAATAGTGGATAGCTAACCAATGTTGCTAATAGTTTATAGTAAAAATTGAGTAATGGAATGATAAAATCTAAAGCTGTTTAAGTGTTTTTTTTGTTCAATTGGTACATCTAGACCTTAGATAACTAATTCACCCCCCACTCTCAGTTATTCTTGAAGAAATTATGGATCACTACAAATGTACTAACACTGCCATAATATGTGGTATGTGTGTTCCAAAAGCAACTCTCCTCATACTAATAAGCATAAGCCATGAATAGACATGTCCCTTCAAGGGACATGTTTATTTGTTAATTCATAATTAATATTATAGCATAGTAATAATATTATTATTATAAAATATTAATAAATATAACCATAGTTATATACATTATTATAATATTAATTTATCTCATATAATAATAAACACACATAAATGATTATATCTCATGGCATATACAATTATATCTCATGATATATATAAGTTAAAAACGTCCAAATGGACTAAAAACTTTAACACTCCCTCTTAGTCAAGAAGGATAAATAAAATTTGATAATCAAGAATAATAGTCTATATCTATTTTACTCAACCCATAGACATTCAATTTAATGATATATAACCTTTTAGTTGGTAAAACACTTAGTATGCATTTTTAAAAATAACTCAAAGACATTATAATTAATGTCAAATCTCTTAGTCATAAGTCTCACAAAATTCATACTTACCAATATCTCTTATATTTATTTATACAAACAACTCAAAGACAGTCAATTTAATGACATCTAAGAACATAGTTGTAGGTCTCACAAAATACATATTCACATGATTTAGGTACAACACTTACTCAAAATCTATAGCACAAAATTTAGCCAACTGAAGCTTCCAGACATCAACACTCTCTCTTAGTTAGAGAGGATAAACACGAGACAAATATTACACCATTGGTAATATTAGGCATGGTTTTTTAAATGATATCTTTGATCAAAAGATATCCACCAAATAGATATCACATTTAATATCATGAGTATTGGCCTTCACAATATATAATATTCATGGAATATCAACACTTGATACTCGCTATGTATTCAATAAGGTAATGGTTTACAAAATATCAACATATGATATTCACCAGATACTCTTTGAGTAATGGCTTCCAAAATGAGATGCAAGGTATTCACCAAGTACTATGAGTAATGGCCTTCAAAATATCAAGTTGTATGATATTCACCATGTACTCTATGTAATGGCCTCCAGAACATCAATTTGCATAACGTTCACCATTACTCAAAAAAATGTTTATATGGTATGTGTACATGCATTCTCATAATGCTTACCATATAAAAATCCACCATACAAAGTATAATCTATCATGATCTACATGGACATCGCAAGATATCCATCATAATAAAAAAATTAGGTTGTAGTAAGATCGTCATTTTTCAATAACTTCAACAAGTACAAGTGGCATCATATGGAAGTTGTCACTTCCTCATGATGTACATAGGGGTTAGGCCCATTAAAATCACATAGTCATGAGGTATAAAGCATAGTCCTCTTGACTACAATAATTAATTGATTTCTAGAGAATTCATCTTTACATGGTTTACTCTCTCTGAGTCAATAAGACCAAGATTTCCAAAGGTTTACTAAAGCACATCCTCTATCTACTCCTTCTTTCAGGTGCCCTCTACTAAAATGTCAAGCTCCCTCTAAATCTCAATCTTATGAGATCCTTATCTAAAGTTTCCTTCAGAAGAAGTGTAAAACTCTATCTAAATTTAATATGAATGAGACCTTCAAGATCAACTAAAATACATCCTCTTCCTACTCCTTCAGAAAAATGTATCAAATTCCCTATGAACATAAATTTTTTGAGTTCCTTTATCTTTGAAGAACTATCAAAATCCCTCTGAATATAAATTATCTGAGCTCTTTATCCAGAATCCTCAGACTCCCTCTCAATCTCCCATTTCCTACAATAACATCCTTGAAGGAAAAAATGAAGACACATGACTCTTATAAAATGTAAAAATAAGAGAGAGAATACTATAATACTCAATAATCATAATAATTATTAGAAGAAGTGTAAAATTCCATCTAAATTTAATATGAATGAGATCTTCAAGATCAACTAAAATGTGTCCTCTTCCTACTCCTTTAGATGAATGTATCAAACTCCCTCTGAACATAAATCTTTTGAATTCCTTTATCTTTGAAGAACTATCAAACTCCCTTTGAATCTAAATTATCTAAGCTCTTCATCTAGAATTTTTAGAATCCCTCTCAATCTCCCTTTTCCTACAATGACATCCTCAAAGGAAAATATCAAGACACATGACTCTTATAAAATGCAAAAACAAGAGAGAGAATACTATAATACTCTATAATCATAACAATTATTTCTTTTGGTGGAAGACCTTGCATAGGACTATCCTCACAATTGATAATCTTCAAAGGAGAGGGTTTCAGCTAGCTAACTATTGTGTCTTATGTTACCAAGATGTGAAATCTATCCCACACTTTCTCATCCATTGCCCTTTTCCTTCAGATGTGTGGAGGGGTGACCTTGCATTGTGGGAGGTCCAATGGTGTGCAGATAAAAGTTTGCAGCAATTTGTTCACTAGGATAGACCATCATATCACCCATAGCTTAAAAATTGATGGACAATAATTACACCATATGTATCATGTTAAAATTGTATGGGGGAACTGGTGGTTTCCTATATTGGGAATTACAGAGGGGGCTCAAACAATGAAGCGGAAGCCCTAGCTCTTTTTTAGGGAATGAGAATTTTGAGAGAAAGAGGAATTAACAAGTTAGAAATTGAGGGGGATTCAATGTTAATCATTAAATTTGTTTGAGGAGAGGGTCAGAGTAGTTGGAATATCAAAGCTACAATAGATGAAATTCACAAGTTGATGGAGGGGTTTCAAGAGATCCACATGGACCACATTTACCATGAAGGAAATGGCATGGCAGAGGAGTTGGAAAAATTTGGCCCTAATATCATGTGGCTAAATTCCAATGGGAGGATATCAGCCAAATTCCATCATCAACTCAAAAGATGATGGAATGTGAGTGTACTCATTAATTAAACAAATGACAACATTCAGACCAAACAAGAAATTGTCTCACGAGCAAGTAGCAAGTTTTACATCATTGACAATATAATGATTGTAATATTAGGTCTCATCTACTCACCAACAATTTGTGAATGATACTATGCATTGGCGTAAAGCTATTTTATCTAAGGCTAGAGCTTGGAAATCCCTTTTAGCTAACTATGCCATGTTATATAAACAATATATCAACTTCTAAAAAAACAAACTTTTCTTTTTTAATAATCCACAAGACATTCAACTTCATATTTCTACTAAGATGGAATGCCATATTCAAATTATCCCAAACATGTGTCTTGGCCTTCCTTGCTCTCTTGAGAAACTTGGTCACCTTTTTCTGGAATAGTGTTATTGAAAAGTTCAAAAGGAAACTAGAATGATGGAAATGAAATTTTTTAAGTTTTTTAGGTAAGCTTCTTCTCTTTAAAGTTCATCTCCAAAATATCCTTGTGTACTTTATGTTTTTCTCCTTAATGCCAATGAAGGCAACTGATGCCCTAAAGAAAATCCAAAAAGTCTTTCTCTAGTCTAGAGTGGAGGAAAAGAGGAAGATGGCCCTTGTCAACTAGAAACAGGCATGTAAACCCAAGGTGAAAGGTGGCCTTAGAGTTAGGAGTTTTAAAAGCATGAACAAAGTATTGGTCTCTAAACTCTAATGGTTGACCTTAGGAGTGAAGGATTGGAAAAAAATGCTGAGAGCTAAATACTTATTGTTGAGAATTGTGTCTCAACCTTGCAAGATTTTTCTGGAAAACTTAAGAAATTTTTTAGAAAATTCTAGAGTTTGTTTGCAGTAGTTTTCCACATGTTTATGAGTTGGAAAAAGTTATATGAGTTGTTAAAAATGTGTCTAGTCTCTAGAACAATGTAGAAGGGATATTTTTAGAGTGTAAACAACTCAATATATGACTTTTATGAGGGTCTAAACTAGAGGACAAAATTATGGATGAAAATGGTATTCTTGGTGTCACAAATTACAAGTGGGTAACATCTGGCATGGTTGTTTTGCCCACAGTTTTGGCCCATGGTTTTTTAAAACCAAAAATGGTTTCCAAGTGGCAAATCACTATAAAAAGAGGGCTTGGGGAGGTGTTTGAATCATCGAGTTTAGTTTGCAAGACTAGAGCTAAAAGGAGTCTCTCTGAGTCCAAGTCTGAGTTTGAGTTATGGTGATGAACTCCTGTAAGAACTTGCATTGCAAAAGTATTGTAATCTTCCAAATTTGAGAATACATTGTACGATTTTTGGAGGGTGGGGTTTTTCTCCCAGAAGGGTTTCCCCATGGTAATCATTATGTTATGAGCTCATTGTTATTTTGATTATATTGTTATGCATTTCTTGATATCTCTGCAATAGTTAGTTGAATTTGCATAATAGTCCTCTAAAAGATTAGTGTAGCAAGTGCTTTCATGCACCTTTGCTTCCTTACAAGTGGTATCAGAGCCTGGCTAGTTTTGGTTCTATTTGTTTGGTACAGGGTTTTTTGAGCTAATCAAGGTTTGAGTGGGAGCTTGTGCAGAGGTTTTTATTTCTATGTTGCAAGATTGCAAAGATGGCAAGCACATTAGGGATGATTGATGTAGAGAAGTTTTTTGGCACAAACTTTGAGATGTGGAAGCTAAAGATGGAAGTTCTATTGAATTATCAGGATCTATGGGATATAGTCAATGAAAAGAAGTTGAGGCCCACAGATCCAACTTCAATCATAGAGTATGATGTGAGAGACATAAAAGCTAAAAGTCTCATTAGATTGTGTCTTGTAGACTCTATATTGATTAATGTCCGTGAAGAACCTACCAGAAGAAGCTTTAGAAGAAGCTAAGTGAGATCTATCAAGCAAAATCACTTGTGAACAGGATTTTCTTGAGGAAGAAGTTGTATTCCTTGAGAATGGAAGAAGGTGGATAGATTTCTAAGCATCTTGAAAGTTTGAGTATGTTGGTGACTTAGTTGACCTCAGTTGGGGTGTGGATGGATGAAGAAGAACGGTGCCAGTTATTGCTATGTTTGTTACCAGACTCATGGGATAGCCTTGTCATGGCCATAGGGAGCACTTATGTAGTCTTGAAGATGGAGGATGTTGTTGGTTCTCTACTTTCTAAAGAGATGAGAAAGGAGGTCTTTCAGAATGCCAAAGAGGCTTTGAGTGTTTGAGGAAGACCAAACGAAAGAGGCAAGAACAGGAAGCAGCATGGCCATTCTAAGTGCAAGAATAAAGGGAGATCAAAATCACATGGTAAGTCCAAGATGATCTCCAGGAATTGTGGTAAACCTGGACACTTGCGAAAGGACTGCAAAGAGGAAAATAAAAAGAAGAAGAAGCAAGATTCTGATTCTGAGTCCAAGAAGGAAGATGGAGATGCTTTCATCATAGCCTTGGCCACTCATGTAGGTGACAATGCAGGGTTGATAGACTTAGGTGTATCTTTTCACATGACTCCTAATAGAAATTGGTTTAGTGAGTATGAAAAGTTTGATGGTGGTAAGGTGTACTTGGGTGATAACTCAGTTCTTGATATTGTTGGTCGTCGAAGTATTTGTGTGAAATTTTATGATGGTATAAATAGAAGATTTGATGGTGTCCTGCATATCTCGAGACTAGCAAGAAATTTGTTATATGTTAGTAATCTAATAGATACGAGTGTGCATGTATAGTTTTCTAAAGCAGGTGTGAAAATGGTGAGAGGTGCTATGGTAATAGCAAAAGGAAGAAAATTGGGTATATTGTACCAACTTGATGCATGTACAGTTGAGTGCAATAGTACTTCTGATAAGACTATGAAGAGGACTACTTTGTTGGAGAAGAAGAGGGTTTCTATTTCAACAGATGGTCATGGTTTTTGGGTACCCAAGGGTGCTCTATCTACTGAATCAAAATTACTTATAGAGAAGACTATGCTATGGCACTGGAGATTCAGCCACATAGGTGAGAAAGGTCTATGAACCTTAAAGAAAAAAAACCTTGTTGATGGGTTGAATGACTGCAATCTTGATTTTGATTTTTGTGAGCATTGCATCTATGGTAAACAAAATCGTGTTTAGTTTTACTCAAGTTCTCATAAGTCCTCATGTATTTTTGATCTAATCCATTTGGATGTATTTGGTCCAGTTGATGTTCCTTCTATTGGTAGATCAATTTATTATGTTTCTTTCCTTGATGATTTCAATAGAACATGGGTTTATTTTCTTAGAAGTAAAGCTAAAGCTTTTAGTTATTTCAAAGAATTTAAAGCAGTGGTTGAGTTGCAAAATAGGAAAAAGATAAAGTGTTTGAGAATTGATAATGGTAGTGAATATTCCTCCAATTATTTTGACACATTTTGTAAGGATTGTGGTATTAAAAGAGAAAAGACAACTCCATATTCTCCACAGCAGAATGGAGTTACAGAAAGAATGAATAGGACCTTGATGAAGAAGGCTAGGAATATGCTATGTGGAGCTAGAATAGAATAAAATTTTTGTGTTGAAGCTGTAGCCACTACCTGCTACCTAATAAACATGTCTCCTACATCAGCTCTTTTTTATAAGGTGCCAAAGGAAGTGTGGTCAGGCCACAAGCCTTCACTTAGACATTTGAGAGTTTTTGGTTGTGAGGCATATGCTCATGTGCTAAAAGACGGGTGGACATAATTGGACAACAAATTTGTCAAATGTATCTTCATTAGATATGGTTATGGTGTGAAGGATACAAGCTTTGAGATCTATTGCACAAAAGATATTTTACTCTAGAAGTCTTATTTTTAGAGAAATTGAGTCTTCTTCTGTTACAATTGAATCAAGGCCCTTAGAAAGACAAGTTGTTGAAGAGAGCTCTACAAGTTTTGAATCATTAGAGGAAGAGGGAGAACTTGATCATGAACCTAAACCTGAACTTGAACTAGGTCTTTTTTGAAGGTCTAGTAGATAGAGGAAAGAACCAGAAAGGTATGGATATTCTCCTAATGATTTGAGGTGTATATTTTCTTTGAATGCTAATATTGATGAACCGAAATCTATAGAAGATGATCTTGGTATGAATGATTTAGAGTCCTAGAAAATTGTCATGGAAGAAGAGATGGTATCTCTTAAGATGAATGACACATGGAACCTTGTACCATTGCCTGAAGGACGGAAGCCTATTGGTTATTGTTAGGATAAACCACAGACAGAAATAAATAACTACATGCAAATATAGCCAATAACAAAAAATAATAGAACACATAGAAATGAACACAAGGCACCAAGATTTAATGTGGTTCACCCAATCCCTGGGCTACATCCACCAAACAGCAAGTCCGATCTTATTACAATCCAGTGATTACAACCTGATTACAATCTGTAATCCCTTACAGCTCAATACCACCGCAAGAACCAATTTCACATCACAACATATAATGAAAAATACCCAACCCTAAGCCCTTTTATACAAGTATTAAACCACTTTAGGGTTATAACATGTCAGCCATATGTCAACCATAATATGTCGGCTACCATGTCGGCCACGGTCCAAAAAAAAAATTTCAGGGCGATGCCCTAAACCCCACTATTTATGAAGTTTGTACAGTACTTTCCTGATCAGTCACCACAATCTAACAATCTCCCACTTGGGGACTAATCAGGCTCCACACTAAACAACAATCTCCCACTTGGAGACTGATCCTATAGCAATACAATTACCACATGGGGCGCCCACTGGATCAAACCACCCTGGACTTTGTTGTTCTTTTATTCAGGTTCAGTCTAACAGACCAACCGAAGCTGAAGAGGAGTTCAGCTTCTCCCTTGTTACAACCTTTGTCAACATATCATCTGGATTGTCATTGGTATGTATCTTCTCTAGCTTTAACTGTCCATCCTCCAAAACTGACTGAATGAAATGGTACTACAACTGTATGTGTTTGGTCTTAGAATGCAGAGCTGAATTCTTAGCAAGATGAATGGCACTCTGACTATCTATAAACAAATAATTATCCTTATGAGGATGTCCCAACTCTTCCAAGAAGAACTGGAGCCATATCATCTCCTTGGCTACCTTTGTAGCGACAACATACTCTGCCTTTGTAGTGGATAAAGCATTAATCTTCTGTAACCTAGAAACCCAGCTCACGGCTACCCCACCAACAGTAAAGACATAACCTGTAGTACTCTGCCTGGTATCAATATCCCCTACCAAATCTGAGTCAACATAGCCCTGTAAATTAGTAGTAGAGCCCCCAAAGTGTAAACACTTATTGGATGTCCCTCTCAAATATCTGAGAATCCACTTGATAGCATTCCAATGCTCAAATCCTGGATGACTCATATACCTGCTAACGACTCCCACTGCATGTGCAATATCTGGCCTAGTGCATACCATAGCATACATCAAACTTCCTATAGCTGAAGCATAGGGTACCTTGGACATCTTATCCTCCTCTTCCTGTGTCTTGGGACACATCTCCTTAGTCAATTTCAAATGACTGGGTAAAGGTGTGCTGACAGCTTTAGCATTCTCCATAGAGAAACGTTGCAACACCTTCTCAACATAATCAGCTTGAGATAGTGTCAATGTTCTATTCTTCCTATCTCTGCAAATCTTCATACCAAGGATTTGTTTTGCTGCCCCCAAATCCTTCATAGCAAATGCATGTGCTAAATGGTGTTTCAGCCCCTTAATATGATCCATGTTAGACCTAGCTACCAACATATCATCAACATATAAACATAAAATAATGTAGCTATCATCATCCAACCTCTTAAAATAAACATAGTAATCTGAATGACACCTGTTATATCCATGCTCATGCATAAAACTATCAAATTTCAGATACCATTGCCGAGGTGTTTGCTTCAAGCCATATAAACTTTTCTTCAATTTGCACACTAAGTTCTCCTTACCTTTGACCTCAAAACCCTATGGTTGAGCCATATATATTTCTTCATCCAAATCACCATGAAGAAAGGCTATTTTAACATCCATCTGCTCTAAATGCAAATCTTCAGTAGCCACAAGACTTAAAATAGTACGAATAGAAGTCATTTTAACAACAGGAAAAAATATCTCATCAAAATCAATTCCCTTTTTCTGTGCAAATCCTTTTACAACTAACCTGGCCTTAAATCTTTTCTTACCTTCTTCCTCTTCTTTCAACCTGTAAACCCACTTATTTTGTAAAGCCTTTTTACCTGCAGGCAACTTGCACATATCCCATGTCTTATTTTTTAGCAAGGAGTCCATTTCATCTTTCATTGCAGACTCCTACTGAATCTTAGTATCCACCTGCACAGCTTCATCATAACTTTCAATTTCACCAACATCAGTAAGTAAAATAGAATACAAAGAGGGAGAAAACCTTTGTGGATGTCTAATTTGCCTTGTTGACCATCTAACATTCAGTGGTGTGTGTGGTATTTGTTGTTGCAGTTGTTGCACATCATGAGGAATGGCTGAAACATCAGCTTTTGGAGTATCATCCAGCACTACATAATCATCTTCTTTCTTCTCATGTTGCTGCAACAGATCTTTGTACAACACTTTCTCATTGAATATGACATCCCGACTTCTAACAAATTTAAGATTTTCAAAATCCCAAAGCCTATAACCAAATTCATTAATGCCATATCCAAAAAAGACACATTTCTTTGATTTAGGTTCTAGCTTGGTTCTATTTTCAGAGTCTATATGAGCAAAAGCTTCACAACCGAAGGTCTTGAGAAAAGAATAACTCACCTTCTTACCAGTCCATGCTTCCTCTGGAATACCACAGCCCAAAGGAGTAGAGGGACCTCTATTAATAAAATATACTACAGTATTGATAGCCTCCACCCACATGTGTAAGGGCAACCCAGCATGTAACCTCATGCTCCTTGCATGCTCCATTATAGTCTTGTTCATGCGTTCAGCCACTCCATTTTCCTATGGAGTCCTTGGAACAGTTTTCTGTCTACGAATACCATTAGTGGAGCAATAATCTTCAAATTCATGACTGCAATACTCACCACCATTATCAGATCTGAGACATTTTAATTTCTTACCAGTCTCATTTTCAACCAAGCATTTTCATTTCTTAAAAGTTTGAAATACATCAGATTTCTGTCTAAGGAAATAAACCCCTAATTTTCTAGTTGCGTCATCAATAAATGTAACATAATAATGAGAGCCACTAAGGGAAGATACCTGAGTTGGTCCCCATACATCTGTATGCACAAGCTCTAATTTCTCCTTTTTGTTTTCCTTCCTAGTCTTTACAAAACTCACTCTCTTTTATTTTCCATACACACAACTTTCACAGAAATCCATATTCACACATTTCAGACCTGGTAAAAATTTCTTTGAATGAATTATTTTCATACCTTTCTCACTCAAGTGCCCAAGTCTATTGTGCCACAATGCTGTATCAGAATCTATAGCAGCTACTTGTTCTCCCTACTCAACTGCAGCAATTGTTCCTGAACATTCATTTTTCTCTGAAACAATCAAAGTAGAAGGAACAATATGACCTATACAAAGATATAAGGTGCCTACTTTCACACCTTTTGCTACTACAAGGGAACCTTTTGAAACCTTCTAATTTTTATCATTAAAAGTAACTACACAACCCTCATCACCGAGTTGCCCTGCTGAAATTAAATTCCTACTTAGTTTTGGAACATGTCTTAACTCATGTAGTAGCCAATGATTCCCATTCTGCAACTTAATCTTAATTTTTTCATTTCCAACAATCTGACAGGGTTCATTATCCCCCAAATAAACAAGCCCAAAATCCCCTTGGACATAATCAATGAAATAACCTCTATGAGGTGTAGCATGAAATGAAGCACCAAAATCTAAAACCCATGAATCATCAACACTCTCTAAAGATAGAAGCAAAGCATCCTCTTCAGATTTGTTACTTACCACATTTTCCTCCTTGTCTCCATCTGATTTATCTCCTTCATTTTTCTTTCGATTCCAGCAGTCTTTCTTTTTGTGCCCTAGTTTCCCACAGTACCAGCAATCATTTGGTCCTCTCGATTGAGACCTCTTCCCCTTTGAATTTCCTCTTGATTTCCCATGATTTCCAGAGTTACTTCCTCTTTCAGTCGTTCTGCCCCTGCTTTGTGCATTTAAAGCACTTCCTGATGTAGATCCACCTGAGGATTTCCTACGAGTTTCCTCACTTAAAATAACACCAATCACATCATCATATTTTAAGGTACTAGATCCAGGAACAGAATTACTCACACCCATTACCAAGCCATTCCAGCTTTCAGGTAAAGAACACAAAATCAAGAGAGCCCTAATTTCTTCATCAAAATTGATACCCACAGAAGATAATTGACTAGTAATAGTATTAAACTCATTTAAATGATCTGCAACAAATCCACCTTTTGCCATTTTCATATTAAATAAACGCTTCATGAGAAATACCTTGTTTGAAGCGGAGGGCTTTTCATATAGTGTCGCTAGGGTTTTCATCAAATCTTCTGTCGTCTTTGCTTTTGTAATATTAAATGCCACTGATGGTGCCAAGCATAACCGAATGCTTTCGAGTGCCTTTCTATCCAAAAGATCCCATTCAGCCTCTGACATAGTTCTCTGATTCTTGGCTTTGCCTTCCAACGGCTTCCATAAATCCTTCTGATATAGATAGTCTTCCATTTGCATCTTCCATAATTGGAAGTTCTGCCCATTAAACCTGTCAACCCTCAGCTTACCCTCATCTGCCATCGCTCCCACTCAACCGTGAGACTCCCACTTAACCGTGAGAATTTCCTACAAAGGATAACTGAAAGACAACCTCGCTCTGATACCAATTATAGGGCCCATTTGCTGTTGCACCAAAAGCCATGACTGTTAGTGAACATGTAACACCACATAATTAACCACCTGTGGGCAGGGGAGCACGTCGCATCACCCAACAATCTCCCCCTCGATGTGCATACCAGGTGCTTACGTGGGTCAAGAAGGCACCGAGGAGATTTGAACCCATGACCAGGCCAAAACCAAGCTCTAATACCACTTGTTAGGATAAACCACGGACAAAAATAAAAAGCTACGTGCAAATATAACCAATAACAGAAAATAATAGAACACATAGAAATGAACACAAGGCACCAAGATTTAACGTGGTTCACCCAATCCCTGGGCTACGTCCACCAAACAGCAAGTCTGATCTTATTACAATCCAATGATTACAACCTGATTACAATCTGTAATCCCTTACAGCTCAATACCACCGCAAGAACCAATTTCACATCACAATATATAATGAAAAATACCCAACCCTAAGCCCTTTTATACAAGTATTAAACCACTTTAGGGTTATAACATGTCAGCCATATGCCAGCCATAATATGTCGGCTACCATGTCGACCACGGCGCAAAAAAAAAAAATTTGGGGCGATGCCTCAAACCCCACTATTTATGAAGTATGTATAGTACTTTCTTGATCAGTCACCACAATCTAACAGTTATAAATGGGTGTTCAAAATGAAGATTGGTTCAGATGGAAGCATTAAGAAGTATAAAGCATGCTTGGTTACAAGAATTGATTATGGTGAAATTTTTTCTCCTATAGCAAAAATGACATCCATTTGATTTCTACTTTCTATTTTTGTAGATTATGATCTAGAAGTTGAGTAGATGGATGTGAAGACAACTTTCCTTCATGGAGATTTGGAAGAAGAAATTTATATGACATAGCAATAGCACTTTGTGGTGAAAGGTAAAAGTCATTTGGTCTATAAATTGAAGAAATCCTTGTATGGGTTAAAAAAAAGTCCTAGGATGTGGTACTAAAAGTTTGATACATATGTATTGAGTTTGGGATTTGTGCTATCCAAATTTGATCACTGTATATACAAGTCTAATGGTGATTATTTCCTAGTTATTGCCTTATATGTTGATGACATATTATTTATTGGTAAAGGAAAAGGTTTGATTGCAGAATTAAAATCTTAGCTCTCAACAAAGTTTGAAATGAAAGATCTTGGTGCAGCAAAGTACATTCTAGGAATGGAGATTATAAGAGATAGACAAAATAGAAAGCTTTGGCTAGGCTAGAGTAAGTATGTTGCTAATATTCTAAGAAGATTCAATATGCAAGATTCCAAACCATTGAGTGTTCTTGTTACTATGGGAACAAAGATTTCTAGCTCACAGTGTCCATCCCCATTGGAGATGGAAGAGATGAGTCGAGTACCATATCAGAGTGTTGTTGGAATTTTGATGTATGCTATGGTCTATATAACACCAGACATTGCCCAAGTACTGGGAGTACTTTCCCGTTATATGTCTAATCCAGGAAGAGCACATTGGGATGTAGTAAAAAGAGTTTTAAGATACTTGCAGGGTACCTCAGAGTACTCTATATGTTTTCATGGAATAGGAAATGAGAATTCCCTGGATATTCAAGGCTATGTGCATTTAGCCTAGGCCAGTGATGTTGATAGTAGAAAATCCATGAGTGCATATGTGTTTACATTATTTGGTGGTGCAATCAGTTGGATGAGTAAGCAACAAGTTGTGGTCACTTTTTCCACTACATAGGCAGAGTATATGGTAGCTACTCATGCCTACAAGGAAGCTATCTAGCTTAAGAGACTATATTCAGATATAGAGTTCAAACAAGGTGTAGTGACAATTTATAGTGACAGTCAGAGTGCAATCTACCTAGCAAAGAACCCGACATTTCGTGCCAAGACCAAGCACATTGATGTACAATATCATTTTGTGCGAGATATGGTCGAGGACAGCAAGGTGAAGCTGGAGAAGGTAGAGACTTTGGTGAATGTTGTTGATGCATTAACTAAGCCCATGAGCATAGAGAAGTTCAAATGGTGTTCAGAGTCTATGGGCCTCTCAGCCCCTAGAAATTAAGTCCATGAAACTATGGATCCCCTAATTCTTGCAAGGTGTTTGACAAGTGGAAGAATGTTGAGAATTGTGTCTCAACCTTGTAATTTTTTTCTAGAAAACTCTATAAAAAAATTTAAAAAATTTAGAATTTGTTTGTGGTAGTTTTCCACATGTTTATGAGTTGGAAAAAGGTGTATGAGTTGTTAAAAATGTGTCTAGTCTCTAGAACAATGTAGAAGGGCTAATTTTAGAATGTAAACAACTCATTATATGACTTTTATGGGGGTCTAAACTAGAGGACAAAATTATGGATGAAAAATTTTTAAAATTTGTTTGTGGTAGTTTTCCACATTTTTATGAGTTGGAAAAAGGTGTATGAGTTGTTAAAAATGTGTCTAATCTCTAGAACAATGTAGAAGGGCTATTTTTAGAATGTAAACAACTCATTATATGCCTTTTATGGGGGTCTAAATTAGAGGACAAAATTATGGACGAAAATGGTATTCTTGGAGTTACAAATTACAAGTGGGTAACATGTGGCATGGTTGTTTTGCCCATAGTTTTGTAAAACCACAGATGGTTTCTAAGTGGCAAATCACTATAAAAGTAGGGCTTGGGGAGGTGTTGAGGTGTTTGAATCATCAAGTTGAGTTTGCAAGACTAGTGCAAGAAGGAGTCTCTCTGAGTTCGAGTCTGAGTTTGTGTTGTGGTGATGGGCTCCTATAAGAACTTGCATTGCAAGTGTATTGTAATCTTCCAGATTTGATAATACATTGTACAGGTTTTGGAGGGTGGGATTTTTCTCCCGGAAGGGCTTCCCCATGGTAATCATTGTGTAATGAGTTCATTGTTATGTTGACTATATTGTTATGCATTTCTCGAGATCTCTACAATCGTTAGTTGAATTTGCATAATCGTCCTCTCAAAGATTAGTGTACAAAGCAATTTCGTGCACCTTTCCTTCCTTACACTTATCTTATGGTCATGCCTGCCTATTTCTAAGTATTAATAACTCTAATAGAAACTTTTTCCTCTAGAGAACATCTTGAAAAATAAAGGAATTATTAGAAGTGGTAGAATGCAGATTGGAAATGGAGAAAAACATTATTCTTTTAAGATATATGGAACGATGAGGTGCCCATAAAAGTGGTGGTCAATAACCAAGGCTTGATTGACTGGTTTAAAAAACTACCCTGGAGGAGAAAGTGGAAACTATCTAGAATGGGAAAATGGTAAGGATAGATAAAAAGACCTAATTAAATTATGACAAGTTCAAAGAGATGCCAAAAGAATTAGGCATATATGAAATTTTTTATAATAGTATAACTATATTTTAAATTAATTTATTATAATTATATTTCTTTAGGCATATAAGAATTTTGTTTATTAGTTTTTATTAAAAAAATTATAATAGTATAACCATATTTTATTAAACTATTGTACTTATATTTCTTCATTAAAAATTATAAATAATTTAATATAATAAGATCAATCATATTCCACTATTGTTGGTATTCTTTGTATAAATATGATTATAATATTATTATTAATATTTAATACTTTTATAATTGATATAATATAAAGCATTATTAATATATTATATATAATTAATAGAATGTATTATTATTTATATTATTTTTAATTAGTTAAATTAAATTCTAATGATCAAATTTATTATATAAACTATTTGTTAAGATATAATCTACTATTACATAACACTATCAAGTCTTCGAGAATACTCATGAATTTATCAAACAAATAGGAACAACTTTTAAGTCCCATCATATATCAATTCCTATACTTAACAAATCTGACGTAAAACAGAATCACAATATGACTCGAAGCCTGAGAAAAAACTAGGCCTATATGCATTTACATTAGAATGAATAGAAGATTGCAATAATGGTTTCCATGAAAGCCCTAGCTGGGCAGATTACCTGAAAATGTCCTAAATCTTAAACCCTACTAAAAAAAAACGACAAATGTTTGTGTCCATTACATGAAGTCCGAAACAATCTATAACTGATATCATCATCCATTAGACAAAATGTGGAACAAAGCTAAATATAACTAATCTTTCGTAATAGACCTCAGACACGCCATATACTTCACCCAGCATCTCTTCTCTGCATTGGATAACATTAAAATTTGCCTTTTGTGCGAGATTTCCATTTTCAATTTTCTGTTTCAAGCGTCATGAGGGTTGCACTCCAATGAGAATTTATGCCTTTCGATGTTCTTCATGTGCTGGTGAGACTATATGATGGAGGAAAAACCAATAACAAAACAAGTGAAACATGAATCCAATGGAAATGATTAGTCAAAATGTACACCGTTAAATTCTGTGTAGCAATATCACAATCATTAGTCTAAGCTCAGAACTCAGAAGATTGAAGGCATTTGGGACTAGTGAAAGTTATAATAGGACATATTAAAGACTTCGCTTTACAGATCCCATCAGATATAAATTCCTCCTTTGGCAAAACTACAATCATACAATCATAAATAGCCTCTTCAGTCATGACATTTGTCACCTGAAACGATTGGGGGCTACTGTAACAAACTTCCTTCCAATCCAACAACCTCTTTTGTTCACCAATTTCCGATATTGTTCACAATAATCAAACATGATGGCATGCCCACTATGGGCAATGGGACCAACTTGAAGCACCGTCCGAAACTTAAGCAAACATTGTGGACAATTGACGCTCCTCAGAAACAAAGCTTTTTTGGCCTGAAAATATTAAAACCAGATACTAATTGTTGTATTCAAATGATTATTATCACTTTGTAAAAAAGAAGAATACAATATGATCTCACGACTAAAACAGCTCGAACACGTGGAAATTATAATAACACACATTGAGATTTTCTTCAAAAGTTTCATTTATATTATTTCATGCACCTAAAAAACGGACTCCAAGACTGAAACAGCCAATAATAATGTAGTCGAAACTGAATCTAAGAGCAAGCCGTAAAAGTTTATAATCAGAAATGCGTGCATACAAAATCTTATAATCATTATGCAAAAGTTTGAATAAGAATAGGAGCCCAAGCCTGAAATGGTTCAAACGGATTGAACATTTCATGAGGCACATCAAGACTTCTGCTGAAACAGGCAACAACAAAGCAAGCGAAGCGCCACAAATATAAGTTATAATAACATATATGAGGGCTTCGCCCCATAAATGCCCTCAGATACATAATCCTCTATCACAGAAAACTAATATAAACCCTAATATAAAAGGAAAAACGATTAAAAACGATTAAAAAAAGGAAATGTCTCAAAGATGTAAAGACGGGTCGAGATGATCCTCTTCTTATTCTTTTCCTTCCAACCCAGCAACCTCCTTTTGTCCATCACTTTCCAAAGTGATAGGATTTTGTTCAGTACCATCACCAAACATAGTTACCGGCCTGTTATGGTTATTGGCGTGCAATATAGTTGGAGGCCCATTGTAGACAATGGGCTGAAACACTGGCTCTCTAAGCTCAACCCTATTTCTTCCACCAAACAAAGCCGGGGTTTGAAAAAAGCCCAATTGGTATTATGTGAGGAGAGTGTTGAAGATGTGTGGTTGAAAATGGTGGGCGAGGTGCCAATATGCGCAATGGTTGCTTATTCTTCTGCTTGTTCTTCTTGATGATATGGGAGTTTTGGTGGCCTCCTAAACCCTGTTTGGTACTAAATTGCTTGGAGCAGTTGCGACATGAGTACAGTGGAGTTGGAGCTGGAACCTTCTCTTCTTCCATTGCTTTCGGAGAAGAATGGGCGTCTCGAAATGGTGAAGGGTAAAGGAAATGTCTCTGCTTAAATAGAGATTTTGGACAAGCTTGTAGTCTACCAATGGCGTTAATGAAAGCTGTTGTCAGTAAATATTTTATTCAATTTGAGTTTATCAGGAGAGCATTGAAAGAGAGCGCCTATTCCCTACCGTTCATTTCTGACATGTTTTTCAGTGTTTTTCATTTCATGCACGCTGTTGCTAAGGACTGGCAATAAGAATATTTTCCCTTTCTAGATTATATAAATGGGGTAGACAATTTGGCACGCTTTTCAACATTCTGTTTTATTTTTCAAATACAAAATATTAATCTTTTAAATAGGAAAGATAATTCGGCACATCTTTCGAAACTCTTTTGAAATTTTAAATAGTTTTCAATTTTTTTATAGTAACTTATATAGAAAGTTCTTTTTAATAATGAATGTTTTACATCTATAAAGCATACTTTTAATTAGTATGTAAAATATTTCAAATTAAAAGTGAAATAATTAAACATTAAGAATTGAGATTTTTTAATTATGTTCTCTTAAATTATTATTGGAATTAGAGTGTTCCTTTTATTTCACTACTGTCAAAATTAATTGATCGATGCTTCCTTTTTTAACAGCAACTAAGTAACTAAGGCCTCCTCCTTTTTTAATTGCAACTAACTGCCCAGGGCCTCCTTTTATAACCAAAGAATCAAATAAATAGTTGATGTTGTTGGTTCAATGTTTTTTTGTTTCTTGTTGAACAGGTATTGTGTTGGTGGTTGTTGTTGTTGTTGCACATGTTCTATTTTGTTAGTACTTGCAAAAAAATTAAAAAATTCCGTTGGACATTATGCTAATTTGTTTCTAAGAGTTTGGTCACTCTCCTCATTCATCTATCTTAAGTTGTTACTTTACACTCCCCAACTTGTCCATTTATATACTCCTAAAAAAAGTTGAACTAGAGCACTCTCTTCTTTCATTGATGTCAAAACTATATTTGATATGATTGCAAGTATCAACTATGTTGATGGAGAAAAATAGGCATTATAAATTATGGTGAAGGTTGAACATAATCTTCGTGTTCAAATAGACTTTTGGAGAAACTTGTTTTTGAAATTAAGAATTAAGAAGATACCAAAATGGGGGCTGGCCCAATATAGAAAAAACAACTGTCCAAAGATCAGTTTGCAGTCATTACCATAAATGTTGAATGAATTATTAATGTTTAATATTAAATGTTATTTTCAATTGAATTTATAAGGATCTTAAGAATAGGGGGGAATCCTCTGAAATAAAATGTATTATTTATTGTCCATTTTAATTATTTTCAATATATTTCATTCCAATGGAAGGTGGTGTAATTAATTTGTCTACAAACAAAAAATGTTCACCTAGATTGTAAATATAAATGAAAATAGTTGGATTTATAGATTAGTTTTTATTTTTTATTTTTCAAATGGCTAAGAAGACTGTAGTTCACCACATTAAGTTGAGTTCATAATTTTGGGCTTCTTAAGATATTCTTTAGATATTTCAAATAAGTATCAATTTTTAACCGCAACTAACTGACCAAGACCTCCTTTTATACCTAAGGTTTTAGGGGTACTTGTATGACACTTTTTCCGAAACTGTTGCAAAAAGTCCACCAAACAATGTGATACTTGAGTACAATATACGACTTCCTTTTTCTAGAACCTTAGTGAATTAAAAAAAAATGATGTGGTTGGTTCAAAGTATTTTTGGTTGGTTATTGCATTCTTGAATTAGTTTCCACCAATCAGAGATCATTATTTTTTTCTCATTTAAATGTTTGTAAAGATTTTCTATTTATTTATGAATTTTATATATTATAAAAATTATTTCTTTCAAATTTGACTAGTTCATTCCATTTAGTGTTATAAGACCCCTTTTCTCAGAGGCTTCTTCATCTTTCTTTGGGTGAGTTTAGATTTATATTTTCTATAATAATATGCAAAAGTATATAAAACCTTTAACATTAAAACTAATCTTTAAAATATACAAATATAAAAATAATAATTATAATCAATTCTAAAGTTTTAACGAATTCAATGGGCAATAAACAAATTTAATTGAATTCAATATTTTAAAAATTTATCAAATTCTAATCATGTCGTAAAAAAATTTTGGTAGCCCTCTTTTAATCTATTTTTAAATTATTTTGTATGATAATACCTAAATTAGAGCTAGAATTATATTTTATAATACTTATTTTTTCATAATATGAATTATATTTGAACTAAAGTTTATATGTTTACTTAAACTAATATATTTCTAACTACTAATCTATAATGTCAAGTATATCACATTATCAATGGCACTTGTTTGGAAATTATATATAATTTATTTTGAAAGTTTTTTTAGTTGAATTTAATGTATTTGAATAATTTTATTATTATTATTATAAAGATATAATATTGAAAGTATCAATTTATAATTTCAAATTACTATAAAAAAAAAAGAGGGAAATACACCCCACTATGTGGCACTTGTTTAGTATGTATTGTGCTAGTGGTTGTGATTTTTGTTGTTAGTACTTACAAAAATAATTATCTGTTGGACATTATGTTAATTTGGTTCATCTCTTGATTCATCCACCTTAACTTCATACTTTACAATTCACAACTTTTCCATTAATATAACTAAGATTTTAGTGTTACATAAGATGCTTTCTGCCAAAGTATCCAAAAAGACCTCAAAAAAATTAAGTGATAATGATACTATGCATCAATTCATGGTTTATTCGTGCATAATTGTGGCATCATATAATTTGTTGATATTAGATTTGAGAAATAAATTTTATCAAATTATAAGTAGATATCATCAACAAAAACTTTATAGTTTTACTATTAATGACCTATTATCAAACATATGAGGTAATAAATAAATAAGCTCTATCATAATTATTAAGCATATATTTTAATCTTTAGAAGATAACATTTTTTTTTTCATTAACTATATATAGTTCCCTTTAAATGACCATATTATAATCAAGCACTTTATGTTTAATATGTTAACATAGGATTATTATACGTATATTATATATTTATAGAAAAATATGAGAGATATCAAGGCTTTGATTGTTGATATGGTGAAGGCCAACAATCATATTATCTTTCCCTCCAATAAATGTGTCTCTTGGTTTCATGAGACCTTTCATATTTAATATTATTGGACCCTATTTATATGTTGCTCCTATTCATTTGTAATCATCTTTTATACATAATCAAATACTTTGCAGTCTTGACATAGCCACTATTGTGGTGAACTAGGATAAATCTGGTGTTGTGTATTTGTCTTACGTCTGCTATTATTTCTCTGCATTTAAATCCCTTCAATTGTTATCAAAGCACAAGGTGTGCAAACTGGAAATTGGTGTTGAATTTCCAGAAAGATGAAGGATATGAAAATAGAGAAATTCATAGGCAAGAACTATAGCTTATGGAAAGTTCAGATGTGCTCTTTGTTGGTTAAGCAAGACTTATCAGTCGCAATCGAAGGAAAGTCTAAGAAACTAGCTACAATGTCAAATGAAGATTGGCAAAAGATTGATGAGAAGGTGATGGAATCAATTTTTCTCACGCTATCAAAAAACATCTTGTTCAATGTCTCAAACAAAAAGACAACGAAAGAATTTATGGACAAATTTCAAAATATTTATTAAACGGCATCAGCTACAAAAAAAATCTTCATTAGCAAGAAGCTCTACAAACTAAAAATGAAGGAAGGGACTGCGATGTCAAATCATATAAATGATTTGAACACTCTACTATATCAAGCAACCTCAGTTGGTATGACTCAAGATGACGAAGCCAAAGCCATCATCTTGTTATGTTCTTTACCTAACAGCTGGGATCCTGTAGTTACAACTGTAAGCACTTCAAACTCCACAAAGACAAAGCTGGCCTATGACGAAGTTGTTTCCACCTTACTAAGTGAAGACATGAGAAGATGGAACAAAGACTCCTCATTTAGTGATGCTCTCACCATGGTCAACACCAAGTGAAGGGGAAGAAGCCATCATAGAGGTAATAATGATTACAATCACAGGAAATCAAGATCACCCAATCGATCAAGGTCAAGAGGTAGGAATGGAGAGTGCTGGTTTTATGGTAAACCCGACCACACAAAAAAAAAAATTCAAGCTTACAAGAAAGCACAAGGAAAATTGAGAAATATTGAAGCAAATACAACCTATGAGAAAGATGAAACCATTTTAATTATTTCTACAAGTGACTCAAAATCAGATTCTTGGGTGATAGATTTTGGAGCCTCCTTCCATGCCACTTCATGTATGGATTGTTTCACAAATTACCTTGAAGGACAATTTGGAGCGGTATTTCTTAGAGACAAAAAATCTTGTGAAATAGTTGGCAAAGGTGACACTTTGTTATAGCTAGAAGATAAAGGAAAATGATTGCTAAAATATGTTCACCATGTTCCCAAATTAAGCTAAAATTTGATTTCTATTAGTCATATTTTTGCAAAAGGATATTTTCCATCCTTACATTCGGATACTTGGAAAGTCACCAAGGGTTAAAGGATCATTGCCAAGGGAAATAAAGTTGGTAATCTTTACCTTCTTTAAAAGCCTATTGAATTAGGGGTTGTTATGACAGTCATGGGTAGTGATACAACACTTTGGCATCAAAGATTAGGCCACATGAGCAAAAAGGGCCTTGAGGTAATGCTCAAAAGGGATCAACTAATGGCTCTCCAATTAGCAAACTTGGAGTTTTGTGAACATTTCCTTTATGGAAAGAAAAAGTGGGTCAGCTTCTTGAAAGATGGACATGATCTGAAGGAAAAACCATTGGAACTTGTACACTCCAATGTCTTTGGTCCCATCAAGGTAAGTTCCTTAGGAGGTGCAAAGTTTTTTGTTATTTTCCTTGATGATTGTGCTAGGAAAGTATGGATATGTATGATGGCCAATAAATTTGAAGTATTTTCTAAGTTCAAAGTTTTCAAAGCTCTTGTTGAAAACCAAAGAGGTCACAAGATTAAATGTTTGAAAACAAATAATGGAGGTGAGTTTTATTCACTAGAGTTCAAAAATTATTGTCTAGATAATGGTATTCGTAGGGCGAAAGTTGTCCCCTACACCCCTCAAAAAAATGGGGTAGCAGAAAGACTCAACAAGACAATAATGGAGAAAGCTTGATGTATACTTTCAAATACAAGTTTGTGAAAAGAATTTTGGTCTTGTAAATAATCTTGTCTAAAAGGAAAATGAAAAAACTAATCATGTACACATAATGGAAGAAATGAGGACTCAATGGCAATCCCCAATCACCCCTTTTTTCTCATTATTGTAAAATATAAATCCATTCCATATGTGATAAAAGAAAAATGAGGCATGTGTGTTTTTGAGCTTCACTTCTCTTCTATTTTTAACTGGTTAATTTTTTTTTATTGTTTTATTTGTTTCATTTCTCTCCCCTTGTATATTTTGGTTGAACCCCTTGTGATCACAAGTGGGGACATGAATAGAGTTGATCTAAAATCCTATAAGAAGTGGAAGAATGACCATGTCATTTGAGGAAATCTTTATGTAGGTGGTGTCAGTCCCTTCATTTAGAAATTTCATGGATTTGATCCAATTATCCCCTAAGGCTCCATGAAAGGGTTGAAGAATGGTACTCTATCTATGTATAAGATGATTATTTTGGAGCAGTTAATTGTAGAGGTTTGCGGTATCTCCAGTGATGCCAAAAATAATTATAGGCACCATAAAGGATATGAGGATAGAACTTATTTTTTCTTTTAAAATGAACAAATGGAGAAGGTGAAAATAATTAATCATATGGTTATGACTATGGAACTGTCAAACTCCTATGATAAAATATGGTTGAAGTGATAATAAAGTAGTTTTTCTTGATTAGCATATATCTAGGCTCTTTGGTCACCATTTTATTTTGTTAAACCATTTTTTACATAAATTTGTATTGTCATTTTTTGTTTTACTTATTATATTATATTTCTATAAACCTTAATGATTGTATGGTATAAAAAGGAAGTGGGGGAGAATCAGGATACACGAGTGATTTGTCCTCCTTATCTTGATGGACAATCTAAAGGAAAATGTCCCAATAAGCTCAAGTGGGACTTTAGTGGTAAGTAAGTGAAATAATCCTTTGTTATCATTCTTATAATTAAATGAACTTGGATAAAATTATTTTTGTGATGCAAGATAAATGACTAAATAAATATGAGCAATTTTGGAAAAGATAGACTAACTAAAAAATAGACACTAAGCTATAGTGACCTAAAATTAAAACTCAAAAATACTAAGATGTGATTTAAATATGAGCTAGATTTTTCAAGTACAAAATTCCTTGGGATTTTTAATCTTAAGAATAAGAAGCCCATATCTTATTACTCTTAGAAAATTTTCATCAGCTTTGACAATTAATCGCACAGATCGTGTCATTTTGAAATTATGTCTCAAAAGTTTTAACATCCCTACTTGCACACAAAAAAGGGGGAAATTATTGTGGAGAGGGTTTTCCTTGCTCAAACCCCTATTTAGGAATCAACCTTGATAATTAATTAATATTATATGGAGGAAAGTAAATATGGAGTTAAATATTAGATCTACCTTTCCAATACCTTCATGTATAGATATTGAGGTTGTGTATATTCATGAAGATGCTTAAATGTTGTTTCAATTATAGTGTTTGACCTTGTCACTCCTAGAGTGTCACTTTATCTAGATGAAGAATGAATTTGGATAGACAAAGGATTGTTGATTTCTTTAAAACTCCTCTACTTTTCCATAATGAGAGGGAAATTTTATAAAATGGAGAAGATTGCTTTCCACCTTCAAAATTCCTTGGATGCTTTGAGAAATACAAGATATTAGAGGATTTCCTTAAAATATTGAACTTGAATGGTTTATTTCTTCAATTCTTACTTGTAGTTGATAACAATTGATCTTGGTTATGCTTACTAAAATGAGGAGGGATAAGATGTTTATATAACTCATCACATGTTTCAAGATTCAAAATTGAAAATTCTCTAGAATTGTGTTCCTAGGAACATAAAGCTTTGGCCATTATTTAATTGAGAATTTTAAAGAGAAAGTTGGGAATATTAGGTAGATATCAAATCAAGGAGATATAGGTAAATGGACCAAGCATAACAAACATGAATTATTGAAAAGTCAAAATGGGGCCTAACTGATCATCCAAATATGAATGCTAACATTTTTGTACAATATAATGATCATTTAGATGAATTCCAATTCCCTAATCCTCCATGAGGGCCTTTTCTTACTCATTATTTAGTATATTAAAAAAACCAATTTCTCTTAAATCCTTCGAGCATAAATGTAAAATGGAGTGTGCCCAATTTGTCACATTTCACTACTCTAGCTTGTCTATTAATTTAGAGGATGAAGTTTTAGATAAAGAGTATTGTTTCCATTTTTAAGTTAGCCAAAATTTGAAGAAGAAAGACAAAAAAAGTATGTAGGCCTTCATGGTCCAATAGTTTTGAAACTAATGGTGATGATGAGTAGTGTGCCTAATTTCCTTAACTCCTAGCCCAATAATGGTGAGGAAGGAAAAGGCCCAGTGCTAAACTTACCTTTGATATGGAAAATTTGCTAAATATGGAACAGAGTTCAAAAGTAGTATGTGGAATATTCTAGAATGAGAAACCCTAATTAGGTTATTAAGTAGAAAATGGTAAAGAAAGACAGAATAGGGAAAGGAAGAGGAGGTGCAGTACAATTGTAAGAATTTATTGGAAAAAAGGTTATCATAAGAGGAATAATGAGTTGTCGAAAGAGGAACAATGACATATTAGAGGAGGATTAGCGAGCTGAAGTAACGGACCTATCAAGCAAGAGAAAGGTAAGTACAAGTCAATTCCTAATCATTTGATTAGTAAGATTGTAAAATCCTTTTTTAGCATGAATTCTAATGATATTCCTATGGGGGAGTATCCTATCATTGCTAGAGAATTGGACAGATAGTTAGAATGGATATATGTTACATTCATGACCATGTTTGTGATTGATGTTAGCATACTAGTTACTCTGTGAAGACTAGCAAAGTAGTAGATAGAGATTGAGATAGCACATTTCAAGAATTGAAAATGAGGCTATGCATAGTTGAGGACATGTACTACAAAGTGTCTTGACGATACAGATAAGCATGCATGCAAAAAGTAGAAGACCGGTAACAATTATTAGAGATTTATTGAAGATAGTATACTAGCAGATTTTTTGAGAACTTCTTTGTAGAGATTGGATCGCATATCCTTACAAAGATAGAATTTGGTCGGCCAGAGTTAGATAGAGGTAATTGTTCACCGCCCCCCAAATAATCTTGGTGAACTTTACTTTCTAACAACTTTAACAAGGTAGTTTTTTACATGACTTAGGAAATTCTATTTTGAATTCATTACGTAAATCCTCTAATCGTTTGAGCATGGTATTAGTGGGATTGAATCTCTTAACAATGTAGTCTTTAGTAAGACTTTTGATACTCTTAGAAATGTATTAGACACTTTTAACAAAGTGTAGCCATTGAGAAGATGACATTATTGTAAAGCTCAGATTAACCAAGAACCTTCTTACTACAGTGATAAGTTGAGGGTATCATCTCCATTATAGTTTTTTCCTCTAACCAAGAGTTTTCTACAAAACCAAAATCAGTATCTTGCATGTTTCATGTTTATGGTTTGAATTCCTATTGTATTTTATTTCTAGAACTCATTAACTATCAATTTAAAGAAGAAACAAACTAATGTTATAAGTTAAATGTTTAACATGATTATCAATTAGAAGGAGGTAAGTGTTTAGGAGAAATAAAAAGTGAAGTACTGATATATTCACCCCCCTCCCTCCTCTGAGTGACTCTCCATACTTTTAGTTACCAATAATTGGTATTAGAGCTTTTGGTTTTGAAGAAAATTTTAACAACTTAAAAGTAAGTTTGGGACAATGGCTACCTAAAAATATCAAAGAGACTTGCAAGAAACCTTGCATGATGCAAACAAACAAATTTTTATACTAAAAGGAAAATTGAGGTCCTCTTTTGCAAAAAGAAAGGAACTTATTAAAAAGCTACAAATTAATCTGGATGACTTGGACAAACTATCTAAAGGAATTTCCAATTATGAGGAAGTTTAAAGGAAAAGAATGATGAGGTATTTGAGAAAAATTAAGGACTTAAAGAAAAGATCTATCTAATAAGAAAAGATCAAAATTTTGAAGCCATTAGGTTAACGAAACTACTAGATAAAGTGGAAACCCTTGAAAGTGAGACAAATGATGTTGCAATGAGATATTAGGATACCTTGGAGACAATGACTAGAAAAGCCTTGGTCATAGAAAGAAAATGAAATGCCCTAATCGACAAAATTAGTGAAAGAAGTCAAAATCTTGAAAATGAAAATGAAAAATTGAACAAGGGAATCAATGAGTTGGGTAATGAGTTAAAAGTTCAAAAGGAAATAAATGTTAGACTGAAAAAGTTTGAAGAAAGCATGACAGAATTGGACACACTATTGATAGAGAAAAAGGAATAAATGTCTACTGATAAGACCAATATCAAAAACATCACAAAAGAAAAAGGTGAATCATCAAACTATGTGGAATCTATAGAAAAAGAAAAGGAAACTGATAAAGTAATATGTGGAGAACATGGTCATTTATAGGATGTAATTATAAGCCAGAAACTGTAATGAAGGTATCATTCAATGGCCACTGCTTCAAGAGCAATAAGTATAGACATAAAGCTCATGAGTGTGGGACAAGAAAATATGGAATGATGAAAATCATAAATTTTTAAAACTACTATTATAATTGCAATCAAAATCAACATAAGGCAAAGAAATGTAAACCTAGAACACCAACAACTTGTAGGATTGAGTATTTTCTAGAAGACTTCGGAGCTAAACTTGTGAATTTCTATGAATATGGAGGAAAGGGACATAGAACATCTAAGTGTAGATTAGGAATATCACGTCCTTGAAGGTCATTGAAATTTCCATGTTACTTTTTCTTGCAATATGGACACTCCACCTACAACCACTAATATTGGTGTAGTGACAAAAATAACTAAATTGGAAAGGGTAAAGAAACTATAAACAAACAACAAGTGAGGAGAAAGATGTAAAGATTATGGGTAAGAAAAGGTGAAGAAACTACTACCACTGAGGAACTATTATCAGACAACATGGGAACTTCATCTGCAAACTAATCAGGTAAGCATTAACCTAGGACACAAAGCTATGAATGATTTTTTATAAAGTCTATATAAGAAAAAGTAGAAGATTATCAGCAAGAGTATAATAGCAATTGGTGAAGTAAAAAATTATGTTATTAGTTGAAAAGGACAGTTAATTACTATTGGCTAGAATTTAATATTGGGTACACTAACTATTAAATTAAAATGACTATAAGTAAAGGAAAAGCCTCCAAAAGTTTTCATACCAAAGCTACAAGTAAATATAAAGAGAAAAAAGGAAGCAAGTGAAAAAGTGAAAGAGAAAAATAGTAATCTAAGAATTTGAAAGAATGCAACATGGAAGGAAGGAATGTGTTGATAAGATGATATAATGAAGAAGAACCACAATACAATATGTGTTTGTCAAGGCTCAAGCATCTATCAAGTAATGGAGTGTTATCACAAATAATTGAAGAATTACTATTGACAAAGGATGTAATTGGATATCTTCAAAGAAATCAAGTTGAATTTGGAAATGAAGAAATTAGGGTGTCATACGAAGAACTGCTTAACACCAAGGAACCACAAAGTGATGAATTCAATCTAGCGCATATTGTTCACCTACCTAAAAAAATTGACAAAGAATGTATTAAAATTGTACTTATCATGATGCAAGGACAATATATATGGCTAGAAAATGGAAAAGCATAGATTGCCAAAGAAATTATAAGTGCAGTTATAGGACTACCAAAAAATATACGCACATGTATAAAAGATCTAGACTCTAAAATTCAAGTTGATGGACTGGTTAGATATAAGACAAATCAAAAAATATTTGATGCAAGATCAATCAAGGAAAGAGGCATAAGGTTTGCTTCTCTAGTGATTGGATATAAAACTACAAGATCTATCAGGCTAAACAAGCTGATAAAATACTAGGAGAAGCCATACAAGTAGTATATGAAATTATTGTTGAAGGAAGAAAGTTCAATCTATGTGTGATGCTAAGATATCAATTGATAATGAATCTACAAAAAATTAAGAAACGAGGACTATGGTATGGATGTTTATTGGTTAATATATATTTCTTTGTTCAAAATTATTCTCCTATTACATAAAATGTGAACTAGTTAGTTGATGAGATGATTGTGTACCAAATAAAGAGGTTTATTGAAATATTATCAGAGAAATTACAATCATCTAATGTGGTTTCACTTTAGAGGATTACAAGAGAAAATGAACAAAATAAATAGGATTCCATTACAAGTCGTAAATAAGTACAAAAAGGGTACTTATTTTCTAGAAAGTACACATTCATGCATTATGAAAGTTGTAGAACCTAGATTGGTGTGGGTAACTCTAGTTGGCTATGAAGTATCAAATAATAAACTAGAATTGGTAATTGAGATAATATTGAATGAAGCAAAGGATGAAGGAATTGAAATATTTGGAACATATGAAGAGAATTATAAGAAAGTAATTATGGAAGAAAAGATAAAGAAGCAAGAAACAAAGTGTAGAACGAAAACACATGAGATAAACATGATCAGCAATAGAATGAGCCAAAAGAAGAACATGAAGTCAAACTAATGGAAGATCATGTAGGAAAGCACACTAAGACAAGTGGTAGAAACATAATTAGTTATGAGGTAACCAACAAGAAAACTAGAACAAACTGTTGAGGAGTTGGTACGGGGAATAAAGGAGTATGGAAGTATTGGAGACATATCAAACTAAAATTTTGGGAAGTGGAGTGAAGAAGAAAAGTTAGCATTTGAAGAAGCTAATGTATTCTATACACAAATTTTCATATTATCCAAGTAAGTTAGAAATAAAAATTCTAACAGAATTGTACTATGGAATCCTAGTCAAGTGGCACAATGCAAATAAATTGGAAAGAGACAGTTGAGAGAGAATATTGCATTTAGTAAAGTTGGATGTGTTAGTTAGAGAGATAAATAAGTTACTAGACAAACATGAGAAGAAATTTTTAATCAACTATTGAAAGATCAAAATCCTTGCAAGTGTGGTTAAAGATGTTGAAGAAGATAGTAAAAGAATGTGGAATATCATCTTTCATATCATAGGTACTACTACAGGGGAAGAACCATTGATTGGAATAATCTATGATTTAAATGAGAAGCTTAGTGAACACTGACCTTACAGGTGAAGATAGCACTCTAGAGAGTGAGTATGAAGGTATAGTAAGCATAGAATCAGAAGAGGAATGGTGAGAAGAAATTGGAGGAAACGAAGAAATAAATAAAAATTGTGAAGGCAAGAAGTGTGAGATGCTTGAAGGAGTAAACAAGGAACAAGGAAGGAAAGTTGAAGCAAAAACAAAAGATATTGATAAGGCTACTATGTTGGACTAATGACCTCTAAGCAGGAACAAGGTAAAAAAGTGAGAAATATACAAAGATGACATGAATATTTAGAAGAGCATGTTGCAAGAACATTGCAAGATATGACACAAGTCACCGAAGCTATGGGAAAAAGGAAAAGCGTTGAAGAAGATGAAGAAGAAGAAATCAATGCTAGAGCTGAATTTAAGATATTAAAGAGACAATGTGTTGAATTGCATCATGAAGATAGGAAGCTTTACGCAAGAAGACTATAGAAATAGAAGATTTACTAAGAAGAATGGAGGACAAGCAAAGAAAGAAGATAGTTAAGAGAACATTGAATGCATTATCTCATCTACTACCAAAAATCAAATTTGATAAGGAAATAGGAAGTGGAAGATAGTTGTAGACATTTTTGGGAATAATAGAAAATGATCAATCTACTAAGGAGGAATTGATTGCAAAGCTACAACAAGGAACTGATAAGGATAGACTAACTGGATTGATTAACTTGTTATCAGAAAAATAGAATGACTTGAAAAATGCAATAGTAGAAGGATTAAAAGATATGCAGACAATTCTAATGATGACAAGTGACATTGATGAGAATTCTTACAAGTTATCATTCTATATGAATCTCATGCAATATAAAATGGAGTTGAATGATGTATTCTTGGATGAATTATCAATTGGAACAACTACAAATACACTTGAGAAGATAATCAAGGTCAAAGGTCACATCGCAAGTATATCAAATTTATAAGACAAATAGAGTTCCACAATGGTGAGTATAACAAGTGCAATGCAATACATAGATTCTACAAAGTAAAGGACACAGTAATAATGATGTCTTTGGCATTGTTGTCAAAGGGGGAGAAGTTTGGAGAAGTTGGGAGAAGATCAAGAGAAGTTTGACAATCAAAGTACGCAATATGAAGGTTATGATGAAAGGGGGAGAAAATAGAAAAAAGAAAGCAATTAGGAGTATTAAGGTGAACTCATACAAATAGAGTACTGACATTGTTTCTATATACAATGTTTTTCCACTAATGTCAAAGGGGGAGATTGTTACTAAGGACAAAACCCTACATACTCTTGTTAGCATGGTTTTACTAATGTTGTCATTGTTGGTCAAGACTTTATGTTATGTTGTATAATGAAAGTGTTAGCGAAGTAATACATGTTATCGATAACATATCAAGACATAGCATATCAATGAAGCTAAAGATGGGAAATAGATCAAGAGAAGTGTGTGGAAAATTCTAGAATGGGAAGGCCTAATTAGATTATTAACTAGAAAAAATAAAAAGAGAATGGAGAAAGGAAGAGGAAATGCAGTATTATTGTAGGCAGTTATTAGCAAAAAGACAATGAGCTATTAGAAGGGGAACAATGGGTTATCATAAGAGGATTAGTGAGTTGATGTAGCAGGCCTATTGAGCAAGAGAAAAGAAAGTACATGTCAATTTCTTGTTGTCTATACCTAATCAGTTGATCAACAAGATTATAAAATCCTTTAACAAGGTAGTCTTTAACAGGATTTTTGAAGTTATATTTTGAACTCATTATAACACTATATTAGTAGGATTAAATCTCTTAACAAAGTATTAATTAATAGGATTGTTGATACTCTTATCAAGGTATTAAATAGTTTTAGCCAAAGTGTAGTCATTCAGAAGATGCCATTATTGTAAGGTTCTTAACCAGGCACCTTGTTACTATAGTTCTTAGCAAGATGTCCAAGTTTTGTACAAATTATACACCTCTTTATAGTGTCTCTCTTCCTCATGTGATGTTTTACACAATTTGCTCCAATGTGTCCAAATTCACCATAGTAGTGACATCTACAACATGTGTTGTAATCCCAACCAAATATTATGTTGGGTTCCTCTTCTTGGTCTTGCATTCTAAATATTTATGTCCTTGTTTGTTGTAATTGAAAAACTTTCCCTCAAACATAGTTTTCTCTTTGCATTCACTTGCTCTGTGTCCTAGCTCATTGCAAATGTAACACTTTCCATTGAATTTTGATTTACCATTGCTCCAACATTTGTTTGATGTATGACCTATCTTTCCACAATGATGGAAAGTAGGTCTTTTATTCTTTTGATCTCTGCTGGGACTCAAAATTGAAGCCCTAATTTTGAGTACCATTCTAAAATCAAGCCCTTTAAGCACATTTTAATGCATGTGTACTTGGCTATCCATTTAAGGCCTAAGAGGTGTTTAATGTTTCTAACACCTTGCATTTAGCATATCCATGTGTTTCATGAAGATAAGTTTCCATTCCAAGTCATCCTGTGAAGTTTCGTTTTGAGAAATGTTCAGATTTGCATTTTTGCCAAAGTGTCAAACAGCGATAGGAGGCCTAGTTTGCAATTGAATATCTCACACCCAATAATGTTTCATGATTCTCCACTTTGGGATTGTTTAGTAAGCATATCAAAGAACTTATGTTTCATATTTCAATTCATTTTGACATGTTTTGATTAGGTTTTGAATCCCACAAAATTAGTTGTTTACTATTGTCATGTTGATGTAAATTGTTTAGAATTCAAGGAGGCCTTGTTTGACTAGTTGTAACTTTGACCTAATTGACTAAAATAAGAAAACTCATTTTTCATTTCATTCTAGAGGTCAGATACTTGTTATGTTTCAATTTTGAGCTTATGATGAATCTATTTGGTTAGTTTTTTAATGTGATTCCAAATGTAATTTCTAAAGTTTTACTAGTGTCAAGAAGTGCAGATTGATCAGTACCCCAATTCAAAATGTCATAAATCTGAATCCATGATTGGTGAAATCAAATTTATAGTATCATTGTGTTCTACTCTAAAAATTCTTTAAGTGTGTAATTTTGAAAGTCTTGACAAATCTGTCTACACACTTTCCGAGGTCCATTCCATTTGTGAAAATCCATTTTTTGCCAGTGTTTCTAGTTTCGCAAATCCAAGTAGCCCACTTTGACCACTCGCAATTTTTGCCCTTTTATTCATCCTGAGCCCAAATCATAGATTTATACTCTCCTCATGACAATGATTAGTTTGACCGATTTTCAAAGCCAAAGCTGAGCGTGATTTATTATTTTCTAACATGTTTGCTTGCAGGTAGTTCTGAGAAAGCAACTTTGACAGTCATTATCTTTTGACCTAGATGTCATAATGAGATGAGATCTGACATAATAATAGAATGTAGAACAAAGAGTCAACATGTCAAATCTTAAGACTTGGTCAGGTGTTTTGGTCAGATTTTAAGACCAGTCAAAGGAGCCCCAAGCACAAAATTGATAAGTTGTAGAGAAGTTAGAAAATGAATTTTAAAGTTTTATTCAATGATTGAATTTGATCCTAATCAGTGCCAAGTTTTCATTAGATCGATTTGAGGTATCAGTTGTTTGAAAATGAAAAAAATTTAGTCAGACCCACTTTGGGGCCCGACTAATTCCATCAGATTGGTGAGTTGTTAGAAATTGAAGATGTTTATGAAGGAGGCTATAACAATTCTTTTCATTATGATGTTTTGGCATTATCATTACAAATCAGATTGATATATGGTATCAATAAAAGACATAAAAGGAGATGATTCTTAGTTTGGAATCTTGTTTGCTTTTACGCCATCATGCACCAGAGATCATCTTTTTATATAAAAGGTTGTGAGCAAAAGGGTTTTATATCATTCTTATTATTTTAAAAACAACAAGATGGTGTTGAGTTTTACAATGATACTTGAGATGGGGATGCTCAAATTTTGAGGTCTCCAATACAAAAGAGAGCCAGATTGTAAAGAGGTAGTTGTTCAAATGAAAAGCATTAGCAAGCCCAAGCCCGTGGCATCCCCATCTCCTATGGCGCCAACACCCCGGGAGACCAACCATTGCGAAAGTTTTAAATTTGAGCAAGAGTGCATGGCATTATATCATTGTTTATGAAAGACATTTTATCAATTTGAAAATGTAATAGAATCTTCTAATTATAAGCCACCTTCATCATATTTAAATGTGGGTTGGGGAATGTTGGGAGCACATTTTTTGTTTTACGCTAAAAGCGGCAGATTGAATCTCCCAAACCGTTAGAGCTTTTTCATTTGATTGGATTCAATGTTCGGGTGAAGGTCACTCAGTTGCGGTAGAGAGAAGTGAGAAAGCGTTGAATTTGCAGAAGTGGTAGTTGTGTAAGGCGTTGATTATTGAGCAGTCCATGGCGTAAAGAAAAAATAATGGGGGCTGATGCAATTTGAAGATGTCATTAGCATTGCTTGAAAGTAGAGCATGCAATGAGTTTGTTATGTATATGCAACACCTAAATGGAGCCCGATAAGAGGGAGATGTCAGTCTGCATGGAAGATATTATTCTTCGTTTTCTTTTTATTTAATATTCCCCTATCTTAAATTATTTTATTTAGTTTAATAAATGATTATGTAGAAACACTTTAAATAAAGACCCATTTAATCTTTTTATTTAATATTTCCCCTATCTTAAATTATTTTATTTAGTTTAATAAATGATTATATAGAAACACTTTAAATAAAGTTAATAATTCATGTATTGAGTAGGTTTCACAATTATTTCTAAGATCTCCTTCTTATGATGTTTCTATTCTATTCTATCACTTTAATAAGAAATTTATTTATTTTAATATTTTAATTTTAGTTTACAATATTTATTAATTAACAAACTGTTAATTCAAAGTAAGAACTTGATTTGAATTGATAGTTCTTTATGTTATTGGATGTTTCAATATTGAAATAATATCCTAATTCATATTGTAAATATTAAATGTTTATGTATAAAATTATGAAAGTAAAAAATGAGGCAAACATTTCACAAGAACAATTTTATGCTTTTTGTTTAATTCATGATCTAATTATTTTATTAATGGTTATTTTAGTCCTTAAATTACATTTTTTTCAACCTGTAATGGCTTGTTTGTGTTCTCCTTTGTCTATCATTAGGATCGAACTAATGTTCTTACTAATGGGCCTTGGACACTAGGACAAAACTCAAGAAATATCCTTAACATTTGAAAGAGGAAACCCTATTAGGATTAACCATAGACAAAAATAAAAGTTACATGTAAATATAACCAATCTCAAAAAATAATAAATCACATAGAAGAGAACACAAGACACAAGGATTTAACGTGGTTCACCCAATCCCTAGGCTATTTCCACCAACAACAAGTCCAATATTATTATTATCCAATAATTACAATATGCAACCCCTTATAGCTCAATACCATGCAAGAAGCTACAATATCATCATACATTATGAAATCCCTAACCCTAAGCCATTTTATACAAGCTTTTGCCACTTACAAAGTTAGGTCTAGAATAAGTCATTTAATAGAAAAATAGCAGCTAACACCTTTTACAATATAAGGTCATTTTTTAGCTTTGGAGGTGCTACCCTAAAAACCCCTATGGGGGTGTTTTCCCTCAACCCCATGCTATACTGTGATAAGAAGTACACCCGGGGTGTTGTTGTAGGACCTTGCAAGGGTGCCTACCCCTAAATCCCCATAGAAATAATATGGGAGAAACTGTGCCAAATAAACCTCTGAATCCTATTAGGCTCCACATCACAACAATCCCAAAATAGATCTGGTCGTTGACTTGGGTTGTCATGCTCCTACATGGGTTAGGATGCCTAGTTTTCCTTTAGAGTTTGGGAATAATGAGGAGTTTAAGCGTATTCTCTACTATATATTGATAAGGTCACCTAGACAAAATATCCCCTCTTTTTTGCCAAGATTTTTGTCAACGTGATAGTGAATAAAGTTCTCCTGGAGGAGGTTACTATTGATTCTAAACTGGGTCCTACATTCAACTTTTGTAATATGAAAAAGAAGATTTTTCTACAAATAATGCAAAAGGTTTGGCTATGTGGAGGTGACTTGTGCTCTTCCTTTGGTTAAAAGAGTGACACCCCTTAAGCCCCCAGAGAAAAGGGATGGGAATCTAGATCTATTTTCTTTGAGGTAGGAGGAGACCCTAGGAGATGGTCTTGTAGTGGAGGTAAGGATTAATATTCCCAAGGGCCTAGCTTCCAAGGATCAGGTGATCATCCTTTCCTCCCAAAATTCTCTAGGTGATTCAGGTGACAAGACCCAAGTTTTTGAGAATCAGGGGATTTAATTGATGTCTACAAAGCCTCCAAAGGAGGAGGTGGTTCTTTATGGACCCTAGCCCAATGAAAAATTCTTGATAAGTTGACATGTGCTTCCCATGCTTCTTCTCCTATATGTGTAGGGGTTATTAGTCCTTCAGTCCCAAACCAGGTGCTTGGACTAAAATCATGTATTTCTTTGGTTATTCCTAGACCAACTTCTCTTGGGAGGGGTCATTAAGGGCCTTGATCCTATTAAACTAATTTCTAGTAGGATTTATTCTCCTCATCTTAGGTTCTGGACAATAGGGTACTCTAATTGTGATCTATTTAAAGAGGTTGAATGGATGGTAGTACACAAGAAAAATAAGAAGAAGAATAAAATAGACATTGGAAGGGACAAAAAAGTGGAAAAACCCTTAGGGCTTTCAAGAGGATCTAAAGGAAAGGGGCGCCCTTGGAAGATTTTGGTAAGGGTTGGGGAAGCAATAGGATAGTAGGCTGGTTTTCTTGATTGAGGCTCATGTTGCTGACTAAAACTAGAGCATTTTCCCTTCATATTTTATGGTTAGAATCATTTCTTAGAATTTTTGAGGCCTTAATAGTACCCTCAATAAGCATGTGCTAAAATTATTTTTATTAGAATTTGAAGTTGATATGGTACTCATTCAAGAAACCAAGATGAGTAAAGAAAATTTGGACAAGGTAATGACCCACTTTTGGTTGGGATCCTCATGGGTTTTGAAGGAGTGCCACAAAGATTCTAGAGGGCTGTCATTGTGTGGAATGCTAATAAAATAATGGGTACTCTTTTACACTCTAATGAGAACTCTATCATTTTATCTTGTCATGATAATATTACTAGATGGTACTGGAATTTGGTGAATGTTTATACTTCAAACTCTAGAGGGAAAAGAAAACAAAAATTGGACTACCTTGATAATATTATGAGAAATGGCCAAAATGTAAGATGGATGTTAGCTTGATATTTCATCACCCCTCTCGACCCTTTGGAGAAACTGGGGAGCTCTAAAGATTTCTCAAATAGCGTGGCGAACATGGGTGAATTCTTTCTATCTACTAGTCTGATGGACTTAGACCTTAAAGGGGCAACATTTACTTGGTCGGTCCAATAGAAGAAAAGTCAAAAGAATCATCCAAGTTAGACTGTATACGATGGCGCTCTCATCTAACTGGTCTAATATTGATGATTTCCACTAGGAAGCTAAACCTCATACTAGGTCTAACCATATTGCTATCCTTCTTGAATGAGAATCAAGAAAGAGATGTTCATACCCTTTTAGATTTGAAATCATGTGGCAATACAATGACAAGTTAATGGACTTGATCTATGAATGGTGGAAAACCCTATCTGTTTTAGTTAATGGGGTCCCTTTGGGATTTTTCACCACAGGATTGAACTTAGGAAAGGAGACTCTCTTACTCCATATCTATTTTTTAATTATGGCTGAAGTCCTAAGAAGGAAATTGAACAAACTTAAGCTCTCTAATGCTATTCATGGTGTCAAAGTTGCTTCTAATATCCTTTCATCTACTCACCAACAATTTATGGATGATATTGTTCTTTTTGGTAAAGTTATTTTATTTGAGGCTAAAGCTTGGAAATCCCTTTTAGCTAACTATGCCAAGTTATCTAGACAATACATCAACTTCTAAGAAGAAAAAAAACTTTTCTCTCTAAATACTCTACAAGATGTTCAACTTCTCATTTCTACAAAGCTGGAATTCCATTTTCAAAGTATGCTAGACATGTATCTTGGCATCCCTTTCTCTCTTGAGAAACTTGGTCACCTATTCTAGAATAGTGTTATTGAAAATTTCCAAAGGAAACTAGAATAATGGAAAGGAACACATTTAAGTTTTGTAAGTAAGCTTCTTCTCCTTAAAGTTTGTCTCCAAAGTATCCATGTGTACTTTATGTCTTTCTATTTAATACCAACAAAGGTAGTTGAAGTTCTAGAGAAAATCCAAAAAGTATTTCTCTAGTCTAGAGTGGAAGAAAAGAGGAAGATGGCTCTTGTCAACTAAAATTAGGTGTCTAAACCCAAGGATAAAGGTGGCCTCAGAGTCAAGAGTTTCAAAAGCATGAAGAAAGCTTTGGTCTCTAATTGGGATGGTTGAACTTAGGAGTTAAGGAGTAGACAAAAATGTTATGAGCTAAATACTTATCTTATGGTCCTACCTATCTATATCTAATGAGTTATAATGTTAAACCCCCATTTGGTTATAAGCATAGGAATGGAGCAAAATGGGAATATCAGGGATTACTTTAGTGGCGAATCTTCGCCTTGTCAATCGTCATTTGGCGAATATTTATCATATTTGGGTCCAACCGCGTCGCCTGATATTTATCATATTTGGGTCCAAGGCCTGAGGTGGTCGCCCATTAGTTATCACATGATTGGTCAAAAATATCGGTGCAATCGCCAATGCGATATACAGTTTGGATACATTTATTTTAAACATATCGCCAGCCTTTGCATGATGTTTCTTATTGGCCGATGTTATTTTGCCATTACTGCAACCATATAAATTGTCCCTTGGGTTGGGTGTCGCCAACCATTTTACCAACGTGTGTCGATCACTTGCCCCATTTAGCCAATTATTTCCGACTATAGGCTTGCATCGGAAGGTGCATTTCGCCTGCATTTGACATTCCCGCTTGTTAATCCTGCCTAATTTGCCAACCTAGATTGGACTATAAGAAATTATTATTCTACACAATTCATTATTTTCTAGTCTGGAGACTGGCATTTCTTATTGCTGCCGAACTTTCAGAGTGCTGAGTGCATTGGCCATTGACTCGTGGACCTAGTTTTTGTAAAAGGAAAGTGATTTTTAAATTATTTTGTAAGTGGTACTGGTTATTTTTTTAGTTTCACTGTCCAGTGTCCGCTGGTGACTGGACATCTCACATGCTAAGATAGCCTATAGGTATTAGGTTTGTGAATTATATTGCGTAGTACCGTAGACTATAGTACTGTAGTAGATTAGTAGTAGTACCCTTTTTTTGAGAATGAATCATATTATTTTTATTATATTTAGTCTAAGTAGTTAAGTCTTTTGTTCAACAACTAAGTTGATATTTTTTTGCAGCCTTTATCGATTTTCCATGTCAAACAAGAGGGGTTTGATCCCTAAAATCCAAGAGAGGCCACCATTACCAAAACGCAGAACCATAGCAGCATATTTTGGTGGTGGAGATGTTGGAAACCTACAAGATTCACAAGTTAGATCTCCAGTGGTTACTAAAAAAGGAGATTCATCACAAGTTGGACCCTCAGACAGTATTGAAGTTCAAGTTGGTGAACCTGATATCTCAGTCAAGGATGAACTTGAACAAGATCTGGAGGAACTTCCCCTGAGTAGGGAGTCACAAATTGAAATTATAGAGTTGGAGTCAGTCCCGGACCAGTTGGTTGAGAAAACCAAAAATGATTCCATAAATCAGGTTCATGCACAAAAGGGAAAAAAAGAAAACTGAAATCGAAGAAAGATCGATCTCGTTGGGATCTGTCCAAAAGGAATTTTTAGTTAGAATGGGTCGAAAAGTACCAATCCAAATGATGGTGAGCCTCCTACAGAATGCAGATGTAAGATTTGCATACAGATAACAAAGAAGGAGAAGAGGTTGTAACTTAAAATTGATACTATAGAAAAGCATGTTGGTAAAGTTTACAAGAAGGAAATTATAGATGGAGTCAAAAAATCTATGCTAACTTGAAAAACAAAGGAGAACTGTCTGCATATCAGGAATGCTGAAATATACGAGTTACACTAACAAATACGGGAGAAGCGTTCTGCAGTAAAAGGTTTCATTGAACATTTCATTGGGAAAGCAACAGAAGTGCAAAATATGGGAAAAGTAGTTCAATTAGGTGTGGTCTTTTATATATTGAGTAGAGGAAACCCTATGATGGACTACCCTACAATGATTGCATTATTGCATCTTTTGAAAACTCGAAACTATCTTAACAGTCACTGGTCAGTAAACAGCGGGTGGGAATGGGCTAAATGTCTTGCACAAGTTGAAATAGAAGATATGAAGGAATCTATAAAAAACTTAGATTTCATTGCATTGTCTCTAGATGAAGTTACAGCAATTGATAATACTTCCTGGGTGTGCATACATGTTTATACTGTAAACAATCTTTGTCGTCAACCATTTCTACTATCTGTTGCTAAATTGAATTGTAGTGTGACAGCTGAAAACTTATATGAATTATTGAAGACTACTCTAATTGAATCTAGAGGTTTGGATAGCATGGAGATTTCCAAAAAGTTGGTGTGTGTTGGAGCGGATGGTGCTTCGGTTATGCAAGGTCATAAAGGCGGTCTTTGCAAAAAGATCAAGAATGATTTGGCACCCTATGCTATTTCCATTCATTGCATGGCCCATCGAATGAATCTAGCTTTTGGAATTGTCAGCAATTTTGGTTGTGTAAGTAAAGTGGAATCTCTAATCAAAGAGATTTACCAATACTTCTGTCGAAGTCCAAAACGAGTCCAGGAATTTCAACACTTTGTTGCAGGACTTACTGATGGAAGGAAGCTTCTTAAAGACAATGATACCAGATGGATCTCTTTGGATGGACCAGCGCATCGAGTAATGTCTGAATACCCGTCATTACTTGGACTAATCCACTCTATGCGATACAGATTCCCTCGGCTATATTCAAGCCTAACTAATGTTAAGGTACTCTTAACTTTAGCAACTATTCTCCCCATGCTACAGGACATGAGAAATATTATAAAAAAGGTTCAACAAAGAGCTATGTACATTGCAGAATATAATAAGCTGCGTAAAATTACATGTAGTAGCCTGGATACTCTGTACCAATTATTACCATTAGATGAAACAAAGTTTGCAAAGTGGTTAGAAATCTCAGATTTGAACAATCCTGGGAACTTTTTACATATTGGTGCAAATGATGAGGTATATGCCAGGGTACGTGGAGTTGACATACCAATGCAGTACTACGCCCGCATCAACCCCAACGAAGCAGGAAGTGAAGTTGAATTAGAACCAAAGAAGGTACTTTCACGTGTTACAAGTGAAGCCTTCAAGAAGATCAAAGACTCTGTGCTTGACTCTGTCAAGTGAGTTTGCTACAATCTGTCGTCAAAAATCAGATTCAGATTCCCTCTAGAGGAACTGCTGGAAGAAATGTCAATTTTTTTCCACAATATTGGTCTCTAAACAATCCAACTGATTTTTGAAGAAGGATGACGACTCTGATTCAGCATTTTTGCACACCTAAAGTAATAAATGGAGTCAGCATAAATGAAATTTTAGATGAAACTTGACTGAGAGATCAATCATACTCTTTTGCAAACATAATGAGGGAACAATATGTTGTTATGGAGAACCCAAATGAAGAGGGAGTAGTCACAAAGCTTTGGAAAAACCTTGGTGAGAGCAATCAGTTGAGAGAGGCAATACCAGAATATTTCAAGCTTGCCAATTTATGTTTGACAATGATATTGGGTTTAGTGGAGGATGAGAGAGTTTTCAGTACTTTGGGCTTCCTTAAGTCAAAGGTTAGAAACAAATTAGACAAAAATTTGGATAATTGTCTAAGGCTCTATAATTCTAGGTATGAGGTAGAAATTTTCCCTTATGACAGCGTTGTCAGCATTTGGAGAAAGCGATGTCAAAGAAGAGGGATTGTCAACATTTCAAACACAAGTGGCAGTGGTAGTGGTGGTGGCAGTGGTTCATATTGTGATATTGAAAGTCAAAGCAATGAAGATGATGTTGAATTTGGCATGCATAGTGAGTCTGACGTTGACAGTGAATCTGAAGAAAACACAACAAACAATGAAATGTTATATGCAATAAATGAGGAGGATTCTGATGATAGTGATGCTAAGCCGGTCTAGGAAGAATGGCAACTATAGCAACTTCTCAACCTTCTGTGTGAGTCAAGTAGTAGGCCAGTAGCTCTAATCTAAGACTCTACCTACTAATTAATTATGTAACATGTTTGTAGAAGTTAATTTATAGCCTTCATTCACTGTCCCTTTATAGATGCTTAATTTTATTGATGTTACAAACTTAGTACTTACATGTGGAGATTTTCATTGATTGTATTTTTTTAAAATGTTGAGATTTTCATTGATTCTAGTTTTTTCTTTAAGAAATTGTAACATAATGCATTTAACAGAATAAGCTCCATTTTTTTAAAAATTGTATTATAATTTATAATTACAAATCAGCCTGTAACATAATACATTTAAGTTACGATTGTCAATTGCAAACAATTACAACCCTTTGCAAATGACTCAATGTCAAATTGCAATGACCGTGAATTCCCTTTGGCAGATACAAGGGAGTAGCAATAGATGTACATCAGTTTGTAATTGTATATATGATCAGATATTATTATGTTGGCTCTTGATTCCTGATATGCCATAGTATGCTAGTGCCTGGCTGCGCAACTATCCTGATATGCTGGCTCTTGATTCCTGTAACAATTAACATTAAACAAAGTTGAAATTAAATCCAAAATTTGAAATTAAAGAGCAACAAGTAACAAAACGATTATAGTTCTATCACTTACTAAGTTGTTACAGTGTTACTACTTAGTACTATCAGCTATGACTACCACTGATAGCAACAGTAATAGTTTGAGAAGATGACCCAGCTTCACTGAATTTCTTTAGGGCACTCCATTCTACATCATTTGGAAGCCCCATTTTTTCGAGGTTGTAGCTAATTAGTTGTAGTCTTGTCAACAAAAAATACTTTTGAGAGATAGAATCATATGATAGGAGGAATCTATCTATAGCATCACTCATTGTTGACAGTGGTTTGATGCAACTTGCAATTCCCTCCAGAGTGAATTCCTTAGACAATTCTCCTAAATGAGAATTCATCCTGCCCTGCAAATTTTTCATGTAATTTTTGTTTCCAATGAATGTGCTTTCTGAGTTAGCAGGATTTGGTAATCCAACATTCAGCAAGTTCACTATGGTGTTATTCATCTTCATCAACTCTTTGGAAGCATAATTGAGTGATTCACCAATTTGCGTTACTTCTTCACAATGTTGAGAGACATTAATGGCCATTACACAGGCATCCAAGCAGTTGTTTATTCCATGGTTTGCCAAATCCCTGTCACTGGATCTCTTTACTTTATTGAGAACTTGGTTAGAAAGATCTTTTAAGGAACTCGTGAAGATTTGTCTTTTACCCTGAAAATCATTTTTTACATTTTCAAAGACAACTCTAAGATTGCTATTTAAATCAAGCCATTCAACCAAACCATCACTGATCGTCATTATTTTGTCCCAATTTTCTTGTTTCATAAGCTTAACTGTGTTTATTATAGTATCCTTCACTGATGGTCTTCGGAAGAGGTCATTCTATTTTCTGCCATTACATTCTCCACATTTTTCTTCATTTCAGACATCTCTTTTTCACTCTTTTTCTGCATTTCCTCTAGTTGCCTTTGGCAATCAGTTGATCTCTTCCTCTCATCCTCCAATTTCTTCTTCAAATCTTGGATTTTATTTGCATTAGTTACCTCTTTTTTCTTGTTTTCCTCGAGTTCCCTTTTCAAATCATGGATTGTCTTTGAAGTGGACTCCTCCTTTTTCTTCACACTGTCCAATTCCTTCCTCAAATCATAGAGACTTTGAGTAGACTCCTCTTTCTTCGTGTTCTCCAATTCCTTTCTCAAATCGCAGTTTTGCTTTGCAGCTGACTCCTTTTTTTTCTTTGCATTCTCCAATTCTCTCCTTAATTTTTGGATTGTGTTAGTGCTTGCAGTAACACTAGACTCTATTTTCTTTGCATTCTCCAATTCCTCCTTCAAATCACTGATAGTTTTTGTAGTTGACAACTCTTTTTGTTTCATATTCTCCAATTGGTTATTCAAATTATGGATTGTGTCTGCAGTAGACTCCTCTTTTTTCTTCTCATTCCCCAATTCCTTTTGTAAATTAAAAATCATACTTTCCCTAGACTCCACTTTGTTCTTTTCTTTCTCTCATTCATCCTTCAAAATTTTGTTTTCCTTGGCAGCAGATTCCAGCTCAGTTTTCAATTGATTCATGACCTGTGCACTACTCTCTATAGACTTGAACAACTGTGCAGTAGACGCTTGTTCATTCTTAAGTCTTTTTTGGCACTCATCCAATTCTTTAGTCAAATGTTGCACTTGTTCATTCATCTTTTCTTGTTGGACAATTGCCTCTATAGGAGAAGATTTATTTATCCTGTTTTGCAATTCTTTGAACCTATTGTTTGTTGCTTTCTCCTTCGCCTTCACATTATCAAGGTCTGCCTGTAACTTTTATATTTGCTTTGTAAGCCTTTTGTTTTCCCTCTTCGCTTTCAGAAGTGTAGAGTAGACCATTTTGTTGCTCTCTTTTGATATATTGATTTTGTCAATATTTTTCACTTTTGAGAAATCCATTTGAAGACTAGTAACTTTTATATCATTACGATTTATTACATTTTGTGGTGGATTATTATCTCTTCCCAGGGGCATAACAGCCATGAAGTTCATCATTTCATTGTTTGGATCATATGTTGAAAATATTATGTTAGTAGATCCCTGACATTCGGCAACTACATCACTTTTCAAAGTCTTCATAATTTGCCTATTTCTTTTGCTTGTCTGTTCAAACTTTGATGCAAACTCGTTCAAACTAAAATCTAGGTTTTTTGACACAATTGAGTGTTTGAAAGGTGAACTATCAGTTGTATCGTTGAATGTTGATGCTCCTCCATCTCCAGCTAAACTTTCTCCACCTACAACTATATTTTGAGGATTGCCAACATACTAAAGATGGCCCATTCCAAATCCTGGCATTTTAGGACAATTTTCAGGGTTTTGTACAGAAGCCACTGGTGCATACATTGCTGAAGTAACTGCTAACATTTATTGCAGTGTAATTGTCATAAGTTTTTGCTTTTTTGCACAAGGTTCATCCATGATAGTGCCAGTGTCAGTGCTAGTGCCAGTGGGATCAACTACAACTGGATTTGAAGATTTAATGAATAATGTGTTGGGATGACCTTTAGAAGCAGAAGTATAATGTTTTTTGCCCTTTTTAGATGAATCATCTTCAATCTTAGAGCTTCCAATGATTGGTTTGCTTCCTCTTTTGGGTGGGTCTGGTACTGGAACTGGATTCCAAATCCCATCACCACTTGCACCAATGAGCCCTATACCTGCATAACCCATTTTTTGTATCATAGTTGCTCCTTTACCATACGTTTGTTTAATAGAATCACTCATTTAAAGTTTAATAATATCTCTACCCCTAGTTGACCTGGAATCCTCAATACCTTGAATGTCAGCATCAAACTAGAGGTCCTCCTATCTTTGAATATCATTGTCACTGCAAGTCTCAAGTTGATATAGTACAGTTGGATGCTCTTTTTCCTAATAAGTGCTGAAAAGGTCATCCTCGTCAATTTCCTCAAAATTTGATGATGTCTTTGGTTCACCCAAATTTTGCCTCATTTTCCAAAACTCAGTTGTCTTGGTTTGACACCACATTTCAGATGTGCATGCCTCTTTAATTGCTTTCGGCATAGACTTCTTAGAAGGTTCAAGTGCTTTCTCATAGAAATTTAAGTATGTCAGAGGCCCTGATTTGTGTGACTCTGATATGTGCAATGTCATAATTTGGGATGACAGCTATTGCATTGAAATATTATTCTCTGTTGCATGTTTCTCCATCTCTTTCTTAACCTCATCCCACGAATCCTTGTTTTTTAACTTTTCTATCAATGGCATCTCCTGGTGTTGATATTTTCTCACAGAGTTTACATTGGGAATAAGTCTTGTTTTTATTATGTTCAGTGGATCATAATTCTAGTGACTAACAAAATGAAAGCCAAAAAAAGTTACCAAATCATTTGCCACTTTGAAAGCCTTTCTCTCAAATGTGAGGCCTCCAATTGCAAAAGGCAAGGAAGGAAATATCGTTTTCTTTTGTTGTCCACTGAAAAGTTCATCTGCACTCTCCATCTGCCTTACATATTCCAGTGCAAAAACCCTTTCTGTAACATGCATTAGAAGTTTGCAGGGTTCAACCACTGAACCATAAAACCTTAAGGCAGTGTACTCTTCCATGAAGAACCAGTCAGCCAATTGAATCTGACTTCCTAATTGAATGCAATCTTTACAAGACACAGGCAATCTAAGCATTGTAGTGCCTATGATTTTTTGGTAAATAGGTGCCAAAAAGAAGTCTACAAAATGGTTGTTGTTTTTATTGTTAGCAGTCACCCTCATCTTATGTGTCCACTCATATACTGGACTTGGTGTCTCTGATTTCTTCTGGGTTTTCTCATCAAACTTATAGACCTCAATATCAAGCTTGTTGTTCTCTGTCTCAAATATTGGGCGATGCTTTGCTAAAAGAAGGTAGCACAAGTAACTTGTGAACCTAAATGTCTTCGTCTTGCCTGTAGTTGTACTTTGTTTAATCATTAGTAATTGTTGTTGCATAGATTCAACAATGTACCAAACAAAATCATATCTTACTGCTACATTGTCAACTAACTGGCCTCGAAAATGGATATTATAAATCATTTCAAGAACACTGGCCCCCACTTCCTTGTTACTGTCCAATCCCAGGCAAAATGATAACAAAGAAATAGTATTCTGAACCCATGGCACAAAAATATCATACTAATAAGGAGGCTTATGGTCTTTGTCCAGTGTAACAGTAATACTACTAGTGGATGCTGAGGGTATTAAACCCTTAATATATGAATCTTGAAAACTTCTTTCCAGCTTGTCATAAGCCTGAGCTAGTTTATCCAAGTCAATGCACTCATTAGAGCTTTCTGTTCTAAACCCTAACCCTAGGTCTAACAAAGTGAAAAATTCAGTCTCAGTTATTGATAAAATTTCCTCCTAAGTGTTTTGGTTTACAATTGTTTTTCTATTTTCATCATAATTCTGAGCGCATAGCATTATAATTTCAGGGCAAGGGAATACTTCGGGTGTAGCGAGGTTTTCTAATCCAGTAACCAGAGCAGCTAGTTTATTTGTATATGCACCAATACTGCTGTTATATTTGTAATAAATTCTCCCCTTCTAGGGATCTTTCCACTTACTAAACAATGAATGTCTAATTGCCATGATTCCAAAATCTCCATGGATAACAAGATCAAAAATATCATGACATTCATCGGTGAAACCTAGGGTTTGTAGCACTTGTCTGAGTTGTATAATGGTGTTCTTTTCCTTTATGGGTGCACTTGTTTGAGAGGTTTTTGACTTTGTTTTGCCCATGCCTGGCTGCTACTGGTTATTAGACTTTAGACCCTATTTAAAATAATTGTAAAGTGTAAACCTAAGACAATTAAAATCAAGATTTCTATTGCTGCAAATCACAATGGAATTTTTTTGAAAAAAATTAAATACCTAGAATTGAGATTGGGTCATTGGTGTTGTCGTCTGATACCCAAGTTTCACACTTTTAGTCTTCAGAAACCAGAACACAACTGCCAGTCTTTGAAAATTTAAAATTTGAAAACCCTATGGCTATTCTATTGGACTCTCGTCTAAGTCGTCTTACATTCTAGAACTCTCAACTTCATACTCTAAAAAGGTAATACTTGAAGTTTAATAGTTAAAATGAAAGTAATAAGAAATTAATGGTTTTAACTTTTATGTACAATGTACATCTAACCGTGGTCCGTAATAAATTATCAAGACTCAAAATCAATATTAAATAATGTAGTGATGTACATAAGTTACACGTGTCACGATTCTAGATGCATCTTGGTAGATGGGAAAGCATTCCCCAAATCGGCCCAAAATTCATCTCTGGCTGTCGATCTATAAACTATCAAATGGTTATTATTAAATTTATTATCGTTACTATAGTAATATATTATATTATATTAAATAATATAATATAATGATAATAATAATGACCATCTCAATTTGATTGATCGAGATTCATCCCGGGCCGTCGATGACTCCAAAATTATTATTATTATTATTATATTATTATTATTATTATACCATATAATATTTATATAATATAATATAATATTATTTTTATTATAATATAATATAATAATAATAATGACTTGAGTCATTGACGAAATTATTATTATTATTATTTATATAATAATTATTGACTCGAGTTATCGACGGCCCGGGAGGAATTTCGAGCCGATTTGGGGAATCTTTTTCCATCTGCCCAGATTCATCCAAAATCGTGACACGTGTCACGATTCCAGATGAATTTGGGCAGATGGGAAAAGATTCCCCAAATCGACCCGAAATTCCTCCCGAGCCGTCGATGACTCGATGGTTCTAACTTCTTATTATTATTATTATTATTATTTATATAATATAATAATAATATTTATTATTATAATTATAATTATAATATTATTATTATACCATATAATATTTATATAATGTAATAATAATAATAATATTAATGACTCGAGTCATCGATGAAATTATTATTATTACTATTATTAATATTTATATAATAATATAATATTTATATTATATAAATATTAATAATAATAATAATATTTATATTATATAAATATTAATAATCACATAATATTATATAAATATTAATAATAATAATAATAATAATTCCACATAATATTATATAAATATTAATAATAAAATAATAATAATAATAATTTCGTTGATGACTCGAGTCATTATTATTATTATTACATTATATAAATATTATATGGTATAATATTATTATTATAATAAATATTGTTATTATATAAATATTATTAATAATAATAATATTATATTATATAAATAATAATAATAATAATAATAATTTCATTGATGACTCGAGTCATTATTATTATTATTATTATTACATTATATAAATATTAAATGGTATAATAATATTATTATTATTATTATTATTATAAATATTATAATTATATAAATATTATTAATAATAATAATATAATATTATATAAATAATAATAATAATAATAATTTTGTTGATGACTCGAGTCATTTATTATTATTATTACATTATATAAATATTATATGGTATAATATTATTATTATTATTATATAAATATTATTATTATATTATATAAATATTAATAATAATAATAATAAGAATTATCGAGTCATCGACGACCCGGGAGGAATTTCAGGCCGATTTGGGGAATCTTTTCCCATCTGCCCAGATTCATCTGGAATCATGACACGTGTCACGATTCCGGATGAATCTGGGCAGATGAGAAAAGATTCCCCAAATCGGCCCGAAATTTCTCTTGGGGCGTCGATGACTCGAGTCATTATTATTATTATTATATTATATAAATATTATATGTTATAGTTATTTATTATATAATAGAACATATACTATAATATAATATAATATAATTATAGTCATATGATATAATCTTAACCATATAATAAAATATAAATATAACCATGTAATATAATATAATAATATAATATAATATAATAATAATAATAAATTTAATAAAATATATAATGACCATCTTAGACAGTAGACTCAATCTGATAGATCGACGGCCCAGGATGAATTTCAGGCCGATTTGGGAAATCTTTTCCCATCTACCCAGATTCATCCAAAATTGTGACACGTGTCACGGAATCCACAATTATCTGAGATGGTCATACTCATTGTTATTATTATTATTATAATATATAAATATTATATGGTTATAAATAATAATTATATTATATTATATTACAGTATAGTATAATTAATTATATTATATGTATATGATATGGTTATAATTACAATTTAAAAATATAATTGCAAATGCTCTATTTTTATTCATATTTATTATTTAGTTTCAAAATTAAAATATAATATAGTTATAATATCTATAAATTATTAAAATTTAACATATATTGAAAATTTTGATAATTGTTTATAAACTATTCTTCATCATTTAAAAGATTTCATAATGAAAAAAAAGTTAGGAATAGGTGACAAGATAGGTATGAAATAAAAATTTGACACATAAATTTGAAACAAACTTACAAAGTCGTAGACTAAGAAGAACAACGATTTGAGATTCGAGAAGCTAAAAACTATTATTTTCATTGATAATATTTTAGACTGTACAATGTACATAATACTGATTCGTAGCTTACATATTCAAAATAACTGATTAAATCACTAATCAGCCTGGTTTTACTATTTCATAATTTACAAAAAAGGGCAAGGCCCAATCCAAAGAAAAATACAGAAATCTTGAAAATATTATTTTGGCAAACTTTTGCCCTAATCAAAACATTTTTTTGCCCCAAAGGGCCAAGGGAACAGGGAACCAGAAAACCAGGGAGGCTGAAAGCATGAGCGGGCTGAGGGGCCGAGGGATTGAAGCCTTTAATCAGAAAGGTCTTCAATTCTGTCTACGAGGAATCTATTGGAGAAGATGATGTCACTGAACTCGTCCAGCCATGTGAAGTTCGTCTCGTTGACATCATCCTCCAACAACAACCATTTCCATAGAAAGTCCCTTCCAATCCGTGCCCACTTTCGATAGCGAGTCAGTTGACGTTCGTTCATGCCGAGCAAGGAAGGATGCTTATGTATAATGCACCCTATGCCTTCCTCCCAGCACTTGTCTGCTACATCTGCAAAAGGGATGCCAATACCTGGCCCCAGTACCTGCTCGGCCAATACAATAATTTTGACATCATCTTCTAAAAATGTTTCCTTAAAAATGTTACGCAGAAGCATCAACATGTCTATTTGCCTGCCTCCAAGGTCGAGAAGAGACGCGACGAAGCGGGAGGTAATATTCGTGGACACACAGTACCTCTTATCATTTCTCAAGAATTCATGGCCAAGTACCATGCATATAGCATGGCGGATAAAAGGACTTTGGCCATCTACCTTGCAAACCATGGCAAGGACATCATCAAGCATTTTTTCCAAAAAGGGCTTTTGCAGAGCCATATCAATGCATTTCAGGCGAATTGGCGTATCCATGACTACGATTCAAGAAACTGAAAACTCTGCAAAGTGCAACTACAAACCAAATTCATATTGAAGAAATTAGAATATGAGAAATGATATTGAAAGAGGAATTGAAGAGCCTATTTATTGGTAGACTACAGTTGCATCTAATTCTTTGGCGTTCGTGATCTTCCATATCTTATCTTTTGTATTCCTATTAATTTTCAAGTGTGTGAAACGCCGAAATATGTTGACATTAATGTTGGACAGTCAATAGTGCATGACATGATTAATGATTTCCATGTAAACTTTTCCACGTGTCTCCATTCTGAAAAATTACGTGCGACTCCAAGTCTTTTCAAGCGAGTGGCCCTGAGATGCATCTACTATCGTTGATCTCTAACTAATCAATGGTCAATAAAACTATTGTATTTACTATTAACGTACCAAAATTGATGATAGTCAACTTGGTAATTATGACACTAACGTAATGATGTTATGACATTATTAATAACACACCTAACATAGTACACAAGTTGAAACTTGAAAGTGACTACTCAGCAGTCAGTACAGTCACTAACCAATACATGGGCAAATTTCACTTTCAGATTAAACAATTTTTCAGTTTACCACTGAAGATTAGCCAAGACCATTATTATTCATTTTCCTACAAAACAAGTAATTCGCCTCTAACATTATTAATTCATTTTTGGCAAGGGAAAAAATAGCCATCATTTATATATCCGTCAGTGAAAAAATATTAATTCGCCACATATAAAATGATTTTTGCTAGGGCAAGAAACAAATTGCCAACATATAATATTTTATTTCACTATATGGAACAAAAAAATTGCCCTCGATATTAAAATTTTCCTACCCCCATGATGTTGGATTCGCCAGCATTTTAGACTTTTTTTCGGGAGGGGTTTCTTAAAGTTATCCCTGGATATTAATCAACCTTCATGGATAACTTAAGTTTTGTATTACTAATTGATAATATGTCTTGCCATAGGGTCAATAACATATTAGAGTTAAAATTTAGGATGAAGGCTCTTTTCTCTACTTATAAAATCTCAACCTAAAGATTGATTGAATAAATATTAGATTGATGCTTAGATTTAGTGGATTTGGATAGATGATTGAGATTGGATCAAATCATATTGTGTTGATTAGGATTTATTGTGAATTGGATTTGAAATGTTTGATTAAGGTCCAATCAAATAGGATTTTAGTGACTTTGATGTAATTTCAACTAGGATGAAGGTGACTTTTCTCCTAATTCCAAAGATAGAATGTAAAAACAATGTCTAGTTGAAAAGTATGTTTGATGTATGGATGCCTAGGATAAGGATGATTGAAAAGAGGTATGATCAAATATTTAGTTAAGTGATGACTATAGATGAAAAGGACTTATATGGGTAAGTCAACAAAATAAATCAAGTTTTTTTATGGATCAAGGTCACAAATCAAGGGCTCCAAAAGGTCTAATAGATCATATGGTAGATAAGGATGGTATATTTCAAATCAAAGTATCAATGCATCTAAAAGGTGTAGATACTAATATACAGTTATGTGTCCTAAGAAATAGCGTAAATTTATAGGTATGGTTTGCAAAGGGAAAATGGTGTTAAATGAGTAGAAAGGTTGCATTTTTTAGGTGCAAGTGTTTATTTGTTAGGCACAAGTGTCAAATAATGTATATGTCAAATTGTAGAGATATGAGTTCAAGGTTATTTATAAGATTCTATTACAATAGGTTTTAGTCCAAAGAGATGGAAATATCAATCCTTGTGCTTAGACATCAAAAATTATAAATTCATTCGATCAATAAAGATGATGATTTGGGGGACTTAAATTTTTGAGATTGAGGTTTGAATAATTTTTGAATGGGTTTCAAGTGTTATTCACAATGGGATAATTATGGGCATATACAGAATGTATGGATAAAATTTGAATATGTACCTCAATTAGGTACACCTATTAAAAATCCTTCATAATTAGAAGATGGATAAACATCTTGTAAACAATCTTGTCTAAAAGGAAAATTAAAAAATTAATCATGTACATGTAATGGAAGAAATGAGGACTCAATGGCAATCCCCAATTACCCTTTTCTCTCATTATTGTAAAATATAAATCCATCCTATATGTGATTAAAAAAATGAGGTATGTGTATATTTTGAGCTTTAATTCCCTTCTATTTTTTATTGGTTAATTTTTTTTTTATTGTTTTACTTGTTTCATTTCTCTTCCCTTCTATATTTTGGTTTAACCCCTTGTGATCACAAGTGGGGACATGAATAGAGTTGATCTGAAATCCTATAAGAAGAGGAAGAATGACCATGTCATTTGAGGAAACCTTTATGTAGGTGGTGTCACTCCCTTCATTTAGAAACTTCATGGATTTGATCCAATTATCCCCTAAGGCTCCATAAAAGGGTTGAAGAATGGTACTCTATCTACGTATAAGATGATTATTTTGGAGGAGTTAATTGTAGAGGTTTGCGATATCTCCAGTGATGCCAAAAATATTTATAGGCACCACAAAGGATATGAGGATAGAACTTATTTTTTCTTTAAAAATGACCAAATGGAGAAGGAGAAAATAATTAATTATATGGTTATGATTGTGGAACTATCAAACTCCTATGGTAAAATATGGTTGATATGATAATAAAGTAGTTTTTCTTGATTAGCATATATCTAGGCTCTTTGGTCACCATTTTATTTTGTTAAACCATTTTTTACATAAATTTGTATTGTCATTATTTATTTTACTTATTATATTATCTTTCTATAAATTGTAATGATTGTATGGTATAAAAAGGAAGTGGGGGAGGATTAGGATACACGTGTGATTTGTCCTCCTTATCTTGATGCCCAATCTAAAGGAAAATGGCCCAATAGCTCAAGTGGGACTTTAGTGGTAAGTGAGTGAAATAATCCTTTGTGATCATTCTTATAATTAAATGAACTTGGATAAAATTATCTTGTGATGCAAGATAAATGACTAAATAAGTATGAGCAATTTTGGAAAAGATAGACTAACTGAAAAATAGACACGAAGCTATAGTGACCTAAAATTAAAACTCAAAAGTACTAAGATGTGATTGAAATATAAGCCAGATTTTTCAAGTGCAAAATTCCTTTGGATTTTAAATCTTGAGAATAATAAGCCCGTATCTTTTTACTCGTAGAAATTTTGCATGAACTTTTTTGTACAATATAATGATCATTTAGATGAATTCCAATTCCCTAATCCTCCATGAGGACCTTTTTTTACTCATTATGTAGTATGTAAAAAAAATCAATTTTTCTTTGTTGGTGTAAATAAGTATTTACTATTTACACTTACTTAATTTTACTTAAGTTAATGCATATTTTTATTATTTATTTATTAGTCACCTAGGAGTATGTGTACTCTTGTGAGTTGTCATGTTGACAACACAGGAGTCCGCACCTCTTTTATGCACATGGTGTCTACAACATAAGAGTTAGCACACTAATTAAGCACATGGTGTCTACAGCATTTCTACTTGAGATACTGTTAGAATTTTTTAGAATAATTGAGAGGGGGGGTGAATCAGTTATCCAAGGTCCAAATGCCCTAATAATACTTTTTCACTACTTTTAATGAATCCATACACTTTTCATCCATCCAAACTTAGTTCAACCATATTAGCAAGTTACAGTAAATCAACATGCAGTAATAAAACATGCAAGATTAACACATGACACAATGATTTACGTGGAAACCCAATTTGGGAAAAACCACCAGTAACATGCTACTTGATTCTCACTCTTCCAAAGTGATGCCCTGTTAAAAGCCTGCCCTGTTAAAGGCTTACAACACACTGTTAAATGTGACCTTGTTAGAGGATTTCACCAAACTGTTAGGAATGGGCCTGATCAAAGGACTTTAGAACATTCACTTGGAATGTCACCCTGTTAAAGGATTTACCTCATGGTTATTAAACCAACCTAAGTCCATAGGATTTAAACTAACTGTTACAATTGCTAAAGAGTAACAATAATGGAATGTTGATCTGATACAACTTACAACATACTTTGCAGATTTCAGATCAATCTTCAGTTCTATCATTTTGCTTGGCTTTAATCACTTCAGCTCTGATAGCCTGTCTTCCTCTCAAGCTTCGTCTCCTTGAGTTTTCTTACTCATCATGACAACGCAATCATATATGGGGTCTTCTTATTGAAATAGAGTAATTATGCTCTCTTTCTCCTTAGCACCTCCTTTAGCACTTCATGCTTTTATGCTTGACCACCTTCTCTAGTTGCTTCATGACCTTATGACTTCTTAAATAGAAATATGGTTTGCCTTTGCCACTCGATTCTCCCTTTCCAAATTTAGGGTTCCAAAATGGATTAGGTAGGATACAATGTATCTACCCTATATCTTGTTCTTATCTAGAAACTTCATCTAGATTCTAGTTGTAATCTCCAAAAAATCTCTACATGGTGTTCTATGCCACCAGCTCATCATTCTTATCTTCCATTTAATTCACATATTTCTAGATAACAACCTTGTCGGCTTAGATCTAGTGAATCTTCAATTTTCAAAATAATGCAGCAACTCGGCATTATTGATTTACTGATGCTCAGCATCTCTGTGTTACTTGGCACTATTAGTTTTTTGATGCTTGGCATCTGTTTCTACTCGGCACTTGGTTTTACTCAGCACCTAAAGTTCACTTGGCATCTGAAGTTCACTTAGCATCTAAAGTTCACTTGACATCTGAAGTTTACTCAGCACTTGAAGTTCACTCGGCATCTGAAATTCACTCAGCATCTAAAGTTTACTCGGCACTTGAAGTTCACTCACTTGACTTTAACTAGGAATCTGTTCGGCACCTACTAGCTTGCTCGGCTCCCTCTCTCTAATGAACTTTAGTTAGGCTTTACAAATGTCTTAGCTAAAACCTTACATCTTTGATATGTTTCAATGTGCCTATTCTCTGTTTCTTTCATCAATACACTATTTCATCAATGACTTAGCTGATCCTTGTACTTCATTACAACATCATAACTTCAACCTTTCTCTAGGTGTTCTAGTTACAGCTTATTGATTGCCTCTTCCTTGTCAATGAACCACTTGATAATATTTGGATCACTAAAGCAATTATCATTCCCGCAAGTAGCAAGTTTGACATCAATGACAAAACAATGAATGAGAACATTCTTTACAAGTTCCATATGATTATTTCAACAATTTTCCTCATGATCTTTTCAATCATTTCCAACAATCTCCCTCTTTGGCATTGATGGCAAAACCAAACTAATCAATTAATCAACTTAGTTACCACCAAGATTGTATACGTTGTTTGCTATTGTCTGCTACTTTTTTTGGCTGCTACATCTTTACTACTAATCTCATATATATCTTTCAGTTTCTTCATTAATCTCCTTCTTTCATATATATCTCCCTCTTGCTTTGTATTGATCAAGTTTCTGCATATTTCTCCCTCTTTGACATAAATTCCAAAGATGTAGCATCTTTATCATGCAAAATATAAGTTTTGGCTTCTTGATGTCTTCTCCCTCTGTCACCATGCTTGTGACTAATTTGGAGTTTCTGCTCCTGTTGTCATCTTCTGCATCATTCTTCTAATATTTCGATGATTTGTTCATGTTGATGCAGGGCAGCATCCTTGTTGCTTTAAACTACTTGAGTTAGGGGTATTACCCCCAACTTGCCTCTAACATATTCATAAGTATCCTTGGGCAATGGTTTAGTGAAGATATCTGCAGTTTGTTCCTTTGTGTGAATGTATTCCAACTTCACTTGTTTGTCTTCTACCAATTCTCTAACATAATGATACTTGATTGCAATATGCTTGGTTTTTGCATGCATTACTGGATTTTTGGATATGTTTATAGCACTTTTATTATCACAATACAATATCACAGGTTTTGTTACCTCTTATTTCATTCCTTTCAATAGATGTGTGAGCCACACAATGTTTGTGCAATTGACTGCAGCTGCTACATATTCTAATTCTGCAGTGGACTGGGATGTGCATGTTTGTTTCTTGCTAGTTCAAGTAACTAGCCTTTTACCTAAAAATAATGCACCTCCACTTGTGCTTTTTCTGTCATCAATGTTGCCTCCCCAATCTGCATATGTGTATGCATTGAGTTCAAACTTTCCATTCTTTTTGTAGTATAGATCAAAGTTATCAGTTCCTTTAAGATATCTCATTATTCTTTTTACTGCTATGAGATGATTTTCTTTGGGATTAGCAGAGAATCTAGCCACTATTCCAACTGCTAATGCTATGTATGGTCTGCTATGTACAACATATTGTAGTTTTCCAATCATGGATCTGTACATTGTTTGATTGACTTCAGCTGTTTCATCATTTTTGGATAGCTTATTTCCTGTCGCCATTGGTGTGCTGATTGGTTTAGACTCCTCCAATCCAAATGTTTTGAGTATTTCTTTGATATACTTTGATTGTGTCACAAATATACCATGTTTTAGTTGATGTACTTGCAATCCAACAAAAAATTTGATCTCTCCAAACATAGACATTTCAAACTCATGTTTCATTTTGTTAGCAAAGCCTTTGCAAAGCACTTCCTTTCCTCCAAAAACTATGTCATCCACAAAGATTTTAGATACAATAATATCCTTACCTTCTTCTGTTTTGATGTACATGTCATTGTTATAATCTGTTCTTTCAAATCCTATTTGCACTAGATACTTGTGAAGTCTCTCATACCATGCTCTAGGTGCTTGTTTCAGACCATAGAGTGTTTTATGTAATTTACAAACCATATCCCTGTTGTTCTCATCAACAAATCCTTATGGTTGTTCAATGTAGACTTCTTCTTCTAATATACCATTTAGAAAAGCAGACTTTACATCCATCTAATAAACTTTGAAACCTTTATATGCAGCATATGCAAGTAAATTTCTTACTCCTTCCATTCTAGCAATAGGGGCAAATTTTTCCCCATAGTTTAGTCCTTCTTCTTGAGCATAACTCTTGCATACTAGTCTAGCTTTGTTTCTAGTAATCTCACCATTCTCATCTAGCTTGTTCTTGAATACCCACTTGGTGCCTATCACATTTTTGTCAACTGGTCTAGGAACTAAACTCTAGGTTTTGTTCTTCTTTATTTGATCAATCACTTCGTCCATAGCTTTATACCAGTCATCATCTTGTAATGCACCATATACTATTTTAGGTTCAGATTTGCTAATCAAGCATGATTCATGTCTCAGTCTATTCCTTGTCATTGGTCTTGCATCTTTGTCACCAATTATCTGTTCAGCAGGGTGATGTCTTTTTACATATTTGGATAATCTTGGTTCTATCCTTGTTTCCATGTTTGATCTTTCTAATTTAGGGTCACTATGTACTGAGTTGTCAGGTTGTTCTTCATCTATTTCATGTGTACTGACTTTTGAATCAGATTGTACATTTCCTTCATTCTGCAACTTGGCTTCTAAATGCAACTCGGCATTCACTGGTTGTGACTCGGTTGAAATAAATTTTTTTGTTGAGTTTCAATTTGATTGATAGCATCCTCATCAATAGGCATTCCTTCATAAGAATACACAAAGGTTCTATATTCATTCGTTCTCTTTGGTTCTTCAGCTTGGACTTCTGTATGCTCGTCAAAGTTTACATTTGCACTTTCCACAATTTTGTTAGTGTTAGTATTCAAACACTTGTATGCCTTACTTCTAGTGGAGTAACCAAGAAATATGCATTCATCACTTTTTGCATCAAATTTTCCATTTCTAGCATCTTTAAGGATAAAGCACTTGCAACCAAACACTTTGAAATGTTTTACATTGGGTGAGTGACCATACCATAATTCAAAAGGTGTTGTATTTGTACCTTTCTTGACTTGTACTCGATTTAGTGTATGAACAACTACACTTACAACTTCTCTCCAGTACTTTGGAGCAACAATCTTTTCCATCATTAATGTTCTGGCGCAGTCAATCACATATTTTATTTCTTCTTTCAGCAATTCCATTCTGTGGGGGAGTTCTAGGAGTTGATGTTTGTCTTTTGATTCCTTTATCATTACAAAATATCTCGAATTCTTTTGATGTGAATTCACCACCTCTGTCTAATCTCAGGCATTTCAAGCTCTTTCTTGTTTCCTTTTCAACTCTAGCCACATACCGCTTAAACATTTGAAAGGCATCAGATTTTTGTCTTAAGAATATAACAGTCATCATCCTAGAATAGTCATCAACAAAAAACATTATGTATTTATCTCCTCTATAGCTTTATACTTCCATTGGACCACATAAGTCAGTATGAACTAACTCAAGTACTTCTTTAGATGTATAGTTTTTGCTTTTAAAACTTGACTTTGTCATCTTTCCTAGCTGACATTGTTTGCAGATGGTATTATCAGGTTTTTTCAATTTTGGTAAACCTCTGACTTTCTTCATTTTACTAATTTTGATCAGATTGTCAAAGTTGACATGACATAGCCTTTTGTGCCATAACCATTCATCATCAAATTTTGCAACAAAACAAGAGACATCATCCATATCAAGGTAAAACATATTACTTCTTGTTTGATCTCCTTTTCCTATCAGTTTACCATCAGTATCATAGATTTTTGCAATTTTGTTTCCAAACTCTACTTTGCATCCTATATTGCCTAACTGTGAGACACTTAGCAAATTGCAGTTTAATCCTTCAACATAGTATGCATTATCACATGAAATTTATTCTATAAGCTTAATGGAACCTTTTCCTTTTATTTGACATGGAGCATCATTACCGAATCTAACACTATTTCCATCATACTGAGTAAAGTTAACAAACTTACTTTTGTCTCCTGTCATGTGATGTGTGCATCCACTATCTATGATCCATCTGTCATTCTTGTTCATACATGTTACCAGTGTTGTAGGCTCTTCTTCATCAGATTGGTCCTTCATGGCTACATAAACAACTTCATCATCATTATCATCAGAATTTTGTTCAACAATATAACACTTCTTGCCTTTGTCTTTGTAATCTCTCTTATTGTCTTTTCTTCCATATTTGTATTTGTTGCCTTCCTTGTAATCCTTTTTCTGTGTACATCTGGCAACAATATGACCTACTTCATTGCAATTAAAACAAATAATAGGCATCTTGTCTTTGAATTTTCATTTTCCTCTATGAAATCTTCTAGCAAGTAGTGCTTCCAATTGTTCCACATCTTCCTCATCAGTGCTACTGTCACTGGATACATATTTCATCTTTCTTCCCTTTTTTTATTTTACCTATTCAGCATCTTTCAATGATAGCTTGGCCTTGAAAGTAGATTCAACATTCTCAGGTTTGTAGTTGTCCAAGTTAGATAACTCAAATTCAGTGAGTCTACCCACTATACCTTCAAAACTTAGATTGTTTCCTAGTACACATCTTAGTTCTTGTATTGCAGATACTCTAATAGCATAGATAGGGAGCAAGGTTCTTAAGAACTTACTATTAACAGTATCTTCATCCAATTGACCATTCAAACATCTTATTACACTTACCACTTCCTTTATTCTTGTGCCATACTGAGCAGCATTCTCATTTTCCTCCATTTTCATATCATCAAACTTTCCTCTGAGGCTTTCTCTTTTTTCTCTTTGGACATACTAATCTCCTCCATAGATGTCTGATAGGGCTTTCCACATTTTGAATGCAGTGTGACATCCTTTGATATCATCAAATTCAGCATAGTTGAGTGTAGAGGGAATTTCCAACATTGTCTGATTGTGTTCCTATTTGTTTTTCATATCTTTTGTAGTAAGAGTACCAATTGGATCAACATGTTCAGTAATAATTGAATTTTGGGCATAATCTCCTATGGATCCAAGATGTAGCTTCATCAAACTTTTCCATGCAACAAAGTTGTCTTTGTTGAGCTTAGAGACTTCTCTCTTAGACATTTTGATCTTTCCTTCTTATAGTCCCTTTAAACTGAAATAGCAATTTAGCTCTGATACCAATTGTTAGAATTCTTTAGAATAACTGATGGGGGGGGGGGGGATTTGAATCAGTTATCCAAGGTCCAAATGCCCTAATAATACTTTTTCACTACTTTTAATGAATCCATACACTTTTCATCCATCCAAACTTAGTTCAACCATATTAGCAAGTTACAATAAATCAAAATGCAGTAATAAAACATGCAAGATTAACACATGACACAATGATTTACGTGGAAATCCAATTTGGAAAAAACCACCAGTAACATGCTACTTGATTCTCACTCTTCCAAAATGATGCCCTATTAAAAGCCTGCCCTGTTAAAGGCTTACAACACACTATTAAATGTGACCTTGTTAGAGGATTTCACCAAACTGTTAGGAATGGACCTGATCAAAGGACTTTAGAACATTCACTTGGAATATCACCCTATTAAAGGATTTACCTCATGGCTATTAAACCAACCTAAGTCCATAGGATTTAAACTAACTGTTACAATTGCTAGAGAGTAAAAATAATGGAATGTTGATCTGATACAACTTACAACATACTTTGCAGATTTCAGATCAATCTTCAGTTCTATCCTTTTGCTTGGCTTTAATCATTTCAACTCTGACAGCTTGTCTTCCTCTCAAGCTATCTCCTTGAGTTTTCTTACTCATCATGCCAATGCAATCATATCTGGGGTCTTCTTATCGAAACAGAGTAATTGTGCTTTCTTTCTCCTTAGCACCTCCTTTAGCACTTCATGCTTTTATGCTCGACCACCTTCTCCTCTATTTGCTTCATGACCTTATGACTTCTTAAATAGAAATTTTGTTTTCCTTTGTCGCTCGATTCTCCCTTTCCAACTTTAGGGTTTCAAAATGGATTAGGTAGGATACAATGTATCTACCCTATACCTTGTTCTTATCTAGAAACTTCATCTAGATTCCAGTTGTAATCTTCAAAAATGTTCTACATGGTGTTCTGTGCCACTAGCTCATCATTCTTATCTTCCATTTAATTCATAGATTTCTAAATAACAACCTTGTTGGCTTAGATCTAGTGAATCTTCGATTTTCAAAATAATGCAGCAACTCGACATTATTGATTTACTGATGCTCGACATCTCTGTGTCACTCGGCACTATTGGTTTTCTGATGCTCGACATCTGTTTCTGCTCAGCACTTAATTTTACTCGGCACCTGAAGTTCACTCAGAATCTGAAGTTCACTCAGCATTTGAAGTTCACTCGGCATCTGAAGTTCACTCGACACTTGAAGTTCACTCGACATCTGAAATTCACTCAGCATCTGAAGTTTACTCGACACTTGAAGTTCACTCATTCGGCTTTAACTAAGAATCTATTCGGCACCTACTAGCTTTCTCGACTCCCTCTCTCTAATGAACTTTAGTTAGGCTTTACAAATGTCTTAGCTAAAACCTTACATCTTTGATATGTTTCAATGTGCCTATTCTCTATGTCTTTCATCAATACACTATTTCATCAATGACTTAGCTAATCCTTGTACTTCATTACAACATCATAACTTCAACCTTTCTCTAGGTGTTCTAGTTACAGCTTATTGATTGCCTCCTCCTTGTCAATCAACCAATTGATAGTATTTGGATCACTAAAGCACTTATCATTCCCGCAAGTAGCAAGTTTGACATCAATGACAAAACAATGATTGAGAACAGTCTTTACCAGTTTCATATGATTATTTCAACAATTTTCCTCATGATCTTTTCAATCATTTCCAACAGATACACCTTGTCATTCTTATCCTCTCATCTAGAATGATGGATAAGATGTGTGATTAGTTTTCATGCTCATCTTATCTCTTGATTCTTTCTAGAGACATTTTGGGTGCTTCCTGAGAGACCTTTATATACAAGCACTCCTAGTGTGTTTACACATACAATATAGAGCAACGTATGAGGGCATACTCTGATATATTGATCATATCCTTTTTGGTCTACAGTTGTGCTTGTGTTCAAGTTCTACGATCTTGGGTAAATCTTGGCCTAAGGAAAATTCTTGCATGCTATCAAAGCTATACCAAATTCTTACATGGTATCAAAGCTCTTGGAGAATTTATCTTCACATAGTCATTTGAGACCATCTTCTTGCTTCAGCACCTTAGCCTGAATCTAGAGTATCACAAAAATTGGGAGTGTCTAGAGCCAAATCTAACCTCATCATTGCATTTGGAATGTTGATTAGGTGAAATTTGACTATAATTTTGCCTACCCTAGGCATAGTCAAAATTGAGGCAATTTTTTCTCAAAACAGCACCCGAAGGACCAATTTACAGCATTGGTATGATCATTTCAGATCTGTACATTTAATTTTCAAATCTACAATTTTTCATCTACATCTCAACTTTTTTTTTCAGATCTGCATTATTTTTTGGGAAATTTTTTGGCCATCGGGCCATAGGAGAGATTTTTTCCAGGTGAAGCTTCGTGCTTGCTGGTGCAAATCAAATATTTGCATCACATTCAGAAGGTCAAAAAACCTCCAAATTGACTTTTGTTTCAGCAAAATTTCATCAAAATTGGACATCCAAGGTGAAATCTAGAGTCATTTGATTTTTGGAGGCGCGGCGGTGATTCAGGAAAAAAATAACATTGGTGATTTTCAAATAGCGATATCTCCCTCATACAGACTCCTTTTTGCGAGCAATTTTTTTTGTTTTCGGGTAGAATTTTGTGATTTACACATTGATATAGGAAGTTTGAAATCTCTATTCCTAAATGTTTTTGCAACTCAAAAATCCTGATTTTCTAATTTTTGTCACTTCAAATGCTTAGTATGGGCTCATCTGGACACATAATTAGGTTCCATTTTTTTTTTAAAGTGCATTTTTTTGTCTACATTCTAGATCTATAATCAGATTATAGGTTCTATGGACAGAAATACTACTTTCAAAAATAGGCCCTAAATTTGCAAGTGGCTATAGAGTGCCCAAATCATACATTAGGGGGGGTTGATTGATTTGTTTTGCATTTTTGGGGTTACATTGATTAGTCCATCATGGAGGAGGCAGATTTGATTTATTTGACCCTAGACAACTATCAAGAATGGAGACAATTGGCTATCAAATATCTCAGCAGCACAATTCACTACCATATGTGAGAGGACTTACATATGATATTGAGACTTTTTCCTTCATTAGTAGTGTTCTCTTTCTATATACAGATATGGAGGTTTTGGATTCACTTATTGACCTTAAGGCAACTGATCCATATGTTCATTGGATTCTTCTTTGGGAGACGTATGGAGATCCACACATTCCTCCATTCCCAAAAAATTGCATACCTCTAGATGTAGCTGCATCCTCTCTAGATGAGATCACACCTCCAAATGCTCCTATTGCTCTTACTAATCTTGTTCTAGCTACAGATGCTTTAGATTTGGTGCAGTAGGACACTCTAGATCTTCCTACTTTACCTTCATGCAACAACTTCCTTTTTGCCATTGCAGGCTTGTTCATGGAGTCTCACATTGAAGATGTGCGAGACACTATTGATGATATTTGTCTACTCTTTGAGGCAAATGGGTAAAAGCACAAACCTGTGTCACCTTTTATAAAGAAACGTGATATCAGAATGTGACAGTTCAACATTAATGACAGAAAAAATGGTATTTGTGTTTAAAATATGAAGATGATGTAAACTGATGAAATGTGTAGAATTATATGAATTTTATGCCTATAATTTTTATAATTTTTTTGACTAAGAATTTATTCATTTTATTTTATTTTGAAGTCCCTTTTTTAAGTGTAAAAAATATAGGATGTAGTTCCCGTCAAACAAGTATGTGCAAATCATCTTTTTTTGTTCTGATTTGAAAATATTTTATAGATGACATATATAGCTAGTGAACAAAAAAAGAAATTATTATTTTTGATGTATATTTTCTTTGTTATAAGTACTCAAGTTCGACCTTGTCAGAATCCAATAGTTTTTTCCTCCCGTCAAAATTTCTCTCTCAAATCTATACCTTCTTGAAAAAAAATTACATATTCGTGAAGAGGATTCTCTCCTCTAGTGATAAATATAATGTTTTTATTTTTTTGATATGATTTACTATTTTTTTTCCTTTTTTGAGGGAGCATCTTCTAAAATGTTGAAATATTGGCTTATAATATTTTGATAATATAACATATTATAACTAATCAAAAGACTCAAAAATTTATATAATGATGATATTGAATCTGAGATCTATAAAAGGGTATTTTTAGATTTTGAAAAACGTTGAGTTTTGATAGAGAAATGAGATTTGACCAAAATAGGTTTTTGTATCACAAACAGTGACACAGATCTGTGCTTTTACCCAAATAATTCATTCATTTCCACAGTGAGAGATTCATGTACTTCAACATAACAAGGTACACTTTGTCTTCCAGTTCTAGCCTAAGGTGATGACTTCTTGACTGACATTTTAGGTTTGTTCATGGAGTCACACACAGCAGATTTGGAGGACTTCTTTGATGATATTCCACTTCTCTTTGCTAAGGACGATCCTTCTACAGTTGTTGTGAGGGCCCACTCTGACCCTCATGTCCATTCTCTACATGATCAATCTTTACAGGCTAATTTGATTGTGGATCCTTATGTACAGCAATTGCAGGAAGTCTCTTTGTCATTTTAGAAGACTGTTGGATCTTTGAAATAGGTTCTACATCACTCCTTGTTCGATTTGCATTTCTTCTCAACACAATTAGAGGGAACCACCATCAGCATCAACACGGGGTCACTTGGATAGGTTTTAGAGATACCTTACATCATCAAGATTATTTCTACATACAGGGGAAGCATCTCACAAGTACCCTTTCCATTGGTTCTTCCAAAGGGGAGGAACATTACACAGTAGTCATGGACCGGCTTCTACATTGGAGCATTTCTCACTAATTAACACACTACCCTTGGAGGGGAGACTACCTCGTCTCCTTCTTTTCTTTTTTGCAGGGTACTTTTTCCTCTTAGCGGGTTTTTTTCCTTCTCCCATTTCTCCCTTGTATATACTAGATTTATGTCATAATAGGGGGGTCTTGATTACTCCATCCATCCATGCACCCCTTTTCATTTCTCTTTTTGGGGGAGGGTTTTTCCCATGAGGTTTTTCCTCTTTCTCTACTTTATGAGAGATTACATCTCATTATGTACATGGGTACCTAATATAGCCTTGTAGTTTGGACCCATTATGCATTTCATCCTATTTTTTTGTGAACTTAAGTGCATTCCCCTACGTTGCACTTAAGGGGGGGTGTTGGGGTAAATAAGTATTTACTATTTGCACTTACTTAAGTTTACTTAGGTTAATGCATATTTTTATTATTTATTTATTAGTTACCTAGGAGTATACGTACTCTTGTGAGTTTTCATGTTGACAAAATAGGAGTTCGTACCTCTTTTATGTACATGGTGTCTACAACATAGGAGTTAGCACACTAATTAAGCACATGGTGTCTACAACATCTCTGCTTGAGATACACCTTGTCATTCTTATCCTCTCATCTAAAATGATGGATAAGACGTGTGTTTTATTTTCATGCTTATCTTATCTCTTGGTTCTTTCTAGAGACATTTTAGGTGCTTCCTGAGAGGCCTTTATATACAGGCACTCCTAGAGTGTTTACACATACAATACAGAGCAATGTATGAGGAGATACTTTGATATATTGATCATATCCTTTTTGGTCTATAGTTGTGCTTGTGTTCAAGTTCTATGATCTTGGGTGAATCTTTCCCTAATGCAAATTCTTACACCCTTAAACCCTCCTAGTATAAATGTAAAATGGAGTGTGCCCAATTTGTCACATTTCACTACTCTAGCTTGTCTATTAATTTAGAGGATGAAGTTTTAGATAAAGAGTATTATTTCCATTTTTAAGTTAGGAAGAATTTGAAGAAGAAAGACAAGAAATTATCTAGGCCTTCTTGGTCTAATAGTTTTGAAACTAATGGTGATGATGAGTAGTGTGAGTAATTTTTTGGACTCGTAGCCCAATAATGTTGAGGAAGGAAAAGGCCCAGTGCTAAACTTACCTTTAATATAGGAAATATTGTAAGCCCCATAAGGAGAAAAAATTAAAGCATGAGGAAAATATTAGAAGGTTTAATGCAGAGGTGAATGAGAAGGATGTGGAATGCAATGAGTTCCAACCTCACAGGGAGTACCCTAGCATTGAAGATAAAGTGACGGACATGGAAGAGAAGTCTAAGAAAATGGGGTATCAAATTGATAACATGGAACTTAGGGATGTTGAGGGAGATTTCCCTATTGATATATGTGTATATATGATATTGTGTATGTGGTACTACTAAAAAGTTCTACTGATAGTTGGGATAATTCGGCCAATTGGACTTTTCTAAAATTAATTATATTAAATATTTTTTGAATTCCCTTTCTAGAAATGTGGATGATGTATAGAGTGTAGGTAGTAAGAGTGTGGACAAGGACAATTTAAAGAAAATGTTCTCTCCAACTAAGGTTGTGACTAACAATGTTAACTTCATTAAAATGGACTAGAAAGAAAATATTAGAATGTTGTCAAAATGTGCTCATAAGGTTCACAATTAGTTGGACTAGGTGGTGTTAGTGAGTAATGATACTATCAAAAATAGTCTTATGGGCCTTCACATGCCCAATGAAAATGCTCTATTTTAAAATGTGGGAGTTAACCAGAAAAGGCAAGGCTATGTTGAAAATTCTTGATGCTACCAATGTTGATGTGGGTTTCGCTGATTGTGTTTTTGATAAAGTTAAAATGTTGTCAAGTGGAGGGTGCCTTGACTAGAACCTATAGACAATATAAGTTGTGGATAAGCATGTTTTTTGGTATTCCAAGATATTATGGCTATGAATGACCAAATGATAATAAATAAATTGGAGACTAATAAAATCCTTAAGAAATCATAGTACATGTTGGTTTGGTTCCATGTGTTGCTAAGAACAAAATCTTATATACTCTAGTTGGCATGTTTTTCTAATGTTGTCATTTTTGGTCAAAAATTTATGTTATGTTGTATAAGGAGAGTGCTATTGGAGTAATACATGTCATCAGTTAACATATTGATACATAGTGTATCAGTGAAGCTAAATATGGAACAAAGATCAAGAGTAGTATGTGGAATATTCTAGAATGGGAAACCCTAATTAGGTTATTAACTAGAAAATGGTAAAGAAAGAGAGAATAGGGAAAAGAAGAGGAGGTGTGGTACTATTGTAAGAAGTTATTGGAAAAAAGGTTATCAAAATAGGAACAATGACTTATAGGAGGAGGATTACTAAGCTAAAGTAACAAACCTATCAAGTAAGAGAACGGAAAGTATAGGTCAATTCCTTTTTGTTTATACCTAATCAATTGATTAGTAAGATTGTAAAATCCTTTTTTAGCATGAATTCTAATGATATTCCAATGGGGGAGTATCCTACCATTGCTAGAGAATTGGATAGATAGTTACAATGGATATATGTTACATTCATGACCATGTTTGTGATTGATGTCAACGTACTAGTTACTCTATGAAGACTAGCAAAGTAGTAGATAGAGATTGAGATAACACAATTCAAGAATTGAAAATGAGGCTATGCATAGTTGAGGACATGTTCTACAAAGTATCTTGATGATACAAATAAGAGTGCATGTAGAAAGTAGAAGACTGGTGACAATTATTAGATATTTATTGAAGATAGTATACTAACAGATTTCCTGAGAAGTGGTTTGTAGAGATTGGATTGTATCTCCTTACAGAGATAGAATTATGTTGGATAGAGTTAGAAAGAGGTAGAATACATTACGTTGATGATGTGGTTGAGCACATGATGATCAAGGTTGCACATGTGAATATTTGTGAAGATTGTGAGCCAGTAGTTTTATGTAATTATGAAAAGATGTAATATATCTTGTATTGTTTTATCTTAATTTGGTCCTATTGTAATTGTAAATAGAAAGCTTCAAGGATGACTCAATAAGTTAAGCTAAGGAATTGGTATAAAGGAAATGTATTTTCCTTGTGATTAAGTATGAAAGAAGAAAGAAAGAAATAAAGGGAAAGTAAATTGTAGTGTAAGTGATCTAAGGAATTTGTATGATGTGAGTTTGCACATCTGGTATTAGTATCTGAGAAGTGTTTGGTGTAGCAGAGGCACAGTGAAAAAGAAAAGTGATTGCATTTGGAAGAGAATATTAGTGGATAGTTGATAATTTGCTTTTTTTTTTATAAGAGTGATGCAAAGAACAATTGGACAATGACTTTGGTTCTCTTTCCCATGAAGCTATTTGGAAAGTGGGACCTTCTACCCTCCACAAATCCAAACAATGTTCGCAAAACTCCTAACAAGGTTGGAATTTCCTCATAGGGATTCAAAGTATCTTCATAAAGTTGAAATTTACATCAAATCCTAACAGGGTCCATCCTTTTGCAAGGAACTTATATATTAGTACATCATTTTGTGGGTACCATTGGGGTTTTCCCTCTAATCAAGGGTTTTCTTAGTTAACAAATATGGTGTTATTGTGTATGGTTGTCTTCTTGTAATTATTACACTTGTTGATTACATGTTTCAGATTTAATAAGGTTATAAAAAAAAATTTTGATTAGGTAATTGTTCACCACCGCCCCCCCACACCCCCCTGCAAATTATCTTGTGAACTTTACTCTCTAACACCTTTAACAAGTTATTTTTTACATGACTTTTGAAATTCTATTTTGAACTCATTACGTAAATCCTCTAATTGGTTGAGCATAGTATTAGTGGGGTTAAATCTCTTAACAAAGTAGTCTTTAATAAGACTCTTGATAATCTTAGCAGTGGATTAGACACTTTTAACAAAGTGTAGCCATTTAGAAGATGACATTATTATAAAGCTCTTAACCGATAACCTTGTTACTATAATGATAAGTTGAGGGTATCATCCCCACTGCAATTTTTTCCTCTAACCAAGGGTCCTCTATGATACCAAAATCAGTATTTTATGTGTTTCATGTTTATGGTTTGAAGTCCTATTGTATTTTATTTCTAGAACTTATTAACTATCAATTTAATGAAGAAGCAAAGTAATGTTATAAATTAAATGTTTAACTTAATTATCAGTTAAAAGGAGGTAAGTATTTAGGAGAAATAAAAAGTGAAGTACCGATATATTCACCCCCCACCCACCCTACCTCCTCTGAGTAACTCTCCATACTTTTTAGTTACTAACAATTGGTATCAACGCTTTTGGTTCTCGAAGAAAATTTTAACAACTTGAGTAAGTTTGGGACAATGGTTAGCTACAAATATCAAAGAGACTTGGAAGAAACCTTGCATGATGCAAACAAACAAATTTTTATACTAAAAGGAAAACTGAGGTCCCCTTTTACAAAAAGAAAGGAACTTACTAAAAAGCTAAAAATTAGTCTGGATGACTTAGACAAACAACCTATAGCAATTGTTAATTATGAGGAAATTTAAAGGAAAAGAATGAAGAGCTACTTGAGAAAAATTAAGGACTTAAAGAAAGGATCAGTCTAATAAGAAAGGATCAAGAATTTGAAGCCATTAGGTTAATGGAACTACTGGATAAAGTGGAAACAACTTGGAAGTGAGATAAATGATGTTGAAATGACATATTAGGATGCCTTAGAGACAATGACTAGAAAAGCCTCGGTCATAGAAAGACAATGAAATGACCTAATCAGCAAAATTAGTGAAAGAAGTCAAAATCTTGAAAATGAAAATCTGAACAAGGAAATCAATGAGTTGGGTAATGAATTAAAAGTTAAAAAGGAAGTAAATGTTAGACTGACAAAGTTTGAATAAAGCATGATGGAATTGGATGGACTATTAATAGAGAAAAAGGAATAAATGTCTACTGATAAGACCACTATCAAAAACATCACAAAAGAAAAAGGTGAATCATCAAACTCTATGGAATATATAGCAAAAGAAAAGGAAATTGGTAAAGTAATATGTGGAGAACATGTCATTCAGAGGATGCAATTATAAGCCAAAAAGTGTAATGGAGGTATCGTTCAATGGTCACTACTTCAAGTGCAATAAGTATGGACATAAAGCTAATGAGTGTAGGACAAGAAAAGATGGAAGGATGACAATCATAAATTTTTACAACTACTATTATAATTGCAATCAAAATGGACATAAGGCGGAGAAATGTAAACCTAGAACATTGACAACTTATAGGATTGAGTATTTTCTAGAAGACTTTGGAGCTAAACTTGTGAATTTCTATGAATGTGGAGGAAAACTACAAAGAACATATAACTGTAGATTAAGAATATCATGTCCTTGAAGATTGTTGAAATTGCCATGTTACTTTTTCTTGCAATATTGACACTCCACATACAACTACTAGTATCAATGTAGTGACAAAAATAATTAAACTAGAAAGGGTAAAGAAACTATAGACAAAGAACAAGTGAGGAGCAAGATGCAAAGAATACAGGTAAGAAAAGGTGAAGAAACTACTACCACCAAGGAACCCTTTTCAGATGAACTTCATATGTAAACTAATCAAGTAAGCATTAAGCTAGGACATAAAGCTATGATGATTATTTATAAAGTCTTGATAAGAAAAAGTAGAAGATTGTCAGCAAGTGTATAATAGCAATTGGTGAAGTAAAAAATTGTGTTATCAGTTGAAAAGGATAGTTAATTACTGTCAGCTAGAATTTAATATTGGTACACTAACTATTAAATTAAAATGACTATAAGTAAAGGAAAAGTCTTGAAAAGTTTTCATACCAAAGCTATAAGTGAACATTAAGAGCAAAAAAGAAGCAAGTGCAAAAGTGAAAGAGCGAAATAGTAATCTGAGAATTTGAAAGAATGCAACATGGAAGGAAGGAATGTGTTGATAAGATGATATGATGAAGAAGAACCACAATACAATATGTGTTTGTCAAGGCTCAAGGATCTATCAAGTATTGCAGTGTTATCGCAAATACTCGAAGAATTACTATTGACAGAGGACATAACTAGATATCTTCAAAGAAATCAAGTTAAATTTGGAAATGAAGAAATTAGGGTGCCATACAAAGAACTGCTCAACACCAAGGAACCAAAAAATGATGAATTTGATCTGGTGCATATTGTTCACCTACCTTAAAAATTTGACAAAGAATGTATTAAAATTGTACTTATCATGATACAAGGAGAATATATATGGCTAGAAATTGGAAAAGCATAGATTGCCAAAGAAATTATAAGTGCAGTCACAGGACTACCAGAAAATATATGCAAGTGTGTAAAAGATCTAGACTCTAAAATTCAAGTTGATGGACTGGTTAGATACAAGATAGATCAAAAAATATTTGATGCAAGATCAATCAAGGAAAGAGGCATAAGGTTTGCTTCTCTAGTGATTGGGTATAAAACTACAAGATCTATCAAGTTAAGAAAGCTGATAAAATACTAGGAGGAGCCATACAGGGAGTATATGAAATTATTGTTGAAGGGAAAAAGTTCAATCTATGTGGGATGCTAAGAAATCAATTGATAATGAACCTACGAAAGATTAATAAATAAGGACTATGGTATGGATGTTTATTGGTTAGTAGATATTTCTTTGTTCAAAATTACTTTCCTGTTACATAACATGTGAATTGGTCAGTTGATGAGATGATTGTGTACCAAATAAATAGATTTATTGAAATATTAGGGAGAAATTACAAAAGTCTAATGTGGTCTCACTTTAGAAGATTACAAGAGAAAATGAACAAAAGAAACACAATTCCATTACAAGTTGTAAGTACAAAAAGGGTATATATTTTCTAGCAACTACACATTGATGCATTATGAAAGTTGTAGAACATAGATTGGTGTGGGTAACTCTAGTTGGCTATGAAGTATCAAATAATGAACTAGAATTGGTAATCGAGATACTATTTAATGAAGCAAAGGACAAAGGATTTGAAAGATTTGGAACATATGAAGAGAATTATAAGAAAGTAATTATGGAAGAAAAGATAAAGAAGCAAGAAACAAATTATAGAATGAAATCACGTGAGATAAACATGATCAGCAAAAGAACAAGCCAAAAGAACATGAAGTCAAACTGATGGAAGATCATAAGAAAGTACACTAAGACAAGTGGTAGAAACATAATTAGTTATGAGGCAACCAACAAGAAAACTAGAAAAAAATATTGAGCAGTTGGTACAGGGAAGAAGTATGGAAGTATTGGAGACATATCAAACTACAAATTTGGAAAGTAGAGTGAAGAAGAAAAGTTAGTATTTGAAGAAGCTAGTGTATTCTATACACAAATTTTCATATTATCCAAGTAAGTTAGAAGGAAAATTTCCAACAAAATTGTACAATGGAATCCTAGTCAAGTGGCAGAATGCAAATAAACTAGAAAAAGATAGGTTAGAGAGAATATTGCATTTAGTAAAGCCAAATCTATCAATTGAAGAGATAAATAAACTACTGAACAAACATGAGAAGAAATTTTCAGTCAACTATTGAAAGGCCAAAATCATTGCAGGTGTGGTTAAAGATGTTGAAGAAGATAGTAAAAGAATGTGGAATATCATCTTTCATATCACAGGTACTACTATAGGGGAAGAACCATTGATTGGAATAATCTATGATTTAAATGAGAAGCTTAGTGAACATTGACCTTACAGGTGAAGATAGCACTCTAGAGAGTGAGTATGAAGGTATAGTAAGCACAGAATCAGAAGACAAATAGTGAGAAGAAATTGGAGCAAATAAAGAAATAAGTAAAAAGTGTGAAGGAAAGAAGTGTGAGATGCTTAAGGAGTAAGCAAGGAACAAGGAAGGAAAGTTGAAGCAAAAACAAAAGATATTGATAAAGCTACTGTATTGGAGTAATGACCTCTAAGCAGGAACAAGGTAAAAAAGTGAGAAGTATATGAAGACGGCATTAATATTTAGAAGAGCATGTTGCAAGAACATTGCAAGATATGACACAAATCACTGAAGCTAGGAGAAATCAATGCTAGAGCTAAATTTAAGATATTAAAGAGACCATGTGTTGAATTACATCATGAAGATGGGAAGCTTTATGAAAGAAGACTACAAGAAGGGTGAACCCACAATAATAGGTTCCACTTTTATGGGACGAAGGAAATTGAAAAAAATTGCAAATTTCACATGTATTTATCATATGTTGGCCTGAACATATGAATTATGTTCGCACGAACATAATTAAAATATATGTTCGCCTGAACATATTTCATATATATAGGGTATGTTCTGGTGAACATACCTCATAAATATGTTCGCCCGAACATAATTTATGGCAATTTCACTTTCAAAACCGTTGTTTTCCAATTTTACTGTTCAATTTTACAATGAGTGAATTTGATTGGACACCGAAGTGAATGTATTGGATTGGTAGGCCAACCGCATTATTTTTTGTCATCTTCCTCTAGATTCTCGTCATTGTGCTATTTCAGGTATGTTTATATGTTATTATTTGATTTTTTTTTTTTTTTGTGTTTTTTATGTTTTTAAAGCATATTTTCATGTTAATTTAATATTTTTATTATTTACTTATGTTACTTAATTCTATTAATTTTAACATTTATAATTTTTTTGTAAATGTTAGTTATATATTAGACAAATACTAATATAACATTAGAAAACAAATTTAGAAAAAAAATAGTGTTAAACTAGATAAATATTTAAAAAATGTTAATTTAGAATATCAGAACATTAGAAAAAACATTATGTAAAAAATATTAGAAAAAACATTGCATTTAAATATTAGTTTTTATTAGAAAAACATTAGAAAAAATATTACATTTAAATATTAGAAAAACATTAGAAAATATATTTAAAAATATTAGTTTGGAAAATATTAGAAAAATATTAGGAAAAAAATTAGAAAGTATTTTTTTAAATGTTAGTCTTGAAAATTAGAAAATATTTTTTAAAAATTATAAAATATTAAAAAAACAATAGTGTAGAATTATTAGAAAAACATAATACTAAGTGAAATATTTAAAAAACAATAGTGTACTAGTAACATAGAATATTAGAAAATAAAATTTAGAAAAATATTAGTTCTTTTAGAAAAAATATTAGTTTAATTAGAAACAAATTTTTTAGAAAAATATTAGTTTTATTATAAAAAATTAGAAAAATCAAATTTAGAAAAATATTAGTTTTATTAGAAAAATGTTAGAAAAATATTACATTTAAATATTAGAAAAACATTAGAAAATATATTTAAAAATAGTTCGAAAAATATTAGAAAACTATGAGAAAATATTAGAAAAAACATTAGAAAATATTAGAAAAAAATAAGAAAATATTAGAAAATATTTTTAAAATTATTAGTTTTTAAAATTAGAAAATATTAAAAAACAATAGTGTAGAATTATTAGAAAAACATTACTAAGTGAAATATTAAAAAAATGTTAATCTACAATGTTAGAAAAATAAATTAGTATTATAACATTAGGAAATATTAATTAGTAAATTTAACATTAAAGAAAATAAATTAGTATATAACATTACAAAATATTAGAAAAAACATTTTATATTAGAAAAACATTATAAAATATTTGAAAAACTTTACAAAATATTAGAAAAAACATTAAACTTGAAATATTAGAAAAAAATAATAATAATAATTAATGTAGAAAATTAAAAAATATTAGAACGGGCTATTTCTATAACTCTAACACTAACTATAACCCTAAAAAATAACACTAACCACAACCGTAACCCTAACTCTAACTCTAACCCTAACTTGAAAACTCTTTAACCCTAATCTAACCCTGGAGTTTTGTAACTGAAACGAGCTAATGTAACCCTAGAACCATAACCCTAATGTAATCCTAACTAAAAACTAAAACCCTTAGATCTAACTCAAACCCTAGAATCTAAATCAAACCCTAATCATGAACGTTAATCTAATTGAAAACCCTAATCTAATCGTAAGTCTAGAAATCAAATCGTAACCAAAACCTAATCTAACTCAAACCCTTTAAGCTTTAAATGATGGTTCCCTATATCTAAATCAAACCCTAATCTAAGGTAACCCTAGAAATCAAACCCTAACCAAACCTTAACTCAAACTATAATCTAATCGTAACTAAAAACTAAAACCCTTTAATCTAATCCTAAATGAAAACTCAAACCCTAATCTAATTCAAACCCTAATTTCTAAATGAAATCCTAGAATCAAACCCTAATCTAACACAAACCCTGGAATCTAACTATAACCCTATAAATCAAACCCTAACCAAACTGTAATATAAATCAAAGCCTAATCACATGTATGTACCCTAATCTTTAACTCAAACCCTAATCTAGAAATCAAACCATGTAATAAAACCCTAATCTAATTTCCTAATTGAAAACTCAAACCCTAATATTTACTCAAACCCTAATTTCTTTAAATCAAACCCTAGAATCATGAACCCTAATCTAATTGTAACTCTAGAAATCAAATGCTAACCAAACCCTAATCTTTAACTCAAACCCTTTAATCTAAATTGAAAACCCTTTAAATCAAACCCTAACTCAAACAAAGCAAGTAGTTTGTATGTAACCATAACCCCAACCAAACCCTTTAATCTAGAACTCAGACCCTAATCTAAATTATTTGAACCCTAATCAAACCCTAATCTTTAACTCAAATCCTAATCTTAATCATAACCCTAATCTAACTAGATAACCCTAACCTAACTATAACCATAACTGAAATCCTAATCTTTAAACCCTAACTCAAATTAAAACCCTAATCTAACTCAAGTTACCCTAACTCAAACTGTAATGAAATCCTAATCAAACCTTAATCTAACACAAACCCTAATCTAACACAAACTCTAATCTAACCACGTAAGTTCCCTATAAATCAAACCCTAACCAAACCCTTAGATCTCTATTTATCAAACGCTAGAATCATGAGGTAATCTTTAACTTGAAAACCCTTTAATCTAAATCATTTGAATCATAAACAAACCCTTTATCTAATCCTAACTAAAAACTCAAACCCTAATTTTTATAAAGTTCGAGTGAACCAGGTAATCCTTAAATCAAACCCTAATCTAGAATTGTAGTTCCCTAGATCTAAATCAAACCCTACCCAAAAGTTAGGTAATCTAACTCAAACCCTAATCTAAATCATTTTCAAAACCTAATCAAACCCTAATCTTTAACTCAAATCCCAAACTAGAATCGTAACCCTATTAATTTGTAACAGAGATAACCCTAACCTAACCCTAGAATCATAGCTAAAACCCTAATCTAACCCAAGTTTAGAACTCAAATTGAAAGCCTAATCTAACTCAAACCCTAATGAGAAAACCCTAATTTATTATATCCTAACTTCAAACTCAAACTTTAATTTAAGTTCTCAAACTAGATAATGTAATCCTAACTGAAAACTCAAACCCTTAGATCTAGAAATGAAACCCTTTAATCTAACTCAAACTCTAATGTAAGATTTCAAGTAACTAAGAACTCAAACCCTAATCTTTAACTCAAACTCTAATGTAATCTAGAACTAAAAACTCAAACCCTTTAATCTAAATAAAATCTTAATCAAACCCTAATTTAATTTATTAAACCCTAATCTAACTCAAATCCTAACGAGAAAACCCTAATTTATTATATCCTAACTTCAAACTCAAACCCTAATCCAAGTTCTCAAACTAGAGAATGTAATCCTAACTGAAAACTCAAACCCTTAGATCTAGAAATGAAACCCTTTAATCTAACTCAAGCTCTAATGTAAGATTTTAGGTAACTAAAAACTCAAACCCTAATCTTTAACTCAAACTCTAATGTAATCTTAAACTAAAAACTCAAACCCTTTAATCTAAATGAAATCCTAATCAAACCCTGGTCTAACTCATTGAACCCTAATCTAACCATTTAACCCTAGAAATCAAACCTAACTCTAACTCTAACTCTCATGTATGATCACATAAATTTTATTGATACATGTTACAGATTATCTAGACATGTGATGTACGTGATTACATATAGATCTTTTAATTTATATAAAAAATTGTGTGTACTAGACTTCGAGAGATATGTACATTATATACATTATATATAATTTACAATATATATTAGCTCCATCATTGTACAGATATGACTTCACCCAATCAACTTGCTCATCATTTTGAGGGCACTGATGAGGCTCCTATTGTGACTCTTGTTGTGGCTCTTGTTACAACTCATGATGTGGTTCTTGCTGCGGCACCTGATGCAGTTTCTGTCGCAGCTCCTCGTGCAGTTTGTCATGTTGCCCTTGGTGGGGCTCGTGGTGGGGTTCGTGTTATGGCTTGTCATAGGGCTCGTGGTGGGGCTCATGTTGCAACTTGCTATGGCTCCTAGGGTGGCTCTAGGTGGTGTAGGTCCTGGCGTGGCTCCTAGTGCAGCTCCTGTTAGAGGTCCTACACCTGCAGCTCCTACTGGAGGTCCTATTGTGCCACTTCCACACATCGATGTCGATGCATTATTTTCATTTGCAGAATAGGAGGTTGCTAGATTATAGAAGTCTATATTTTCCTTTGATGATGGTCTATATAAAGACATATGTGCTACCATATGTAAGAGTTTACGGGACCTGACTACTAGATTTAGAGCTCAGCATTCATTTATACTTGACATTTAGCTGCCATATCTAGGGAGCTTAAAGATAAGATTTTAGGAGATGCATCTTTTGATGACGTCAAGAGGGTGGTCCCCAAAGAAGTCATCAAATAATATCTCTTTCCATCATATGAGGGTACACAGGGTAGGGTGAGAGGTTATCAAGTTATGCGATGCAAAGATCCTTTCATTGCTAGTATGATCTATCCTCATTTTTTAGCCACACATGGTCATTATCCTAATAACGACCAGATACCTCTTTATTTTGCATAGTAGTTGTATATTGAGTTCTGCATAGGGCTCAATGTCAACTACTTAGACATTTTAGATTATTGTGGACAGGGGCGTGGTTGGATCACAGATCATGACCAGTATCATAGCGCATAGTGTCTGCCACCTCTAGATGTGAGATAGTTTGTTGGATAGACTTCCTCCAGTGACTCCAACACTAGCACCTATTGCAAATAGATTTGGCATTGCTTCCCAGAGGGAAGCAATTGACAGTATTGGACACATTGCATCTGCGGCTACTAGTATCAAATCTAATTCTCTCGGTCATTATATTCACACTCAACAAAGCCATCGAGGTCGACCATCTTCAGAGGCATCTAGTAGCACTTCAAGCACCTCCCATGATGAGCATATAGAGTTGTTGGACTACTAGTACCAGGCGATGTTTGTTCTCTTTTAGGACAACACACACATATGGATGTAGCATTGTATTTTTTGGAGAGCCTATTGTAGAGTATCAGTTATATTTTTGATACACAGGGGATGCCAGTTTACTTAATGATGGACACCATTAGACACCATCAAAGAGTTGTAGTTCTATAGGAACAGACCACACCAATAACAGTCATTAGACAGCATAGCTCATAGCATTCTGCACTAGGCTCATGACACTCTACAAATGACTCGAGCATATGAATTGGAGATGTTAGGTACATAGCTGAAGACCTTGATGATTTTGGTGAGTAGTTACAAGGGCTATCTGAGATTGATACTAGTCCAAGCATGGGATTTTTGTCATACATGGACATTTTATTCCAACCGGCACTGATTCTACACCATTACCCAGCCAGTTACACAATCCACTTCACTCATCATTACTAGCAGTTGGAGATTGTGGTGTTGAGGGTGGTTCAGTAAGTGTCAGAGTTTTAGGAGATGATGCTAGAGTATTAGGACACACTAATGTTTTAGATAGTAGAGGTGCATCGATAGATGATACGATGGAGTCTATTAATCATCCTCCACCTCCAGAGACCCAGGTATGTATGTATATATATATATATATATATATATATATATATATAATTTATTTTAAAATTTAAATATATGAAATTTAAAATTTTAGTTCAAATAGATATTTAATTTAAGAACTATAATAAATCATGTAGGCACAAGTCGCCAAGCACATGATTACGTCTAGTGTTGGGTCAGGGCATGTATGTTAGAGAGATGATTCTATTGAGGCATCCAATAGTGCTCAAGTACAATTTTTAAATAGTTTGTAAATTTATTCATGTTTCAAACTAGATATATGCACTCGTATTTAATTTGAATGTACACACACACACATATGTTTGTGTGTGTATTTGCAAGGCTCGGTTGATGCACCTCGGCCACAGGATGTACAGGAGACTTGATCAGAGGGTCATTTTATTTGTATGTGTCTTGAAGGGTCCCTCTAGTAGTAGTAGATTTATATATTTTTTGATGCATTTATATATTGGAGACTTTGTATATATTCTAGAGACTTACATACACGTGCATTTTAGTACCTCGATGGCATATACATGTTACACTATTTATTTGACTATTTAGTACTTCAATCGTTGGATGGTCACATGTATGTGACTTTTTATATTTTGCTACATACATGTTTATTCAAGACTTATAGTTTTCATATGTATGCATTTCAGTAGAGATATTAGATGTATCTACGTTTATTCTTGAGACGTACATGTATGTGTATTTTTTTGTATTTTAGTATAACATTCTTCATGAATTAGATTATAAATTTTATATTTTAGATTTTATTGTGATCATTATAAGATAATCAAATTAACTTCTCTTTACCTACTTCAATAGTTAAATATTCAAAGAAGTTCCAAATTGTTCTATGAACCTAATTTATAATTTTGAAAAATAATAATAATGTATAGGGTGATTGAATTGAATTAATATAGGTGCTTAAAACTACCAAATTAACCCAAATGATTTAGATTAAAAATTTAAAACATTATATTTATTTGTAATCATTATAAAATAAACAATTAGTAGGACTAAAGATACATATTTGGTAAATCAGTTAGTAGGAATAAAGATACAAATTTGCTAAATCAATTAGTAGGACTAGAAAGATACATATTTGTTAAATTATCAATTAGTAGGGCTAAAGATAAATATTAGTTTTATGTGGATAAAAATATGCTAACTAGGTAAGCCAATACATTTTTTAAAAAAAATTTACAAAATATAATATTAATAAACTAAGAGTATGACCCTATAATAAACTAACATTAATATATAGTTTGTTAATAAATTAATGACAACTAAGAGTATGATTTTACAATTTTAAAAACACATTTAATTCAAGATAAAATTCAATAGTTTGAAAAGAAGTTGATAAAAGAATTGAGATAACATATTAAATTATCTTTGATACATATCTATCTAATGATTGTGTAAGTTCCAACTAACTTACATAGATCAAGTCTATTTAGATCAAGTTATTATTAAATTTCATCGATGGTAATTAATAGTATTAACTTATATAGTTTTTTAAAAAACTAATGATAACTAAGAGTGTGATCGTACAATTAAAAACACATTTAATTCAAGATGAAATTCAATAGTTTGAAAAGAAGTTGATATTTTAGAATTCTAACATATTAAATTATCTTTGATACATATCTATCTAATGATTGTGTAAGTTCCAACTAACTTGTATTGCCTATTTATATCAAGTTGTTATTATTAAATTCATCCATGATAACTAATACTATTAATTTATATAGTTTTTTAATAAACTAATGATAACTAAGAGTATGATCGTACAATTAAAAACACATTTAATTCAAGATGAAACTCAATAGTTTGAAAAGAAGTTGATATTTAAGAATTCTAACATATTAAATTATTTTTTATACATATCTATCTAATGATTGTGTAAGTTCCAACTAACTTTTATTGCCTACTTATATCAAGTTGTTATTATTAAATTCATCCATAGTAATTAATATTATTAATTTATATAGTTTTTTAATAAACTAATGATAACTAAGAGTATGATCGTACAATTAAAAACACATTTAATTCAAGATGAAATTCAATAGTTTGAAAAGAAGTTGATATTTAAGAATTCTAACATATTAAATTGTCTTTGATACATATCTATCTAATGATTGTGTAAGTTCCAACTAACTTGTATTGCCTATTTATATCAAGTTTTTATTATTAAATTCATCCATGGTAATTAATATTATTAAAATGTATACATTTAAAAACACATTAATAAAATAATAAACTAAGAGTTATGACCCTGTATATTAAACTAACTTTAAATTAATTCAAATTATTATAAAATAAATCTCAAAGTTCAGTTCAACCATGATGTACACTTATAACATGTAGTATCTTCTCATGATCTTCACTGTCTAGTCTCCACTTGCGATGTACATGCTTGAATTTGACTGGATGTAGACAAAGCTCGGTAGCAATGACCAGGTGGTTGCATTGTAAAACCTTGTTGTCAAGTTGATAATAAACAAAGTGTATTCCATGTTGAACTATTTTGTCTTGCTTCAAATATGTTTCCTCTATCACAACAGAACCTACACCACAAATTTAAATATTTTAAAATTTGATAGATATAAAGTTACCTAGATATATATAAATTCATGTATGTACATGCACACATGTATGTATAATACCTATGGCGAACAACATTTTATCACTTTCTTTAGGATCATATAACTTTGTCCTCTCTGCATTACATTGCAATAAATAATAACTGACACCTTCATGGTTTCCAGGCTCAACAAACACTTTTAAGACATCTCCTGCATAACAAGTATGCATACATGTGTACAGTATATATAAGATAGTTCAAATTGATTATTAAATAACAAGTTGAGATTAATTTTTATGATACTTACCCACTATTACCAATTCAAAGATATGATTATAATCATCAGAAATCAATGGAATATCATCAAAAGTTTCATCATCTTTATCAAACGTATCGATAACATCAAGTGGTACCGAAATCCATGCACCTGTATATCCATGTGTTTGATTGATGCATTTTTTATAGTCTTCATCAATGCAACCATCACAAAAACATAAGTATTCTCTTGTCTTCAATGTCCAATTGCAATTATTTGTACTCATGACTAAATGTATGGAACGTGTCTTTTCTATCCTCTTGCAACCATGCATGTTTTTTCTATTAACACCTGAAAGTTTATTAAATTGAAAATATGGACAAATTAAATTTAAACTTCAACAAATTGAAAGATAAAACTTAATAATAAAATTTAATAGCTTAATTACATAAAATTTAAATAGATGTACACATCCATACCTGTTATCTCCCAAAAGACTCTATATGGTACCTGTTGACTCGTTGTTGATGATGTCCCGACCTCATCTAATGCAAAATGTGTTTTACATCATTCAAAAATATTTTGTGCATCATTTACATGAACTCCCTCATAATTCATTTGATACTTTTGCAGAGAACATTTGATGCAAGCTCCAACACCATCATGTTCACCTTTTCCATGGCCACTCTCAAAGAAATTTTGCATGTGTTTTATATTCTCATTGCGATGATATCTACATAATGCATAAAATGGTCTAGATGATTTAAACTGTGTGACACATCCATCAGACCAAACATAATATTTATCAACATTTATTTCTCTTTCTTTCAAATAAGAAAAGAACATATTAAAGCAATGTTCTACATGGTGAATGTCATGTTCTTTATCATCACTTACATAAAAATGATATTCCTTTTTAATTACTCGTGTTTGAACTATACTCTAAACACCATCCAAATCTAACTGTGCATGTCTATAACAAACATGTACCATAAATAGTGACTTGCTTAGAAAAGAAATAATCTGATTGAATTTCTTTCTAATGAACAAAGGAATAGTTCTCTACAAAATCAACAACTGATACAATCGTTCCGAGTGGGAAATTATCTCTCAAAGTTTGAAATTTTTGTGCTTGCCACTTTGCAAAAAATACGTGACAAATATAAGGTTGAATCAAATTCTAAAATTTGTCTATAAATGTTACAATAGGTAACTCCTCTTCAACATATTCCAACCTTTTTGTCTCTTTCCCCAACTTTGTTTCATTCTTCACATACTTGTAACTTTTGCAATTCAATGTTTTTGTTATATCAATATTTTCAATTTCCAAAGGAAATAGAGCCAATTCACCACATGTTTCACATAATCCTTCGATACAATTTATTTGACCAGCTGGATCATCTATTTTGTCACATAGAATGGATGATATAAACTCACTTCTCCTACTAGGAGTAGCATGAAAACCATATGTGTCTTCTAAAAACTTTCAAAATACCTGATAGTGGAGATCAAACTCAATATGATGACTACAACAACATGTTTCAAACACTTTGTTTGACCTCACAAAGTATGGCTTCAATTTTTCAAACAACGTTGCCTAACTTTTACATTAGGATTTTCACTACAAAACGACACATATAACTCATGTGTTGTGTCCAACAAATGTTTAGTATGATGTTCATATTGACCAGATGCAATCCTATGCCTGATAACATCTCTACTGTTTAATGAAGTACGAGTGTTATCAATCCAAAATGATATGACTAAAAATTTTAATACCTCTTCAATCTTGTTAGAATGAGGTGCTCTACACATGATTGCCCAATTGCCCTCCATAGTATTGTAATCCAGAATTAATCTTCTCTTAACATATTCTCTCATTGTTTTCCTGCTAAAACCCATTTTAGACGAAATTGAAGATATTTTTCTATTTTGGGTCATATTCTTATGTACAATAGACATCAACATCACTTTTCTTGCCATGGACTTATCTTTAGTTCGAGAGTGTTTTCGTATGTTTCTCAAACCTTGTTTAACATTTTCAATCGCATTAGTTTGCATTTTAGAAAATCTTCTCTTCTTTGATGTTTTGTCTACACCTAACAATTTCAATGCCTCTAGCAACTTCTTTTGTGTAAGCAAAAGTGAAAGCAACTAAGCTTGTTCAAGTGTTTCAGTGTTATCAAATTTAGTCATAATTTCTCTTATCTTCTTATTCATTGACCTTTTCTTAGACAAACTTAAGGGTTGAGTAGTAGCTGCAAGTCTTCTCAACCTATCCACATCCGTTTTAAGTAAATAATCTAAATTTTTATGAGAAATACCTTTTTTTACAAATTGGGCAATATTTATGAGTTTGTCCATACCAGTTCTTGCACCTGATCCTAACCTTTCTCTGATCTTTGTTACTAGAATTTCTATAGGGAACAATCTTGAGCCTTCTCCAACATTCATTTTTTGAGATTCTACAGGGAAAGATTCTAACCCTTCTTCGACTTCTATTATTTGAAACTCTGTAGGGAGTGATCTTGAACCTTCTTCAACATTCATTGTTTGAGATTCCATAGGGAGTGTTCCTGACCTTTCTCCCATATGCACTTCTTCTACTTCTATTGAGCCTTCTTCAATATTTCGTTCCCCTTGTTGATTGTCTACAACAAATTTATAAATAAATCAAATTAGATAATAAAAAAATAAGATTGAAACATAATTAAATTCAAGACCATAAATGATTAATATTATATATAATTAAAGACCTTGTTTAATTTGATGATAACGTGCCATAGTCTTCTGAAGATTTATTTGTTCTGCTTCATCAAATCTCTTCCTTGCATATTTGTTTTGCCTTCCTTTCTTGTTTCCCATTAAAAAATCATAAAAATAAAAAATTTACCATTGCCTTGATAAATTTCACGCACTAACTATATAAAAATGTCACAATAAAAAAACGCATGGCTTCACTATTGAAAAATTGACCTCTCTACAAGTGACGTCAGCATGTTTTTTAATTTTTTCCCATGCTCAGGCGAAAATGTCAAATCAAGTTTCCGACAGACAAAAAACTTAGACCCACAAGTTCGCCCAAACATACATTCACGCAAACACCTTTTACATGTTCAAGCGAACATCATGTTTATGTTCATACGAACATTCAAATTTACAAAATTTCCACCTTCTTTTCTATAAAAAAATTAAAATTAAAATTGGCTCTTTTGACACCAAAATTTGAAAATGAATGATCTCCTACTATAAAAAAAATGTCAATTTGTACTGCTTGGAGCATTCTGACGACTATAATTGTAATACATATTATATTAATTAAGACTTTCAAATATGAGTTCAACTCATTATAGGTTCATTACCAATTGAACATCAACTGACTTCGACACTTTGGGAAAATTAGTAAATTAGGTCAAAAAATTGAAAAATATCTAAGAAATAGGTTATTGAGATAGCTTTCTATTCAAAAAAATTATATTTTTGATAAATTGAGTTCAAGTTATCTATGTCAAAATGAACATATGTCTGAATTACGATCGGTGTCAGTTTAAAACTTCATAAACTATACAATATTCAACCAAATTGAATCAAACCAAATGCATCCTCTAGATGTTAATGTTAAAAATCCAATGCCGAAAGAATTACCTCATTATCTTTTCTAGAAAAAAAGTTATGTGTGTCAAGTGGACTGTCACTCTTTAAAAATATTGAATTTTAATATGTACCACTTTTTGAGGGAGAAGAAAAAATTGACTTAAATAATTATTTTTTAAATTAAATGATATGGTTACAAAGTAGGAACAGAGTACTAGAAATCACTAGTTTATGTCATCTTGAAATTATTCATAGTTTTAGAGATATAGTCACCCAAATCTAAGGTTTGTTTCAAAAATATTGATTTCGGTGTCAAAATTGATCAAAAAGTGGAACCCATTATTGTGGGATCACCAAAAAATAGAAGATTTACTAAGAAGAATGGAGGACAAGCAAAGAAAGAAGATAGTTAAGAGAATGTTGAATGCATTATCTCAACTACTACCAAAAATCAAAGTTGATAAGGAGATAGGAAGTGGAAGACAGTTGTAGACATTTTTTGGAAATAAAAGAAGATGATCAATCTACGGAGGAGGAATTGATTGCAAAGTTACAATAAAGAATCGATAAGGACAGATTGACTAGAGTGATTAACTTCTTATCAGAAAAATAGAACAACTTGAATAATGCAATAGCAGAAGGATTAAAAGATATGCAGACAATTCTAATGATGACAAGTGACATTGATGAGAATTCTTACAAGTTATCATTCTATATGAATCTCGTGCAATAGAAAATGGAGTTGAATGAAGTACTCTTGGATGAATTATTCACGGGAACAACTACAAATACACTTGAGAAGATAATCAAGGTCAAAGGTCACATCACAAGTATATCAAATTTACAAGACAAATAGAATTCCACAATGGTGAGTATAACAAGTGCAATGAAATACATAGATTTTGCGAAGTAAAGGATGCAGTAATAATGATGTCTTTGGCACTTTGTCAGAGGGGGAGAAGTTTGGAGAAGTTGGGTGAAGTTTAGGAGAAGTTTGGCAATCAAAGCAGGAAATATGAAGGTTATGATGAAAGGGAAGAAAACAGCAAAAAGAAAGCAATTAGGAGTGTTAAGGTGAACTCGTACAAACAGAGTACTAACATTATTTCTATACACAGAGTTTTTCCACCAATGTCAAAGGGGGAGATTGTTACTAAGGACAAAACCCTATATACTCTTGTTGGCATGGTTTTGCTAATGTTGTCATTGTTGGTCAAGACTTCATGTTATGTTGTATAATGAGATTGTTAGTGGAGTAATAAATGTTATTGGTAACATATCAAAACATAGCATATCAATGAACCTAAAGATGGAAAAGAGATCAAGAGAAGTGTGTGGAAAATTCTAGAACAAGAAGCCCTAATTAGATTATTAACTGGAAAAAATAAAGAGAGAATGGAGAAAGGAAGAGGAAATGCAGTATTATTGTAAGCAATTATTGGCAAAGAGACAATGAGCTATCAAAAGGGGAACAATGGGTTATCAAAAGAGGATTAGTGAGTTAATGTAGTGGACCTATCGAGCAAGAGAAAAGCAAGTACATGTCAATTTCTTATTGTCTATACCTAATTAGTTGATCAACAATATTATAAAATCCTTTAACAAGGTAGTCTTTAACGAGACTTTTGAAGTCCTATTTTGAACTCATTATAACATTGCATTAGTAGGACTAAATCTCTTAACAAAGTAGCATTTAATAGGATTCTTGATACTCTTATCAAGGTATTAGACAATTTTAACCAAAGTGTAGTCATTTAGAAGATGCCATTATTGTAAGGCTCTTAACCAGGCACCTTGTTACTACAGTTCTTGGCAACATGTCCAAGTTTTGTACAAACAATACACCTCTTTATAGTGTCTCTCTTCCTCATGTGATTTTTACACAATTTGCTCCAATGTGTACAAATTCACCACAGTAGTGACATCTACAACGTGTGTCGTAATCCCAACCAAATATTATTTTCACAATTTGTTATGTTGGGTTCCACTTCTTGGTCTTGCATTCTGAAGATTTTTGTCCTTGTTTGTTGCAATTGAAACACTTTCCCTCAAACTTAGTTTTCTCTTTGTATTCACTTCCTCTGTGTCCTGGCTTGTTGCAACTGTAACACTTTCCACTGAATTTTGATTTACCATTGCTCCAACATTTGTTTGATGTATGACCTATCTTTCCACAATGATGGCAAGTAGGTCTTTTATTCTTTTGAGCTCTGTTGGGACTCAAAATTGAAGCCCTAATTTTGAGTACCATTCTAAAAATCAAGCCCTATAAGTGCATTTCAATGCATGTGTAATTGGCTATATGTTTAAGGCCTAAGAGGTGTTTAATGTTTCTAACACCTTGTATTTAGCATATCCATGTGTTCTATGGAGATAATTTTCCATTCTGAGTCATTCTGTGAAGTTTTGTTTTGAGAAATGTTCAGATCTGCATTTTTGCCTGAGTGTCAAACAACAATAGGAGGCCTAGTTTTCAATTGAATATCTCACACCCAGTAATGTTTCATTACTCACCACTTTGGGAATGTTTAGTATGCATATCAAAGAACCTATGTTTCAAATTTTAAGTCATTTTGACATGTTTTGACTAGGTTTTAAATCCCACAAAGTCAGTTGTTTATTGTTGTCATGTTGATGTAAATTGTTTAGAATTCTAGGAGGCCATGTTTGACCAGTTATTACTTTGACCCAGTTGACTAAAATGAGAAAATTCCTTTTGCATTGCATCCTAGAGGTCAAATACTTGTTATGTTTCAATTTTGAGCTTATGTTGAATCTGTTTGATCATTTTTCAAATGTGATTCCATGTGCAATTTCTAAAGTTTTACGAGTGTCAAGAAGTGCAGATTGATCGGTACCCCAGTTCGGAATGTCATAAATTTGAATATGTGATAGGTGAGATCAAAGGTATAGTATCGTTGTCTTTCTACTCTAAAAATTCTTTAAGTGTGTCAGTTTGCAAGTCTTGACAAATCTATCTATACACTTTCCCTGGTCCATTCTATTTGTGAAAATCACTTTTATGCTAGTGTTTCTAGTTCTGCAAATCCAAGTAACCCACTTTGGCTGCTCGCCATTTTTGCCCTATTATTTGTCATGAGCCTAAATCATAGATTTATACTCTCCTCATGATAGTGATCAATTTGACCTATTTTCAAAGCCAAAATCGAACGTGATTTATTGTTTTCTTACATGCTTGCTTGCAAGCAGTTCTAAGAAGGCAACTTTGACAGTCATTATCTTTTGACCCAAATGTCCTCGTGAGACAAGATCTAACACGGTAATAGAATGCAGAACAAAGAGTTAGCATGTTGAACCTTAAGACTCGGTCAGGTGTTTTGGTCAGTTTTTAAGACTAGTCAAAGGACCCCTGGGCACAAAAATGATAAGTTGTAGAGAAGTTAGAAAATGAATTTTAAAGCATTATTCAGTGATTGAATTCGATCCTAATTAGTGCCAAGTGTTCATTAGATCAGTTCGAGGTATCAGTTGTTTGAAACAAAAAAAATTTAGTCATACCCACTTTGGGACCTAACTAATTTTGTCAGATTAGTGAGTTGTCAGAGATTGAAGGTGTTTCTGAAGGAGGTTATAACAATTCTTTTCATTCTGATGTTTTGGCATTATCATTGCAAATTAGATTGATATATGGTATCAATAAAAGACATAAAAGGAGATGATTCTTAGTTTGGCATTTTGCTTCCTTTTACGCCATCATGCACTAGAGATCATCTTTTATATAAAAGGTTGTGAGCAAAAGGGTTTTATATCATTCTTATTATTTTAAAAACAAGATGGTGCCAAGTTTGATAATGATATTTGAGATGGGGATGCTCAAATTTTGAGGTCTCCAATACCAAAGAGAGCTAGATTGTAAAGAGGTAGTGGTACAAATGAAAAGCATTAGCAAGCCCAAGCCCGTGGCATCCCCATCTCCTATGGCGCCAACACCCCAGGAGACCAACCATTGTGCAAGTTTTAAATTTGAGTAAGAGTGCATAGCATTATATCATTGTTTATGAAAGACATTTTATCAATTTGAAAATGTAGCAGAATCTTCTAATTATAAGTCGCCTTCATCAAATTTAAATGTGTGTTGGGGAATGTTGGGAGCACCATTTTTTGTTTTACACTAGAAGTGGCAGATTGGATCTCTTGAACCGTTAGAGCTTTTGCATTTGATTGGATTCAATGTTTAGTTGAAGGTCACTCAGTTGTGGCAGAGAGGAGTCAGAAAGCATTGAATTTGCAAAAGTGGTAGTTGTGCAAGGCGTTGATTATGGAGTAGTCCATGGCGTAAAAAAAAGGGGGGGCTGATGCAATTTGAAGGAGATGTCATTAGCATTTCTTGAAAGTAGAGCATGCAATGAGTTCCTTACATCTATGCTACACCTGAATGGAGCCTGATAAGAGGGAGATGTCAGTCTACTCGGAAGATCTTATTCTTCATTTTCTTTTCTTCAGCGGCATTTTCAAGATGGTTTCTCCTTTCAACCATGTAGTCACATGCACCCTTGGACCCAGTCAAGCTCGGATGCTGGTGAGTGGGATGTAAATCTTTGATGTTTAAAGGCAGCAGCAATAAGCAGGAAAATGGTCTACGGCACATTCAAAGTGAAGATGTGAAGGGGTCTTACGCTGCGCAAGGGAAACTCAGCTGCGGCAGGAAGGAAAGAAAACATGTGTCAAGCAGCGTCCACAAGGAAGACTTAACATACTCCAGTCTGAAATGTAGGAGGATGGATATGCTACAAGTTTAAAAGAAACCATAGCATGGGAGGGCACGCAAGAGCATTTTATGTTGATATTCGCTCAATCTTAGTCCCACATTCACCAACAAGCGAATGATTATAGTGTTTATATTCAAAAACACGAAGTGTCTAAAAGAGTTATAGTCTTTTGGAAGATGCATGTTTCAAACTCATGTGTGGCCTATGGCCAGTTTTAGAAGTACGCAATGAAAGTTTGACCGTTCACACACATGACGAGATGCTGATGTGGATCCACCCGACAAGTTGTAATTAGACACGTGGCAACCAAGGACCATCTAGAAAGTGACACATGGTAGAGGCTTTTGGGCTTGGCACGGATTTTGAGGTGGCCACATCAGCAAGGAGCAACAAGTGGTGCGACATCGCTGTTGCTAGTGACGTAGCGGACCCAAGATTTCCTGGTGACATAGCGACACAATCAAGAGCCACCACATGGCAAAGGGCCCATTCAAATGTGGCAAAACAAGGACCAATATGGTGGTGCCACGTGGCACCCGAGTGGCAGAAGTACTAACAGAATATGTGATCGGGCAAGAATGGGCAAATTAGAATGTGACACATGTCACAGCATGGTCAAACCACCACATGGCAAAGGGCCCATTCAAATGTGGCAAAACAAGGACCAATATGGTGGTGCCAGGTGGCACCCGAGTGGCAGAAGTACTAACAGAATATGTGATCGGGCAAGAATGGGCAAATTAGAATGTGACACGTCACAGCATGGTCAAACCTAGTTTGACCCAGATGGAAAGTGAGGGAAATTTTTCAAAATGCAAATTTTCAAATATTTTATTATTTTCCTTCAAAAAATCACGTACAAACATATTTTAAATCACGAAAGTTCTTTCATAGAGTTTTAACTTTGACATAAATTTAAATATTTGCTAAAATGCAGTCTTTAAGGTCATAACAGGAACTTGGTTTTCAATTTGATCCTTTGGGCATTTCCAATAAATAAACATAGGACTATTATATATCATCAAAACCGGGAGAGAACGAACTTTCTATTTTTGGAGATTGTTTTTGTACAGGAAGTAGTGTGTTAGAGTTATTCAAGGTTTTGTACCAGATGCTCATCTTTCAACCTCGTTCAGTTAGAGTAGTTCAGATTTGATTTCAGATGAAATGATGAACTAGGTGAATGCTAAAGGTAGTAAAAATGCAATTAGGAATGAATTTCCTCACCTCCAAGTTAGTTTTAATAATGATTTATCAACATTTTAGATGCATGTCTGATGGTTCTTTTTAGAATAGGGTTTCTCGTCAGTTAGAGGAGATGTTTGCAGTTGGTTACAGAACAATGATGAGATTCTGTTTTGATTTCAGCTATAGAAAAATGAGAGATGCTTTGCAACAGAAGGCAATGAAGACTCAAGTGGACACATGTCGCTTCCAAATCAGATCCGAGATTACATTCCTTTCCTATATCTTTCTCTTTCTCATCCATTTTAAGGGTTGGTAGTTTTCACTGTGAGACCATAGATTCTAGTGTTTGATATGTTCCAGTTTTGAACATTTTTCACTACTGTGATACCATTTCCTTCAGCATTTTCTCTTGTAATGAATAGCAAGTAATAAGAATACAAATAGTTCTAATCTGTTAGGTAGTTTTATGATTCAATTTTATGCATCTTATTATATTTGTTTCAAGGAAATAAATAAAAGTGCAGCAGCAAGTTAATCTACTATCTGAGTTTGGTCTCTTGTTCATGCTATTTGTGATCTTTTGTGATATATGTACAAGGTGCATATTGTCGAGTTGCAATATGTTTCAGATCGTATATGTTGATATTGTTTGCTTGTGATTCAAGAAGTCATGTAAATGCTTAGTTTATCATCATAGGGTTGTAGATCTCATGAAGGGATAGGTCGAGTATGAGATTCAAAAAGATGCAGATGTTTGATTCACAAGGTGAATGGATAGATCAGGAAGTCCTGATATATGGGATATGTCAATGACTTTCAAGAATGTGTGTTAGGGGTTTGTGGGATTGCCCAATAGATAAGGCACTGATCAACTACAGGATCAAAGTGTTATGTTGTTCATGTGTTGGTTTTGCTGAAAATCAACATCATTAATCAAATATCTTTTCCCTTTAATGTTGAAGGAACTGAAAATGACGCCCTCACTCAACTTATCGATTGCTTAGGTCATGTTAGATTCTTATCTCTGATATTTGCATAAGTACAGAAGATATAAGGGTTCTATCTGCTTTGTTTTAGATTCAGTTGTATGCTTTTTAGAACACTAGTACCATATGAAGAATCTAATAGGTCCACCCGCCTAGGTTTTGCAGAGCCTGAAATAGAAGAAGGGTCTAGCCTTATAGTTGGCCCGGTGTCTGAAAGGATATGTTGTAGATGTGAAATAGCTGCCCCTAGATGTATTATGTTCTCATCAGGATAATTTGAAACCATGACATTTCAAAACACCAACAAACTCCTTGCTGAGATGATTCACCTTCATCTATATGTCCTAATCCAATTTTACCTTTATGTCTATATTGATTTTGCTCATTCAATTGATTCATGCTTTCTTGAGATTTCATTATCTCATTGGTTTGTTTTTCAATGTTGAGATCATTCTGCAGTCTTTCATTCTTTGTTCTTAAGTTCATAAGCTCTTGATTTGCATCATTGAGTTGATCAATAAAATTTGTTTGTTGAAGGGATAGCTGATGGATTTCATTGTCCTTTTTTTCTATCTTTTTAGTAAACAATCACCTCTACTTTGGCTTTGTCCATTTGTTCCAAGTTTTCACACATCCTAACTGATTGAATTTCTTGCTCTCTTTTCAATTTTTTGACTTCTTCTTGAAGAGTGAGATTCTTATCAAGTAGGTCTTTGATTGCTTCATCAACTTCATTTGAACTTTTCTCCTAGCACAAGTCTTCATTTCTTTCATCACTGTAGAAATTGTCATTTAACTGTACTGCTAGTTCCTTCTTTGCAAGGATTAAGAGAGATGCTCTTTTGCTTTCTTGAGTTGTCCAATGGCCAATTTCAAATCCAACTTCTCATTCTCAATAGCTTTTTCTAGCCTGTATACCTCCATTGTCTCTAATCACATGGTTTATTAGGTAGTCCTTTTTTAATTTTTTTAAAGTTTAGTTTAGAATTCGTATCTAGTAGAATTAGGGTGGAGATCCCAATCCCCTCTTTAAGTCATAATTATCTAAATATAAGGATGTTGTTCCAACTAAAAATTTCCAATTGTTGCCAAGGGGTAGTCAAAATGTTGTACTCTATTTAATAGTTGAGTTTATTAGGCTTTCGATTCTATGTAGGGAACCGATTCTCATCTTGTTACTGTTTTCAAATTCATAATCTATTTCTATTTTTATTATAATGCACTTCAAACCTTGTACCGTTTATTAAAAAAAAAATATTAACTAATCATTTCATGTTTATAGATTGCTCTAATTATAAAAATAAGTGTTGCGTTGAAATTGTTTTGTGATTTTGTTATAGTTGTCTAAGATGCTATTATCAATGATGTGATAAGAACACACTACGATAGCTTCTGATTAGCTTCTGATCTAACTATATAACCCTGTCATTTAAAATTTCATTAAAGTTTCAAAAAGAACATGTTTAAAAACTATCTTTAAGGCTTATGGGATTTTCACTTTATATTGGCAGTTAAGCAATTTTATCAGTAGTCAAAACATTTAAAAGTCAATATGCTCATATATTTCAAATATTGTATAGGATGTAGAATCTTCTGAACTTTAAGAACGACTTAATCGTCCAAGTAAATCATTGAACATAAATCATAAGGCACAACGTCCAATAGCAAGTGAAAACTATTTTACTTAATCAAATCGACCAAGTGTAGAAATGAAGCTTGTCATCGTACAAAAGTCTAATTTCTAGACAGTAACATGTTAGTTTCTTGTACACCATCATCATCCTTTCAATCAATATCAATGCATAAATTAGTCTCTTCTTCAAGAGGTTTGACAAAAACAGAAATACCACGTACTTCAAACAGTAATCAATCATCACTCCTGCCAAATGAACATGGACATAGGTAACCCCAGTTACACCCCAACCCTTCGCATATAGATCAGCTCCATCCTCACCTCATCCACATGTATGCTTTTAGATCAATTCCACTCACATCTTGTCCATATGTATACAATTCACTGGAAAATTCACCATGTAAAAATTATCTCAAGTCTTAAAACTCGCAAATTGGTAAAAACAAAACAGACCCATTTTTTTACCCGAAGACTCCACAATAGCTCAAAATTACTGCCTCAATATTGGGCTAGTTTTCAGCATGGCCTCGCTACAAGTTCATCCATACAACATGCAGAAACTCACCCACAAATGAATAACTAGGCTCCAGTTGCACCTCGTGGATTTTTTAAGTGTGAAATTAGTAATAGGATGCCACCTCTCCGTATGTATACATTCATTAAATGCTTGAAAGTATCTGGGAGTAGTGTAGTACCTTGCTGGTCAATATAAGATGAGTCAAGTTGTTTGTGCACCTTAGGTCAATCTGTTTGACTGCCAGCCTTCTAAAAGTTATGATTGAACTGTTAAGTTATTAGTAGAATGTCTGAAATATAGGTGTTAACCAGATCCTTCTCAAAATATAAAGATGGGTTAAACCCAGCCACACTCTTATATAAACTCACATATCAACAGGTGTCAAATAACTTGATATGGCATCAATTATGTAACTAACTATTTATTAGATGGTCATGGTCATTTGCCAACCTTTGAGCTAATATTTGAATGGCATAAGCCCTGCAGTCTCGAGATTGTAAGCTTTGTAGAAATTCAGATTTTGTCAGCCCCTCAAAATTATTACAAGCATTTAAATGAGTTCATAAGCATATCCTCATCAAAACACTTTGCATCTAGTATAATTATAAATGTTTATAGACATTAATAATTGCACAAAACTAATTTACCTGAGGTAAAGCAGATTTGATAGTTGCAAGTTAAAGCTTGTTTCAGCTAATAAACGGACAAAAGCTTGTTAGTGATGCACACAAAAATGACAATAAAAATTTGAAAAATATGTAGGGGTTCAAACACTGAATCCTATATCTTGTTGGTAATTGATGAACTAAGAAATTGGACAACCATATCACAGCCAATCGTGAAGATCTCAGTTTAACAAGACTGGGCAATTCCATATCTGACAAATATATGGTTCCAATTACACCATTCATTTCTCTGATACCCTACCAATACAAATGGAATCAAGTTGAGAGATACATTACACGTGACAACCATTGTGGTTGGGGTTGACTCACTCATGATGCCTCCAAATGTCAAAATTTTCCTAAGAATCACTTGAAGATCATCTCAAGAAAGAGGTTGAATAGATCAAAGACAAACTTTACTGACAGACATGTCCCACAAAGTGGATAATCATCTATTGGTAGCATCCTGGGACCTACCAAATAGAATGAACATTAAATATCAAATATTTGCATGGCGGTATGCTCGCTGCTTAGGGAACATACAACTTTCCATTCGCATTAAATCTTTTGCACAGTTTCTCGAGAGCTGCCAGTGAGTGTTGCATTGCATTTAGCTTCATGTCCCTTGACATGGCCTGCAAAAATATAAAATCATAACTTAATGAAGTTTATCGGGGGAAGGAAACAATATAGAAGGCCAAAACATTAAAAACCAGAAGCATTCCATGTCGAGGACATCTTGTTATCCGGCATTATACCTTGTAGTCATTCCCATACTTTGAGATCAACCTACTAACATAGACACGTTGCATGGTTGTGAGTGTTTGTAAAGGTGCAGTTTTCCCATCCCTTCGTCTCTTTCCAAGTGCAGATTTTAAATCTGGAGAGTACAAGTATTTATCAAAGCAACAACACCATAAAAACTTTAGAAAGCAACAAACTAACAATTTGTAAGCATTGTATTTCATTCAATAGTTTCCCACAGCATAAAAACAGCTGAATAAAAGCTGAAGCAAGACAAGAAGAGGAATAACAAGCTACTAATACAACTAAAACCATTTTCGCAATGGAGATAACAGATCATTTCCACTGCATAATAAAACAACTGAATAAAAGCTGAAGTGGGAAAGGAACGGAAATAGCAGGCTACTAATACAAGTAAAACCATTCTTGTTATAGAAATTTCCTTTTTTGTCATAGAAATTTCAGATCAAATATAGAAAAATCTCATCCTACTTAACCAAGCAATATATTTTTTTTAATTCCATACTAACATAATCAATTATAAGACAGCTAGATCCAGTCATTTGATAATGGAGGACAGAATTCCAAATGCTGTCACAGTTCCCCGAATAAATGAAAAGAGACTCAAATACCTACTTATGGAAGGGTTACCAAAATCTATTCGGAACCTAGTAAGTGACTTTAATCTTACCATTGTCCAAGATACAATCTTATAAGCCCTATGACATGATACCACTAAATTGAGGGATAAAGACTACTCTAAAAAAGACAGGAATAAATGAACATTTCCTCCTAGAGATGACCATGAAGAACATTGAACAGAAAATTTATGCAACAGTGCAACGAAAATTGGGCGCACGTACATGTTTGTAAGCAAGAAAAGCCTCAAAAGAAAGATTTGTGTTTCAAGTGCAAAGAGAAATGGAAGCCAAGATCTAAGTCGCCAATTCAGGTTCGCACTCAGATTCAGATTTGAGGGTATAGTTTGCATGATTGGTCAAATAAAATTGGGGGTTGGGTTCGTTGGTAGTACAAAAACATGTGTTTGTCTGTCTGTGTGTACATTTAATTATTATATTAATATACAATTATATGAAACATAAATTTATACATGATTTATTAAAAATGAATATGTAGATTAATTAATAATTTTTCTAAAATATGAAACATGTTAATACAAAATATTCAGATATAACTATTAAGCATATCGTGTTCCAAATTGTACCTAAAAAACTATTTGCTTTCCCAAGGGTGGGCATAAATGAGCTGGTGCAAGGATAGGGTGCATAGGAATCCCATTGAATGGGCGTATGATGGGATTAGCACGTATTCCTAGAAATTAGGTGCATTTTCTAAGAAATAGATGCATTATGTCAGTGAACACAGTCTATCAATACGATTAAGACCAAATCCTAGCCTAAAACAAATACCAGGAATTAGCTGACTTCTCTCTACCAGAATTGATTTAAAAGTTTCTGTAGCTAATTTCCAAGCACACGATATGTCACCTGAAGACCAGAAGACAAACTTTATAAATAGAAATTCAAAAATGTTTCAAAAATCTTGGCTGGTTCTCCCAGGTTTCTCTGGACAAACATACAAATCAAATACAAGATCCTACATGCACCCACAATTTGCCATCTACAAACCCAAACCCTTGTATCCTCAAGATCTAGAAGTAAATTGTCCAGCCAATATCAACAGTAAAAAAATTAATATATCAAATTGATACCTCTCCAGAAAACCCATTAAGGTTCCTCTGGCCAATAAGGAAGTGTCTTTGTAGTACATTGTAAAGATGTGTATCATGCTCCTAGTTCTCATCTTAATATATAAGTTCTCGCTTTAACATCAACAGTATACCTGTGACATTATTCAAATGAAGGATATAAGGATGACCAACGAGCAAGGATTAGTTCAAGCCCTCGCCTTGAAAGACGTGGATAATATTGACATTGCTTAGGGACAAGCAAATTTGGGAGGGGTAAATTGTCGTGCCCCACCTAAGGTTAATACAAATCACAGCCTTTATAAAACAAATCACAACTTTTATAGAACTGTAGAAACTACAATCCCAACCTTTCTTAAATAATAACCTGGGTGATTGGAATCGATAGGAGGGCAATCCAATGTCGAGGACATATTATTCTAAGCAGGACCACTAGCTTGAAAGAGGATAACAAATAATATGATGAGCCAACCTGGGAAACTCAGTATAGTATAAGGCTTACTCAGAATGACAACAAACAAAATATGTTGTGATTATAAAAAGAGGGAGACTACGGCTGGGTAAACATAATGAAATGTCCAGCTTTAGCTAAGAATATTAATTAATTACTCCAGAGTAGCAATTGAAAAGAAAGAGGGGGCAATTACAACAGATACGTATTTTTAAAGCTAAAAGACCTTGTCTGTCCACCATGATGGAATTTATGGACAGAAACACCACTTAAAAGAGGAATCAAGTGCAGGAAAGAGAAGCATTTTAAGACAAACAAGGGCAGAATCTAATCCAATATTATCGATCAAGACATCAAGGGAACTAATCTGAAAAGCATCAGTGCTCATAAGAGAAGACCAGCACATCATTTATCAATGATCGGGATCAGATCAGGAATTGTTATCGATTATAAGCATTAGCAGTCCTGTTCATTGTGGTTTGGATGAAAATGTGTTTAATACATATCTTTATTATATGCAGCAAGATAAGTTTTAAATGCACAATTCCTTACATTTATAGGCAACAATTCAAATCATGTATGTGATACATAACACCAGCCATATTAGATATAAGCAATTATCTGGAATTCACGTCTATTCATCAAATGGCAGCAATCAATCATGGCAAGCTAGAGGATATACAAGGAGGGAGAAACTAATACAAGCTTCCTCACTGAGTACACTGCCTCATGATGGATGGCGGAAGGCACATGAGGCCGAGAGGGATGGTATATGTACTCTTGGGCCTATGGTAAAGGATCGCTTCAAGCTATTGTCGGTTCCCCTCCAACATTTGCATGGATTGATTGTTGGGATGGATTCAAGAGTGTCTCAATCATAGGGAAGCGAATAAGGTGGCCAGAATAGGTACACAACCTCATAAAGGATGAATGGTGGAAGGCCACATGCAGCCAGTCGGGGTGGTATATCTGCTCTTGGGCCAAGGGTAGAGGGGATCACTTCAGGCACCTTATCATGTTCCTTCGTTAATTTTTAACCAGAATTTAAGATAAAGAGCACAAAACAAATAATGAACACAAAACAAAGAACACAAGTATCCTGGGACATCCCTCCAACTAGAGAGTGAAAAATCGAGTCTCAATAATATCAGTTTTATTAATAGATATTCAGCAGTCTGAATTACAGTTCACACAAAACTAGCTTGGACGTATAAACTTCTCTTCCTCTGCGAGCCAAGAACCCTTCAAGGTTGGACTCTATTTATATACAAACCACTGACTCTTCATTGTCTTGAAACCAAGGGTTTGCATGTCAATTGAAGAAAGTGCTGCAATAAACAAAGAGTCTTCCATGAGATATGAAAAGACTGTCGTTAAAAGTGAAAACGTCTACCAATATAGAAATACATCAACACTGACTATGTTGCTTTAATTTCAACAGCATACGAAGCAGCGATACAAAACATAGATGAGTTAACATTCATTTATTCAATCTAAATTTAGGAAAGAAAGATAGCTGCTGATGTGATAACATCAACACTCCCTCTTGCTAGGGAGGTATCTTTCCAGATATCCCTGTCATTGAATATCTCAACATGGGTGCCCACAATGGGTACATCATGGAGTCACACACTTGACATCCACCATGGCTATTCCCATGTGTGGAAAGAAATATATACACAAGTGTCCATCACAAAATTGTTCAACATGATGTCCTCATGAAGTCTCTCAACATGATATCCACCATGGCTACTCACTTGAATGGAAAGAGCAGCATCTCTTCAAGGGTTTTCACCTCATATTTCTCCATCTCAGAGAAATATGTATTATAGCAACATCTCTCAAGGGCTTTTCACCTCATATTTCTGTCTCAGAGAAATATGCATTTCAGTAACATCTCCCAAGGTCTTTCACCTCATATTTCTCCGTCTCAGAGAAATATGCATTTTAGCACATAGTAAGGATCACTGGTGTTCACTCTCCCCCTGAGCAAGAGCAGCATTCTTCACAACCCCAAGCTTGTCTCAAAAAATCTACAAATTTCACCTAAGAGAGGCTTGATGAGAATGTCAATTGTTCATTCATCAGTGCAAATTTGAAAGTGAATCAAAGTTGACTCAAATGATTGACCAAACAATCCTGCAAGGAGCTTTTGAAGCCATACTGCTACACATGCTGCAATATATTATGCTACTGCAGTGCTTTGTGGCACAAATGTATGCTTCCTGCCACACAAGGAAATCACGGCACTCTCCAAACTCAAACAACATCCAGATGTGATTTTGCTATCAGTTACACTCCCCCTCTTGATCCCTGCATAGTGACTATACTTGTCAAATCAGTACAGATTCGTCAACTGCAGTAACTCCTTGTAAAGGCACAACATAATACTTTTCACAGCAAGGCCATACACTCAACAAATGCCTTCACGAATTCATAGACAGCTTGAACCACATAATATTAAAGTGTCAGGCTTCAGGATAGCACGGCTGTTCTGGGAGATCGGATTCAAACTTGCTATTACTATAGAGTCAAGTCCATAGTCATTCTTGATCAATCAAACAAACCATCCATCTATTACAGTCGGCAGCCGGCCGGCCACTGGAAAGGAGTTCATAGGGCCCTGTCCGTATGGTGTTTACCATCCGCCTGCCCTGCCTTTCCATAGTTGTAGGGTGTTATCCTTTCTGTCGAGAGAGAAGGCAGGTGGGAGCAGGCCCCTATCAAATCAACCAACCTTTTTGGACTATTCTATAGCTATAGATGGGTCAATTGAGATATTGATGCACTCAACTGCCCCCATATATTTAGTGGTTGACTGCATCAATGCTATTACTCAGCAATAGACTCATTTCAGCAACCGACTTCGCAACCCCCTATCTAATCATGGGTGATGGGTAACTGTATTCCATTCATGATCAGGGGCCAGATAGATATATAGGCGATTGATCATAGTTTGATTTCTGCGATCTCCTCCCCCAGCTAGTTGCAGGTAGGCCTATTAAATATATACCTTCAGGAGAAGTAAATATATATATGACTCTCTCTATTCTTATATATACATATTAAGGTTATAATATTAGATAAGTCATAATGTTTATGATATCAAAATTCAGATTTAAGTTTGCATATTTATATATATTAAGGTTATTAATATTATATAAGTCATAATGTTTATGATATCAAAATTCAGATATATTTTTTGTGTGTCTATGTGTATATATATGTGCACAGTTATAATCAATTTGGAGATCGATTTAAATGATTGATTAAGATGTGTTGATAAAAAAGTTAAACAACTTGTATACATGCCCACATAGGGACATGAACCTGTAGAGTCATGACCCTACGGGGCATGTACCCTTTCACATAAGTACTTGATATAATATTTGCCAATGGGACTGGGCATCAATTACAATCAGCAATACTCAGTCTACATTGGGAGATCTCACGGCCTCAAATATAATACGATCTGATCAACATAACTTGTCTGATCCATATTCTTTATCTGACAGTTATATACAGCAGTAACAAATCAAATCAGAACTGTCTGATCTCATACATTGAATCAGACATCAGACATTCAGCCTAAGATTCATATATCAGACATCCAGTCTGAGATTTATATATCAGACATTTCTGACATCTTCAGTTAAACAACAGTAATTAGAGAAATTAGAATCTCTATCAGAGGTCCTATATACAATAACATGGTATCAGAGCCATCCTGATAGAGAAACTCATTCTTAAGAATTATTAAATCTCAGAATTATCAAAATCAGACTTTCTATATAACCTTAATTCAAAATGGTGAATCATGTAAGACTAGATGATAGGCTTGAAAGAGCCTCAAATTTTACATCATGGAAAATCACAGTAATGATTGTACTATGTGAAATGGAGTTAGACGAGTTAATAGAGGAAAATAAATCTATGCCAGAAAATGACCCAGACAAAACAACTTGGAAAAGATGCAATAACAAAGCCATGAAGATCATCATAGATTCAGTTAAAGATCACATTCTTCCATCTATAGCAAATCTTAAAACAGTCTTTGGGATGTTCTCTACTATAAAGCATATTTTCAAAATTAATAACACAAGCAGATTGCTAACATTGAAGCAAGATTTACTATACATCAAGATGAATAATGGAGAAACTATTACGTCGTATCTCCTAATAATCTCAGAATTGAAAGATCAACTTGCGACCATTGGAAATCAAGTAGATGACGAAGAACTCAAGATTATAGCACTAAAAAGACTACCACTCTCTTAGAGAAATTTATTCGTGGACTGAGTTCTCAACCAGAACTTCCTAAGTTTGAACTACTCAAAAATGAATGCACTCAAGAAGAGTCAAGATTAATTACAAGAGGAATCATTTCAAATCAAGAGGGAGAAATTCAAGCTCTTCAAATCAGTACCAATAATAAGGGAAAAAGAAAGAGAATTCATCAAAATAACAAGGATTTAAACAAATCATACAAGAAAAGAGACTGGTCCAAAGTACAATGCTTCAAATGTGACAAATTCGGTCACACTCATTACATCTGTCCGGAATGGGAGAAAATTCAAGCAGCCCTAGTGGAAGTTAAGGATGAAAAGAATGAAGACCTTGCATTTTAAGTTGTTGAACAAAGAGACATAGTGGATAAATTCAAATGAGAATCCCAAAGTGAGGAATCAGAGGGAGAGTGATACATTTCCAAAGTTTATGACATATGCAATGTTGTACTCAGACCTAAAGATAAATCAGTTATCTGTAAATTCAGTTTTTCTCATCAATATAAGCATATTGAATCAGAGATACAATCGATCGAGATGTTATCAAACTAAATTACATTAGTACAAATGAGCAAACAGCAGATGTTCTTACCAAACCTCTTGCTAAGGTTAAATTGGAATACTTCCAAGGAAAACTTGGTATCGTCAAAATGTAATTTTTGAATATTGAACTTGAGTTTCAATTTTATGTGTGTTTATGCTTCTAATTAAATAGTTGTGTGATGAAAGGTGACAATCTTTCATAGACATATATATTTAGAAGGTAATCTTTGTGAGGTGACAATCTTACAAATGATAGGCCTGTTATCATAACATTTTATATTTCTTTTGTTTCGGATATGCCGAAAGTCATTGACAACGAACATACTATGATCACTTTAGTTATTGGTCTAAAAAGCCAGAGATCATAATATATGTTGTGATGGTGTTCATAACATTGTGATTATAGTTATTTGACAAGTCACTAGTTCAGAGTGTTAAAGTAAGATAATCTGTTGTTTTTATGAATATCATTATCTTTGATATTTTGTTAAAGAGTTTATGAGATCTTATTGATATTTTCACTTCTCCCTTGCTAAGAGGGAGTGTTAAATATATAGCTTCAGGAGAAGTATATATATATGACTCTCTCTATTCTTACACGCGCGCGCATATATTAAGGTTATTAATATTAGAAAAGTCATAATGTTTATGATATCAAAATTCAGATATGTGTATGTGTGCGCACGTGTGCGTGCATGCACGCAAAGTTATAATCAATTTGGAGATTGATTTAAATGATCGATTAAGATGTGTTGATTAAAGTTAAACAACTTGTATTGTATACATGCCCACATAGGGACATGAACCTACATGGCCATTGGCCACATAGAATCATGACCCTATGGGGCATCTACCCTTTCACATAAGTACTTAATATCATATCTGCTGATGGGACTGGGCATCAATTACAATCGGCAATACTCAGTCTACATCAGGAGATCTCACAGCCTCAAATATAATACAATCTGATCAATACCTTGTCTGATCCATATTCTTTGTCTGACAGTTATATACAGCAGTAACAAATCAAATCAAAACTGTCTGACCTCATACATTGAATCAGACATCAGACATTCAGTCTGAGATTTATATATAAGACATCCAGTCTAAGATTTATATATCAGATATTTCTGATATCTTCAGTTAAGCAACAGTAATTAGAGAAATTAGAATCTCTATATACAATAACAAGGCCTATAATAGGGGGAGGAACTACATGCACTCTCAACAGTGCGCTCAATGACCTGGGAACTCTTCAAATATTTGGCTTAGCATTGCTCATGAAATATTTCTTCATACCAAAAAGTTAGCAATGTTTCACCTTATTAAATAATAATTTTCCACCTTTGCAACATAACTTAGATGACAAATATTATACTAATAATTACTGTAAAAAATAAGCTTGATAAAAAATATTTAAACCTATAAGACATGAGTATTGGGCCCCATCTAAACAGAAGATCATTTAAGCCAAGCATGTTCCAAACTATATTTTGCAATAAATGCCAGCTTGTTGAAAATCACGGCTTCTAATCTGCTCAGGCTATATAATCAAAGAAGACTTACCAAAAGTGTGACTGAAACACCTCCAGAAATATAAGCTCTTACATCCCAAATTTTGACCTAATTTAAATTTATTTATAGCCGTTGAATTGAATGGATTTTCTTTCATAATCATGTGAAAAGGTTAGTTAAATATATCCGTTGTATTCATTATGTTAACTGTTTAACGATGATGGTCATTATCCATTGTTTGTCATGTGATGATTAGCAGTTGCTTGATTTCAAAATTATAGGTAATAATTAAATTCCTTATCTACATTAAATGTTATTACGGATTTATCATGAAAATTGTTATTATCGTGTAGAATGTTGCATGGGTGATTGCAGGAGAAGATGAAGGGGAGAAGCATTGCTAAACAGGATCAACGGAATGAGATACTAGTTTAGTCCAATTATCAGGTATGACCTTTAACTGTCTTGGTAAGGACCTAGCGACTTGAACATCAGGATACAATCGATGGACATGCATGAGCTATTAAATAAACATTTAAAATATTAGTTATTTTTAGTTAATTAGAAATAATGCGTATCTCAAATGGCTTTTGATTGACTTTTTCACCACATTACTATAATGTATATTTAATATTTATGTATATGCACATAGATATAGAAATAAAGGTGACACCATAATATTATTTATATAAAAGATTTTATCAAATATGTACATTTAAATGCATGTACAAGAAGATAAAATAATCTTTCAAATAAAACATGTATTTAGATGTAGTTAATAATAGAGACGACCTTGGATAAAATAAATAATATGATGTCACCTCATAAATACATCTACATGCAAGTAGATAAATATATTGTAATTATCCTTGATTTATAACCTTCAAATCTTTTTCCATATTTATTCAAATTCTTGCTAGAAATGGAAATGCACATTTGGCATATTGGCGTTCAAGAACCCAAATTTTTTCTTTTTAAGTTACGGCTTCTTGGAAGCCAAAAGGTCTTTCGAATACTTCTTTAAATTCTGAAGCCGTGAGGGACCATGGAGTCCCATTCCTCTAGATATCTCTCTTATTCCTCACGTTTTTTCCCTCTACATATTTCCTTGCCACGATTTGCCCATTTCATTGAGATCTTTTGCTAAAAGACGTGATTGGTAATCACACTAAGATCTGCGTTTGAAGTTACTTCCATGAAGGAATTGATTAATAGCATCCAGCCACGGCTCCAATACTTCTGAACTTTCCAGGTTATGTGGTTGACTTACCAAATACAATCGATTTATAATATGTTTTTATCAGATACCACTGCATTGTATTTACAACAGTAAGCTACAAATTCTTGAAAAGTCGTACAACATCATTGTTTGATATCATCAGATAGTTCCTCCTTAAGTCAGAACTTTTCATGATAAGTCAAGACCAATTGTTCATTAAATGAGTTCACATCTTTATTTTACTGCTGAATGTTAGAATCAAATGGTATTTATTTTGCACGCCTTAAGATTATATTTCTCGGGTCACAAAAATGTGGTATGTTGAAAATATGTAAAATTCTTATATCAAGTTGAGGATCAACAAACAGAGCTGATTGCTCTGAGATTCAAACAACTAGGACTCACCCGACTATATAGCCAAGGAAGAGGTGAAGAGGTGAGATAGAAATCTGCAATAACATGGAAATAAAAATCAGACATGACATAACAATTCTAAATTATTTGAAAAAGGAAAATCATTTAATACCTCATGCATGTTCATACTTATTGTTCCTCTGTTGTCAAGTCGAGCGGTGGTGATCAGAGCATTGAACCCATCCGAAAACCTTGGCCAAGGTCGTTAAAGGCATGTTTGCCATCTATGACCACTTGATGTCAGTAGTGTCAATTATTCAGATATGTTCGTCCATAACTGTGCGGACATTCTAAACATTGGAATGCTCAAGTGGCTGGGCCTGATTCTGAAGTAAGGAGGGCCTTTCTGTTCAATAGATTGTGTGAGGATGAATATGGTCCGAGGTTGGGATGTTAAGCCTAAGTCAATGTTTCTCCTCTTACCAAAAGCCAAGACTTGCACAACCAATTAAAGACTCACCAGTTACTTCTCACATATTCTTCTTTCTATTTCATGTTATGCATTTACTTTACTTGTATGCAAGAAAAGATAGTAAATCGTTATTTCAATTATTTCAGTAGATTGTTATTTCAGTTATTTCAGTTAATCATTGTTACAGTTATTTCAGTTGATCGTTATTACAGTTATTTCAGTTGAACATTATTACAATTATTTTAGTTTGGTTTTGTTATCTCAGTTAATCATTAGTAGTTAAAATCAGTTAAATGTCTCATGAAAAGGAATTCATGATATTTTGTTTCAATAATTAGTTGTGGAACACTCTTTCTAAATCACTTTTATTTGTTATGAAAATCTGTTTGTTACATATGGTATCAGAGCGCTGGGTTCGACATTGAGCCTGGGGCACATTACTTTCTAATAAACCTGAAAATTCTTAGAATAAATGTACAGGATGCAAGTACGTAAAACACCTCGCAAGAAGGCACGACATCCCATCTTCTTGTACTTGATTAAGAACATGCCAAACTTTGACTACACTTGTTGTTCCATGCCTCGAGACAATGAAACCCTGAAACAGGCTTTGCAACAAATGAAGAGGGAAAGAGTCAGGTGGACTCCTAGTAAAGCAACATATAAAAACAAACTAATTCAAAAATGGAACGCTCGTCAAGACAATTCTCTTACGCACTTCCATAGATCTTGGATGGTGTGGGAGATGTACAAATCTGAAACAAAACTAAACGCTAAGAAGCAAAATTTAGATTCCATAGTGTAAACATCCTCAGAAAAGGAAATTTTTGTAAATAAACGCTGCTATAAATGCAACATAGAAGTATTCAAGTTGATTAAATAAATTGGTTTATTCATATGTTATATCCACTCGCAAAGTCTTTTAATTTGTTGAAGTCATGTTTATACACACACACAAATTGACATAAGAATCTTGCAATTTCCAGGTTAAACCAGTAAACAAACAAAATGAGCAGCGATGAGAACATTGCAGGCATGACATGGTCCGTGAAAATAACCCACAATCATCCACTGATTTATTGCTTCAGATTTTGCAAAAAACGCAACTAAAGTTGGATAATATGGAAAAAAGAATGAATGAGATGGCAGCCCAGATTGGGCAGGACCAAGAGGAAATGCAATCCTCACCTACTCCCAAAACAGAAACAAAAGCCTGTAAACACGACAAGAAAACCTCTCAAGCTTCACCCACCCAAACCGAAAAAACAAAAGAAACAAGAAATAGTTAGTGATCTATCCACAAATATTAAGAAGATCAAACCACCCAAATTTGCTAGTTCTGAATCTGGAGAGGATGCAAAAGCCTAATTAACCGAAATGGAACAGTACTTTGAAATTATGAACTTCTCAGAAACGTCAAAAGTAGTTTGGGGAATATATCAATTTACTAGAGAAGCTGTTACATGGTGGGAAAACACCAAGGTTGAACTAAACATTAAAACCACCGAGATTACTTGGGAAAAATATGTAACCATTTTTAGGAGTCGTTGGTTACCCCAAACCTTTTATGACCAAAAGTTGCTAGATTTTCAAAATATTAAGCAAAGAGATATGACTATACATAAGCATTGGGAGAAATTCACCCAATTACTGAAGTATGTACAACCATACCAACAAGATAGGAACTTGAAGGTGAGGAAATTCATCATGGGACTGAATAGTAGAATAGGAGTGATAGTTGATGTTCTCACTCCTCGAACCATGGAAGAAGCTCTAGAAAAGGTTATCCAACAGGAATATAAAATCAAGAGAGATGATTCCATCTGGGATAATAAAAGAAAAATAAACTGGAGTATAGAAAGTACAGATACGGGATCTCAAAAGAAACAGTTTAAGAATTATAAATTTAGCAAATCAGAAACAAAAGGGAATGGAATCAAGGATTTTAAAAGTAATTTCAATACAAATAAGAATAATAAGGGCAGTGAAAAGAAGGGGCCACCTTCACAGGATGTTTCACTTGTGGAAATCATTATGCTAATAAATGCCCTATTAAGATCAATACCAATCAGCCAACCAACCACCCCATCCACAACAGTAGCATGTTTATCAACAAAGGATCCACGCAGCCTTTGACAATCGACAAGCCAAACAACAAATATGCCTAATTGAAACTCCAAAGTAAAATCTACGGGAACCCTGTTACCATCTTAATTGATACTGGAGCTTTTGAATGTTTTATATCACCTAAATTATTAAGTAGGTTTCCAAAGAGATCTAGTTTTATGGCAAAACCATGGACAGTCGAGTATGCAAAACAATGAAAGGCTAAGGTAGAGCAGTGTCTGTTTAAAGCTCAAGTTGATTTTCCAAATTTCTACAATGAATTGAATTTATATGTGGCACCACTTGGGTCTTACGACATTATTATAGGCATTAATTGGCTCAGCAAGTGTAAGGCCAAGCTTGACTGTCTTGCTAAAATTGTAGATTGTTTGGATGACCAAGGCAAACCGGTAAACATAAAAGGGGTTATACATGAAATTAAATCAAAATAAATATCCGCCATGCAACTTAAGAAATGTGGAAGAAAAGGTTGTAAGATCTCTGCAGTAAGGATTGAAAATTTGAGGGATGCCCCAAATGAAATGAAGGAAAATTTGAAGGATTTCTTCGAAAGGAAGTACCCTTATCTAAAGAAATATCAGGATGTATTTCCTGAAGAACTTCTTGGGTTACTTCCATTGCGAGTTTTTTACTTCACTATAGAATTAACACCAGGAGCAAAACCAATTTCTCGAACCCCTTACAGGATGACAACAACAGAATTAATGAAGTTGAAATAATAGTTGCATGGTACGCTAAATAAGAAACTAATCCGGCCCAGTGTTTCACCGTGGGGAGCCCCAGTATTGTTTGTTAGGAAGGACAGAACTATGAGATTATGCATAGATTACAAAATGCTCAATAAGGTTACTATCAAGAATAGATACCCACTTCCTAGAATTAACTACCTCTTTGATCATAATGAAAGGTGCTACAGTATTTTCAAAGATTGATTTGAGGTCAGGACATCACCAGCTTCGTATTAAGGATAAAGATATTCGCAAAACTGCATTTTGAACTAAATATGGGCATTATGATTCACAGTGTTACCTTTCGGATTAACCAATGCACCAGCAGCTTTTATGAATTTGATGAATAGGATATTTCAAGATTGTTTAGTTAAATTTGTATTGGTTTTTATAGACGATATCCTAATTTGTTCAAAAAATGAGAAGGAACATAAAGAGCATCTAGAAAAGGTTTTACAAAGACTAAGAGAACATAAATTATACGGAAAATTATCTAAGTGCGCTTTTTATCAAAAGGAAATTCAATATTTAGGACATATTATATCAACTCAAGGAATAGTTGTAGATCTGTCAAAAATCAAGGCAATTAAGGAATGGCCTATACTTAAAAATGTGACAAAAGTCAAAAGTTTCATGGCATTGGTAGGTATCTATAAGAAGTTTGTCAAAAAAATTTCCAAGATAGCTTATCCGATCGCATCACTCCAGAGAAAGGAAAGGAAGTTTGTATGGACTGAAAAATGTCAATCAACTTATGAATGTTTGAAGGAAAAGCTAACTACTGCACCCATTCTAACAATTCCTGATCCACAAGAGAAATTTGTAGTCATAACGAATGTCATCAGGGGAAGGAGTTGGAGGAGTACTAGTGCAGGATGAGCAGGTAATTGCATATGAGTCAAGGAAGTTAAAGAATTACAAGCAGAATTACGCCCCTCATGATCTAGAATTAGCCGCTATAGTACATGCCCTCCAAATGTGGAGACATTACTTGATTGGGAAACCTTTTGATCTTCGATCCGACCACCACGGCCTAAAATACATTTTTACCCAACCCAACCTTAATGCTAGATAAAGGGGATGGCTGGAATTTCTAGCAAACTATGAATTTGACATTAATTACATCGGGCAAGGAAAACAAAGTGGCAAATGTCTTAAGCAAAAGGAGACACATTTTCGCAATGACTATTATAAATTTTAGATTAAAAGATCAGATTTTACGTCTAGAGCATGATCAATTTTATGCAGAGATCAGCCAAGCTCTCATCAGAGACCCACAAGATCCCAGGTATTTAGAATTTAAGATAGAAGAGGATGGATTGTTAAGATATCATGACAGGATTTATACACCCAACAAAATTGAACTTCGAAGAATGATTCTGGAAGAATCTCATTCAACTCCATATTCAAAACACCCTGGAGTGACTAAAATGTTGTCCGATATAAAACCTTTATATTTTTGGAAAGGAATGAGAAGGGAAATTACAGAATTTGTGGTAGGATGCCTAGAATGCCAAAGAGTAAAAGCAGAACATCGTTACCCAGCTGGCCTTTTGCACCCAAATGAGATACCAAAATGGAAATGGCAAATAATTTCCATGGATTTTGTACACGAGTTACCTATGACACGGAATAGACACAACATCATTCTAATAGTAGTAGATAGATTGACAAAAGTTGCTCATTTTATACTAGGAAATCTAACCGATGGAGCACCAAAAATCACTCATAAATTCATGAAGGATATTTTCAGAGCACATGGAGTTCCAAAGAAAATTATCTCAGATAGGGATGCTAAGATAACTTCCAGATTTTGACAAACATTATTTTCAGCATTAGGGACTAAGCTAAACATCAGTTCAGCTTATCATCTCGAGACTGATGGTCAAACAGATAGAGTAAACCAAGTTTTAGAAGATATTTTAAGAGTTTACTGTATGGATCGACAATACCAATGGGAAACATATTTACATTAGGTTTACTATTTGCTTATAACAATTCCTATCAATCCACCATTAAAATGGCACCCTTTGAAGTTCTATATGGCCACAAATGTAAAACCCATGTGAGCTAGAATCGATCGAAGGGTAGAATTATTGTTGGACCCAAAATGCTTAAGGAAATGGAAGAACAGGTAATCCAAATTCATCAGAGATTGAAAGAAGCCAATGATAGACAAAAAAGTTATGCAGATGCAAAAAGAACACCTAGAGAATTCTCAGTGACATAAAAGGTGCTATTAAGAGTAAAACCTTAGAAGAGTACCATCAAGTTCGGTAAGAATGGCGAGTTGGCCCCAAGGTATGTGGGACCCTTTGAAATATTGGAAATTATGAACTTAGGAGCCTGAAGAATTGCCCTACCACCAGCTCTTGCAAAGATGCATGACATCTTTCATGTGTCATACCTTAAGAAATACATAACTCATCATGATCATATAATTGATTGGAACCTATTACAGGTACAAGAACAAGGGGTAGTGGAAATAAAACCACTCAAAATACTCAAGGTGCGTAAGCTACGCTTACGAAATCGAGATGTGACTCAATGCAAGGTTCAGTGGGATCAGCATGCTAAGGATAATGCTACTTGGGAAGATTATCATGAAATTTTCCAAAAATACCCTCATCTTTTCTCCAAGGCTAGAGCCTGAACTTTTACTTTCTAATTCTTTTCACTAATGTAATGCTCTAAGTAGATATCAATAATCATCTAGGACGATGAAAAACTTAAGAGGGAGGATATGTTACATCCCAAATTTTGACCTAATTTAAATTTATTTATAGCGGTTGAATTGAATGGATTTTCTTTCATAATCATGTGAAAAAGGTAGTTAAATATACCCGTTGTATTCATTATGTTAACTATTTAATAATGATGGTCGTTATCCATTGTTTGTCATGTGATGATTAGCAGTTGCTTGATTTCAGAATTATGGTTAATAATTAAATTCCTTATCTACATTAGATGTTATCATTGATTTATCATGGAACTTGTTATTATCGTGGAAAATGTTGCACGGGTGATTGCAGGAGAAAATGAAGGGGAGAAGTATTGCTAAATGGGATCAACGGAATGGGATAGTAGTTTAGTCCAATTATCAGATATGACATTTAACTGTCTTGGTAAAGACCTAGCAACTTGAACATCAGGATACAATCGATGGACATGCATGAGCTATTAAATAATCATTTAAAATATTAGTTATTTTTAATTAATTAAAAATAATGCATACCTCAAATGGCTTTTGATTGACTTTTTCACCACATCACTATAATGTATATTTATGTACATGCACATTGATATAGAAATAAAGGTGACACCATAATATTATTTATATACAAGATTTTGTCAAATATGTACATTTAAATATATGTACAAGAAGATAAAATAATCTTCCAAATAAAGCATGCATTTACATATACTTAATAATAGATATGACCTTGGATAAAATAAATAATATGATGCCACCTCATAAATACATCTATGTGCAAATAGATAAATATATTGTAATTATCCTTGATTTATAAACTTCAAATCTTTTTGCATATTTATTAAAATTCTTGCTAGAAACGGAAATGCACATTTGGCATATTAGCGTTCAAGAAGCCAAGGCTTTTCTTTTTAAGTTATGGCTTCTTGGAAGCCAAAAGGTTTTCCGAATACTTCTTTAAATTATGAAGTCATGAGAGAACATGGAGTCTCATTCCACACGATATCTCTCTGCATTATTCCTCACGTTCTTTCCCTCTACATATTTCCTTGCCACAATTTGCCCATTTCATTGAATACTTTTTCTGAAAGACGTGATTGATAATCAAACTGAGATATGCATTTGAAGTTATTTTTGTGAAGGAACTGATTAATAGCGTCCAGCCAAGGCTCCAATACTTCTGAACTTACCGGGTTATGTGGTTGACTTACCATATCCAATCGATTTATAATATGGTTTTATCAGATACCACCGCATTGTATTTACAGCAATAAGCTACAGATTCTTGAAAAGCCATACAACATCCTTGTTTGATATCATCGAATAGTTCCTTCTTAAGTCAAAACTTTTCATGATAAGTCAAGACCAATTGTTCATGATATGATTTCACATCTTTATTTTTACTGCTGAATGTCAGAATCAACTGGTATTTATTTTGCAAGTCTTGAGATTATATTTCTCAGGTCACAAAAATGTGATATGTTGAAAACATGTAATATTCTTTTATCAAATTGAGGATCAACAGACAGAGTTGATTGCTCTGAGATTCAAACACCTGGGACTCACCCGTATGTATAGCCAAAAAAGGGTCAGTTTTCAACTCTCCCAAGAGACCCCTAAACTAATATTGTGTTACCAGGCCTAATAGAGCTAATTAGGACAAATTTGCAAAGCAACTACCAATGAATGGAGTATTTTGACATGGCCAATGGATTAGACACCTTCTACCATGTTTATCAACACGAGATTTTGGGTCCCCCATTTATCAATTCCTCACTACAGCATCAAATGGATTGTTCAGCAACCAAGCACATAAGGGATGCTTGGTTAAGGCTCAATTGGAGAAATAGCGAGTAGTAAGTTCTGGGTCTAAATATTTGGAATCATAATGACACTGGTTCAACTTGCGTCACCCTAAGGGCCGACAAACTCCCACAGTGGCAAAGCAAATTAGAGCCCCATTTTGGTGAAACCCTGATTTTTTGAGGGTTCTAAAGCTAAATTGATAATGCCTTCGTTATCAACAAACAGAGTAATCAGTCTTGCAGGTGACATTTGCATATCCCCAAGCATCCGATGAAGCCAAACCTCTATGTAGAGTAAAGAGAAACTGTCTGTTGCTTCTTACCGGTCCATGCGACTACACCGGATCCCAAAATGGACACGAATCCAAAAGTTGACTTGTAATCATCAACAAAGCCTGCCCAATCTGAATCTGTGAACCCACTAAGTCAAGGATTAGAACTTTGAGAGTAAAGAAGTCCATAATCTGAAGTGCCCTTCACATAACAAAGAACACGCTTTGCGGCCATCCAATGATCAGCCTTAGGAGCTGTCATAAAGTGTGACATGTAGCTGACTGCGAAGCTGATATCAGGCCTAGTAGCAGAGAGGTAAATGAGGTTGCCTACTAGTTGCATGTATGTAGTATCATCAACAAAAGGAGAATCAGACTTGGCGGATAACTTGAGACCTTTCTCCATAGGTGTAGATGCAAGCTTGCAATCCTGCATACGGAATTTGTCTAAAAGAGCCCTCACATATTTGGACTGAGGGATGAATATACCAGAAGACTATTGTTGAACCTCAACACCTAGGCAATAATGCATGAGCCGAAGGTTAGTCATATCAAAATACCAGCATAAATTTTGTTTGATTCCCTGAATCAAAGATGCCGAACTATTAGTGATGATCAAATCATCCACATAAATACAAGAAGGATGATGTCACTGTCAATAGTTTTAATGTACAAATTTGAGTCTAGAGAACTCTTGAAGCTTTGATCACTAAGGTACTTATCAATTTTTATGTACCATGTCCGAGGGGCCTGCTTCAAACCATAGAGAGTTTTTACCAATCTGAGAACCTTATGGTCTTTGCTAGCAACCTTGAAACCAAGAGGTTGCGTCATAGAGATCACCATTCAGGAAAGCACTCTTGACGTCCATCTGATGGACCTTCCTACCAAACTACGTTGCCATGTCTGGGACTAATCTAAAGTTGCTCATCTTTGCAATAGGAGAAAATGTCATCTCATAATCAATGCCCTGACGCTAAGACAAGCCCTTCACAACTAAACAAGCTTTGTGCTTATCCAAAGTACCATCTGATTTGTATTTGATTTTGTAAACCCATTTGCAGCCAATGGGTTTCTTCCTCAGTGGAAGATGAGATAGAACCCAAGTGCTATTTTTTAGCAAGCTCTGGTGTACAAACGTCATGGCTTATTCGCACTCCGGAATTCCTTTAGCCTCAAAATATGTTTGAGGTTCAAATACACTGTAAATGTTGGCTAATAGAGCAAAGTCAACAAACTCTATATGTTTGCTCTTTTTTTAGTAGCTCTCCCATCAATGAGTTCATCATCACGAAGATCAACAAGTGCCTTAGCCCACCACTTAGGCCGAAAAGTAGAATGACCAACATTAGTATCAGGAGATGCTTGGTGATCAGGTTCCTCATCAGAAGAATTTGGATCAAACTCGGGTCAAGCATCTACAAATCGAGGTGTTCTTGCAAGAGAAGCTGGAGGTGTCTATACAAGGATCACTGGTATAATTGGAGCTGCAAAAGCTATTGGAGCCCTCCTATCAAGTGGAACTAATGGAAGCCTAACTCCCAAATAATGAGCCTTTATAAGCTGGTCTGCTAGATCAAGAACAAGAGAAACAAGCATGAAAAGACCTCGTTGCTCATCAAAGACTACATCACGACTATAGATGAGACGAGCTCAACATCGATTAGGCGGTAGGCTTTGCGAAGACTATTGTATCCAACAAGCATGAATTTCTAACTCTTGGCATCCAACTTGGTGCGTGACGCCTCAAGGATCCAAATAAAAACAAGGAAGCTAAAAACCTTTAAGTGACTAATTCTGGGCTTAGGACCTGGCCAAGGCTCTTTCAGAGATTTACCTTTGACTGCCACTATGAGTGACTGGTTCAATAGATAAACTGCAATGTTAAACTGCTTCTACCCAAAACTTCTTCGGGACAAATCTATTGTTTTGTTCCAACATTCAACTACATTGTTCTATTGTGGCATGTAGGGTGTGGTTAATTGGCGTTTAATGCCATGAGTATCTAAGAAGCTAGATAAATCATTAGAACAAAATTCCCCCTCCTCATTGTCTAATCTAAGAGTAATAATAGATTTCCCAGACTCCTTTTCAACTAAAGGTTTAAACTTTAGAAATACAAGAAATCCATCTGATTTCTTTTTAAGGAAATACACCCACATTTTTCTACTAAAATTGTCAATAAACAACAAAAAATACCTGGACCCAAGAACAGGAGTGGCCATAGGGCCTCAGATATCGGCATGAACAAGCCGAAGTACCTGAGAAGCGTGCTATAAATCGCTAGTTCGGAAAGGTGTGCGATGTTGCTTACCAACCTAGTATGCATCACAAACTCCAAGCTGTTGACTCTGAATCTCTAGCAATCCAAGAACAAGCTCATCCTACCCAAGCTGTGAGAGTTTATGCACATTTAAGTGCCCATACAACTGATGCCAAAGTGTGCTAACAAGAAAACAGCCGGGCAGCCATAGCTAAGTCCCAAAAATCACCAAAATCAGTAAGTCAAAAAAAACCATGATCCTAAAGACCCACTACAATAGTAGACTAAGTCGCCTGATCAATGATGGTACAATAATGTGAACTGAAGGTGGCATCCAAGTGTGGAGAATGTCGCAGTAACTAAATGAGAATAGATTTAGTTCCATCCCTAGAACAGTACACATCGAGGAAAATGAGACTCCTCCCAGCAGACTAAATTTGAATGTTGCCTTTGCTGAAAACTGTGTACTCTTCTCTTCCACCAAAAATAACCGAATCAGAATAAGGCTAGTAATCAGTAAACCAATCTCTGCGGTGAGTGAAGTGACGAGAGGCTCCTAAATCAATGTACCAAGCAAACGACGTGACATGATATGCAGGTCTTTTAGCCACGAAGTCATAAAAGACAGATTCTATCTACTCAATATGCTCTACACTGTTCGCTTTGGGCTGTGAACCTGATTGCTTAGATTGGGCAGCTAAGTGTTTCCGACATTCAACCTTCGTGTGCCCAAACTTGTGGCAGTAGTTGCATTGAATGTTCTTCTTTCGGAAACTATCTGATGCTGGAGCAGCATACTTCTACTGAGATGGTTGCTGAAACTTGCCTTAATCCTTCTAAAAGGACTTAGCGGCAAAGGCTTGCTCTGTAGAGGTGGAGCTAGAGTTGATACCGAACTGTTGTTTACATCGATCTTGCAGGAGCAAAAGTGTTTAGAGTTCAGTGAACTTCAAATCAACACCAGAAGATGTGATGTTGAGAGTCTCGATAAAATGCTCGTAGGACTTTGGTAAACTTCGAAGAGTAATAACCACAATGTCCTCTTCCTCCATCTTGCAACCGATGGCAAGCAACTGATCACGAATTTCCTGAATCCTATTCAAGTGTGCCTAGAGCAAGGTTTGCTCATTCATGACAATAGAAAACAAAGTGTTCTTCAAAAAGAAAGCTTTGCATTTGTTAGAGGTTTCTGATCACGGATTTCTTGAATCCACCGAAATGTTGTTTCCATTGATCTTGCTGGAGCAGAAGTGTGCAAAGATCAGTGAACTTCAAATCAACACCAAAAGATGTGATGTTGAGAGTCTCGATAAAATGCTCGTAGGACTTTGGTAATCTTTTAAAAGTGGTAACCACAATGTCCTCTTCCTCCATCTTACAACTGATGGCAAGCAACTATTCACGGATTTCCTAAATCCTATTCAGGTGTGTCTGGAGGGAGGTTTGTTCATCCATGACAATAGAAAATAGAGTGTTCTTCAAAAAGAAAGCTCTGCTTTTGTCAAAAGTCTCATGAAGACCTTTGAGATGTGTCCAGCTCTCAACAACTATCTTGTCGGATGGAATCTGAGAGAATTGATCATCAACCATGGATAATTTGAGAAGGATCACTGCCTTTCGATTATTCAGATCCCAAGTATCCTGATCAGTACTAGGAGCAATCAAGCGCTTCGTAACACCCAGAACAAGTTAATTGGTGTTCCAATATTCAAAAATTGCTAGGATCTGCTACATCCAACTGTCATAATTTTGACCATTGAATTTCAAGTTGTGCTCGAGCAAAATGCCTGTCAAAGATGTCGTGGCACATTTTCCAATGAAAAATGTGAAAATCTATGAAGGCGCGTTCTTCGAGGCAAAAAATATAAGACCTAGAAAATTTGGAGAGTGACCCAAAATAAATGGATGACAACCCAATTGAGCTCTTGAAAGACACACCAAGAATCAACAATCAGGAAAAAAATTCGTGGTTAAAAACTAGGATTTCGAAGAAACCCCTAGTCAGTGGCTACGGAGGTTGATAGTAGTAGAAAAATTGTGCTTTAGAAGGCAAAAAACTACCAAACTTTAAGCAGGGAGAGGCGTTTAAAAGCAAAGAATGCAAAAACAACACCAAGCCTCCCGTTTGGATTAGATTGTGTGCTCGCGTGCTTATATGGGCGTGTAATTGGGAAAAACGGACGCGCAATTTGCAAACACAGTAAGAGGAATGACGCACAATTTACAGTGAAAAGACTATCCCAAGAAAATGCAGACGCAAGCAGCTGTTTAGCCAAAGAGATCAGACACAATATGAGGTCGCTGGAAGGCAGCAAAAAATTGTCATACGCGAGCCAAAGGAAACCGCAATTTCTATTGGTTGCAAGCAAGAAAAAAAAAGACCCGTGACTTTGGCTATGGATGTCGTGTTTTGAAGCCTTTAATGCCGCGATTTGGCAGAGATCCTCCACAAACCCTAGGACACAAAAACCTTGTTCGAAAATTAGAGGTTTTTTTATATGACGAAGCAAGGATCACAAAAAAATAATTTTGAAAATGGTTCTAATAATTTCGAAGAAGAAATTATGATTTCTGAAAAAAATTTAAGAAACAGTCTCTGATACCATTTTACAAAGTAATTGGAAAATATTTGCTTGTTATTAACAGAGACCGAGAGGTCATTTATATACAAAAGAATGGAACAATGTTTCCTTACGAAACAATCGTAAAGAATAGAAACATTCTATTCTAGTTGAAAGAAAGCTTAAAGCTATAGCTAACTAAAGCTAACTAAATATTACAAATATTCTAATATTTACAACAGTTTACAAATAGATTACCATTAACTAACAACAGACGATCATCTATTATCGTAATAAGAGCAACCTTCAAAAACACTATTATAACTCCCTTACCACTTCACCTTATGAATTGAAACCAAATACAATAGAGAGCTATAACAAAGCACTATCAAACCATGTCAATTGTCTAATGCGCCAATCCACGGAGTCAGACAATACGGAAAAACACAAGAAAATGCACAGAATTCACTATTTGTTAATACAAACACTCCTCCACTTGTTTGCCAATAACCAATCTGACTTTACTCAGCCACAAGTCTATATATAACTATCCCAACGGTCACAACCAACTTTTGAATTCAAATGGATCATTGGGAAGGATTTTACAATTTTGCACTAAAAGTTTTCAATGTTGCATAACCAACACTGACAACGTTTACAACTTTTTACATCTTAAAGAGCAACTTTGTGTTTTATCTCTTTCAAGGGACCCAAAATAACTCAAGACTATGCTAAACATCCTAAGATATCTAAAACTATGAAATTCATCAAAATGCACCCTTTGACCAACCTTTGACCCAAGGTTTATAAAAACACCTAGTGCCAAGTGGCCTTACAAAATGGGCCTTTAAGTTGTAACAAATGGATCCAATGATCCTTATTACATTTTTATTCCAAAGCATCCTAATCTAGTGCATTCTAGGAGGGGTGCTCCTGCACCATGCTGACTCTTCATTGTCTTGAAACCAAGGGTTTCTCGTGTTAATTGAAGAGATTATCATGACTAAAGAAGCCTTCCGTGAGAAATGAAAAGATTGCCATTACAAGTGAAAGTATTTGCCAATATAGAAATACATCCACGATGGCTGTGTTGCTTCAACTTCAACAACATATGAAGCAGCAATACAAAGCAGAGATGACTTCAACAACCAATTTTTTTTTTGAATTTAGGAAAGAAAGATGGCTCTCGATGCTATAACATCAATACCCTTATACTGAACCCAAATAATAAATTGTATATGTTATATGATTAAGATGCTTATGTATATATATTCTTTATGTAAAAATTGAAGCAGTTGCAATAGAGCACCTTCATACCAAAGATATCCTGTTATGGATTCTTTGAGCTTGATGCCTCTCCATTTTTTTGGGTGCTGCCCAACTAAGAGTGTTTACAGTCATGCTTGTGTTCGAGTTGTGGAGTTAAATGATTGATTAATAGACTCCAAGTTATTCAAGTGTTGTCGCTTTGTTAATTCATGTTGTCCAAATTGTTTCCTTTTGTTTTCGAGCTGGAGTAATGTCTGTATCAATTGTCTTACCTCCACTCTTGCTGAACATGTGACTTTTCACAACATTGTTGGTGATGCAGTAGTGTTCTTTGATGACATGGCAGCTGAATCATATCACTTTGGTATGTTTTAATAGTTCACGTGTATTAATGTTGTTGGGACCTATATGGTCAAGACGGTTCATCTCTTATGAGGTTGTTGAGCATTGAGCTTCATAATGGCTTCAGGAGTAATGTTTGGCTCCATGGGAATTCAGAGGGTTCATGTAACAACGGTCCTTTGATCTTCCGCAAGAAATGCCTTAGTTTGCATTGTAACAAGGAAAATAATGAGGTGGAGAATATTGTGCATTCTTGTGTTCAGTATTTTTGATTAAATGAAAATTACAGTAAGGTTGCGTTAAGATGATCATTCTTTCGAGAGTGTGTGTGTAAAGAAATATTTAGACTGTTGTGTGTGTGTTCGTACTTTTTGTTATGTATATCATAGGAATTTATTATTTATTGTGAGTTCAGGAGATAGTGATTATTTTGTTTCCACAATCAAGGAGTTGTTGCTATATAGAAAGTATCTCGGGCAACTTTTGAATAACTAATGAGGTATTCACTAATTTTGTAATTGTTTCAGAGAACTCAATAAAGACATTATATTTTGTGGGCTGGGTTTTCCACCCTCAAGCGAAGGGTTTTCCCAAGATAACTCTTTAACTGTTCTCTAATCATTTGTGTTCTGAGTTTTTTTGTTTTTTATGCATTTCGGTTCACAATTTTAACATGGTATCAGAGAAGGTCTAAGGAAACAATCCCAAACAAGAATCCTCAAGCTTTTCTATTATCTCTGCTCTACTTCCAGTTTGTTTGTTTCAGCTCTCTACAATGGTGAACAGGCTGAAAGTTGAAGATAGATTGGACGGATCATCCAACTTCACTTCATGGAAATTTAAAATCCTAATTGTGCTCAAAGAAAACAATATTCTCAATTATGTGTAGTCTGATGTAGCTGGGCCTACAGATGACACTGAGAAAACGCAATGGAGAAAGACGAGAAAGATCTTGACTTATTCTATTAAGGATGATTTGGTAACTATCATTTCCAAGTTGAATTCAGTCAAGGAGATGTTTGAATGTCTTTAAAATATGTATAAATTCAACAAAACTAGCATAGCTCTAGCATTGAGACGCCAATTGTTACTCATTAAGATGTTTAGAGATGAATCTGTTGTATCCTACTTCATAGAGATTTCAGAATTAAAGAATCAGCTCAAAGCTATTGGAGACACTGTTGTGGACAAAGATCTTGTTATGTTTTCCATGAATGGCCTTCCTCACTCATGGGAATCCTTCATTCAGGGTATCAGTGGAATAGCTGAACTTCCTAACTTTGGTTGATTAAGAGCTGATTGCATTGAGGAGGAATGCAGGGTAGAAGCTAGAGATACTGGGCCTAAAACTCGCCACAAAGATGATAATGTACTTGTTGCCTGCACTTCTAAAGGGAAAGGGATGAAAGCTAACTTCAAGAGGTTCAGAGATAAGACTTCTGACTCAGTTCCTGAACTCAAGAAAAAGAAGAGGGATCTATCTAGAATTCAGTGTTTCAGATGTGACAAATTTGGTCATTTTGATAGAGATGGTAACCCTAGACTCAAACATCAAGTTGCTATTACTGATGTTGAAAATGCTTCTCCACCTAGAGAGTCAAGTGAAAATTTAGAAAGATGATTGTTTATTTATGCTATTTCTAGATATGTTCCTACTAAGAGTAATACGTGGCTTATTAATACTGGAGCCTCTCGTCATATTACATGTTCTTGTGAGCATCTCTCTAACTTGAAAGAAAAAGAGTCTCATTTACAAGTTATCACTGATGATGATGCTTCTTACTCTATGAAGGATGCTAGTTCTACTTCATTTCAGCTAGATTCAGGAGTTCCTCTTCGTCTGAGTGATGTTCTATTTGTTCCTAGAAAAAAAAGGAATCTGATTTCCATATCAGCTTTGGAAGGCAACAGTTATTTGCTGATGGAAAAGTCCTCGCATTGAAGTAGAATTCAAGCATTAAGTCAACATGTAAGATTGGCACTCATGACATCATTTATAGACTTTCATCTCATTCTATTATATTCCTTGCACATGATTCAACAAGTTCATGTGAGCTATCGCACAATAGATTTGCTCATCTAAAATTCAGAACCTTGTCTTCCATGGAGAAGGTTGCAGTTGGCCTTCCCAAGCTGAATCTAGATTATTGGGGCGTCCACAAAGGGCATGCTCTAGGTAAGAACATTAAACATTCATTTTATAGTAGTGAAAGTACAGCAAAAGATATCCTGAGTTAATTCATTCTGATTTTTGTGATCCTATGCCAGTTGCCTAATTTAAGTGGTTTTCGGTATCATGTTACTTTCATTGATGACTTCTCTCATAAATCATGAGATTTATTTTCTTAAATATAAAGTATTTGATGAAGTGTTAATTTTCTTAGATTTAAAGAATTTGATGAAGTGTTGTCCAGATTTAAAGAATTTGATGAAGTGTTGTCCAGATTTAAAAAATTTAAAGCTCTTGTTAAAAAATTGTCATATAAGAAGGTAAAGGTTTTAAGATCTGATAATGGGGGTAAATATACATCTAGTATATTTCATAAAATTGTATTGAAGTGTTGGCAAGAGTGACAGGATATGCATGGTATGTTGTCATTGATGGTAACTACTTTGATTTACTCTTGACCATGTTACAGTTAAGATAGTTCATTGACGGCAACTACTTTAATTTACTCTTGACCATGTTACAGTTAAGATAGTTTACAGAAGGACAATGCGTATTGTTATCTAAGTACCCAAGGCAAAGTACAAGTCAGTCAGATATATCAGTTTGGATCAGACAGGTTTTGGAGAGTTAAAGGATGCGATTGCAAAGCATAAATATAGACATACTATTATGTCTAATACAATCATCACAGATCCTGAAGTCCTGACATACATGAGATATTCACTATTGAATATTAGGTTGACAGTGTTTAAGCAGAACAGGAAAATTCAGTATAACTATTTCTCTTACACTTGGTAAATCAATTTTGGATACCAGTGTGGTGATTGCTTAGGATAAACGAGATTAGAGGATACTTGTGTCGGTTAGCAAGATTTGAATTTGAATTTTGATCTTGCTTTGTCACAAAGACTTCTGCATGTTTCATCATTTTGTTTCGGCCAACAGAGTTATAGTTTTTGAGTTGTGATCTTATATTAAGATCATTTTTTGATTGCAAAGAAGAGAGACATGGATGACATATATAGAAGAAGATAATAATGCGAATGTGGTGATCAGTGGCTATGTCTGATTTACAGATTTATCTTTAGAGCTTCATTGGAACTCTATAAGCATCGTTGATGCTACCAATCGGTTCAGTATAGGACTTTTAAGTCCATTTTGGTTATGTAATCGGTTGTGTGCCTTGATGTATTTTGGAGTGTGTAATTAAGCAGTGTGCTCCAGGCTGTAGGCATGAATACAAGTGCACTACCCTTTTGTACTTATGTCTTTCACCAGGCACTTATTGGTGCAGTAGTGAGTTATTTGTGGGTATCATCCCCACCAGGATTTTTCCCTTAACTGGGTTTTCCTTGACAACAAATTGCAGTGTTATGATGTTCATATTATGTATCTTGTTTGGTTTAATTGCATTTGTTTTCAGTATTCAGTTGTGGTTTGGATTAAAGAACTGCAAGAATACTGCTAGACCAATTCACCCCCTCTTGGTGTTTGATTGCATTTGCTTTCAGTATTTGGAATGAAGAAGTATAAGAATACTGTTACACCACCTCAGTTTGGTATAGGCAGATTTATGTTTGGAGCTTCATTTGAACTGTATCAGCATTGTTAATGCCATCAATCAGTTCGATATACGGCTGTAAGTCCATTTTGGTTGTGTAAACGGTTGTATGCCTTCATGTATTTTGGATTGTGTAATTGGGTAGTGTGCTCTAGGCCGTGGGCCTGAATACAACGGCATTCCCCTTTTGTACTTATGTCTTTAACCAAGCACTTACTGCTGCAATAGTGAGTTATTTGCAGTGTCATCCCCACCGGGGGTTTTCCCTTAACCAGGTTGTCCTCGACAACAACTCATGGTGTTATGATGTTCATATTGTATGCCTTGTCTAGTTTAATTGCATTTGTTTTCATTATTAAGTTGCGGTTTGAATTAAAGAAGTATAAGAATACTACTACACTGATTCACCTCCCCTCAGTGCTTCCTAATCCTAAAATGAAGCTGGAATTGAGAGGGAATTCTGTGTCCCTTATAGCCCTCAACAAAACGGTATAGCTGAAAGAAAGATAATATTTATAGTTAAGGCAAGAAAGGTCATCATTCATGATTAAGGTCTTCACACATTCTTATAGGCAGAAGCCTGTAGGACAGTGGTATATGTTAAGAATCGTAATCCACATCATATTTTAGATAATATGACACCTGGAGAAGCAGAATCATCTTCGAATTTTTAGATGTCCAGTGTGTATTCATGTTCCAAAAGATAAGAAAAAGTTGGAACCTTCAGGAAAGAAAGGCATTTTTGTTGGGTATAGTGAGTCTTCAAAAGCATACAAAAGTTACAATCCAAGTCAAAAGCAGATTGAAATCAGTAGAGATGTCTCTTGTGAAGATGTAGCTTGCAAATTTGACAAGAAATTGATATGGCTATCCCGGATTCCCCTTCAAAGATTAAGAGGGAGACTATAGAAGATTTTGCTGATTGTGTTGATCATGTTGATCCTATAGATAGTTCTGCTGGTCCAAGTAAGGTTTCAGCTAATAAGAAGAGACTGTTGTAGGCCAGGCATACTATGCAAGAGGCTGAAAAATATGCAGCCCCATGTAGCACCTTTAGGGAAACTAAAAGACCTCATAAGTTTGCAAGATATGTTGTTTTGATGAATCACATTATACCATTTGAGGTTCTGAGCCTTCAAGTTTTGAGGAGGCCTTGCCACGGCAAATATGGAACGTTGTCATGATGGAGGAGCACCCCCCCATAATCAAGAATAATGTGTGGAACATTGTTTCTAGGCCCAAAGGTAAATATGTTCTTTCCTCTGTATGGTTGTTCATAATTAAACATGCAACTGACCAGAGTGTAGAAAATTATAAAACTAGATTTGTAGTTAGAGGTTTACACAAAAGGAAGGTGTAGACAATGAAGAAACTTTTGCACGTATAGCATGTTACACTTCTATCTGAACTATTAAAGTTGTTGCAGTAGTTAAAAGATGGGAACTTCATCAAATAAATCTGAAGACAGCACTCTTGATTGACGTTATTGAAGAAAAGGATTATATTGAGCAGACACAGGGTTTTGTAATACATAATAAGGATTCATATGTGTGCAGATTGAAAAAGGTCTTTTATGGCCTTAAGCAAGCTCCATGTGCTTGGAATGAGAAAATTGATCATTACTTATTGGGCTTGGGCTCCCTAAAGAATGATGCTGATCCAAATTTATATTTCAAAGTTATTGATGATAAAATCTTAATCTTAGTACTTTACATTGATGATTTGTTTCTCATTGGTGAAGCTGGTCTCATTATTAAATGTAAGGAGTTGCTTCTGAATTTGAAATGAAAGACCTTGGTCTTGTGCACTACTTTCTTGCACTTAAGGTATGGCAAAGACCCGGATCCGGAGCTGGGTGTGATCCAAGTCCAAGTCTGGTCTAGGTTCACCTATAGGTTTGTCCAGGGTTTGGCCCGGTGCCCATGCCAAACCCACAAAACCAGCCAAAACAAGTTCATTTCATCCCATATTTTCTTTATTTCTACCATTTGCTATCTTCATTAATGCTGTTTGGACAAGGCAAAACAGTTTTAGCACTCTCTGGACTGTCTTCTGCAAATCTTAATTAAAAAACAGATCAGATGTCATTTCCCCTTTTCAAAATAATTAAAATTAATAAATTTTGCTACAACCAGAGGGGTCAATAAAGTGAAGTTTTAAGAAAATGGCTAAATATTTGGAAGCCAATGGATTATTAAATGTTGAATATTATTAAAAAATATCTTATTCACCCCTATTGGATGTGAGTTAGGGTTACGCACTCTTTTAATGAGGTTTGGAGGCATTTTGGACTTGATTTTTTCTCATTGCTCTGTTGTTCTTCAGAGATTGCTAAATCTGTGGAGGAGACCCAAAAACGGGAGCTTGAGAATCTTCTATGTAAACTCTTTGCAGATCTAGAATTCCCATTTTGTAAGCCGTGATGCTGCCAAAAATTTCAGTAGAAATGTATACTGTCAGATTTATCAATAATATGTGAAGCTGTGGAGTTTTTGGCATTGTTTCGGGTATACCCTATTTAGGTATTTTTTGAAAAATTTGCATGATCTTTTGAAATGCTGATTGTTTGATTTAAAAATCTGAATAGAGGCTTTAAATCTGATATAAAAACCAGAAAGGAGACATTGCAGTGGTCTCAGAGCTCAGATCTTGCCAGCCTAAGGGTTTGTAGAAGTTTGCATGCAACCAAGTGAAAGAGAAAAGAGATATTTGCAACGAGAAAAGAATTTAAAAAAATTGATCAAACCTTCAATTGGAGATAAAAGTAAAAAATCCATGGAAGGGACAAGAATGGCTGATGCAGATGAGATGGTAAAAAAATTCTTCTGCACATCCAGGACACTCAAAAGCAAACAATGGATAGTTTGGCAAAAACTAGGGAGGCTCTGTGGTTATTGACAGAAAAATCCGAGTTGTATCTACTGATGAGAGGGAGCACTTCAGAGAAGCCAAGGAATTTGAAATCCACACCCTCTAAATCAACAAAAACTAATTCCTTACCAGCAGATGAGCCACTAGTACCAAATCCATCCCTTAATCCTATGGAAGAGGTTACAGGAAACTTGATTGCATTGAGGGCTACTTGCAATAGCTTAGATGATGACTTTCGTAGTTCAGTGTCTTTCAAAGAATGTGGACATGCTGAACACTTTGATGCCCAAAAAGAGTATAGGAGGGAGCAGGACGTAAGTGGAAGAGAACTCAAAAATAAAATAAGCAAATTTGCAGCACCTACTTTTGATGGAACAAGCAAAATTTCTGCTAAAGCATGGTTACAAAAATTGCAGACCTTCTTCACACTTAACCCCATGAAGGAGAGTGATGTCGTTCAATTTGCAACCCTAGACTTGGAAGATGCAACCTATGATTGGCGGTATCATGGAATGACTACTCGAGGTCATGACCAGGTAACTACATTTGATGAGTTTAGTCAAAGATAGATAAATAGATTTGATCTCAAGAATGATGAAGAGTATTTTAAAGAATTGTCAACGTTGAGACAAACCAAATCTATTAATGAGTATGTAGAAGAATTTCAAAAAGTGGCTGTTATGGTACCTGATATTAATGAAAAAGGATTGTTTATCTTTTTCTTGATGGTTTGGAAGATTCTGTTAAGGGTTTGGTTAAGGCTTTCTCATCCTCAACCTTACAGGAAGCTATAAAAAGAAGTTTGCAGCTGGAAACTTGTGTGCCAATGAAACCAGTCACAAATCAAAAAACTCCAAACCTTTGGCAAGATAAGGGAAACTTTCAAAAAAAAGACTTCTCCAACACCACCACCAAAGAATGTGACAAATGCAGCAAAAAAGACGGTAAATGAAGAGACTAGGACTGAACTACAAAAGAAAAAGCTTTGCTTTACTTGTAGAGAGCCATGGATTCCAGGACACAGGTGTTTGGGGAAAGCTCAAGTGCACTATATTGAGATTGCTTCAGAATCTGATTCGGATGAGCATGAGGAATTTCATGACGTTAAGAAGGTAGAAGAAGAAGAAAAAGAAAAAGAAATCAAAAGGGATGGCACTTTGGCAGCATTATCAAGAGTCCCAAGATACCATCCCTTTCGAATTCAAGGGGTACTAGCAAGGCAAAGGATGACAATTCTTCTTGATAGTGGAGCAAATCACAACTTTATAGATGAGGGATTTGTCATGAAGAGAGGACTTAAAGCAGAACATTTTGAGGGATTCAATGTTACTGTAGTTGATGGATTCACTATGCCTTGCACACGAGTAGTGAAACAACTCAGGATGACTTTAGGGGATTATGAGCTATGTGATGACTTCTATGTTGTTGACATTGGGGAAACAAATCTTGAATTGGATGTTCAATGGTTGCACTCTATTGGAGGCTATTCATGAACCATCACACTATGGAGTTCAAATTCCATTCCAACGGTAAAGAAGTTTTATTGAGAGGCTTATCAAATGGAGCACCAAGAGTGGTCACCACAAAGAGGATGGAGAGGAATTTCCGAAGAAGACAAATAGCATGGGCAGCAAGAGTCATAATCCACCCAACAAGCTCTTCAAAGAATCAAGGTAATTTCCATTTTGAAATTCAAAATATTCTTGATGGGCGTAATATAGTTTTCAATGATTTTGCCCCTAGGATTACAGCCAGATAGAGGTTTTGAGCATGTTATAGAGTTAGAACAGGGTGCCAAACCAGTTATAACTACTCCATACTGCCATCCAAGGAGTTATAAGGAGGAAATAGAAAAGACTATTAAGGAAATCTTGGACATGGGATTTATAGGGCCTAGCTCTAGTCCATTTGCATCATCTATGGCACTTGTTAAGAAAAAGGATGGTACAATGAGAATGTGTATAGACTACAAGGCTCTAAACAACAAGACCATCAAGAATACGTATCCCATACCATGCATAGATGATGAGTTACATGGTGCTGTATACTTTTCAAAATTGACTTAAGATTAAGTTACCATCAAATCCATATGAGGAAGAAAGATGTCGAAAAAATTGCTTTCAAATGTCAATATGGGCACTTTGAATTTCTTGTTATGCCATTTGGCCTCACTAATGCACCAGCAACATTTGTATGAATAAGGTATTCAACAAGCATCTTCAAAAATTTGTTTTGGTGCTCTTTGATGATATCTTAATTTACAATAAAACATGGAAAGAGCATCTAGAGCACATAGATACTATTTTGGGAATCTTGGAGCAGCAATCCATCTATGCTAAGTTATCGAAATGTTGGTTTGATTTAATTGAGATCCTATACTTGGAACATATTATAAGCTCTAAAGGGGTACAAGTTGATCAACAAAAAATTTAGGCAATTTTGGATTGGCCTCCACCTACCAATCTTACATAGTTGAGAGGTTTCTTCGGTTATGTAGCTACCATAGGAGGTTTGCCAAAGGATTTTCTCAACTTGCTGCACCCTTGACTGATTTGACAAAGAAAGGATCCTTTATTTGGACAGAAGATACACAAAAAATATTTGATAAGCTTAAGGAGGTTATGAGTTCATGCCCTGTGCCTGCAATTCCATATTTCTCTATACTTTTTGTTGTTGAATGTGATGCTTCTGAGAAGGTATAGGGACTGTCCTAACTCAAAGGGGACATCCAATAGCATTTGTGAGTAGGAAATTAAATCAATCGGAGAAAGGTTATTCCATCTATGATAAGGAAATGTTGGCAATCATGCGTGCACTTTATAAGTTTAGACAATATTTGGTATGTGGAAGATTCATTCTAAAGACAGACCATAATAGTCTCAAGTAGTTCTTGAACCAAAGGGTTTGAATGATCGTAAAAAAAATGGGTGAGCAAATTGCAAGCTTATGATTTTGATATTGAATATCTAAAAGGAAAGAATAATGTAGTTGTTGATGCTCTCTCAAAGAAGCCTACTTTGTGTTCTTTAACATCTACTTCTATTGATCAGAAAGTCTCCATAACTTCAGAATATGCTAAAGATCCCTTTGCTACCAGGATTTTAGATAAGTTAGTGGATGATAATGGGTATAAGGTTGTTGATGAGCTGATTTATTACAAGAACCAAATGTTCTTAGTGCCAGGATTAAAAGTTAAGGAAAAGATATTGAGGGTCTTTCACAACACACCATTAGCTGGTCATCAAGGATATTTCAAGACATACAGGCAACTTCAAGAGTGCTTTACATGGAAGGGTATGTAGGAGGATGTCCTCAAACACATTATGGAATGCATGGTATGCCAACAAAATAAGAGTGAACAGATTTTTCCTGCAGGGTTGATGCAACCACTTCCTACTCCTAAACAAAAATGGGAAATTATTTCCATGGACTTCATCATTGGGTTGCTCAAGGCTCAAGGTAAGGATTGCATATATGTGGTGGTAGATAGACTAAGTAAGTATGCACATTTCTTTCCCATCTGATGCAGAGGACTTGGGTATCCTAGGGTTTCCTCACTCCAAATGCTCCTTTGCTATCTCTAACAATCCAATGGTTTAGATTCTCTTCTTAATTAGGATCTCCAAGATCCTTTGGATCAACTTCTCCTTCAAGGTATAGCTGATCTTTGTAAAACTCCAAGCTTACAAGGTTGAACTAGTCCAACTAGTCCTCAAATACCTAGTCCTCTTTGTTAGACTCTCCTCCTAGAATGCCCAATCATTTGCCTAGGATCTCTCCACATACTCCCTTAGACACTTACTAGTCTATTCCACCATTTATAGTCCTACTGAACCTTCACCCACACTATTAGACCCTTCTCCAACTTAATTAGTTTCAAATTCCCTAGGAGACCTAATTGCTCCAAGGCCTATTAGGCCTATTTTCATTGTTTGATGATAAAAATCCCAATTTCTCCAAATGACCCTACACAAGACCTTGAGAATCTCTAAGGTACTTGTGAATACTGTTAGATTTCAAAATCTTGACTTCCAATTGCACCCATAACCCTAATTTCAATCAGGCCCTAATTTTAAGCCTATTAATTAGACCTGTAGACCAGTGAGCACAAACAATTGTCAAAATGGCCCTCAACCTTTATTTCTACTCCTTCCACCTCCAGGTCCTGTCAGGGGACTATCTAGGGCTTCTACTAATACCTTTCAACCTTTTCCACAAGGCTATGGGAGCACTATTGTCCCTGTCTTGGCTTACCTGTTCTCAACAGTCAGCCATAGGGCTTCCAATTTGGCCAAGATAAACCATTGCAAAAACAAAGACATTATGTACAAACTCTAACCCTAATTCCCCATGGTTTTAGTCAATTCCAATGGTGGGCTCTTAGGTTAGAGCCATTTCTTGCCAAACAACACTACGACTACCCTGTGCAAACAGCAAGCTTTAAAAACTTCTAACTCTACACCCCTGCAACTTGAAAGCAAAATACTTAAATGAAAGTTAGTGAAATTCTCTACATTTCCATGAATCCAGATCTACCACACCAATCCATACAGTTCGTACAATCACAAGAAAACAGTACAGTTTAGCCACAAATGTCCCTACAAAATTACAAAAACCTATATTTGCAATCCAATTTTCCATTAACCTTCTCCAAGCATCAAATCCATGCTTATATCCCAAGCATGGGTGGTTATAACCAATCTAACCAAAAGTTGCTCCATTGTTGCAAAAGTTGTCAAAGTTGCTTAAGCAACTTTTCAAAATTGCTTCGCAACGTTTTGCACAATGAGCATTTTAGCCTATTTTGACAACTTGATGGTTGAGTGTGAGCATCTTGATTCTAGAAAACATCCATAGAGTCCTAAATTACCCCTCAAACTCATCCTACCCCAAAATAACAATATTCCTCTATTCTAAGCCAAAATGGCAACTTTTAGCAACGTTTTCCCCTAGTGAGCATTATAGACTCTTACAATATATGGTTGATCCACCATACATAGATCAAAACCCATTGTAATTTATTCCACAAATCCAAAAACATCAAAAAGCATAAAAAAGAAAGGTGCCCTACACCACCATCACATCTGATTTCAAGGCATCACAAGTGGCAAAACCATTCTTCAAGGAAATTTTCAAGTTACATGGCTTCCCTAGAAACATAGTCAGTGATAGAGTTAGTAGGATCCTTAGCTCTTTTTGGAAGGAACTCTTTCATTTGTCAGGAACAAAACTCACTCCCAGTACCACTTATCATCCTCAAACAAATGGACAAAGAGAGATAGTTATTAAATGAATAGAGGGATATTTGAGGAACTATGTTTCAAACCAACAACATGCTTGGGTAAAATGGTAGCATCTAGGGGAGTATTGTTACAATACCTCTCATCACATGTCTATTGGTATGCTTCCTTTCCGTGCTCTCCATGGTTATGATGCCCTTTCCTTTGTTGTTCTAGTACTTTCAGATAGCAAAGTACCTGCGGCAAATGATTTCATAAAGCAAAGCCAAGACATACTAAAGTCTCTCAAGGATAATCTACACCGTGCAAAATATCAACAAAAGTTATATGCTGATATGAAAAGAACGGAAAAGAAAAAAAAGATCTTTTGAGGTAGGAGACTTGGTATTTGTTAGGTTGCAGTCATATAAGCAAAGCACCTTGAAGAGGAGTGTGGCAGAGAAGCTCCAACCAAAGTTCTATCGGCCTTATAAGATCATCAAGAAGATAGGAGAGATAGCTTATGAGTTAGAGCTTCAACCCAACAGCAAAATACATAATGTTTTCATGTTTCTTGCCTAAAGAAGGTTATGGGACAACAAATCATAGTATCAACAGAGTTACCATCTCTTAATGATGAAGGGAAATTAGTTTTAATACCAAAGGAGGTGTAGTGCCTCTCGTGTTTGCAATCTGTACCTTGTTGTATTTTGATTTGAGAGATATTTGTACTCATGCTATTTGTATTTTGTGATGACCTGAGGGTCGTATGTTATATTCGGATTCGATATCATAGATGTTAGATCTTTATGTTATTCAGTTGATCATATTTGCATGTTGATGCCATTTTGAGATGACAGTATGTTTTATGATGATATGTGGTTATCCGGTATTTGGACATTTCTAATTACGTTATATGTTGGATTTATTGCTATGGTGATTTACTACATTCTTGTTTTATTATGCATTGTGCGAACGTGAGTGATGTAAATGGATTATTTCAGTATAATCGAATAAATGGTTAAATTAGGTATTTAATGCATTTACTATTTTGGCTATGTTATTAAATTATATCCCTAGCAATGGCACTCGGAGATAGTGATTCAACTGTTCATTATTACCAATGTTGTCCTCGTATGGTCAATGTATCCTTATTTAATTGTTTTAATTAAACCTTCTGGTGATTTGATTTAAATCCGGAATCATTTGCCTTATGTGACTAGACCAGTGAAAGTGTCTGTGTATTTAGTGGTTCACATTGTCACGAAAATTGTTAAGGAAATTTCTGTGATTTTGGGTTTTCGAGCTTAAGTTTTTATTGGATTTAATTTCTAGCAGCTTTGCCACAGATGAATTCTTATTTCTAGGAATAGCTTGTTTTCGTTTGGGTCAATTCGGAGTCTAACTAGTTTAACTGGTTATTTACCCTAATTGAATATTCACTCGAAAAGTGAATAAGTATTGAAAAAGGAATTTAATTCCTCACTTCACTTTTGCAATTTGAAAAATTGAGAGCTTTTTCTGAAGGATCGGTTTTATGTTCATTGTGAGAGCTACGAGCGTGGGATCTTTGCGAGGATAGACTCATTGGATCCAGCTCGGGGAGGCCTTACTTTGCCGTCATTTCAGCTGTATCTGCGGATTATTTATTTTACCTAGCTGTTTTCCATTTTAGCCATTTTGGCTATCAAGTAGGGCTCTTTCATTTTCTTGTTTCAGCTTAGTTCTTGTATCTATTTCTAATAGTTGTTTATTAGGAGGCTGAGAACTAGTGTTCCCCTCCATTTTTGTTTGTTGGCTCTGCCCGGTTGGTTAGGTATGAACGTCTTCCCTATTTTTGGGATGAGGGTTTGGGATTTCGAGTCATTATGTTGACCGTCTTTGCATACAATGTCCAAACCCAAATTTTATTAGATTTTCGTGACTTTTGTGCTCAAAGACCAAATGGGTTTTCATTTCTAAGTTTTCGAGTTTTGGGGTTTCTACCTCGATTTGTGTGTCACCCAATTCTCTTAAGTTTTCTTGGCATGATGTTAATCGTGGACCTAAATCATCCTCAGGGTGACAGATCATTATTGCACTTTTATGTTGCATTGGGATGTGTGCCACATCTGTTCTCCTGAGTTGTTCGGTTGAGTGTTTTATTGCTTTTTGTTCTCATCCAGCCCTGTGTTTTGATATTCGTGACAGTGGTGCGCCCACTCACAAGCACATGTGCATGCATCTATCAGGTGACTTACGAGGCCCGAACTCCCGGTGGTAATGCGGTAGAGTTATATCTTTAGGGTTGAGTTGGGAATATGCATGCCTTTGGGCGCTCATCGTTGGATGAGTATGGGTAGAGTAGGGTAGCTTCGTGGAGGGGCTTTTGTTGCATCCCTAGTGACCATGCCCAGGTTGATAGGTAGAAGGCTTAACTAAATGATAATTAAATAAAATATTGGGTGGTAATGAAACTTAAGATAATAAAATGTGTGAGCACCCGATTAAGTTTGAGGACACAATGCGTGAGCCTTCCGTTGGGAAGAGAGATCAGCACCCCGCTAGCTTGGGCTACATGATGCCATGCTATTTCCCCTCTAGCCGAGTCCCTACATAGTTACCCATTGAGTGTCTGACCAAGACCTGTTGTACTTGCATTGTCTCATGATCTTGGTTGCAATCCTCCTACTGTTTGGCGTGAGTATTAGCCATGGATGTTTGCTTTATGTGAGTGTGGTTGAATCATTATCCCCATCAGCACGACAGAAGTAAACCTATGGGTTTCACATGGTTGGGAGGTGTAGCTACCTTAACCACTGCTGGGGACCAATGTACAAAGATGGTCTTTTATTCCAATGCGACCGTTGTTTGTTGTGTCACTTGGTACTTCGGGTTTTGGAGTATATTATCTTGTGATTTATGCTTTCATTGGAATGCTTGTACATGATGTTAGATGATGTTAGTTTATTTGACGCATTCTTGTATTATGATATTAACATATGTTAGATGATGAGATCGATTAGTTGGAATATCTTACACTTTACTTTTAGCATGTTAGATATCCTTAGTCTTATGATGGAGTACATTTTAGTAGTAACGTCTTCATAAGACAGCTTTGACGATTTGGTCGATAGTTTGGGATATTACGTGCAAGGGATGGCTAAGACCTACGAGGTCTCATGATGCTATTATGGTTGGGAGGAACCACGCATGAGTTTGGTTATTCTTGTATATTGCGATATTATTTCTGCATACTGCAATGTTGCTTCAGTACATTCTTTTACTGCTATATTTCAGATGGTAGGATGTAGTTTCTTCTAGCAGTTACGGTATCGAGTGTCCTTCCCTCGATTTGTGGATCCGATACTCCCCAATGTGGAGGAAATTCTTTTTCCTAGCTTCTTCTTCAAGTTTTTTGGCTTGCTGATTTGAAACCTCTCACGAGATTGTACTTCTTCACGCAAGCGTTCTGAATCTTCGCATGGTCTACTAAGTTTCTCCAAGCGGCTTATAGAGTTTCCTCGTACGGAACTCCACACCAGTTTTAGGTGCTTTGAGGTGTTTTTGCTGCTGGGCCATACACTTCCTCACACGAAGGGCTAGTTTCTCGCATAGTATGTTGTGTTTCCTTGCATACGAAAGTACTTCCTTGCGCAAAAATCTGTCAGTTGCATTTCCTTGCACGAAAAAAAAGGGGTATCTCTACTGGTTTTCGGGAAACGCAATTTGGTGTTTTGAATACCTTTTGGGCTAACTTAAATTACCATGCCTTGACAAATCTGAGATTCTTAGTTTGGTTGTCATCTTGTGTTTTCGTTTTCTCTGTTTGAGTGTGTGGAGGTTCGTCGGTTGCCAGGATTGTGTTGAGTCTTTCGTTGCGATCTTTGTGATCCTCATATGTTAAGTGTTGCATACATCCATACTTGTTTTTAAAAAAAATAATCTTGACTTGTTTTGAATCCTTGTTCCAAGGATCTTCGGGCAGGGCATTACAGAAGGTGTTGGATACAAGAGAAAGAAGATTGAGAAATAGGAGCATCACAAAGCATCTGATCAAATGGAAGGGATTACCATTGGAGGATGCAACTTGGGAAGGAACACATATTCTTGAGCATCCTAGCCTTCATTGTTTGAGGACAAACAATATTTGGGAGGGAGGACTTGTCATGTCCCCTTTTCAAAATAATTAAAATTAATAAATTTTGCTACAACCAGCAAGGTCAAAAGAGTAAAGATTTGGTAAAATGGCTAATATTTGGAAGCCAATGAATTATTAAATGTTAAATATTATTTAAAAATATCTTATTCACCCCTCTTGGACGTGAGTTGTGATCATGCACTCGAAGGCATTTTGGACTCATTCTTGGACTTGATTTTTGCTCATTGCCTTGTTGTTCTTCAAAGGCTGCTAAACATGTGGAGAAGGAGACCCAAAGATGGGAGTTTGCAGGTTTACAAGAAGCCTAAGGACGGGAGTTTGAGGCTTTTCTATGTGCAATCTCATGCGGGGTTTGCCTTTGTACCAAACAGTGCAAATTTGTGAGTTTTTCGAGTCTGTCGCATGTGTTTTTTTGAAAGAGCTTTGTGTTTCCAGTTGAGCATTTCATATCAGTTTGGGTTGTTGTTGCATTGCAGCCATTTTTCTATTACAATAGTGTTGAATAAGTGCTTTGGGACGTGATCCCATTGCTGTGGTAGATTGATAGTGTTTTTGATGTTTCTGGGCTATTTTGTGTTGTTCTTGGAGCCCGATGAGCATTGTATTTGAACTCCATTTTGGAGATATTGTGTAAACTCTTTGCAGATCTGAAAGTTTCATTTTGTAGGCCATTATGCTGCCAAAAAATTCAGTAGAAATGTCTACTTTCAGATTTATCAATAATATGTGAAGTGGAGTTTTTAGCATTGTTTCAGATATACCCGATTTGGGTATCTTTTGAGAAATTTGCATGATCTTTTGAAATGTTGGTTGTTTGATTTAAAAATCTGATTAGAGGCTTTAAATCTAGTATCAAAATTAGAAAGGGGACATTACATCAGACTCGTATCAGAGCTAAGTTTTCTTGTTCTATTTTAGGTGGTTGGTTGGTTTGTAGTCTCCCCATTTTGAGCACGCGCACACACACACACACACAAATATATATAGGGACACATCCGTATCTGTACCCATACCCAAACAAATGAAATTTGCCATTACCACATACTCAAAATCCATACCCCATACCCATATCGGCAACCCAGATCTAGTATTAATCATTTGACAATAATGCATGATCCAAGTGATCATTTTTCAGATAATTAAACACAACAGGCTTTATCATCTTTAAAACAGCAACTAAGAAACAGTGCAATTGTTTCCTCAGAATGTTCACACTCTTTGACTCGGTACAGCAAGGCTGATATTGAGACATCGGTCAAAGCAGAAGACTATTTTATAAAGTATCGCAGCCGAATCTTTTTCACTATATTTTGTAGCTAATTTTTCAAATTGTATTTTATATATATATATAGCCGTTCCTCACCATCCCCCAGATTTTATAAAACAAATTTTGTTATACCCTGAACTCGCATCTCTGGCCCCCACATCTCACCCTCCAAAAGAATCCTTGAAACGCTGCTTCAAATACATTTACGACTAAAACTCACGTTTATTTAATGCATGGTGCACATGCTGCCTACAGTAGTAAAGCTCCGAAAGGACCTCAGACATAATATTTAAGACCAATTGATTGTAATGTCCTGCCAAGCAACCATTTCATACAAGAAAGGCAAACCCAAGGACATCACAAAAGCAACATTACCTGTGCAATGCAGTTTATCGTAGATTTACCAAACTGAATGCAGCGTTCCGATGTATAAATGTCATCCACAGTAACATGTGTAATTAAATGACCTCCAATATCATAGATTGATCGCAAGTTCAATACATTCCTTTATAGCCTTGATTTTGAGGTGGTGACGCTCTGGGTTCAAATGCTACTTTATCCCGTTAAGATAACAATTCAAAGCTTAGAAACGTTGATTACGTTGAACACTGCGAAAAAACTCTCAAGGAAAAGGTAGTCTCTAAACAGCAAAGAACGCAAAATCCCAATAGCACACCTTTGCGAGCTATGCATGAGGAATTCCAGTACTTAATTTAATGTCTGTTCGAAACTACAAGAGTTCAAACCAAGTTTTAAGGGCTTACATCCATACTAAATACATCATTCCAGATATGATAAAAAAGCAACGGTGTATATAAATTAGCTTGGGCTTTGACTTTTAAAACTCAAGGTTAAAAGAAAACAGCTTTGAACCAGGCAATCATATTAACCAAATTCAGTCTCTAGCATCAACTCCCATCTACTATTTCGGGGATTTAGGGTCTAAGGAAAAAAGTGTCAATCCACTTATTGCACAGTGATGCCTCTTCGAGTTTACGAGTTCACCATCGATTCCAACCGTACAAATGTCCTATATCATTTAACGTAAGGTTTAAGGAAAATACCATCCTCTTCCAAGTCACTCCCACTGTCAATGACTTGAAACTCGGGATCCTTGATTTCTCCATTGGTGTCAACCTGAATGGGCTCGGGGGCAGGAGGCTGCTGCAAACTTTCGCTCTCTACAACCTGCTTTGAACGGCTGAGCGCACCTATCAAATTTGGATTTGAAACCACCCCAAAAGACCGATAGTTCTGCAAAACGCTACCCTCCTCATCCCACTGCCCACTGCAGAAAACACAAAAAAGAACACTCAAATGTAAAATCAACCAACCATTTATTTTGATAAGATTTATGTCGCCGGATATCAAGTCTTCAGCTTGAAACAGAAAATTCGCATAGGAGGAAAAAATGCAACTAATGACTACCTTGTAACTGCCCTGAGCTTCTCTGGAACACTAAATGCGGGCTTGAAAACATGGGGTTTCAGTTTGGGCAGGCCAACCTGAACTTTTGGCCTCGAATTTCTGTATTTTCGCCTTGATCGGGCCATCTGTAGCTACCTCGGATTTCAACTTATTTACTCCGGCGATAAGCAATATCATTCACGATGTATACAAAAGAAAGACTACCTGCTCGTACTACATCTCTTCTCAGCTCTACAATTTTGTGCGTTCTACCGAGATTTTGTGAAAGCGGAGGTGTAAAGCGCGTTCTAGGGCTTTTCCTCGCCCGCGCTAGACTTGAATGACCTCGGTTTTAACTATGCTTAATTAGGGGAAAGGTGGTTATAACTAGCACTTGCACCAGAAAGAGGTGGAAGGGGTAGGCGGACAAAAATTAAGAGATGTAAAATTAGTGGAAAGATTTCTAATTGATAACATATAATCAGATTTGTATACAGAATAGTGGCATATACATATAACTAATTTTTTTAGAGGTTCAAACATTGTACAACATTACAATTCAAGAGTTGATTTAAATAGTACATTTTTTGAAATATTTTTTGCACTATAAATACATTTAAATGAAACATTTGCAATATCATGCAATTAGTCATGTGAGGGTTTTTTCTTTTCGAATTCATTGAATATAATTGCACAATTTCTCAGTTGTAGCCCCTCCATCTCGTACGGACTCTTTGGCTTCACACTTTTCCTCATCAATTCCTAACTTAATAAGAACTATACGAACCTCAATCAATTCCATTTTCATCTTGTATCTGACATAATCTTTTATAAAATAGTTTAGGATTAGAGATTCCATGTGGCATGAAGATTTCTCGATTCATAAAAATAACATACCTTTATCATCCCCTTTGAATTTCAATGAAAAATTCTCTTACAATGATTGTATAATACTAGATTTCTTTTCTACCACCAACTGAATTATGTAGATGGAAATGAATTCTCCTTATGATTGTTTGATTAGAATGATTACATTAAAATCATAAAATATAAAGTCATAGACATGTTATGCAAACTTGTGTTTAGTGGAATCTAAGTGAGAGGGTGATCATGCTTGATATGGAATAAAATTTCAAAATGGCATCCAACATCATTCAACCATGTCAAATGGTTGAAGAACATTATTTTGACCAATGTATTAAAAATAAAACATTAAACAATTTATTTAAATGCCCACGTATCCAGAGTTATGCAATAATTTGTCAAACTATTTCATTTATAAACAAGAGATACAATGCAACATAGTTCCTGGTTGAAGCAGACATATTTTAAAGTAGAAATGAAGATAAAGAGGGTAGGGAATCAGTACAATAAATAGTTGTGGAGAGAAGTGGGAAGAAAAATAGTGAATGGATGAGGGGATCAAGAATCTTTAGATAAGATATGAATACAACGAAAGAGATAAATATATAGATGAATGCAAACACCTAAACATAAGAGTATGAGAGATAGGTAAATTGTAAAATTTTAGGAGTGTTGGTTTTCCATTGGTAGCTTGATCTTGTAGCATTCTAACCTATTAGTTGACAAAGTTTGAAAATGTTAGGACATTTGATGTTGGCAATGATCTTGGTGTGCAACAAGTGTATAAAAAATGGGTGAAAAGTCAATAAAACAAAAACATGGTCTTTTTCACATGCATTTATGTAGTAAATGAGGATGAGGTTAATCTATAGTTCATTGAGAAAAGGATTTTGTTTGTTAGCAAATGTTCTAATGGACAAGTGATAGCTTCAAAGGAAATATGCATCAATTTTCATGAATGTTTGAAATAAAACCTTTGAATTGTCACCAACATGCTTGTTTTATGTCTACAATGGAGAAAGGGATAAATAAGGAGAGAAGGGGTAGAGAAGAGTGGGGGTGGGTGAGGGGAGAGTGTGAGGCGAGGTCCATTAGAGGGAGTGAGAAAGACAGACCGAAGGGGAGATGTCTAGAGATAAAGAAGAGAGGAAGTTAAAAGAAGATGGGAATATAGTAGGAGATTGATAAAGAAGAAGAGATAAAGAGACATTAAACATTATATATATGTAAAGAGTAATTTTTATATTTATGAGTGAAAAATATATATATTTATATCAAACATTATAATAATAACAAATGTAAACAATGCAAAGATAATCTAATGTCAATATGTACATCCCAGATAGAGTAGAGTGCATGTCTTCCACGTTTTGTTAACACAGCTATGGAAAATGTGTTTCACCACACAAATGCACATATAGTTGACCCACTTTATGATTGGCACTGGTGCATTTTAATTATATAAATCTAATGGACAAGTGATAGCTTCAAAGGAAATATGCATCAATTTTCATGAATGTTTTAAATAAAAACTTTGAATTGTCACCAACATGCTTGTTTTATGTCTACAATGGAGAAAGGGATAAATAAGGAGAGAAAGGGTAGAGAAGAATGGGGGTGGATGAGGGGAGGAGAGGGTGTGGGGCTATGGAAAATGTGTTTCACCACACAAATATACAAATAGTTGACCCACTTTATGATTGGCACTGGTATATTATATTAACATTTTTATATTTAAAATACTATATTCAAAATAAATAGAGTGATGAAAAATAATTATTATTACATAAAGTAAATGTAATTAAAATGGTAACATTCAAAAAATACATTTGAAAGTTTCAGGCGATAGTTTCCTACTTAAGATAATTTTTTACATAATTTTAATGTAAAAAGTGATTGCTATAGGAAATAGTATAACACTACATAAAAAGTCCAAGGAAGTGTAGTTAAGTATACAAGTATAAACCAGCAGTGGAAGCCAAAAAGGAAACAAAAATAAAAAATTTAGCAAATTATTTGGTTTCATCACTCTCATGGCTAGCGACCTCATTGGTATTGTCCAGGACATGCGAAATACCTTAATTGAGCATTGAAGTGCAATTGACAACATTAACAAAATATAGATCTAATGATCAAGTAAAACACTTGCATCCATTCAACATAAGTAAAACTTGACTATGATCAAATATAACCATATTAAGAGTCCAAACTCATTCTCCTATGCTCTAAAGCTCTATCCCAATTTCTAAAATATTGTTTGTGTGCATTCAAACTTTATCTGCAGGATCCAGTAATTTTTCTCTTTGGCAGATAAATGTGTACTCTAGTATTACCCCATTAAAAAAATATTGTTTGAGAAATTTAGAGACTAGCAGTATTCTTCAGGATGCTAAAGCATCATTGCAATAGAATTTAAGTTGAGGTTTATGAACTCTTTCCATATAGTGCAAGGAATCAATGCAGTGGGACAAAGACAACTTGTACTTCTATAAATTGAAACACTCCATAGGCAACTTCTTATCTTAATAGAAATGGCAAGATTCATGCAATCACTCATTCTGTTAAATTAAAAATATTTACTTTTAAATTACTTTTAAATACAATTTGTTTCTTGTTTATTAAAACAGCCTTGCTAAACAACTTATCATATTACAGAATATTGATCATCAACATGAATTTCACCCTAGTTCAAATTAGCATAGTGGTTCCTAAATCTCAAGAGTGCTAGTGGTGATCAGAATTGGCTGAGGATACCATGTTACCCCATATTTCAACTAGTTTGATTTAAAACTTTAGCATCAAATTCATTTGTAGGTTGATCAAGACTGCATATTTTACAATTGTCTTTAGGTTGACTAATATATGAGCATAAACAAAGTCATCATTTGAAACTGTGAAAGCCTTGTCATAACTATGAGTAAATTTAATGGTGTCTCGCCATCATAATTTGTCAAATTCGTCCTAAAGCACCAAAGTTGAACTAGTATAGATATCTTGAATAAATCTATCTAAAGAAATGCCAATAGATATCCATTATAAAAATTATTAAAAAAAAATTTACTATCTCTAAAAATATTTGTATTTTCAGGTCTTGATTTTTTTTTACTTAAGTTTTTTATTTTGATTTCTGAAAACAGAATAATTATTTATGTCTCCAAAGTTTCTAATTTTAGCAAACATTTTATGTAGTATTTATTAAATTATTTTTTAAAATATGTCCTGTTTATAAATAATATTAAGATTTTGACATGTAGATGGTTATCAAATTTAACCTAGAAAGGTAAATGTTGACATTAACACACACACATAGCATCCCACTCTACCCTTTCTACCATTGTAGAATATCGATCAACATTAATTAGTTGTAACAGGTTGATGACATCAAATTCTGTCAAGTGTTAAATTGAAAATTTCTTGTGTGTGGTTGCATTTGTACCCAACATCGACTATGTGCATTGGTGTGAATCACAAAAATTATTCAATTTCAAAAGTTATGAAGGTTTATGCAAATCACAATATTAGACCACATGCAGCTGATTTCCAAGATATTAAAGCTTCATTTTTTGTTGGCCAAATCACAAAAGCCATTAAATTAAAGTTTATATTTGTATGCACCCTAAAATGGTCGCCTAGACTATGGGCCCCCATTATTCAATTTATCAATTTATCAAATTTCCTAAATCAATGGTGTGTAATATTTTATTAAATCAATTCAAATCAATTTCCTTGATCAAATTCAATTTTTTTTATTTTTAAGGTTGATCATTTTATCCGAAGTCTTATTTAATTAAAAGAACTTGCTCTCTTTTAATTAAATAAAATAATTCCCCATTTAATTAAAGAAAACCTCTCTTTTAATTAAATAGTTCATCCACATTTAATTAATTAAGAGAAAAACCTCTCTTTTAATTTAATTAAATATTTTACTTTGAAAAATCTAAAAAAATGCTCTGCGAATATGCCGATAGCGAAAATTCAAATCCTTCATTCAGGCTGGAATCGAGGACAGAGGAACAGAAGGAGACATCCTAGGAACTCTCACGCGATCGAAATAACCAGGCAAGGATGCTCTCCAGCGAACCAAAGCAAGACTCATAACAGAAAATTTGGAACTATAGATGCAAGGTTCAAGGTCCCTACGGCCAACAGATTTAGGGCACTGGATAAATCAACAATGGCATCAATTAACTTGAGTCAGGAAGAAGGGCTTTCAGTAGCCAAAACCAATGTGGAAGCCCCCTCTGGTTGCAAAGATCAACATGGAAGTCGCCCACAATTGCCTATCTTTACGGTAGATAAACTTGATAAATAGATCAGAGTTTTTAATATGACGAAGTATATTTATCCAAACCCATCCGTATCCAAAATTGTACAAAGGAACTCCGCATCTCATCTTGGCCTTTCATATGCCGAATCTAATATGAAACCAGCTTCTCCTTCATCTTATATACCTCCTCACAAATGGCATACCCAGAATCCCCAATCATCCATTCGCAAGTATTCTCCCGAAACGTTGCGGTCAAACCCCCTTGATAAACCTATTCACATCATCATCGAAGATATCGATAATTCTTGGTTCGAATGTCAATTGAAAGGGATCTTTGCAATTTGGACTGGTCCTCCCAAAGATATCCATCCCCTAATGGATTGGCTATCGGGTAACTGCTAGGAACGGGTAAGTATTTTCCACCACGATGAAAACACTTTGTTTTTAAAATGTGAAGAAGAATCGATTAAAAATGAATTTATTGATGTCTCTGAATGTTTCTTTAAAGGTTTCTATGTAAAATTTGTAGAATGGCTTCCAAATTTCCATATAGATAGGGTGGATTGCATGATTCCGTTATGGTTCTCCATGGTATCTCTCCCTCCGGAGCTATGTGATGTTGACATTATTCTTGAGATAGGCCCTGCAATAGGTAAAGTTATTTCTATTGACGCTTTCTTTTTTAGTTGCAATAGTGTGAAAATTCTAATTAATCTGAATATCAATCACTCTTCAGAGTTTCAAAAGAAAATTATTACCAAGAAAGCCTCTTATGTTATAAGTTTTCAAGCTTGTAAAGGGAAAATCATTGATATTTTGAAATCTGATAGTAAGCATAGCAACAACGCTAAGGTCCTTCCCCTCAACACGAACTTCGGGAACAATTTTCCAAAGCTGAGTTCTAAGATTGTTAGCAAGAACAAAAATCAAGAAAAATAAATCAAACATCCAGATCTACAGATCGTTCAAGCTCCTCAGACAGGGCAGAGGAATTCATTGAAAAGCATTATTTCAAATAAGACAGAAAGCACACCAATAGCCTCAAAAGAGGATTGAACAAAGGATATTAGGGTAATGAAGAAGGGTGTTTCCCCCAAAAATGAAAAGAAATTTAAGGAAACAAGAATTCGAAAAAAGAAATACAAGACTAATAAAAGTGGATCTGATGGTTTAAAGACACAATTTTCAAGCATCAGAAGGAATTGTAACAAAGAAATGGAAGAGCCAACTGGTAAACAGCACAAGGATTATAAGAGAACTATAGCTACAAAAAGCAAAGATTGTCAATAGGGAAAGATCCCTGATCCTCAACAAATAGATGATCCAAAAGATTTCCACGAAGATCAAGTAGAAGAGATAGAAAACTGCATGTTATTCACTTCGTGCAGGGATAATAGTATTCAAGAACCTCAAAAGGATGTAAGTTCACCAAAACCTAATCAGCCAAGGATTGAGGATAGCATACCAGAGAAGCCCAAAGAAAAAAATAAGTTTTGGCAAACTCCAGCAGCTACCTGTAGCTCTCCATTCACTCCTAACAACAGACTTCAGGATCAAGATAAAGACAGTGACAAAGAAGCTAGGTTAACAATCAATGAATTCCAGGAATTCTTGAACAAGGAAAATTTCTTAGATACATATAACATCGCACTAGATATGTTAGAGGAAGAAGGGGAGAAGATTAATCAACTCACCGATGAATTAGTCCTAGCTTTCAGCCCTGAAGATTGTGACAATACTATAGCAAAGCAGAAGGAAGATCTTATTCAGCGAATTATACAGCTAGGGGGTGAGGATTACACTTATGCAGATCTCAGAAGAGATATAATAAATATTCAAATGGAAGACTTGGCAATAGAATTCTTCAGTCATAAGAGTCTAGCTAAACAGATTCTAACAGAAGTCGAACCAAAAGAGCAGGATCAGTCCATAACAGAAAAAAAGGATACAATACAGATCGCGGAAGTAAACCTGGATCAGCTAGGTATCTACATGTCCCAAGAAGGACCTAAATCACCAAATTGTGGCAGAATAAAGGGTAAAAGAGGTAGGAAATCTCTAAAATTACTTCAAGAAGCAGAAGGCCTGAGCAAGGAACAGCAGAAGATTGATCAGATTTTCCACAATGGGAAGGGGAAGCACCTTCCCGGTCAGGTATGAAGATCACTACTTGGAATGCTAGGGGTCTCAACGCCCCTACCAAAAAAAGGTTATTAAAAATTAACCTAAAATTTTTTAACTCATATATTTTTCTTATTCAAGAATCTAAATTAAAGTCTATAGAAATAGATAAGTTTAGCAGGATGCTTGGAGTGTGGCGGTCTACGTTTTAGGAATCTTCAAGGGCATCAGGGGGATTGGGAATCCTCTGGGACCCCAGGAAGGTTAGTTTTGGCATCCTTAATAGTTCCAATAATTGGATTAGCAGTAAAGTACAAAGCTTAAAATCAAAACTTAATTTCATTATCATTAATGTGTATGGTCTGGTTAGTAATATTGATAAAAAACTAGTATGGGAAGAAATTGGTCAACTCTTGCATAGTCATAATAACGAATTGTTTTTATTAGGAGGAGACTTTAATACCATCCTTAACCTCAACGAAAAGGTAGGTGGTATTCAGATGCTATCGCAAGCTTCTAAAACATTTAAAGAATGGTGTATCGATAATAACCTATTTGACACTCCTACCAATAATGGCATATATACATGGAACAATAGAAGAAAAGACTTTGCTTACATAGCAGAGAAACTTGATAGATTTATGCTTAAAGGGGATCAAGATTCCTACAACCTTAATTTCCATTCTTCTATTCTACCTACTGCAAGATCATATCATTTTCCGGTTAGATTTGAATTCATAGAGCCCCTTAAACTGGTCAGAAACCCATTCAAATGTGAGAAGATGTGGTTCCTAGATCCTAATTTTCTCGATAACATAAAATCTTGGTGGGACCAAGAGAGCTTCACAGGGTCTAAAATGTTCATCTTCGTTAACAAATTAAAAATGCTTAAGGAACATATCCTAAGGTGGAATAAAGAACAGTTTAACAACATTTTCAAAGTAAAATTGGATATAGAAAACCAACTTAAAGAACTTAACTCGAAAGTGATTAGAAAAGGTATGGATAATAAGAGTTTTCTCTTGGAAAAAGAATTGTTAGCCAAACAAGAAAATATTCTAACCAAAGAAGAGATATTCTGGAGACAAAAATCGAGAGAAAGATGGCTGGCAGAAGTTGACCGCAATACTAAATTCTTTCATAACTCAACCATTTACAATAGAGCAAAGAACAGAATCACGAGTGTCAAAAATCAGCAAGGAATTTCAACTGAAAAGCTAGGAGAAATTGCGGACATCTTAGTTAATCACTTCAAAAACTTACTAAATAACCAGAATGGCTCAAACTATAGAGCGCAAACTAGCCTTCTGAAAGTCATCCCTAAAGTTGTTGATCAGCATGATAACATTGATCTGAACAAACCTATCACCTTAGAAGAAGTTAAGAATGTGGTTTTCAACATGAATCCGGATAAATCTCTGGGTCTTGATGGATTCCAGGCTTTCTTTTTCCAAAAATGATGGGATATCATAGGTGTTGACCTTTGGAAAGCAATCGAAGCATCCAGCAATGGAGGCTCTCTCCTGGCTGAAATTAACTACTCCTTCATTGCATTGATCCCTAAGAAGTCTGATCCAGATTCCCTAGGAGATTATAGACCAATAGATTTATGCAATACAGTCTATAAAATCTTTTCCAAGATTATAGCAAATAGACTCAAAAAGATCCTCCCTAAGATTATCTTGGAGGAACAAATTGGTTTTATGCCGGGTAGATCCATTCTAGATGGCATCATCACCATTCAAGAAACGATTCACTTTGCACGACTAAACAAGGAAGCCTGTATGCTTATGAAACTAGATATCCAGAAAGCATATGATATGGTGGACTGGAGGTTCTTATGTAAACATTAGAGGCATTTGGGTTCTCACATCAGTGGATTAACCTAATTTTAAAATTTATTTCTACTCCTAAAATTTCAGTTCTCATTAACGAAACTCCAAAAGGTTTTTTCGACATATCTAGAGGAATTAGACAAGGGGACCCCCTATCCCCCTCACTATTTATTATTATGGCGGAAGCCTTTGGAAGAGCTGTTCAGGATGCATATAACAGACAGTAGATCTCAGGTATCACAGTCTCCAAAAATTTATCTAATATAACCCATTAACAGTTTGCTGATGATACTATATTGCCCAGGAAAAGTACGACTGCAGAAGCTCGATCACTCAAAAGCATTATTAACCTGTATATGGAAGCCTCGGGTCAGAAAGTCAACGATCACAAATCTGAAATTTTCTTTATAAACACAAAGAAAGAAGTTGAGGAGAAAATTTGCCGCATCATGGGTTATAAGAAAGGAACCTTCCCCTGCAAATATCTTGGTATTGCTTTAGAGAAAGGTGCTAAATCAAGTAAATTGTGGGATGATACCCTAGTAAAACTAGATTCCAAGCTAGATACATGGAAAGATAAATGGCTAACTAAGGCAGGCAAATGCACCAAGATTAGGGCAGTTCTGTCAGCCATTCCTTCCTACCCGCTTTCTTGTCTCCCTCTTTCTAAGCAGAATCTTAAGAAATTTGAGTCCAAGATGAGGAAATTTCTTTGGAACGATAGGGATGGAGACAATAAGTGGGCTCTCATCAAGTGGGAGCATATTTGTAAACCCAAAGAACTTGGGGGTCTAGGGGTCAAAAACCTTCAATGGCAAAATAAAGCTTTGGGAGCAAAACTTATTTGGCGTCTTTACAAGGAATATAATCAAAAATGGGCTAAGATACTCTATAATATATATCTCACCCTAGAGGATCCGCTTTCAAGTTTTAGAATTGTCTCTCCTCCCAAAGGGTCAGAATGCTGGAACTTCATGATAAGATGTCGTAGTCTGGTTCATAAATTTCTAACATGGGATGTAGGTTCGGGTGATGAAGCCCTATTCTGGGAGGACTCCTGGGATGGTAAACCACCTCTCTCTATCCAACTCAATGACTCGACCCTCCATAATAGATTAAAAACCCTCTGGGGCAATAGAGTTAAAGATTACAAAATTCTGGTAGAATCAGAAGGCTCACCAAAATGGTCTTGGAAATCGATCAAAGGGTTAGGTTTTGAAGATGATATTTCTAAAAACTTTGATAAGCTATTGGAAGGTAGAAATATCAAACTAACAAACAGAGAGGATACCTTAATTTGGGCTGTTGCCAATGATGGACAATACACTGTCAGTAATGGTTATAGGGCTATTGTCAAAGCGAAACAAACAGAGTTTGTGGACATCCCATCACAACTTTGTTGGGATCCCTCTTGTCTACCTAAAGCCGGATTTTTTCTTTGGCTAGCTATCCAAAAGAGGATCCTAACTATGGATAGACTATACATTCTTGGATTTCAGGGTCCCTTCAGGTGTACCCTTTGCCACTGTAATTCTGAAAATGCTGACCATCTTTTGTTTAACTGTTCCTTCTCTCAAAGTTGTTGGGAATGGATTAGGTGAATGCTAGGCTGGTCTACACCTCTTCCGAATTCCTTGGCTGACTTACTTTTTGGCTGGCCCACGAATATGGTCAAGGGAGTCTATAGTAAGCTTTGGAACATTTCCCCTTCCATCATTATTTGGGAAATCTGGAAGGAGAGGAATCGACGTATTTTCCAAAACTTGGAACTCAATCCGACAGAACTTATTGTCAAAATTGAAGCTAGTATAGTAGAATTGGTCAACTCCCACTTAAGTAATTCAAGACTAGAGGAAGGTTCCTTTTCAGATTGGGACGACCTCATGAAGAAGCGATGGTCAAAGTTGATTAACACCCCCTTACCTACATTAAGAAAAGTATAGAGGCTAGGAAAATCTGCAAATGGGAGCTTCCACCGATTGGATGGGTCAAGCTGAATTTTGATGGAGCTGCGCGTGGTAACCCGAGTATAGCTGGGATTGGATGCATCACTAACAATGAGGCAGGAACTTGGATAGCCAAAAAAGCTATGTCTATCCAACCCACCTCAAATAATATAGCAGAATTGGAGGCTCTTCACCAAGGGATTCAGTTATGCCTTAAGCTTAATTTACCCAAAGTTATCATTGAAGGTGACTCTCAAATTATCTTAAACGCTATTAGGAAAAGATCAACCCCCAACTGGATCCTAAATTCACATCTAGAAGATATTCTCCTTATATTGGATAAGTTGGAAGAGTATAGGATGTGTCACATTTACAGGGAAGGTAATCATCTGGCAGATCAGCTAGCTAATTTAGGAGCAGATGGAGTCAATTCCCTTCTTGTTAATAAGAAATACTCAAATGAGAACTAATAGTTGTCTTAACAGAGTGTATATTTTAAGTCTCTATAGTTAATTTATGCCAATCAATAGTACTTAGCTTTCTCCTTCTTTAGTGACCTCACTAAAGAACCTTTTCAGTCATCCCCGCTTTACTATTTTTAATATCTTGGGAAACCTATCTTGGTATCACGAGTATGTGAAGTATAGTCTGAATGATTTAGGTACCCTTGTCATCATTGTTGTGTAAGTCGTAGTATGCTGGCAGATCGCAATCTTGTATTATGATCTCCCCTTAAGCGAGATACTGTGTTAAGTACGTTGCATAGGTAATCTTTGACTTTTTCATTAAAAGGCTTAAGAGATTATATAGCTTATGATCTTGTCTAAAAGTTTCCCCTCGATTATTTATAGGAAATATTGCCAGTTATTCACATCCCCAATTTCCCGGTGTTATCATGGAATCCAATATTTACCTGTTTCATGCCTCTGAGAATTGGACTATGGCCTTTTGTGGGTCGGTAAAACCAGAAAGGTGGAACTGTCTCTTAAATCCGATAGATGACATGATGCGCTTTGCTAGTTGCAGAGCTCTGGGAGAGGGAGTGTTCGATTATCAATATACCTGGAGGACCAATGGTGACATTATCGGGTCCTTCATCAGATGTTTGGTAAGAGCTAAAATAGAGGCGAATGACATAGTCAGTCTCTGTCATAATCTGTTTGTCCCATCATGGAGAAAGGGTTTGGAAAAAGTAGTGTTCAACATCGATGATAAGTTTAGGATCCCCCTCCCTGAAAGATACATGAGTCTTCCTGTAGGGCACCCGGACCTTATCACAGCTCCTCGTCGCCAGTCTCTGTTTATCCGAGAAAACCTTGCCTTCTATAAAGAATGGCCAAAAATGGAGGCAAGCCTGCATTTTCTCCTACATTGGCGAGGGATCATCATAGAGGAAAATAAAGATTGGCTCCTCAGCTACCTTTACCATTTCAACGCTTATACCAAGCCGGGGGTGTCTTTCGACAATCTGAATGATCTGGAATTCATCACTCCAAATTCAGAGAAATCAAGCAAGGTGAAACACGACTACATATTTCCTTTGAATTTCCAAGTCGAGCATCCAAACGACATGGCGGATGTGATTATGGTGTTTGGAAGGTAGGAAGGGGTCAGGCTAGATAGGTGCTAGCTTCTGGTTAAATAGTATATTTTAGAAATCCTTAATGTTAATTTTGGTAGCAATTTTGATACTACGCATAATTTAGCCTAGATGCTTGTCCTTCGGACTTAGCCATTAGTATATAGTTTGTAAATCAGCATGTTAATAGTATATATGTTTGGTATGTAAGTGATGATCAACAATCTGTTGTAAATTGGAGTGACAACATACAATGAAATATATATAAAGGTTATAAGTACTAAGCATTGTGTATTTCGTGCTCTGGTATGCTCTAGACTCTTATCTTAGTTGACTAAAATTCTACTCCTTTTTTTGGAGTAGGCTTGTGATATAGGTTTATATATGTGGTCGCTCTAAGCCCAATTTACTCTGGTTCATTTTGCTATTACCTTTATAGCACCTGTATATGAGAGATCTCTAAGATTAGAATTAATCATATGAAATTCTCAGACTTTTAACACTCTAGGCTCATTAAATTCATAAGTAACCGATATAGATAAAGTGTTAGCATGCGGAAATTACAATAAGGATATAATAAATCTGGCGGTGTTTCAAGTAAGAAATGTCTCAGCACAGGTAATTGGTAATTACATTGCTTTCATAGATACCCAATGACTCCCAATTTTAATAAATTTCTCAAGTCAAGCAAATTGGGTGAAATATCTGTGATTGGAAATCTATGTAATCCAGGATTAAGTATTAGATCTTCAATGGGGATAAGACACCTTTACCCTAATTAAGACTAATGAAATAAAATTGGGTGGATTTAGCATGGTTGTTTCGTTTGATAATCCCTTTTCTCCATCTTTATGAATACTGATTACATCAGTTATTTCGGGGCAATATCATTGAAGAGGTTCTTTGTCTCTATTATTGATTAAGTTATGATTTGCAATTATGGGATAAGTTATGTCTAAAAAGTGGAATCTTGGCTCAGGCCTCCTTTCCCCCTCTTCATGTTTCTTAATAATGAGGTGGATTTCCTATTAAATTATTGGCGTTATTTTGTTTTTTTTAGATTACAGCATTATGGTCATTTTGTATGTTGCTAAGATACTACCTAACTAATAGTATAGCGCGCTGCACTTCTGGCTCCTTTTTTCATCTTGAGTTTCTTTATTAGTTAGCTAGTGTTTTAAACTTGTTATTTAGATAATTTGGTTGCTAGGTGTTTAGCCCTCTTCTGATACGCTACTAACCTTAGCTTGAAGTGTATAGTATTTTAGATGGTTGAATGTAGGAAGGAAATATGGGAGATTGTAAACTTTTTATGATTCACCATCCTAGCACCATTGGACAGAGATGAAGGAATTCTGTAAAAGTGTAATTACCATGGATATACCCCAGGTTTAAATGTAACAGTAGGTAATTTATTTCACTGGGGTATGATCCTTTAAAATTGTAATAATATAGGACAAATTGTCTCGGGCAAGACTGGAGGTTTTCTTCTCCGTTCTTTCCTACTAGTGCCCGTTTGAACAGAGATATGTTGGTGTAATGTCTTTTATTTTATAATATAGATCAAGGCTTTGGCCGTTTACCGATCAAAAAAAAAAAAAAAATTAATTAAAAGAACTTGCTCTCTTTTAATTAAATAAAATAAGTTCCCATTTAATTAAAAGAAAAACCTCTCTTTTAATTAAATAGTTCATCCACATCTAATTAATTAAGAGAAAAACCTCTCTTTTAATTTAATTAAATAATTCCTATTTAATTAAAAGAACTTGCTCTTGCCAATAGTGGCATGTTGTGATGGTTAAGTTGTTGTGTTGTTATCCTTGCCATCAAGGTTCAAATCTCATGGGGATGAGGTCCCCCGTTTGTGGCCTTACTGATTCATAGCTCCAGGTCAAAGCGTTTACCCCTCTTTAAAAAAAAAGAAGAACTTGCTATTTTTTAATTAAATAAAATAAATCTCCATTTAATTAAAAGAAAACCTCTCTTTTGATTAAATAATTCATCTACATTTAATTAATTAAGAGAAAAACCCCTCTTTTAATTTGATTAAATATTTCTTATTTAATTAAAAGAATTTGCTCCCTTTTAATTAGATAAAATATTGTAATATCCTCCCCTGATTTGAACTTTGACTTGCAGAAATTTAACTTAAGGAATATTGTCAAACACTTTGTATGCAAACTCATAAAGCTGATTTCCTCAATAAATTGCTTTCCAATGAGTAGATTTACGAACAACTATGAAGTGACATTAAAATGCATAATACACATCATAACATTTTCACAAACACTTGGCACACATTCAATAGTATATGAAAAATATGGAAACTCTTTCAATCTGCTAATAAAGGGTGATTTTTAAATGTAGATGTGCACTTATAGCTGCCTTAAAGGCTGCAACAACTATTCAGACTTGTATTCAACAATTATTATGCAAAATATCAAAATTTGACAGAAGAAACCTGGAATTAGTTGCCGTAGTATTTTGTAGATGTAGTCGGCCAGCCCTCCAAACTTCTAATCAGCCGAAAAAACAAGTAAACTTGATACCAACACTGTTCACGCCGTACTGTAGCAAAATACTGTTCATGCCGACTGTAGCAAAATACTGTTCATGCAGCACTATAGCAATAACTAACTTCAGATCTGCACCTCAAACCCTTGTAAATTCCTTTATGCAAATGCCCCAAATGAAACCCAGTGTGTTTCCTGAAGTGAAAACACCCTTGATCCTCCTGACTGTGTCTTCCAACAGCAAAGAGAATGCTAGCAAAGAGGGATTCCGTCCTCCAAGCCCGATAATCAGATATCCAGCAACATAACATTAATCTTCATCCAAGCATACCAAAAAAAAAAGCTCTTCCATTTCTTTTATAGTGTTCTCACAAGAGCTCAATCCTTCATTTTCTCAATGTGGGATAAAACATAATTCCCTTTATGTACCTTATGTCTCCAATGTGTTATAAAAATAAAGGGAACTCTTTTAATTTAAATATTTCCCACAAACTATAGTCTATGCATTAATAAAGTTAAATATTTAAATTTAACTTTATAAAATGGCTTTATCAATGCATAACAAATCTTATCAATAATAAATAAGTTTTCTTGTCGATTTTAAACAATTACCATCGACATACCACTGTGACTGAATGTCCGGCCATGTCCAAGATGACTTACTATAAATAGTAAGTATGCCCAAAGTTGCCTCAGATCCCCTCAGAAAGACCTGCAACTGAAACTGTCTAGGCCAAATGGCCTCTAGGCCCCTTTAATGTCCTAGTTAGCCTACGGGACTGTGAGGAAATAGGCTAACGACAACATCATGCTATGAATGCTAGAAAGGGGACATTACAGTCCACCCTTCCCAAAATTACTTGTCCTCAAGCAATTTCAGCTCTGGATGCTACAATATCTGCTCATTTTTCCAAGTAGCATCCTCGACAGGTAGGTTCCTCCACTTCACTAGATACTCCCTGATAGTCCTCCTGCAAAGCACCCTCTCCCTGGAGTCAAGTATGGCCTCGGGAACCAAGATAAGCTTTCCCTCATCATCAAGAGGTGGCAATACTACTGAAGGCACCACATTGTGACCCAATGCCTTCTTAAGGCGTGACACATGGAACACATTATGCACTTTACTGTCTGCAGGCAACTCCAACTCATAAGCTACTTCGCCCACTCTCCTGATTACTTTGAACGGTCCATAGTAGCGTGGTTTCAATTTCTCTGCTCCACTCTTCTTGAGAGAGGACTGTCTATACGGCGGTAACATGAGGTACACCATATCTCCCACCTCAAAAGACCTCTCAACCCTGTGCTGATCAGCATATTGCTTCTGCTGATTTTGTGCCTTTTGCAAATTTTCCTTCAAGGATCGCATAATGTCCTGACACTCCTGCAAAGTATCCTTGGCCTTAGGCACCCTGCTGTCCCCAAATAACAAATCCAAAAAATTAGGAGCATCATACCCGTACAGTGCCATAAAAGGGGACATTTGAATAGACATATGGAAAGAGGTATTATAGCAGTACTCCCCTAGATGTAGCCACTTCACCCAAGCCTTCTGCTCTCCTGCAATGTAGTTTCGAAGGTACCCCTCAACCCATTTGTTCACTATCTCTGTCTGCTCATCAGTTTGGGGGTGGTAGCTGGTACTCAGAGTGAGCTCTATTCCACATAACCTGAACAACTCCTGCCAAAAGTGGCTCATAAATCTGCTGTCTCTGTCACTGACTATGCTCCGTGGTATCCCATGTAGTCTAAATACCTCTCAAAAAAATAGTTCTGCTGTTTGTGCTGCTGAATATGTAGATGAAATTGCAAAGAAATGTGCAAATTTCATCAATCTGTCTACCACAACAAAGATACAATCCCGAACCTGTGCCTTGCGGAGGCCTATGATAAAATCCATGGAAATGCTATCCCACTTCTTCTCTGGTATGGGTAGGGGCTATAGTAAACCACCTGAAAAAGAATGTTCCTGTTTGTTCTGCTGACACACAGGGCATTCCCTAACAAATTGAAGCACCTCTGATTTGAGTCCTTTCCAAGTGAAGCGCTCTCTCACCTGCCGATATGTCTTAAAGAATTCGGGATGTCCTGCCCTTGGTGAATCATGAAATGCCCTCAAAATCTTCTGCTTCATAGCAGACCTGGGTACTAAATAAATTCTTTCCTTGTAGATGATCAGATCATTTACGACAGTGTATCGACTATCTTGAATAGCTCCCTCAATAATACTAGATGTCCAACTATCCTTAGCATATTCTACCAAGATCATCTCTCTCAAATCATCCATGACTATCCCAATAGCAAGCAAATGAGGCCTTCTAGATAAGGCATCTGCAACAATATTTTTCTTCCCTTTGACATAGGCTATGTCGAAATCATAGGCCTGTAATTTACTCACCCATTTCTGTTGCCTGTCATTAAGGTCCTTATGTCCAAGGAAATGTTTCAAGCTATTATGATCTTTTTTAACTATGAATTGGCTTCCCACTAAGTACTGCCTGAACTTAGCTAGCGCGTGCATGATTGATAGCATCTCTTTGTCCTAGATGCTGTAGGTTCTCTCCACACCTCGTAATTTCCTACTCTCATATGCGATGGGATGTTTGTCTTGCATGAGAACAGCTCCTATGCCCTCTCCTAAGGCATCACACTGCAGCTCAAAAGGCCTGGTGAAATCTGGAATGGCTAAAATAGGACATGTACTCATCAGCTCCTTAAACCTGTCAAAACAATCCTGAGCCCTCTCTGACCACTTGAAACTATCTTTTCGTGTCAAATCTGTAAGTGGTGCTGCTATTTGTGAAAATCCCTTCACAAATCTGCAGTAGAACCCACAAAGCCCAAGAAATCCCTTGAGTTGTGAAGTGTTCCTCGGTGGTGGCCAATCCAGAATGGCCCTGATCTTGTCTGGATCAACCCAAACACTTCCTGCACTAATAATATGCCCTAGATAGAGCAACTCTGTCATCCCAAACTCACATTTACTCATCTTGGCATATAATGACTCCCTCTCTAGAATACTGAGCACTGTATCAATATGCTTCAAATGTTCCTCCCAAGTACGGCTGTATATCAGTATATCATCAAAAAATATCAACACAAACTTCCTCAACTGATCTCTAAACACTCTATTCATACAGGAATGGAAAGTGGCAGGGGCATTTGTCAACCCAAAGGGCATGACTAAGAACTCAAAATGTCCATAGTGGCATCTAAAAGCTGTCTTCTCCACATCCACCTCTCTAACCCATATCTGATGGTAGCCGGATCTCAAATCAATCTTGGAGAAGTAGCATGCACCATGCAATTCATCAATAAGCTCATCGATGCGCGGGATAGGGTATCAGTTCTTGATTGTCTTCTTGTTTAGCTCCCTATAATCAATGCACATCCTCATTGTACCATCCTTCTTCTTCACCAATACTACTGAAGAAGCGAAAGGACTTTTGCTTGGCCGTATGTGCCCCATGTCAATCAACTCCTTAATTGCCTTTTCTATTTCATCCTTATATCTCTTCGGATGGCGGTAAGGTGTGATGATAACTGGCTTAGCCCCTTCCTCTAATTCAATAACATGCTTGATTCCCCTATCCGGGGGTCTCCCTGGAGGTATCTCACCAAACACCTTAGTATGTTTGGTTATTATTTTTTGTACATCAGGTGGATACTCTAGTTTATGCTGCTCTATCATCTCAGGCATTACTCTAACCTCTGCTGCCCACTGCACCTGATCATGTCTAAAGAAACTCTGCATCCGCTTGAGTGACACCACTCGAAGTCTCCCATCTGACAAACCTCTGAGCACTATCTTCTTACCATTTGCCTCAAACCTCATTTCCATTTTCTCAAGGTTAAATGTAAACTCTACCAGAGACTTCATCCAGTTCATCCTAAGCACCATATCCTGATCACCAATGTTGACCACAAAGAAATTTCCTGTCATGTCATAATCTCCCAAACGAAGCTGCAAGTTGGAGATTTTCTTGGTACATTCAATTTTGAAGCCATTGGCAACCATCACCTTAAATCCCCTATGCTCCTCTGTATGTAGCCCTCTGCGTGTCACAAACTTCTCATCAATGAAGTTATGTGTCGCCCCTGTATCAATGAGTGCCACAACTCTCTGTCCATCCAAGGTTCCCCTAACTCTGAAAGTGACAGCCTCCTATATACTTGACAACTGAGCTATCGTGCTATCACTGCGTGCTTCCTCCTGTGAAGAACTATCATCATCTCCATCTGATTCGGATGACTGCTCTGAATCTCCATCTACTGACTCTTCGACTGAAAAGTACTCCATCTACTTAGCTTTTGCTTTCAATGGACACTTATGTGACAAATCCCAAGGCTCCCTGCAATGAAAACAAAGCTTCTTCTTCCTGAGATCATTAAGTGTCTCATTGTCCAACCTCTTACTTTCCTCCTTAGTTGGTTGAACCTCTTTATGAAAAGGTTTCCTGTCCTTATCTTTCCTTGAAGGGAAACTCTTTGCCTGGAATTTATTTTTTGAAGATGAAGAGGAATCCATGTCACGAGCTTTCTTAATGGCTTCTTGCAAAGTGGGAGGGTTGAGAGCTTTAATCCACCCTCTCAACGGATCAGCTAACCCATCCATAAATAGAACTAGTATCCTCCGTTCAGATACATCTGTTACTAACACTGCAAGTTTCTAAAACTCTGAAATGTATGTTTCCAATGATCCCCACTGTTTAAGCTGAGCTAACTCCTTGAAATGGAGTTCTAGATCCTTCCTATCAAAACGTTCAATCAGCCTCTCTGTAAACTCCACATTGTTAGTGTAGTTTTTTATTTTTCTTATTTTGATAGGTTTTTCCTACACTTTTAATAATCTTGCTTAGGTTAATAAAGCATGTCTTATTAGGTGAATGGTTGTGAGGTGTCACCTTCCTACATGTGAGCATCCATTAGCTATCTTGGGAAGATACTTTGCTATCTTTAGTCCAATAGATGGTTGCTCCTCATTGGTTGGTGTTGCCACCTCCTCCCTCTTCCTAGCCTATATAAGCATGCTACCTGGCTTGTATTTGGATCTCTTGTTTTTGCATCCTCTTAATGCTATTTTGCTTCCAGCATTTGCATTACTCTCTTGGAGACTAACTCTATGATGCTATTTTGATTTTGTATCATTTGCATTCACAGTTTAGATATTTACTCTTTGCACTAGTTTTCTGGGTTATTAATCTTTTCAGATTCTAACATGGTATCAGAGCTTTTCTATGTGCAAGAGTAGATTTTAGTTTCCTTATTTGAGAGATTTGGGGGGGCCAAATAAATTTTATTGTAGTTTTTTGAAAAACAAAGTATGCTCTTCTCTTGCATCTTTGGATGATCCTGAGAATCAAAAAAGTTTTGACAAAAACAGTTTTTCTCTGGGGTTTCAATCTCAAATTTGACAACCAACTTGCATATTTGAAGTTTTCAATCAGTTTTGCAGGTTCCAGCATGCCATTGATGGACTTAAGAAGCTGATCCAGCATTTGCATGTCAAATTTTGGTTGCTGGGGTCGTTTTCTGATTTTTGGAGCCGTTTTTTTCTGTTAAAGGCGTCTAATTTACACTACAACAACATCTTCTGTTCATCAGCAAGAAAAATGCTTTCTGAATTTTGTTTGCAGCCGCGAAAAACCATTTGGGTATCTTTTAGATTTTGCATGCAAGCTGTATATTTTTCAGAATCAAGCATGCAAAGCTACAGCCATACCCCTCTCCGTTGGCAGCCGCAGATTTGAATGCAGTTTTGAAATGTCTCGTTCTTGCTCATACGGACTCCGATTTTGATGATTCTTGTTATGAACTTGGCTATTTTTTTGTGCTCTATCCACTAGTGAGTTAGTTTTTTATTTTCATGCATGAATTCTTCAGAAATTGCAGATTCTCGGTCGTGACTGTGCACAGTTCTTGTTTTGGAAACTTCGGAGGATCATAACTTTCTCATACGACCTCATATCGAGGCGATTCTTTTTTTGAAAGTGCATGATTTTTCGAGTAGATCGCAGTGGTGCTATTCGTTTCCTTGATTATTGTGCCCAAGTTTCACTTTTAACATATGCTCTTCATGAGGGTTTGTAATGCATTGAAATCAAGACCTACTTGTGGTTTTTTGGCCATAACTTTTGCATATGGAGGTATTTTTCTGATCCAAAAGAAGCGTCGAAAAGCTGGTTCTGAGACAGAGATACTGGTATAGGTATTTTTGAGTTTTGATAAAGTTTGGTTGCCTATTATGGCAATCAAATTCGAATGTTCTATTTTGCACTTCGGGAGGCGTATCTTGAGCTTCCGATCTCCGTTTTTGGACTTCTTTATATCGCTGGAAAGCTATTTTTGTGCTCTTTCTAGTGATGTTGGTTGTTGTTCCAGATTTTGTTCCAAACACATCCTATTCAGTCTTTTGCATTTTAGCATTCTGGTGGATATTCTGTTTATTTCAGGTCCGGAGATCGATTTTGTTGCTTCAGTTGCTTCATTTTGGGCTTTACCTTTTGTTGTTTCAGCCTTATATTTTTTCTGATCATTGTTGGTATTCATTGTAAGCATATCAATGCAACACACTGAGATAAAGTGCCACTCTTGCGTTTCGGGATCCTTTTCACCATTGTGATTCATTGTACTCGCACTATTATATAAAGTGCCATGGGGGGGATAGTTGTTTGTCGCTTATAGGCCCTCTTTCTCTAATTCCTCATGCAGTGTCAACGACACATGCCTTTTTTTGTGTTTGTACCTCACTCTCGATGAGTTTGGCTCCTGTGTTGTAGGAGATTTTTGGCCCATCTTTTCAGCTGCCTGTCACCTCACCTACCTTAAGGGGAGGTTATATTGTTGTTCTATGCTTCTTTGGTTGATGGTTCGTGCCTTCTATTTCCATGGAGGTTCCTTTGGTTGATGGTTCGTGCCTTCTATTTCCATGGAGGTTCTACAGATCAGCATTTTGACAGAGTTTTGCGGTTCTTCATGCTTCAGTAATGCTGCTTCTTCATGATCACTCCTTTTTCCTATTTTAGGGGACAATTTCCCTAGCAGGAGACTTCTTCAGTTCTTCACTAGGTTCTTACCTCTTTTTGGGGGAGGGTTTTTCCCATGTGGTTTTCTCTCTTTCCCCGCTTTCAGAGGTTGCATCTTCTTGCATTGTACTTGGGTACCTAACATGGCCTCGTTGTCGGGACCCATTTCTACATCTACCTAAGCTTCGCTTATGGGGGGGTGTTAGTGTAGTTTTTTATTTTTCCTATTTTGATAGGTTTTTCCTACACTTTTAATAATCTTGCTTAGGTTAATAAAGCATGTCTTATTAGGTGAATGGTTGTGAGGTGTCACCTTCCTACATGTGAGCATCCATTAGCTATCTTGGGAAGATACTTTGCTATCTTTAGTCCAATAGATGGTTGCTCCTCATTGGTTGGTGTTGCCACCTCCTCCCTCTTCCTAGCCTATATAAGCATGCTACCTGGCTTGTATTTGGATCTCTTGTTTTTGCATCCTCTTAATGCTATTTTGCTTCCAGCATTTGCATTACTCTCTTGGAGACTAACTCTATGATGCTATTTTGATTTTGTATCATTTGCATTCACAATTTAGATATTTACTCTTTGCACTAGTTTTCTGGGTTATTAGTTATTAATCTTTTCAGATTCTAACACACATATGAGGTAATGTGTGCATGTCCCATAGTGACCATACCATGATGCCACCACTTGTGTGCTAACCCATCTAGATGAATTGCTGCATACTTAATAGCTTCTTCCTCGGGCATAGGGTTCAATTGAAAGTATGTGTCAAGCTTTTGAACCCAAGCTCTTGCTGTAGACTTTCCTGAGCCATCATAATATGGTAACTCAAGTCTCCCTACTTTCTTCCGTAGCTCATAGCTCTGGTTCTTGTCATGTCCACATGGCATATGTTTCATCCACACATCCATATACTCCCTAAAGGTAATTGCAGTAGTAAAATCTGGCCCTTCGGCTTCCCAATCTCTCCTCAACTGGTCCTGTATATCAATAATCTGGGGCTCTGGTACGAGCTGCTCTGGAGCTCTAGGAGGAAACGTAGGAATCATGGGCCTTGAACTCACTGTCCTAGCTCGCTGGGGTGCATGACCGAAATTGTTCCCAACTTGTTCATCTCCATTATGTGTCCCATCCTGATCATTTCCATTCTGATTGTTACCATTCTGATTATTTCCTCCACCCATGTTAGCATTCAACCCCATTTGACGAGCCATCATCTGCATCATAAGATCCAATCTCTGATTCTGTTCCTGTGCCCTTTGTTCTGCTACTCACTGACCCTATACCAAGGTCTCTAATAACTGTAAGAATCTTTCCTCTCCAAGCTCTGGACCGACATTCCCGCCTCCATCTAATCTTGTATTCATGTCATCTCAATCACCCATATTACTGTCTTGATCAAAGAATACCTCCGCTGTGTCTGTATGACTCGATTCTATACCCCCTTGTACGGATGAACTAGATTGTTTGCTTTGCAGGTCTGAACTCCTACTTTTTCTTGCTCTGGTATTGCGAAAATTATAAGGCCCCTATCACATGCTCAAACATAAATGGTCTGATTTTAGTGTTTTGACATTTCATCAAACACTTTCCCCTCTATCCGCCAGTTCCAAATTTCCTATAAGACCTCCACAGGATGGTAGGACTTATAGCTCTGATACCATTGTAATATCCTCCTCCAATTTGAACTTTGACTTGCAGAAATTTAACTTAAGGAATATTGTCAAACACTTTGTATGCAAACTCATAAAGCTGATTTCCTCAATAAATTGCTTTCCAATGAGTAGATTTACGAACAACTATGAAGTGACATTAAACTGCATAATACACATCATAACATTTTCACAAACACTTGGCACACATTCAATAGTATATGAAAAATCTGGAAACTCTTTCAATCTGCTAATAAAGGGTGATTTTTAAATGTAGATGTGCACTTACAGCTGCCTTAAAGGCTGCAACAACTATTCAGGCTTGTATTCAACAATTATTATGCAAAATATCAAAATTTGACAGAAGAAACCTGGAATTAGTTGCCATAGTATTTTGCAGATGTAGTCGGCCAGCCTTCCAAACTTCTAATCAGCCGAAAAAACAAGTAAACTTGATACCAACACTATTCACGCCGTACTGTAGCAAAATACTGTTCATGCCGACTGTAGCAAAATACTGTTCATGCGGCACTATAGCAATAACTAACTTCAGATCTGCACCTCAAACCCTTGTAAATTCCTTTATGCAAATGCCCCAAATGAAACCCAGTGTGTTTCCTAAAGTGAAAACAACCTTGATCCTCCTGACTGTGTCTTCCAATAGCGAAGAGAATGCTAGCAAGGATGGATTCCGTCCTCCAAGCCCGATAATCAGATATCCAGCAACATAACATTAATCTTCATCCAAGCATACCAAAAAAAAAAGCTCTTCCATTTCTTTTATAGTGTTCTCACAAGAGCTCAATCCTTCGTTTTCTCAATGTGGGATAAAACATAATTCCCTTTATGTACCTTATGTCTCCAATGTGTTATAAAAATAAAGGGAACTCTTTTAATTTAAATATTTCCCACAAACTATAGTCTATGCATTAATAAAGTTAAATATTTAAATTTAACTTTATAAAATGGCTTTATCAATGCATAACAAAACTTATCAATGATAAATAAGTTTTCATGTCGATTTTAAACAATTACCATTGACATACCACTGTGACTGAATGTCCGGCCATGTCCAAGATGACTTACTATAAATAGTAAGTATGCCCAAAGTTGCCTCAGAACCCCTTAGAAAGACCTGCAACTGAAACTGTCTAGGCCAAATGGCCTCTAAGCCCCTTTAATGTCCTAGTTAGCCTACGGGACTGTGGGGAAATAGGCTAATGACAACATCATGCTATGAATGCTAGAAAGGGGACATTACAAATATCCCACTTAAATCTCTTTTTGATGAAAAAGGAGTTAAAACAAATAAAAAATTAAATAAATCTTTTATCTACACTTAATATGGGACTTATCTTCATCCTTTCTCCGCTTTCTTCTCAACCACTCCACTTTTCTCATTGGTGGATCTTTAGTTCACATGGATCATTATTTCTCCACCCTTGATTAAATCTTTTTCCTCTCAATCTAGATCGTCCAATCTTCTTTATAAGGGAGAGTCCTCTCCTCATTTTTGAGAGACCCATTATTATGCTATTGTTATGTTGCAGGTTTGGAGAGTGATTTTTTGAAGGAGTTTTGAATATTAAAGCTTTTGTGGAGAACTTCTATCTTCTTGTCTCATTCTATCTTGCATGCATGGCTTCCATCATCATGATCCATACTTTGATTTTCAAGTTAGCTTAGATTTTGCATTGATAGATTAGATCTTGCTTTCATAGATTAGATATGTATTGTTATTTCTTTTCATAGATTAGATTTTATTTCTTGCATTGTTTTGCATTGTTATCATTTAGATTAGTTTTTTTTTTTTTTTTTTTAAATTTCCATTTGCATGCATATTAGATCATTGAATCTCTTGTTTCGTGGTGTACTTGTATGGGCACAAACTAGGTCAGACTGAGGGCCTCCATTACAAACCCCTACACTCCATGAATAGGGAGCTATGAGTTGCCATTCGAGACCTCATTTTTGAGAAATCTTGAATATAATGACTCATAGAAGTGTGCTCACATTTTAGGAATACATTTTTGGCACCCACCGTGGGGCAACCCACCTTTGCTTGCTAGATTTTATGCAGATCTATTTGTAGACGAAAGAAAAAAAAAAAAATTCTAGATTTGAAATATTTGATCATATATTTCAAACGGCTAGGTATTTTAATCTAAATTTTTTTTTGCAAGGTTTGAATGTATCAGGGAAGCTTTGGTCCAATTTTTAGATTTTTCTAAAATATTTTCAATTTTTTTATGATTTTTCCTTGATTTTTCATTAAAAAATCATTTTCAGGAGTAAATTAGCATATTTTTAAGAAAAATTTATAGTTTTGGAAAGCCCTTTGAATTTTAAACAAAGTGGGTTCTTTGTGTTTCAATTGTAGAGGTCATATCAGGGGTCAATAATTTGAGACTCAAAGAAACCCTAGATTTGAAAGATTTGATCATATCTTTCAATCGGCTACGTATTTGGATTTAAATTTTTTTTTGTAAAGTTTTGATGCATCAGAGAAGCTTTGATCCAATTTTTAGATTTTTTTGAAATATTTTTGATATTTTATGTTTTTTCAATGATTTTTCATGAAAAAATATTTTCGGGAGTAGATTAACATATTTTTTAGAAATATTTATAGTTTTGGAAAGATCTCAAAATTTTAAATAGAGTTGGTTCTTTGTGTTTCAATTTTAGAGGTCATATTAGGGGTCAATAATTTGATTTGCAAAAACTGGTTTGTTTTGACAAAATGACTCCCTAGGGCACAAATTAAAAGATCTTTTCAAATTTTTTGCATTTTTGGAAAGCTCTCTGATTTTTGCCAGGGGTTACTTTTTTGTATTTTGAGTTTTGGATCCGAATTCATATCATGTAGATCCAATCTTTATGACTAGGTCAAAAATCAATTTTAAAAATGGCATTTAATGAATAGCTTGCATTTAATTTTTACAATGAATCAATGCATGATGTGAGCTTTTATTTGGGTTACTTGCTGATTATTATCACTCTTTAAAAATTAGATTTTTAGATCTAACCCTAGTTTTGCATGAGTTGGACATATATTGCATATCTTGTGTTTGCTTGTGTTGTTTGTTGCTTTGTTCGTTGCGAGCAAGCGATCAAGCGTAAACGAAAGGTACAACAAAGAAAAGACCCGTTGCAAGGATTATCAGGTATTTTGTTTGAACTCTAAAACATTTAAATTTTGGATTAAAATTAAACCTCTCATGTGTTTGGCTTGAGTGTCTTACATGCTTTCATAAAACACATTTCAATTGATGCTCTTAATGAGAAATGAATGAAAATAGATTTTCTTTCATACAAGTTTGTGTAAGTGAATGCTGGTGTTTAAACCTTAATTAATTCGTGGTTCCAATATCAAATATCTCATTAAGTGATTGAGGTCATGGATTCATTCCTTGTTTACATAGGGAGTTGAATGCACCACTTTGTGGACTCACTCTATGTTTACTTGGAAAGTTAAATATTCCATTGTTCAACCCTTTTTCATTTGTGAGTAGTATTGATTAGCAGTCTTAGATTACTTGTGATTGATCTAGATTGCTATTTTGGGTTATTGGACTTGCTAATCTGCCAACCCCTCATTTTCGCCCCGTAGTTGCAAGATCAGCGCCACATTAAGGGGGAGGGGTCTACAAGAAAGAAGCGTTAATTGCTCCACTAGGCAACCCTTTTGTGATTTTTGGAACTCACTTGTTTTCTAAGGTGTGGACTCACTTTGAGTTGGTTTGAAGAGTTAAATGTTCCACTTTTGGACTCACTTTGAGTCGGTGTGAAGAGTTAAATGTTCCACTTTTGGACTCACTTTGAGTTTGTGTGAAGGGTTAAATGTTCCACTTTTGGACTCACTTTGAGTTTGTGTGAAGGGTTAAATGTTCCACTTTTGGACTCACTTCACATTCTCTTGAAGGGTTAAATGTTCCACTTTTGGACTCACTTCACATTTACTTGAAGAGTTAAGTGTTCCACCATTAGTGCTCTGAATACTTTTGATAGTGAATTACTTAGTTTTTATTTCTAGGAGGCCTGCTTGGGGATTTCATCACCCCTTGGGATGACCTCAACTCCTGTGTTCCGACGGAGTATAAATATTGAGAGGTGAATCCAAAGACACCTCTCTTGGGAATTGAGTTTGATATCACTCTTGGCTAAGCCTCAAAGAACTTTATACCTTTGAGAAGTGAAGGAGGAGATTTTGGTTACCGTCTCCACCCGACTGTGTGATTTTGGATTCTTCTCATCTACGGATTTGGGCCTCACGTACCTTGCATATATCGAGGACTCCTTTTAGAAAGCCACGTATATTCTTGCAGACAACTTGATAATGTGTTGTTGTGTTCTAAGTGCCTGCTAAAACATTGTTAAGAACATACACAAGTAGAACCTTTAAGGAGTAGAAATACTAAATCACTATACTTGTTCATGCACAAGGTTGCTTTGCCCCTTGCTCATTGTTTGAAGACTGTTTGCTTGAAATCCCTATTTGCTATCTTGTGTACTTGGTTCATGATAAAGAATCTATTGATACCTCTAGTTGGATATTTAAAATGAACAGAATTTGAGTTCTTGAGTTGAGACTTTATGATCGAATAACTTTGCTATCCCATTATTTCTAGTCTCCCTAGGTTGGTCCTATTTGGATTAGGCTACTTACCCCATTGTTAGAAGCCTTTTTGCACCTTAGGTTATTGTGTTTTGACCTCTTTAATTAGTAGTCATTGATTTCACAAGAGATCTTATTTGGAGTTGGTGAGTTAGAAACTGTCCTTGTTGAGAAAGATATACACTTGGATCCTTTGATATTACACTTGGAGAGTCTTAGTAATCTCTTGTCCATTCACTTTCATAAAAAAATCAATTTTAATTATTTATACTTTGGGTAAATCATTCTCCTGGTCCATATATGCTAGGGTATTCACCCAAATTTTTGAGCACCTATGTGGCAGTGTTGGTTTATGCCTATTGCAAAATTTTGTCTTATCACATCTCTTTTGGACAAGTTAGTGCTTTTACTATCTTAGTTTGGTACCAACGTTTCTTAGGGTTATCATATCAATTAGTACCTTTTCTTTCATGCCGGTTACAACAAGATATCAAGTAGATCAAGGAAAGCAACCTCAAGTTGTCTTTAAACAATTATCCTTAGTTCAAACTCGTAGAAGACGCAAGGGAAAGGACCCTATGTCTATTCAATCACCTGAGAGTATTCCAGAAGTTTTCTAGTGGTGATCTTATTGAATTGAGTACACCCTTAGCATCACCTCATTCAACTATGGGTATGAGTTTTACAAGAGCGCCATACAAGAAGAATCAAAGTAGTGAGTATAATGTTGACCTTTTGAGTGGTGATCCCACTCGTGGAAGTAGACCAACTTCACCTCTTATTGAGGATAGGTATTTGGATGCACATCAAAGGGATGAGAAAGGAAGACATTATGCCTATCAAGAAGAGGAAGCCCAACATGATGATCAAATTGGTGAGCCTTCTAGTGCTCGTGCGAATGCAACATTTACTGGTAATTGATTTAGACAATCAAGATAATGTACACCGCTCATGACACCTCTAGGTTATGCAAGTGGAAGGCTCAAAGCAATTGATTGTGAAACAAAAGCCCTTCTAGAAGAAAAAGCTAAGAAAGAAGAACAATTTCAACGCCTAGAGGAAGAAAGGCAAGTTATTATTGAGATGGAAAGAAAATCCCATCAAGAAGAACAAGACTTTTTCAAGACTTCACAACTTGACAATCAATTCAACAATGTGCACATTGGTGGTGGAAACAACTCTCCCCCATCTACCCCTCCCAAGACTCCGCAAAGTGGGAGATATTCAAGAACATCTTCACAATCTCCTGCTCCTAGAGGAAGGCAAGCTTCAAGACATGATTATTATAGGAGACCAACATCTCCTAGAGTTTCAAGAAAACCTTCACAACGAGCTCATCATGGTTCACAATATGGAGGCGGTAGCTCCAAATTTGAATATAATTCTTATGATTTCATGGCTATACCACAAGATCCACATTTTCAGCAACGTATGGAAGCATATATGGACCAAAATAGAGATGCATGCTTTCAACGTTTGATCAACAAGGGTGCTAAGGTCCCTTACAACTTTGATGTGGATAAAAAGATTCAAAAGCATGATCCTTCCATGAAACAAGAAATTTATGAATTGAAGAAACAAATGAAGCAAATATCGGCACCCAAGAGTTCTTTTTCATTTGATTCAATTTGTCCAAATCCTTTTGATAAGAGTGTTGACATGAAAGATTTTCCTAGAAAAGTTGAGATCCCCCAATATGATAAATATGATGGAAATGGGGATCCAAATGATCATGTGTGTCAGTTCTATACTATGAGTTTTGAGTTTCATCATGAGGACTCATATCTTATGAGATTATTTCCAAGGAGTCTTAAGGCTCAAGCCATGGAATGGTTTACCAATATAACTCCTCCTGTTAAGACATTCCCTGAGTTAATTCAAAGATTTGTTCAACACTTTTCATACAATCTTTCACGATCTGTCTCACTATTGGACTTATGTCACACAAAGCAAAATCAAGGAGAACCCTTTGTTACTTTCTTGCAAAGATGGAGACGACAATGCTCTCGTTATTCTAGGACTATTCTTGAGAAAGAAAAGATTGAAATCCTCATTAGTAATATGGTTCCTGAGATGAAGTATGAAGTTAAGAAGATGGTTTTTGAATCCTTTGATACCATGATTGAAGCTGCATTTATAATTAAGGATGTTTTGAGAGAGCAAAGTATTTTGACAAAAAATGGAAACAACAACAATAATGGTCATAATAACAACAACAACAAGGATAAAGGAAAGAACATAAATTGGAATAAGAACAAAAAAGTGGTCAATGATGGAGTTGTGGATTCCTCAAACCCTAAAGACCAAGCTGTTCTCCATTTGGCTAGTGCTAATCAAAAGAGTAACAAACCAAGATATCAAGAAAGGTCTAAAGGAGAGAAACGTAACTTTACACAATTAGGTGAGACATATGAAGAGATATTCACAAAGCTCCTTGCACGTGATCTTGTGCACCCTTATGATGCTGCAAAGTTCTACATACCTGAAGTTAAGCCATGGTGGTGGGATGAGAAGGCTTATTGAAAGCTTCACAATGGCATTGGACACAATATTGAAAAATGTGGGAGATTCAAGCATATTGTTCAAGATCTAATTGAGAATGGAAAACTTAAAATAGATGGACTAAATACCAATGCTGATCACACAGCATTCAAAGAGCCTTTGCCCAAGTATGAGAAAGGGGAAGCTTCCCAACCTAAGAATGGTAGGCTGCAATCAATTATACTTATATAAATGCAAAAAATGTTGTCAATATGCTTGAGGTTGTAGAAGAAAGTGTCAACATGATGGAAGATAAAGATCCCAATGGTTATAATTTAAATTTGAACTCTCCTACCTTTGGCGAAAAACCTATTTTGGTGGTAAGGGGTGCTCACTCTAGAGAGTCATCTCAAGGTCCCCTTGTCATTAGAGGACCCAATTCAAACCAGTAAAGTAAACCTAAGAAAGTGTTTTCCCAAAGTCTCAATGTTGTTACGCGAAGTCAAGGTCCCCTTGTTATCAAAGGACCTAGTTCAAACCAACCAAGTAAGCCAAAACAAGTGCAATACAAGAATGTTCCTTCAAAACCAGTGGTTAATCCCAAGTCAAATTATAATCTTGTTGATCAATTGCAAAGAACTCCTACTCAGATTTCAATCTTTGAGCTTTTAGAGTTGTCTCCGAGACACAAGCAGGTCCTTGAGGATGCTTTGCGCATGGCGAACGTCCCCAATAATTTAGACGTTGATCAATTCCAAAACATGGTTAATCATATTGCAAGCTTAATCATATTGCAAGCCCTCATTATCTTTCCTTTTCGGAGGAAGATGATAAATCTTTGAGCCATCCACACAATCTTGCCCTTCATATTGAGGTTATGATACATAGGACCCGTGTTAGGCGTGTGTTGATAGATGGGGGTGCTGGGCTTAATATTTGTTCTTTGAGTCTTTTAAAGACATTGGGTTATTTTGAACATGTTATTGATAGCAAAAGAAAGATTACTATCAAAGCTTACGATGAGGCAGAGAGAAGTTCAAAGGGGTTGGTTGTCCTTCCTGTTAGGATTGGCCCTGTGGAAAAAGATGTTTTATTCCAAATAGTTGATGCTGGACCCCTTGCATACAACATTCTGCTCGGTAGACCATGGATTCATGATATGCAAGTAATACCATCTACTTATCATCAGTGTGTTAAGTTTCCTTACAATGGAACAGAGATATGTATTCCTGGGGATAACATGTTATCTATTAACTCGATTTCAGCAAGTGCTCATGTTCCCCTTAATAGACAAGCAAATGATTTTAATATAGTTTTAACTGATTGCAAGAACAAGTTTAAGTCCATAGACCTTGGCTTGGGGGGATATCAACTTAACTCCCTCGCTGCATTACCAGTTTCACCTAGGTCTTATGGTAAACCTTCACAAGAGATGAAACCTTCCTCTTCAACTATGACATTGTTTGACACATTTGTATAGTCGTCAGTGCCTATTCAAGATGAGAAAGAAAATGTGGTTGTTAGAGATTGGATTTATAGAGAAGAAAAGTATTTGCACAATGAAGATTTCACTCCTTCACCTAATGCTTATGGAAGAGGGTATTCTTTTCTCAAGAAAATGGGTTATCTTGGACATGGTCTTCTTAGTAATAGATTGGATGCTAGAGCTGAACCTCTTGATCATCAAATTTTTGGATGCAAGTCTAAGAAGTCAGTTGGCCTAGGGTATGTGGATCAAAGTAAGAATGTTGTTTCTATCCTTGATAAGTCAGACAATGAAGAAGAACAAGAATACATACCTAATTCAGAAAACCAACAAGATATGTGTGAAGATTGGGTCCCTTCTACTAATCTCCTTTGGGGAGATTTAGACAATCTAGTATCTCATGAGATAGTTGCCATTTTAGAACAAGAATGTGTGACTCTTAATAATATTGAAGCTTCCACATCCAGGCACCCCAAACATTCATGGTGTAAGCATCCTAGTTGAGACTTTGAAACAGATTCTAATGAGTATGAATGGGATTCTTTCTCAGAATCTTCCACAATTGATATAGATGTTGATGTTGTTCATACATATAGTTCTCAATCTGAGTTAGTCAATGAATCATGTGTAGGATTAGAGGATTTGAACTTGCATGTTGCCTTAGTGGATGATTCTTCACTTGTGAGGATGAATCTTGATTTGGGTAGTTTAGGAAGTTACTTGATAGACCTCGAATCTTCAAACACTAGAGATATCATCCATATTCACAACCTCGAACCTATCATTGATTTACCCCTTGTTCATCCTGACCTAATTGATTGGTCCCAATGCAATAAAGAACCTGAGCTCTTAACATTTCAAAATGATTATGAAATAGCCTGTTATTTGAATGTAATTGAACCTGTAGTCTCTTCCACCAGTGAACCAGCAACTAGTATGACAAAGCCAGATATCAAGTACCTTAGTCGCAAAATAAAGAGAAAAGAAAGGAAAAAGAAAAGGAGTTCTGATGGTGAAAACCACTATGTGGCGGTGTCAGAACCAAAAAAAGTAAAAAAAAGAGGATGTATCCAAGGGTGAAAACCTCTCTAAGGCACCTAAGGATGAGGTACTTGATTCTCTTCCTAGTTATTTTCAAGATAGATCTTCAGTACTTATTGAACCAACACAAGTAGTCAATTTGGGTACGAATGAAGCTCCGCAAAGGGTACATTTGGCTCAATCTTTGTCATCACAAGAAAAGGAAGCCTATACTAAGTTCTTACAAGAAAAGAAGATTAATTTTGCATGGACTTATTCAGATATGCCAGGGTTGGACACTAATCTTATTATGCATCACTTATCCATAGCTCCAGGTGTTAAAACAGTTAAGAAAAAATTGAGAAAAATGCATCCTCATATAGCTCTCTTAGTCAAGGCAGAATTAGAGAAAATCCTTGGTGCAAAATTCATAAGAGCTATTGACTATGCCAAATGGATATCAAACATTGTACCAGTTTCAAAACATGAAAAAACCATTCGAGTTTGCACAGATTTTAGAGACGTTAATAAAGCATGCCCAAAGGATGATTTTCCACTTCCTAATATAGACATGATAGTGGATATGACTGTAGGTTATGAGATTTATTCCTTAATGGATGGTTTTTCTAGATATAATCAGATTAAGATAGCTCCTGAAGACCAAGAAAAGACTGCATTTACTTGTTCATGGGGTACCTATTGTTGGAACGTTATGCCTTTTGGATTAAAAAATGCAGGAGCTACCTATCAACGAGCTATGACAACTATTTTTCATGATATGATGCATAAAAACATGGAAGATTATGTGGATGACACCTTGGCCAAGTCTAAGAAAAGAGATACACACTTAGATGATTTAGAAGTCATTCTAGATCATATGGAACAATTTCAACTAAGGTTAAATCCTAAAAAGTGTGCATTTGGAGTCACCTCTGGCAAATTACTAGGATTCATTATTTCAGCAAAAGGGATAGAGGTAGACCCTGAAAAAGTTCAGGCAATTGTGGATATGCCACCTCCTAAAAACATTAGTCAAATGAGAAGTCTTCAAGGATGTCTTCAATCTATAAGGAGGTTTATTTCGCAATTGGCAGATAGAGCTCAACATTTCAACAAGAACTTACATAAAGGAGTCAAATGTGTATGGAATGATGAATGTCAACAAAGCATGGACCAGATCAAGAAATACTTGGCAAATCCTCCTATTTTAATGCCTCCTATCCCAGGAGAACCACTTATCCTATATGTTTCAGCAATAGAATCTGCCTTGGGGGCATTATTAGCTCAACTTGATGAACATGGGAAAGAAAGAGCAACATACTACATTAGCTATACTCTTGTTTCATATGAGGTTAATTACACCAGTATTGAGAAAGCTTGCCTCACAGTTGTGTTTGCTTCCCAAAAGTTGTGACATTATATGCTTGCGCACACTATACACCTCATAGAAAAAATAGATCCACTCAAGTACTTACTATGTAAGGCTGCCCTCATAGGTAGACTTGCTAAATGGATGATGATTCTTTCGAAGTTTGACATAGAGTACATTGAGCGTAAAGCAATCAAAGGACAAGTTATAGCAGATCAATTGACTGATTTCCCACTACAGGATGATGCATCTATTCAAGTTGATTTCCCAGATGAGCACCTCATGTATATGACTGAAAGAACATGGAAGATGTTCTTTGATGGGTCCTTTATGCAAAATGGTTCAGGAGCTGGTGTGTTGTTTGTTTCTCCTCATGGGTACACAATTCCCAAATCTTACAAGTTATTATTTCCATGTACAAACAATAGTGCTGAATATGAAGCTTTAACAAATGGACTTAAGATGGCCATAGAATGGAGAATTATAGAGTTACACATCTATGGAGATTCACAGCTGATAATCAACCAAGTCAATGATGATTGTCTAACAAAAAATGATAAATTGGTACCTTACAAGAAAATGGTGGATTCCTTGAGACTCTACTTCACATTTGTCTCATTTCAACAAATTCCTCGAATAGAAAATAAGGCAGCTGATGCTATGGCTACACTTGCTTCACTTCTTCAATTAGAGCAACATGAATCAAGATTTGAATTCCTGGTGGAAGAGCTACATTACCCTATCTATGATTCCGAAGAAAGTCATGTTATTTGTACCCTTGTTGGTCATGAGTCATCTTGTTATGGTGCCATTTACTCATACATTCGTAATGGAATTATACCTGAAACATTTAATCAATCTGAACGTAGAAACCTTATTCGAAATGCCTCTCGTCATTCCCTTATCTCTGGTGATTTGTATAGGAAAGGTCTAGATGGAACACTTCTTAGATGCTTAGAAAAGGATGAATCTAATCAAGGTTAGTTGACATCCATGAGGGTATCTGTGGGGGACATTCTAATGGTTGTTCCATGGCTCGAAGATTGCTTAGGGTGGGATACTATTGGCCCACAATGCAGATTGATGTAGTACCTTTTGCAAAGTCATGTGAAAAATGTCAAAAACATGGTAACCTGATACATACTCCAAGTAGGGAGCTCATTCCTTCTATTTCTCATTAGTCGTTTCAGCATTGGGCCTTTGATCTTGTTGGGCAAATTCATCCCAACTCATCATCTGGACACAAGTTTATTATCACTGCCACTGATTATTTCACTAAATGGGTAGAAGCTGTCCCACTTTCTGTTGCCTCGGATGTAGTTTCTCTATTTATTTTGAATCATATTATCTGTAGATATGGAGTGCCTTCTGAGATTATCACTGATAATGGAGGTCAGTTTAAAAATAAGGACCTTAAGCAACTCTGTAAGAAGTTCAAGATAAAACAACATTGGTCCTCTATTTATTTCCCACAAGGAAATGGTCAAGCAGAAGCATCGAACAAAATCATTCTTAAAATCTTGCATAGAACAGTTCATAAGAATGGTAGAGATTGTCATTTACAAATAAATCTAGCTTTGTGGGCCTATAGAACGAGTATTCACACTCCTACTGGGGCTACTCCTTTTTCCCTTACATATGGTGTTGAAGCAGTGTTACCTTTAGAGGTTGAGATTCCTTCACTTAGAGTTTCTCTCAAAGGTCTAGTTTCAGATGAAGACTACCGTGCCATGAGGCTTCAAGAGTTAGAACTTCTAGATGAGAAACAACAAGCATCATTTGACCATATGAGGGTCTATCAAAAGCGTATGTTAAAAGCATTTAACAAAAAGGTTCACCCTAGAGAGTTCCAAGTGGGAGATCTTGTCCTATGTGTGAATCATAAGAATCAACAGAATAGAGATCAAAAGGGTAAGTTTGAACCTAATTGGCTTGGACCTTACATTATCACAACAACTTTTAGTTCTGGTGCTTATTTACTATCTACAGCAGAGGGAGAGCAGCTCCCTGATCCTATAAATGTCTTGCACTTGAAGAAGTTATATCCATAATGCCCATTCTATCTAGGGGCATCTTTGTATATATTTATTGATCCTGAAAAAATTTAAAAAAATTGATATATTTCAAAAATCCAAAAAAATGATATATTGTAAAAAAGTCTAAAAATTGAAAAATGTCCTGAAAAAAATGATCTTCTTAGTGACAACCTAGCAATAGGCACTTTGATGTATCACCAAAAAAAATCATATATTCCAAAAATACAAAAAAAAAAAAATCAAAAAAATTCACAAACAAAAAAGAAAAAAGAAAAAGTGCCTTGGTGAAAACCTGGAAACAAGCACCTTGGTAGAAAAAATAAAAAAATAATAAAAAGTCCTTAAAAAAAAAGAAAAAAAGAAGAAGAAAGAAACAAAAAAAAAAGAACCCAAGTGGTGAAAACCTGGAAATAGGCGCTACTTGAGGCCTTTGCACCCCTATTTCTTAGCGCATGTCCTCGACACTTAGCCTTTCTTCGTCACGCCTTGTCCTTGTTGCCTCGGTTTGGAATTGGTCTTTGTCTAGGGGGCATAACTATGTTAGCTTTGGTCTCTTGGATGTGTTAGTCTTTAGGACACCTCACAAACGGTGTTTTTTCAACACTTATTGGTTTGGTCTTACCCAGTATCATCATGTGATCTTCCCTTCCTACAAGCATTTGATCCTTATCCTCAGAACTCAGTATCAGTTAACAGATTTAAATTTTTAAACGCAAAACTCAATGCTTGACTTATGTCATGATATTTTCTTTTTGTGCTGACTATTATTGATTTTTGTTGAGTGTCCTTGTCTGATAAGTCTCTCCATGATGCATCGCTAGAGGACTTGGGGCATGGGACATGTTTTTATTTGTTTTTTGCTTGTGGGTGTGGTCTTGAAACTCTAGAGTGTCTCTTGTTGTCCCCTTGAAACGCTTAGGAGATTTGAGGCATCATCCTTGATTGTTTTTGCACAACCGTTCTTATGGTCATCTTGGCATCTATGCCTTGATGCGAGCATGGTTTTGCTACATTAAATTGGATAAGCTAACATCGAAGTCATCTTGACCTTTATGTCTTTGATGCTTATGTTAGAATTTTTCCACATTCCAATCCGATATAAATTACATTCATATCTTCATAGTTGCACTTGTGACTAGTGATGATTGTGTGATTTTTGATGTTCGTTAATAATGGCCCAATGATGAAAATAAGTTCTTTTACATTCTTTAATGAATGATGAACACAAAAATCCTATGTTACAGTTGCTCTTTTGCAAGTACACCTTTGCATTTTCATGTAGCTTGCATTATTAGACTTCATGTTAGTTTGCATTTTTAGGCTGCATTATGAGTTTGAGAGGGTTTTCCCTTCATCTTTATTGTGGACTTTTAATCAACTATGGTCACATTTTGATCTTCATTTCCTTATCTTCTTTTGTGATCTCAATCAAAATTTCTATCTTAAATAGTTGATTGATTTTGGGGCATTTTCTTTTCTTCTTTCTATTTCTTTCCATATCTTCCAAACTTCTATCTTCCATTTTCTTTTTCCCCACTTCTTTTCTTCTTAATCACCTTTGAGGCATTATATTTCATGCTTGATGATCTACCTTGGTTCTATGATTCTTATATCTTTCATCTTACATCAAGAACCTTATCTTTTGTTTGATTTGATCAAATTTAGCAATTTGTTGTTTCTCCTTTATCTCATTTCGATTTCGATCACGAGGGGGTAGTAATTATCAAATTCAATCTTTGATTCAATATTATCAATTTTATCCTTGACTTTTTCAAGTCAAAATTTATTTGTATTCTTTGTCCTGTTGTGTTCCCAATTCGACCACACATCTGGGTTGTTTTGTGATCCCAAATCGACCTCACACTTCAATTTCTTTCTTTGACTACATGTGTTCCCAAATCGATCACACATTAGTCAAAGAGGGGCAAATGTATGCACCCTAAAATGGTTGCCTAGACTATGGGCCCCCATTATTCAATTTATCAATTTATCAAATTTCCTAAATCAATGGTGTGTAATATTTTATTAAATCAATTCAAATCAATTTCCTTGATCAAATTCAATTTGTTTTATTTCTAAGGTTGATCATTTTATCCTAAGTCTTATTTAATTAAAAGAACTTGCTCTCTTTTAATTAAATAAAATAAGTCCCCGTTTAATTAAAAGAAAACCTCTCTTTTAATTAAATAGTTCATCCACATTTAATTAATTAAGAGAAAAACCTCTCTTTTAATTTAATTAAACATTTCCTATTTAATTAAAAGAACTTGCTCTCTTTTAATTAAATAAAATAAGTCCTCATTTAATTAAAAGAAAAACCTCTCTTTTAATTAAATAGTTCATCCACATTTAATTAATTAAGAAAAAAACCTCTCTTTTAATTTAATTAAATAATTCCTATTTAATTAAAAGAACTTGCTCTCTTTTAATTAAATAAAATAAATCTCCATTTAATTAAAAGAAAACCTCTCTTTTAATTAAATAATTCATCTACATTTAATTAATTAAGAGAAAAACCCCTCTTTTAATTTGATTAAATATTTCCTATTTAATTAAAAGAACTTGCTCCCTTTTAATTAAATAAAATATTCCACTTAAATCTCTTTTTGATGAAAAAGGAGTTAAAACAAATAAAAAATTAAATAAATCTTTTATCTACACTTAATATGGGACTTATCTTCATCCTTTCTCCACTTTCTTCTCAACCACTCCACTTTTCTCATTGGTGGATCTTTAGTTCACATGGATCATTATTTCTCCACCCTTGATTAAATCTTTTTCCTCTCAATCTAAATCGTCCAATCTTCTTTATAAGGGAGAGTCCTCTCCTCATTTTTGAGAGACCCATTATTATGCTATTGTTATGTTGCAGGTTTGGAGAGTGATTTTTGAAGAAGGAGTTTTGAATATTAAAGCTTTTGTGGAGAACTTCTATCTTCTTGTCTCATTCTCTCTTGCATGCATGGCTTCCATCATCATGATCCATACTTTGATTTTCATGTTAGCTTAGATCTTGCATTGATAGATTAGATCTTGCTTTCATAGATTATATCTGCATTGTTATTTATTTTCATAGATTAGATTTTATTTCTTGCATTGTTATCATTTAGATTAGTTTTTTTTTTTTTTTTAAATTTCCATTTGCATGCATATTAGATCATTGAATCTCTTGTTTCATGGTGTACTTGCATGGGCACAAACTAGGTCAAACCGAGGGCCTCCATTAGAAACCCCTACACTCCATGAATAGGGAGCTATGAGTCGCCATTCGAGACCTCATTTTTGAGAAATCTTGAATATAATGACTCATAGAAGTGTGCTCACATTTTAGGCATACAATATTCACTCTAACAGAAATTATATTTCTATGTTTTGGTTGTAATGATATTTCTATCAACATGGCAAAATGTTGCAGTGAATTGTTGATCTAATCAGAAGTTATGGTTCTTTTCTTCTTGCAACTTCAGAGGTTTGAAAGAAAGTTTTCAAATTAGTATGCAAGATTAATTATAATATTTTCCATGCACAACTTTTCCATTGAATTTATGTTTTCCCAAACTATTTAGAAGATACACGGGCCAAATGTTTGGATGGAGGGGTTGTGAAATTGCCAAAACCAAGTTAAAATTTAGGCCTTTATGGCACACTTTTTCCCTATGCTACCATGCTCAAATTTTATTTCTTCTCCCTTTAAAGCATTGTTTGCTCAAATTTTATGAACTTTCTAACCTTATTGTTTCTTAACACTAAAAAGCAGAGTTGGTTCTTATAACTGTTTATGTAAAGCTTGAACTGGCATTGTAGGTGCCATGGCAAACATGCTTGTCGAATGTAGAAGCATACACAAAGAAAATAAGCTATTTGAGAGAGTGCATCAAAGAAATATTCTCTTGGAATATAATAATGATAGGGTATGCAAGATAAATTTATTGAAAAGGTTTTAAATCTTCCAACAAATTGGAGGTGTGAGGCCAACTTCAATGAGCTCTGCCAAAACCAAAGCTTTGAAATAGTGTATGCAAATACATCAGAGCACAAAGATAGAAGGGAGATTTTTGTCAGATATTACAATTGGAACTGCACAGGTATGTATTTGATGTAGAATATGAATGCATAGCCAAGTTCTTAGTTACCTGACAAAATACTCAATAAAATTTGGTCTTTTGGCACAAATCACAGCATTTAAAAAGCATCAGGATGCCATCAAAATATAACAACACATAAATATTTGTTAAATATTGTTATTACCATACTCTGCTGCATGTGCATGCAAAATGTGGAATCATAGACAAAGCATTTGAATCGTTTGACAGAATGTTCCAAAGAATTATTATCTCAAGGCAAGAAATTATTGCAGGATAAGCACCAAAGGGCTGCATAGCACAGAGAGCGATCAAAATGGCAAGCAAATGTTATCGACAAGCATGAAGTCAAATTCCACAATCTACCTCATGTGGCAACCTCCATCTCCCTTGAAGTACACAAGGCAGTCAATTGTTTGACAAAATGTTGTAAAGGAAATGCTCTTTCACAAAATAAAATGAAGATGAGGCATGCACAAAATAGATTTGTTGTTAAGACTTTGAAAACTTCAAAGAAAATGCAACTGGCAGTTGTAAAGTCAAAACCTTTTCCAGCATCCTCTCTGCTCATGCACCAAAATAAAATGAGACCTTCATCCAAAAATGTGTGTTGAAGTAGCTCGGCCCACCTTGAAGAAAAATGTGGACAAAAGCTAATGAGAGTGATTTTGACATCGCCAAAGTAGATATGGGCCCTTAAACACATGTAGGTAATATTTTTTACTTTCAGGTATCTGCAAGTAAGTTGATACAAAGTATGGAGAAAAAAGGCATATAAAGGATCAACTCAAACAAGAAGTGCAAGTCTTGACATCTTATCTTGCATGGTGCATTACAATTAGTGCTTTCTGCTACCTGTCTGTATTGGAAAAGAGAGACTATAGTGCCATGTTAGAATCTCAGTGGAAAACAAACCAATAAAGTAAAAATCGCTACGTGCATACAGAAAATGTTTAATGTGAAAATCATTTGGCCGACGTAAGAAAACTTTCGACTGGTTGTTTTTGGCATGAAACAACTTCTGGTTGGAGTGAACTCCAATGGGAAAGCCTATCGACTAATTAATTTGGTTGTTTAATTGAGCTTCTAGCCAATGATGATTCATTTCGTAGGAGGTGTAATATGTATACTAAAATATACTTAGTATTATTAGTCTTGCATACACACACACACACACACACACACACACACACACACACACACACACACACACACACACACATACACATATGTATACATATATATGTATATATATGTATGTGTATGTATATGTATATGTATATGTATAATATGTATATGTATATGTATATATGTATATATGTATATATATATATAGATACATATGTACGTGCGTACATATGTATGTATGTATATGTATGTGTATGTATATATATGTATGTACATACATACATACATACATACATACATACATACATACATACATACATACATACATACATACATATATATATATATATATATATATATATATATATATATATATATACACACACACACACACACACACACATATATATATAGCCACAGAAGATGCCAAGATACAATTAATTTTAATTAGCAAAATTTCTTTTATATATATATATATATTCATACGTACGTACGTATATATATGTATGTATGTATATATATGTGTGTATGTATATATATATGTATGTATGTATGTATATATATATGTATGTATATATGTATATATGTGTATATATATATATATATATGTATGTATGAATAAATATGTATGTATATATGTGTATGTATGTATGTATATATATGTATGTATGTATATGTATGTATGTATATGTACACACACACACACACACACACACACAGAGCCACGAAAGATGCCAAGATACAATTAATTTTAATTAGCAAAATTTTTTAAGTTAAAATAGAGTTTTATTTTTAAATTAATTTCTAATCAACAAGTTCTTTGTGATTGGTTGGTCTTATTTTTTATAGGGTTTTATTCTTTTTTAGTTTAAAAAAAATTATAGAATGAAATATGTGACAAATTATGGAAAGTTCACGATCTTCTAGAATAAGTCTCCTAGCTGTTGTGTTGCTTGGTAAGAAATGTTGTTTACAAATTCAGAAAAACTTGAATTCACTATCACCCAAACAAATCCAATTTATATATTTGCCCCAAACTTACAGAGCTAATTATTTGCACCTAGTTCATTGAGGTATCAACGTTGTCGCCATTGCAAATAACATGTTTTTTGCAAAAATAATATGTTGACAAATCAACAATTTTTCTTGCTTGTAATGAAAAAGGGTGATCTCGTCTTTCTTTGATATCAAAGGAAATTGAAACAAAAATGGTTCACATGGATTGTGATTTTTCATTTGTTGTTGAAGATTGAAAGCATAAAGTTAAAACAGAGTTTTATTTTTAAATTAATTTCTAATCAACAATTGCTTTTTCCTAATTGGTTGGTCTTATTTTTTATGGGGTTTTATTCTTTTTTAAATTTAAAAGAAAATTATAGAATGAAATACGTGACAAATTATGGAAAGTTCACGATCTTCTGGAATAAGTCTCCTAGTTGTTATGTAGCCTAGCAAGAGACATCATTCACAAATTCAAAAAAAAATCGAATTCACTATCGCCCAAACAAATCCAATCTGTGTATTTGCCCCAAATTTATAGAGCTAATTATTTGCACCTGGTTCATGTTGTTGAGGTATCAATGTTGCTACCATTGCAAATAACATGTTTTCTGCAAAAATAATATTTTGACAAATCAACAATTTTTCTTGCTTGCAATGAAAAAGGGTGGTCTCGTCTTTCTTTGATATCAAAGGAATTTTTCTATCAAGAAAAGAGGAAATTGAAACAAAAATGGTTCACAGCTACTGCAATTTTTCATTTGTTGTTGAAGATTCAAAGCAAGGTCGATGGTAGTGATCGAGGCTTCCTTACTAATAAATTGCCACTTTTTTTATCTCAATCTTCCTCTACCATTCAATGAAGAAAACAAATGATGATTTTTCCAAATTAGGTTATGAAGTGGTATTATTCTTGAAGAATTTGTATGCTAGGATTATGATACACAAGCAATGCATATAGAATCTCAGATACATTCTCACATTCTGAATCAAATGTCTTGCAATCAATAATTCCATTATCACATTCCATAATTGTTGGTTATTTTCTTTTCACCATTTGATCTCATTGGAAAATTATGTATGACTTTTCATTTTTAATGGATACTATGACCTTTTTATTAGTATATTCACTGTGGAATTTCTCATTGTTGAATGGAAAATGTTGTTTATTGTTAAAACATATTATTTTGGATCAAAATATAACTTATAAATCCTCTCCTTTTTTGGTAAGTGTTTTTTTGTTTTAATTTATATTTTTCAAGTAAAAGTGGCAAGTCACTATAATAGATTTATTAATAATAACATTGGCTCAGTGCTCTTGGAGGAAAGAATCAGTAAGAAAACCTCCAATCATTGCCAAAGATACACATGATAAAAATAGAGGCAAATAGCATGAGGGTATGAAAAAAATTCCCTTATAACATGGGATACGAAAGATCACTACCTCATCTATAAGCAAGATTAAAAAGAGACACTAACCAATTGAAAGCCCAAATTCTAAGAAAGCTCTAACAAAAAATAGACTTGGAATTCATAAGAGAGCCCCCAATACACAATACCATGACCAAATAATATGAATTAAAGTCACATTTACTAAGAATTATGAGATAAACATATATGTCCTTTCTTATATCAAGACTAAATCCCATAATAACAAAATTCTCCTTACATAGAAGTCTAATAAAGCATCGATTAGGAGACCAATAATACCAATAACCTTCACTACAATGGGCTCCAAGCCACCTCATCAAGTATCGTAACCGAGCAAAAGAGAAAGAAATCCAAAAGAGGAGAATAGACTATACAACCCATCCACATCATGAGTATTCCATTTTATAAAATTATATATGCAAGTTCATTGGTTTCCATGCCAAGCACACCGCATAGGACATGACTACTTAAGTGGACTTGACACTCAAAATATAGGATGCAGTCATTCAAAATCGTACAAATTTGAAATTGGTAAGTGTTATTAAGCTTATACCTAATTTAATATTTCTTTAATTCAAAATGAAATCAGATTTTTAACTGTCATAAAAATATATATTCTTAATTAAAATATATAATGTATATTTAATTTAAAATGTTAAAAAAATAAAAGGAATTTATTGTATGGTCTGTTACATTTGTTAAATGGAAAAATCCTATATTATGAAAATTTCTAATATATGCAATATTAGTTCACATAAGAGTGATACTTGTTCCCATAAGTATCTTGTTATTTACATTACACCTTTATATAAAATTTTGAATATATACAATACCTACATGTTGCTTTCTTCATAAAAATACACTACTACATTTGGACCCGAATTGCGATAGCAGGTCGTCGTAATTGCAATGTCCAACTATCACCCTAGCGACAAAACCATGAATTAGCTCTTGTTTGATAGGCATCAAACTTTTGTTGTTGCAAATTGTGATGGTGAGGTAATCTTTCGAAATGGTGACAACTAACATTATAGTTTAAGCTTCTAGTCGGTCATCACAATTGTGATGTTAATGTGACAACGGTGCTGTAGAAGTGACGTTCATCCATTAGGATGGTCCATCTTAATTGCAATGCAATTATGATGGCTATACTATACAAGTGATGGCTCACCATTAAAACATTCATCACAATTGCGATGACAAGTTGAATTATGAGAAAAACAATTATTGATGTTAACCACCACCCGTAATAATGGTGATGATTTGTGTGTGGCTCATGCAAATGAGATTGCTTACATTGCTATGGAGATGATGGATATGGACCTATTGTCATTCATCAAGAAAACTATTCATGGGGGATCATTAATATATCCATATAATTATGATGAGCATAACTATTTATATTTCAGGAAAATTGATAGGTCTAACTTGGTGAAAGGGCTAATGTGGGAGCTTTATTGTGGTGTGGCCTATTGCCATGATATGGGTGTTGCACATAGAGATCTTAAGCACAATAATTGTCTTCTTTCTATTAAAAAGGTGGGAGGAATCAAAATTAAGCTCGTAGACTTTAGATTGGCAAAGATGGTGAAGGATAAAAAGAATTGTGTGATGGAAAGAAATGGGCAAGAATATGTGTCCTTGTGGTACAAAACTGCTGAGTTATTAATGCAACAAAAGACATACAATGTTTGGGCACTCGAATGCATATTTACAAAGATGGTCATAGGAGAACTCCTATTTTGTGGGAAATGTCCAAAAGAGTAGCTAAGTATTGTATTTCAGCATGTGGCAGGTTCTGCCTAGGAGAAGATAGAAAAATGTGCTCAACTTTTGAGCAATATTTTGGGATGTAGCGAATGGAGGTCTAGTTTGCAGAATTGGCTTGAAAGCACAAATGAAAAGATGGGATGCTTAGTAGCCATGGATTTTTTAAATGTACATCTACATAAAGCTATTTTTTCTAAATGCACATCTACTTTCAAACAAACTACCAAAACTCGGGTGATAATGCACACAAGACAAGGCTAGATAATGACTAAATCTAGACAAGATTGGAACAAAAGGGCTACATATATATTTCTTTGCTACATAAAAATTAATCTAAGAAGGGCTCACATAAGGCACAGGGACTAATCCATTCATTTTACCATCTCTTCTAGGTCATTTTTTCCTTACACGCAATAATTTAGATATATAAAAGGTTAGCTAGTAAAATAGGATGGTCTAGAGATGCAATGCATTATTTTTTATTAAATATGTTTACTCACATAGAACCAACCATCTACTTCATATTCTATTTCAACTTCCTCTCCAACTATTAAGTTTAGTTGCAAGTGCAACATCAACCAACAAAGAGTTAAAACAATGCTTGATTGCATGTATCCATTTCAAAATAGGAACCCATAACACTATCAAATTTTTAAAGACAAACAAAGATACTCACATAGGAGTCTAACTAGTGATCTTGGGATGATGAAATTGTTGAAAGGTTACTTAGTCTACTTTGTCTAGGTACAAAATTATTGTACTGGTCAAGTGTACCAGACATATGTTAATGTTCCTTTCAATGTTTGAAGCTCATTCTTAACTATTATGTTTGCAGTATTTAAAATCACAGAAATGTCATATTGACCAAAAAAATTGGCATATGAATTGAGATTGCATATTGAACTATGGCATCCTTCTACATTGTATGAAACCAAGAGATTCACACAGTTAGTTGTCATGCAATCATATGCTAATGAGCTTAACATGGTTTCGAAAATAAATTAATATTCTCAACTAATCATGGCCAACCACATGAAGGTGAAAGCTCATTCTGCCCCCCCACATCTAAAATCTTTAAGAAATGATCAATCTTTAAAGTACCTGGAAGTTGGACTACTCTTAGGGGAAGTCCATCTTCATTGCTCACATGGTTAAATTTATTTAATTAAAATTAAAATAAAAAACAAAACAAAACAATGTTCACCTATTTCAAGATACATAACTTGAGGATATGATGACCTATTTCAACCTAGAATATGAAGAAAACAATGTTCTTAAATGATATGTGTGACAAAATATTCATATTCATGTGGATACACATGACAAAATATAACAAAAAAAGGTTCCACACCTACAAAAGTGACATCATTTTCCCATCTTTTGGTGCATGTCATTTTTTTGTTGCATCCAACATAAGATTCTGTCACTCTGAATCGAGAATACACATACAATTGCATTTTATATGCATGGACTATAGGAAGAGCCGAAAAAATGCACCATGATTACATTTATTTAATAGGTCTATTAAGTTTGTAAAAGTCTAGACCATCATGAACATCAGAAATCTAGCTGCTACGGTCGAGAGAATGTCCCCAACAAGCCAACACATAGAAAGTCTTGATTTTCTTGCATGTTGAGGACATCACCCTTGCCTGTAAGAGTCAAAGTCACAATGTTCGTGATGGTCTATAACTTAAAATACCTAATTAAAGGCCTCTAACAAAAATGCAAACCTGCTGCATTTTTTAGTTCCACCTGATGTCATATGCATATGAATTGAGATTGCATATTGAAATATGGCCTCCTTATGCATTTCTTAAAACCAAGAGATTCACACAATTAGTTTTCATGCAATCATAGGTTAATGTTGAGCTTCACTTGATTTTGAGAATAGTTTAATATTCTCTACTAATCAGGGCCAACCATGTGAAGGTGGAAGATCCTTTGTCCCCCCCCCACCCCCCCTCCCCAACATCTAAATTCCTTGTTAGCATCTAAAATATTTAAGAAAGGATCAATCTTTAAAGTACCTAGAAGTTGGGCTACTCTCAAGGGAAGTCCATCTTCATTGCTCACGAGAAATTCATCACAATTCTTTAGTGTTTTCGTACATCTAACACGGGTACATCAAGGAATCTCCTCATTGCCTCCTACATAAAATAATCCAATATTACAAAATACCCCCGAGAAATAATAGTTCAAGTGAAATAAACACTTAAAAAATGAGAGAGAAAAAGAGGAATCTACTCACCAATAAGCATTGTCATTGCATTTGTGGCCATGCTATGTGTTGAGTGAGTTTATTATTTATTTTTCTCTTATGCTAAGATTTCTTTGTTTATAGACATGCATACATACATAGACACACACATATGTGTGTGTATGTATATATACACATATACATACATATACATAGGTAAATACACACACATACACACACATACACACATACATATATAGAGATCACAAGGGCACATCAACGAAATGCAATGATCACAAGGGCATGACAATGAAATCCTAGATCTCCACTGATCTCTAGCCATTCAGAGCTCTCCACCCTCTTTCATGTGCAACTGTCCACAATTGATCAAAACATACGAGGAATGATTAATGTTGTGTTTTTTTTTATAATCTATAATCTACAACCCACATCATCTCTTTGTATATATACATACATACTTATCTATACATATCTATACATATACATATGTGTGTGTATATATATACATATCTATACATATACATATGTGTAAATATATATATATACATACATACATACATACACATAAATAAATAATAGTAATATATGTATTGCATCTACATTTGCTTTGCCAATGCTTGTAAGAGTGTTTCAAGGTTGGGAACCACTTCAACATCCTTTGCATGATTTAGAGGTAATGTCATTGTGAGAGAGGTTTCTATAAGGGAATGAACCTTGTAATTATGACATTTACATAGAAGAAGAACTTGCTTCTTCAACTCTGTACACTCAACTCTTCACTAAAATTATTCTTCCAGTAGTGAGAATAATTGCCACATATTCCTGGAAGCCAAGGGGCCCTAAAACTATGCTACATTTTCTATAGACATGCAAGAATTTACTACCGAATTTAGTACTTCATTACATTTTGGATCATATAGTGATGCCCAAATTAATAACAACAGTAAATACTTTGGATCCTTGCAAGGAGATTGTGCCAACACATGCATGGTTACATCATTGTCTTCTATTGTTGGGCTAGTGTATGGAGCCTTTATATCCAACCATTCATTATAAGTTGGAGAATGTGCTTCATGCCTGGCATGCAAGTGATGCATCTGCATATGTAATTTTATCACCTTGGGAAACTGTATTTGATCCTGCTAGCTGGGAACAACTGATTGTTCATTTTATTGTACCTAATTTGATGATAGTTCTACAAGAATTTGTAATCAACCTAGCTAATCAATAACTAGACCAATTTAACTAGGCTATGACTTTTTTCTTTCTAAAAATATCTGCTATGATATGTTTTTGTAAAATTTCTTGCGAACTCTGCCCATTTTTCCTGGTCTATATTATTTTTGTGCAGGATCTTGAGGTAAGTCACTTAGTACAAGTTGAGTAAGTTTTATTGTTTTATTATTTGGATTATGGAATATATATGCAGTTGGATCAATTTTTCTATTGTGCCAATATGTCTTTGTATGTATACATACATAGACACACGCATATGTGTGTATGTATGTATATACACACACATATGTGTGTGTGTGTATGTATGTATATATACACACACACATATATACATATACATACACATACACATACACACACACACACACACACACACACACACACACACACACACACACACACACACACACACACACACACACACACACACACACACACACACACACACACACACACACATACATATCTCCATCTACCACATCAACAAAACTCCCATCTCATATTGATTACTTATTTGGACTATCTTTCTCCCATTGATAAGTTTTGATTGTGGCAGATAACTAATTATAAAAGTTGTTGATGAGACCCAATAGACATTATTGTCTACCTTAGGGACATAAAGAGAAGATATGGGTGCAATGAAGGAAATATCATAATTTGTGTTTCATTTACACCTCTTCATTTTGATTTTGTTCAAGGGAAGCCCATCAATGCTAATAGAAAATAACAATGCACTTTCTAAGAGTTTACAATTGTTCAACAAAGTTAATTTTTTATAAGAAAATATACCTACAGAACTGTTAGCTCAGAAGCAAGAACATAGTGTTGAAACAATATAGAAAGTGCTCGATAGGAGAGGTCTGCAAGTGAGGGTGTTGACCAATCTTGAAATTTGAATGCTGAAATGAAAGTTATCAAGGATAAAACACCTATGCCAAAGTTACAACACAATGTGAAGTTGATTTTAGATATGGTAGAGGCAGATATTCAGAAGCTTGATCAAAATTTAAGGCATGAGAGAGAGTCTATGGCAATATACTAGAAGGAGAATGAGTGGCTTTATAAAGAGACTGCACTATAAAAACAACAACTAGACAACATAGAGGATATTATGGGAGCATTGGATAGAATCCAAGAAAGTGTTGTGGTAGGTACTAACATTCAAATGACTTACAAGTATCTTTGAGAATTTATAGTCCAAATATCATGAGGACTGCAAGTTGTGTAAATTGTCATGTATTGCATCTGCATTTTCTTTGTCATTTCTTATAAGAGTATTTCAAGGTTGGGAACCACTTCAACATCCTTTGCATGGTTTAGTGGTAATTTCATTATGGCAGAGGCTTCTATAAGGGAATGAGCCTCATGATTTTGACATTTACACGTAAAAAAAACTTGCTTCTTCAACTCCTTACACTCAACTCTTCACTAAAGTTATTCTTCCAGTAGTGAGAATAGCTACTACAAATTCTTGGGAGCCAAGAGACCCTGAATCTAACCTATGTTATGTTTTCTAAAGACATGGGAAAAGTTACTACCAGCTTCAGTATTTCATAGCATTTTGGATCACATATTGATGCCCAAATTAACAAAAAATGTAGATACTTGGGATCCTGGTGGGGAGACTGTTTCAATACATGTATGGTTACATCCTTGGCTTCCATTGTTGGGCCAGTGTATGTGATGCAATAGCATCAGGACATGAAAGGATCCCTAAAGAAGACGAAAGATAGATCAAAGGCAAGGAGGAGTTAAACCAATCAATTGGCATGTGTTGAAACCAATCATGGCCTTAGACGGCTTTAAAGATGATAAAAATGTAATGAATCCTAAAGGGCATGTTAAGGAACTTAGGATCTTTGATAGTGAAATATGAGCATAATAGCATATTGGAGTTAATTAGGTCCTTAGGAGTCTTAGAAAGGTTTAGGATTGGTTAAATTGGTCTTGAGGATCTAATAGGAAAGTTTTGTGTGTTAATTAGTTGTTTTATTCAATAAATTGTAAGTTGGGAAATTCAAATATTTGAATAAAAAAAGTTAGATCCATTTTGGGGGAAAATTAGATTTAATGAGTTTTAGGCATAACTAGGTATTGAAACCGATCCAAATAAGTTGGAATAGTTGTAAGGTATGCTATTAAGTCAAGTTTGAGGCATTGTACAGAGAGAGCAGTAATGGGATTGATCAATTGTACGAACTATGTAAAGAGAAACAATAAAGACTTCACTTTCAAGCATTTCGTGCATGGTGGCTTGACTATCATTGATTTCTTGTAGTTTTATGATCTCATAAGCCTTTTTTCATATTGTTTGATCAATTTCTAATGAACTAAGATTTGTGAAGTTTATTCCTTTCAAGTTTGATATCACTGCTTTAAGGGTTTCATTGTTTTCATTAACAAGTTTGAGTTTCCACTTGAAATGTTGATCATTCCATGAATGTAGGAGTCTAATTCTCATGGAATGATCTTGTAAAATATGTGCAAATCACATCTAACAATGGCTTGATAGGAATTTCTAAGGATTGGTGATCACCATTGGAGTTTATGAAGTAAAGGACACCAAATTGATTGCTATGGAGTAGTAGTAGGAGTTCTAGCCATTAGAGGTTAGTGTTTAATGATTGGAAGTGCTTTGTTATGTTGGAGACAATGTGAAACAACCTTTAATTGAGTCTAAAGGTGCTTGGAAGGTAAAGATTTAGAAAGCCCTACCTTTAAGGGTTTGTAGGAGATTGATTTGGGGCTACAAAATTTTTGGGACTAATTCCTTTTGGTATTTGGAACATTTAAAACACAAGGAGAGATTGTCTAGAGTTTGGGGTCTTGGGACCACAAGAAACTTGTAGTTGCTTTGTTGAATTGCCCTATTTTCATGCATTTTTGAGCCACAATATGGTAACAACAATATATGGTCCAAAGGAATACATGGAACCCTTCTTATATGTTGGCTTAATGGGTATCTAAATCCACCATTTGTTTGGGGAGTGTTTTGGAAAGTTTGAGAGAAAAGTCCACTTTTGTGTCACTATAGGGCTACTAGGTAGGCCTCTAGGACAATTTGAGGGATTAGGGTGTTAGATGTTACTTTAGGACCAAGAATTGGTTGAAAGATTTTGAATTCACATTTATTTGGCCTATGACACCCATCCTAATCATTGGGAGGTGTTGGAGTTGTTTGTGTACTTTTTTCTTTGTAGAGGGTTTGGGGAACCTTATACTTCCCTTATAGGTTTAAATGGGATTAACTTGGCTTTGACTCCCACCACCCTTACCTCTGCATCACTATGGAGCCTTTATATTCAACAATTCATTATAAGTTAGGGAATGTGTTTCATGTCTGGTATGCAAATGCTGCATCTACATATGTAATTTTATCACCTTGAAAAACTATATTTGTTCCTACTAGCTGGAAACATCTGATTGTTGAGTTTATTGTACTGAATCTAATGACAGTTCTACAAGAAATTGTAATCAACCCAACTAATAAGAAACTAGACCCCTTTAACTGGGTTATGGCTTGTTTATTTCTAAAAATATCTACTATGACATGTTTTTGTAAAATTTCTAGCAAAAGCTACCCATTTTTCTTGGTTTGCATTATTTGTGTGCAAGATTTTGAGGTAAGTCACTTAACATGGGTTGAGTGAGTTTTATTATTATTTATTTGGATTATAGAATATTTGTGCAATTGGATCAATTTTTCTATTATTCTAAGATGTAATAAGCACCTTAAAAAAGATCTCTCTCTATATATACATACATACTACATAGACACACACACACACACATGTATGTGTGTGTATGTATGTATACGTACATACATATACATATAAAGAAGCTTCTCTATACATACATACACACACACACACACACATATGTGTGTGTATGTATGTACATATACATGTACATATACATAAAGAGAAGCCTCTCTAATCACCTGCTAGGGGAAATATAAAGAGATACATGTTTAGAAGGAAAAGAAAAGAACATTTACATAGGTACCTCTTCTCCCCTTGAAGAAAATCGCAAAGCAAGGGCACAAAGATCACAAGGGTATGACACAACAATGAAATCATAGAGCAAGGGCACAGAAATCACAAGGCTATGACAATGAAATGCAGAGATCACAAGGGCATGACAATGAAATGTAGTGATCACAAGGGCATGGCAACGAAATCCTAGATCTCAACTGATCTCCACCAAGGGCACACCAAAAAAATGAAAAGATCACAAGGGCATGACAATGAAATACATCGATCACAAGGGCATGACAATGAAATCTCCACCAACGTTCAAAGCTCTCCACCCTCATTCAGAGCTCTCCACTCTCTTTCATGCACAACTCTCCACAATTGATCAAAACAAATAGGGAATGATTTATGTTATGTTTTTAAAAAAAAAAAAAAAATTTATACTCACACACGTGTCACAATTGCGATGACATTGGGGACAATTGCAAAAAAAAAATGAAAATCACACACAAATTACCCTGTCATCGCAATTTGACCCCAAATGTTGTAGTGAAATGATTTGACCTTACTTTGCCTAAAGTAAATTGCATACTACAAATTTTTTATATCCTAAAGCAAGGAATTTGTTATGGAATTTTGATAGTTGTATCAGGATTTCAAAATTTACTCATATTGTTTAAGTATATCTAAAACCTATATTGATGGTTCGTTGGCATCTATCCCAGGATTTGGGTTGGGTTGAACCCTACTCATGAGCTTTTTAGTGTCTACCCTAGTTTACATTTTATTATTATTATTGTCAAACTATTTTAGGCCAGTTTATGCTTGATGATTAGTAGCATTACCTTTAAGATTATCACATATTGTTTCATATTCAATTGATTTTATGATGAGACTACTTCGTACTATTTACTTCATGTATGCATGATTATACCTTGATGATGATTATTAAAATAATTTTACTTATTTGATGATGATTTGTTAGATGGATTATTATACATGTTTTCTTATGGATACTTACCCCATACTGTATTGTATGGTGTATGTGTGTATTTTCTTTATGTATGACATTTCTGATGTGGTTAAGGAAGGGAGTCATAGTCACCTACTAGTCAAGATCTACACGATGCACCACTTCCTGCCATTGCCTGTTTAGTTTAGTATATATGTGTTTGTACATGCATGGATTTTGTACAGATTGTAGATACTGGGTATTAACTTCACTCAATTACCAGGATGAGCGTACCCAATCGCAATATCTCAATGGTAAGAGAAGGGAGATAAATTCTTGAGTCCAAATCCTAAACCTTTAAACCAATTGTCCTATAAAATTAGGACAAGTATATGAGATGATTACCTTTTCGAATGCATTGTATGACGTAAATTCATGATTATAACCCTTAAGTTTGATCTTGTATGTGGTATTTTATGTTGGGTTTTCGTATTTTGTCTTGTAAGTCTTTGGTGATTTTTCTATTAAGTCAAATTTAATGATTAAATTATTGATTAAATTTAATGCAAAATTATTATGATATTTTCAATATTTAAATATATTTAATTAATTGGAAAATTAATTAAATTAAAAAATTAAATTTAACAATAAATTTATAGTTTAATTTTAGAGCGTAATAATATTAATTTAATTTAATAATAATGTGTTTTAGGAGATCATTTTTAAACAAATGTTAAATATTATTATTACTTAATAAATATTTCATCAATTAACGCTTTGAAAATAAATTAAAGAGTGAAAAAGAAATTAATTTATTAAAGATATTTAAAATTGCATAAAGTATGCATGAAGTTTCGAAAAAGAAAATAAAGAGTTAAAAAAGTTGTGATCAAGGAGTTCCCTCGGGTGATCTCACAATCAGTGCCCCAAATTTAGGAGAGAACTCCTTATCAACATTTGAGAGTCCATTTTCTAGGGGCTGGGAATTTTGGAGAAGCAATTTTCAGAGAGAAGGTTTTGAGAGAAGAGATTTCTCTCACAATCTTTGAGTGTTTGTGAATTTAGCATCAGAACAAGGCAGATCCTTGTGTTTTGATCACCCAATTAATTATGTTATTTTATTATTCCTATCTTCATCGTAATTGTGAATTGTTTATCCAAATTTTATTGTGATGAATCTTTCAATAGTGTATTTTGAGATTACTAGTATACATGTTGATTTCTTTTGTATACATGAGGAATAAAAATATCAGTAAAACCCTCATTCTGTAGATTCAAAGTTGTAAATTAAATTGGGAAGGGTTTTGAAAGAAATGGAAATTTTAAATTGAAAATTTGATTAGTTCATTGTATTTTTCCTATCAAAGTCTTGATAGAACTTTTGCTATATATATATATATATATATATATATATATATATATATATATATATATATATTGGGGAGGAGTTTTGTTCATATTAAAAAATGTTTTTTTTTAACATAACAAAATTTATATAACAAAATAATAATAATAAAATGGAGGGGAGGCAGGTTTTACCCCACCTCCCTCCATGTGGGTTTTTTAAATTTGTTATTAATTTTTATTTATTAATAAATTTTTTTAATTTTTTAATTAATATTTATTAAATTAATTAATAATTAATAAATATTAAATATTAAAGAATTTTAATTAATAGTTATTAATTTGGTAATTTAGATTGTTATTAAAGTTAATTTGAATTAATGATAAGTATCAATTAATAATGTTTAATTATATATATATATATATATATATATATATATATTAGATAAACAGGTTTTACAGGGATCTTGAAACTTGAGAGTTAAAACAAAACAGGCTGAAAATAAGCGTTAGAAGCCTAGCCACAAAAGTAAGAAGTCTAAAGGTTGATAATAAGCACTAGGCCCAGCCAAATAAACAAAGGCCAAAGATAAGGCCAAAAAAAAAAGACAAGAGAAACGAAACAATCAAAAGCCAGAATGAAAAGCCAACCAAAAAGGAAAAAGACAAGAACTAATCCTCAATCTTTCTTTCCAGCTCCTGCATGACCTGGGCAGCCTCCTGGGCCATCTGGTTCTCCTCGGCCTCTTGCTGGTGAGTCCTATGTTCTTCCTGGTCCAGAGTAGAAAAAGTGATACCAGTGGTATTATCTTCATCAAATCTAGCTTTAGCCCCGTCTTTTCCATCCACATCCCCCTACATGCCTCTATCTTTAAGCCAATCAATTAAAGATAGAATGTTGTTATCGATCGAGTTGAGTAGTGAGATCATCTGGCTTGACAGATTATGATTATAATTTTTCAGATTGTGGATCCTCCTTTCCACTAGGCTATGCCTATCATCATAATATGTCCCTTTCTCCAGGCCCTTAAGATTCATGGCTCCTTCCATTTGAACCACCTTCTCCTTAACCTCCTCTAGCTCATGAAAAAATTGCTTGATTGACCTGTAATTGTCAATCATGCTGTTGCAAGCATTGTTCAAGAGGTTCATCCTAGATTCCTTGGCATTATCAGAGATAGCCACAATCGCAGGGTTAATGAGCTCTTCAAGACGTGGTTCCTCCTGATTGTTCACCAGGATCTGGGGGTTCATCACTTCTCTGAAAATACCCATTTTTGAAGTCCTCACATTAAAATTTCTCCGGGCTTTCCTCCTATCTTTGGCTAGCACTTCCCCACTCTCAGCTCCAAAACTATCTTTTATCTACTCCTCCGGGTGGGCTTGGGGATGAACAGGGGAGAGAGGGAGCGGAGGAGAGTCCAGGTCCTGCTGCAACCTCTCATCCTTCATGTTCACCCTCTTGCATTTCTTCCCACCCCAGGTTTCCTTTTTTTCCTCCTACCTCTCCTTTTCCTCATCTTCAGACTCCATAGCCTCCTCTTCATCACAGGTGTCCTACTCCTCCTTCTCAAGCTTCTTTTGACCATGATCTCTAGGGCTTTTTCTTCTAGGGGTAATGGGGGAGGGCATCTTCTTAACATTAGGCGTAGCTTTTTTACTAGAGAAGGTAAGCCCCCCTTCCTCAGAACTAATGCTCTGTATATCATCCAAGTTAGAGGAGTAGCTAGAGCTTTCGATTTCCTCATTACTTATCATATGAGCCTTGAAGTGCTCATAAATGAGCAGTAACAGCCCCTTATGCAAAGCAAGGTTAGCAGAGGGTTTCTTTTTGAAGCTTGACACCGCCTTGCTCATAGAGTTCAACTAATAGAAAGGGAAAGAAACTTTGCTATCATGTCAAAAATGATTCAAAAGAATGAAATGGTGGGTGCGAACATGATCAAACCTAGGGTCAAGAGTAATGTACTCAATGACAACATGCAGAACATACCTCCAAATCTTCATTATAGAATCTGAATCATAAAACGTATCACTCTTTTTTAGGGCATTCAGCTCCTTGGGGTTGTCGGCAAAGTCCTTCACTGCACTAGCCGAAAGCTTTTTGTCCCTAAAGAACTTAAAGCCCACCATCGAAATCTCAATAACAGCTGAAATCACCTCCTCCGTTATTAGAAAAGCTATCCCGTTCACCTTGACTCTACCATCCTTCCACGAATTGACCATGTTGTCAATCACATTTTAGTCGTAACCATGCAGCTTCATGATATACCTTGAAATTTTGCCCTGAACCAGCTTCTCCCACACTTTCTCCCTACTTCTCCATTTCTCCATTTTTCCCACTGGTTCTTTTCTGCACCTTTCACCCACCATATCGACACTTTGTTCTCCCACAATTCTCATAAGCACAACTCTTTAAACCTCACCACCTGATAGGGTTCTTTGCATTTTAGAGAGAGACTGAAAAAATAAGCCTTATCATTGCTCAGGTTACAAATGCAAAAAATGACCCATGAAGCATGCCGAATAAACTGTAATAATTTCCACTTCTTACATTTACCAATGTAGCCTTTAAGAGTCGTACCTTTTCCCCATAAGCCTTTCCTATTCATAATTGCAGATTGATCTCCTCTGTACTCCCTTGGATCTTATCCAGCTCAATCAGGGTCTTAACATCCACTGGAAAACTCTTTCTCAGTTGCTAGGTCATTTTTTGGTAAGATTGGACACCTTTATTTGCGAACCAATATGCCATCGGGTTTGCTTCTTGAAAAATGTGAGTGACATGGAGTCTATCAAATTTAGCAAGAGTCTCACGTGTCTCATTAATAAGATTTGCAATCGACCACGAATAATGAGATTTTCCATTTAAACTTTTAATAATGTTATTCGAGTTCCCTTCAAGCCATAGATTAGTAACTCCAACTTCAAAAGCCAGTTTCACCACATGGCAGGCCACACTTGCTTCCACAAAGTGATTAGTTTGGAATCCCAGCAGGAGAGAGAAGGTCACTACTCCGTCCCCAAATTCATTCCTAATTATGCCTCCACATCCCGAGGAGCCATGATTTCCCTTAGAGGCCCTGTCAAAATTGGCTTGATGCCATCCTTATGGGGGGAGAAGCCACTTAGCTTCCTGTCTTTTTAATATTCTTTCTTTTTCCTTCTCCATTTTCCTACCGCCCACTTCGATGTCTCCCCCCTTCCTTACTAGGTAGTTTTCCTTTATATTTTTGTGAATCTTCTTGAGAACCATGGCTGGTTCCTCTCTATCTCTAAAAATTCTATTGTTTCTCTCCTTCCATATGCTCTAGCAGTAGTGGGGTAAGATCCAGGGACCTAATTCTTGCAAAATAGGGGAATTGAACAAGGATTTCCATTGGCAGAAAAAATTCAAGAGATTATTTGGCATGGACCAACTAATCCCTAAGTCTTGGGTTAGGAAGTCCCAGACCTCCCTAGAGAAGGAACAGTGAATAAACAAGTGGTTGCCTATTTCTAGCTAGTTCTTACATAAACTACATCTACTTGGCAGAATCTGTCCTCTCTTTGTAAGGTTATCCTGAGTGAGAATTTTGTTCTGTAAGGCCAGCCGATAAAATATATTAATTTTAGGAGTGAGGCCTGGGATCCAAGCTTTCGACCAAGGAGGCTTCTCTTTTAAGCTCCAAAGAACCATATACCTAGAAGCAATAGAGTAATTTGCACTGGAGTTGTCCCCCCAGATCATTTCATCCCTCTTGTTGTTGAGAATCATTGAATTTAACATTAACATGATTGGATTTAGATCATTAGAGATTATAGATAGATCTATCCAGCCCTGGTCATTCCTATAGTTGCAGAACTTCAACCCAAAAAGTTGAATACAATGGTTCACCCAAACATCATAGACATGATTGTTCATTAGGGGGCCCTGAATAAGCCAACTATTAGACCAGAACTGGATATCCTCCCCATTCCCCAATTTCCAAAAAACTTTAGCTTTTGCCAGGTCCCTGGCTTTAAGAAAACCATTCCAGATAGCTGATCCTCTAGGAATGTCCTCACTAAAAAGGGTGAACTGAATAGAAGGCCTCTTAATGTACTTGTTGACCAATATGTCTCTCCATTCCCCAGTGTTGTTGAAGATGCACCATAATTGCTTTGCCAAAAGAGCCTTATTAAGGTGAGTAAGCTTCCTTATGCCAAGACCTTCATAATTCTTAGGTAGACAGACTTTGTCCTAGGCAACTAATGGGTATCTTTTTTTCCCTTCAACACCTGTCCATAAGAAATCCCTCTGAATTTTCTCCATCCTCTTCACGAATTCAACTAGAATCACAAAGAGGCTTAAAGCATATAGTGGCAAATTCTAAAGGGTGGATTTAACCAGCTGACATTTGCTAGCTTGATTGAGAATAGCTCCTTTCCAGCCAACAAGATTTTTGTTGAACCTGTCCATAATACCGTTCTAGAAGGAGTCAGGAGGAATCGGACCCAAAGGAAGCCCAAGGTAGGTAGAGGGAAACTTTCCCACATTACAACCCAAAATACTAGAAATTTTCCTCTGTCTGTCCTCTGGGGTATTAATAAAATATAAAGAGCTCTTATCCTAGTTAATTAGTTGGCCTGACCCTTTGGAGTAGATATCCAAGACATCCTTCATGGATTTTGCCTCCTTCACAGAAGCCTCCCCCCCATGATAGTATCATCAATGAAATGCTGATGCGAGAAAGGATCACTTTTAGAGGAAGGTTTTATCCCTTTGATTTTGCCTTCTTTCTTCTTTCTCTCAATAAGCCTTCCCATACATTCAGCCAGGACAATGAAGAGAATTGATGAGAGAGTATCCCCCTGCCGCAGCCCTCTTGAGGGTTTGAAAAAATTTGAAGGAGCTCCATTAACCAACACAACAAGAGAGGAAGTAGAGACAAGCTGAGATATCAGTTTGCAAACTTTTAAATCAAACCCAAAAGCCTTGAGCACCATATCAAGAAAAGTCTAGTCAACTCAGTCATAGGCTTTAGATAGGTCTAGTTTAAGCAACATCGCTTCTTGTTTGCTAGCTTTCAAAGAGTGGATCACTTTGTGCACCATCATGGCCGAGTCTAAAATCTGACTGCCCAAGACAAAACCTGTTTGTTACTGCGATATAATCAAAGGGAGGAGCTTGAGCAACCTAGAGGTAAGAACCTTCAAGATAATCTTGTAAAAGGAATTTCACAAGCTAATAAATCTGAACTTGTCCAAAGAGTTAGCCCTGAGCACCTTAGGGATGAGGACCAGAAAAGTGGAGTTAATCTCCTTAAGAATGCTCTAGCTCCAAAGAATTCTTGAATTGCCTTCACCACATCTTCCATCACCACCTGCCAATACATCTAAAAAAAGAAGGTAGGGAACCCATCAGGGCCAGGAGATTTATCTGCAGGCAAGGAAAAGAGAGCTTCACGAACTTCAACAGTAGAAGGAATGGCTCGATGCATTAAGTTATGATGAGGTTGGATTATCTGAGGAATAGAAACAACCAAGTCTTCCTTGTCCACCTTAGACAGAAGAGGATCCCAAGACAAGAGAGAAGAGAAGAAGGAGATAGCTTCAGCTGATATTTCCTTTTCCTTATTCATTAGATCCTGCCCTTCCATGATGCCAACAATCCTGTTAGTAGCTCTATGCTTGAGGATGGTTAGATGAAAGAACTTTGAATTCTGATCACCATCTCTAAGCCAGTTGACCCTAGATCTTTGCCTCTAGAACTTCTCCTCTTTGTTGATGATATTATGTAAGTCTGTAAGAATAGACAACTCAGCCTCCCTACTAAGCTCATTATACTCATCCTGCTGAATAGAGGCTTGAAAAAAAATAATTTTGTTAGACAAGACATCTTTCTCATGAAAGATATGGCCAAAATCAATCTTATTCCAAACTTTAACCATTCTCTTAACATTGCTCAGTTTCCTGGAAAATCTAAACATAGTAGTGCCTTCCACTTCTAAACTCCACCCAAATTTGAATTTATCCAAAAGATCAGGATGAGAATTCCACATTTTTTCAAATCTAAAGGGGGGGTTCCTTCTAGGTTCTATAGGAGCAACCGAGAGGGAGATAGGAGAATGATCAGATCCCACTCTAGGCAAGAGAGCTAACCTACAAGAGAAAGACTTCAGCCAATCAGGGGAGATTAAAGCTCTATCCAATCTAACCTGGATGCAGTCCTTCCCCAAGCATTTGTTTGACCAAGTAAAGGCACCTCCCATAAGATCCAGGTCCATAAAAGCCAAACCATTGATGAAGCTAGAGAGGTCTTGTTTACTTTCCCAGTCCAGACACAGACCACCCATCTTCTCCCATCCACAAGAGGAGTGTTGAAATCTCCCACAATGATGCCTTTCTTTAAATTACTACTTTACACCAGGTTTCCTACTTTAGTCCAGTGATTTTTCCTATCTCTTTTATTGTTAGGAGCATATAAATTCAGCAAAAACCAATTTTCATTGGATTGAATATGATGAACATGACATAGAAGAACATTGCCCTCATTAAACACTACTTCAACTCTGAATGCTTGGTATTAAATAGGGTCAGCAGATGACCAGAGGCACCCTCTACATTCGAAGCCTCCCCACTCATCATGCTACTAAACTTAATTATCCTTAATGATTCCTTTTTCATCTTAGTTTCTTGGATCGTCAAAATATCAGGTCTTTGATCTCTGATCAAATTCCTAATAATTTCCTGTTTGTGGGCTCCATTTAAGCCTCTTCTATTCCATGATATGATCTTCATTTTCCATTCTTGGAAAACTCCTGAAGAGTTCTCTGGCGCCCATTCACCAAGCATCTTCTAGTCTCCTCCTCTCTGGTTTGCTTCTCTATTTTTCTACCTTTTCTAGCCTTTGTTCCCACATCTAGTTTGCAGCTACTTCTAGTCTCTACCGGAGAGGCCAAAGAGGGTTCTCTAAAAAATTTCTTCCTAGGCTTAGGGGAAAGAAAAGCTTCTCTTTCCAAAATAGTTTCCAAAGACCTAGATACTATTTGAGCTTTCTTTGGAGTTCTAGGAGGATCCTCCCAATCATCGAGCACCCTCACCAAAACTTCTTTCTCGTTCTCCATAATGCTTTCAACTCCTACTCTAGAGGAAACAAAATTATCCTTTGGGCCTTGATAGATAATTATATCCTTATTGACTCTATCCTTTTCTTCGTCTTTGGCAACCAAAATACTTCTCCCTTCCAACTCAGTGATCCCTTCTGAATCTGCTTCCTTCATAATTTGCTGAGGAGCTCCCTTGCAATATTTAACCATAGGCTTTACCTGTTGCAAATTTGTTGCCCCTTCCACAATCTGAGAGTCTTCTGACTCATGAAAGTCAACTTGGTTTCCTTCTAGGGCATTTGCCTCTGGCTTTTCCTTTAGATCTATAGATACTTCATCATTTGAAGTTTTCTAGGCATGCTCTTCAGAATGGGGAAAATCCTTCTTATCTTTGGTCCGAGCTCTTGTAGTAGAAGGTGTTGACTTATGTGTAATGTCCTTCTTAACTTCTCCAACCTTTTGACCAACCATAATAGGATCAGCCTTATGGCCTATGTTGGTGGTCTTCCTCTTCTAAATTTTCTTGTCCCTATTGAGATAAGAGGAAGGGAGAGACTTCTTCTTCTTGTCCATCTTCACTTTTGAACATTGAAAGCCTTATGTCCAATCTTAAAACAATGATAGCAACCAAAAGGTATGCTCTCATAGTCCAATTGCTGTATGTGAGTGCCGAGCTTAGACTCGAACCACACCACTTTTGACATATCATCCCCTTCCCTTACTCCTATACATATCCTCACATAGGTAAATCTGCTCTTAGATGCAGTAATAGGATCAATTGATAATAGTTCTCCAAAGGATTTGGCCACACCCATAAAAACATCCTTGTTCCAGAATTCCAAGGGCAGCGCAGGGAGTCTAACCCATACTGAAGCTTGCTGAAAAAAAGATTCATTTAAGTCCAATTTTGAAGACCATTTCTGCAACACCAGAGTTGCCTGTCTTATACTCCAAGGCCCTTCACATAGAATATTAGCCATGTCCTCATTACAGGTAAAGTCAAAAGAGAGAAAACCCTTAGCCATCGCAGTAACACTGACCTGACCTTTAAGATGCCATTTCTTCAAGGTGAAGGAACGCACCACATCAATGTTTGGTCTCTTATTGATAAACTTTCCAACCAGTGTGGATGCCATCAAAGCTATGCTATTATCAACTAATTCATCTGGAATAGAAATCATGTACGATCCCTTTTCTAGGCTTGATACAATCTTAACCGAAGGGAAAAATGACTTATCGGATGGTTTGACACCAAAGAGTGAGGCCCATTTCGCTAGAAGATTCCCTGGCCTGACCACATTGGGTTGCATTTTTGGCTTGATTTGGACTTCACCATCAGCACATGGGTCCCCATCCCCATTTTTTGCCTCTCCACACTCTGCCTGAAAACCCTCCTTCATACCTGGTTTCTTAGATCCTCCTCCCTGAGGATTCCCGCCTGAAACCAGGTTTGAATTTTGAACAGATGCTTCCTATCCACTCCCCCGACCTCTCCCTCTCCCTTATTAATGGGATTGCAAGTATTTAATTTAATAATCAATAATTATTATTTTAATAAGTTAATAAATAATTACTTTTAAATTATTTTTGAATAAGGGTAATTGTGCATTTGTTCAAATATAAAAAATGGGTTAATTTGTAAGGGTAAATTGTGAATCTCATCTACTTGAAACATACATTGGAACAAATAATTAAACCTTACTATTAACTCAACTATGTATTTTGAAAATCAAACCAAACTATGAAACTACTCTGTTATTTGTATGTTGTTTATGTTTTGGGTTTGGGTTGACTAAAGTGTTGACCAGTTTTAGGATGTCTACCAGAGGCTTGGGAGTTTTGTGTTTGTGGTATTATGATGATTTGAATTTGATAATTTAAACTCAACCATGGTAATGTGTCTGGCATGCTCTATGATGAGTTTGGTTATATTTTTCGTTATTGCTTTCAGCGTCCTTGTATGATTATGAGATAAATGGTATGACATATTTGTTATGACCTTTGAGTCTTCGATCAGTTATGTTTGGGATACTTTCCAGTTGCTTGTAAAGAACTAATGGATTATTGTGAATTATCTTTTGATGCTTTCCAGTCACTTGTATAGGGTTGAGGTGAAATATTACGATTCTTTGATTTGTTATTTTATGAGCTTAGGGTAGGTTATCTATATGTAATGTTAGGAAGTGTCTTGCAATGGAGGCTAGGGACCAAAGTGGCTGCCAGGGTAACCCATTATAAGTTGTTTAATAAGTGAAAACACTACATTGAATGAGAGTAAAATGAACCTAATAAGAGTCTTTGTATTTCCTCACCCATGCCTCGAGTGCTAATACAGACTATGATGGGAGTAGAGAGGATGCTTGGTTGTGACCATGCATTGTTAGTATGCCTTGTCAGTACAAAAAGATACTAGTGCTACATAGAGTCACTAGGGGGATGGGGTCAAGTTAGACTACTAGGGTAACTCTACCATTGATTAGTGTGATGACACTTGCCCTCTTACATAGTAGATTCCCTGTGTGTCTTTGTTTGCCTATGGATCTAGATGTTGATTTATCTTGGAACCTTTAAGTTAGATTACATTTAGGGTTTCCTTGACATAGAGATTACTTTTAATTTTGGGATTGATATCCAGTTTAGGACTTGAGACTATCTCCTTATTGCGGTAAGAGTGGACATTTTTGGGTTATCGAGAAGTCGGGTGGTAGTGCCTTTTACTCTTACCACTGAGATCTATCCGTTGATGTTACAGCTAGAGTTCCTTGTCAGCATTTCCTTTCATTATACCTTTGTGTATTATGATGGATGATTATATCTTTATGATGGATAATTTCACTTACTGTATTGTACTTTGTTTCATGGATCCAAAGGGGATAATGTAATCTATATTTATGAATGTATATTCTTTTAGCCTTTCATACCTTGTGACATTTACAGTGGATGATTGAGCATTCCAAATTTTATTGCCAAGTGGCATTCGAAACAAATGTATATTAATTAAGCGGAATGGACTTGTAGATTTACTTTCATATGGATGTGTTATTTATTTGACTTAGTATTATTTAATTTTAAATGTGATTCAACGTCTTGGGATCCTTAGGGAATGTAATCTGTTATGTTTGCTTATGTATGATTGTATGTTATTGCTTCTGCTACTTGATGATTGATGTGTATGTTATTCTTTCTTTAAGAAAAAAATGTTTGGAAACTTAGTAAAACTTTAGGTTAATTCTTTTGGATCCCTTGTTGGGGCGTTACAAGCTTAAGTAAAATTTGTACAAAGAGACTGATATTTACTGCACGAACTAGTTATTTTTTGTTATCTCCACTCCTACATAAAGCAAAGACTCCAACTCCACCAAAGCTCTTGTATTACTTTAGTAAATAAAGTTAAACCATAAATAGGAATGTGTATTTTTCTCTTTCTTTTTACTATTTGCCTGTAGACATACACTAATTCAACAAGTTTTGTTTATCTAGTTATTAAGAAAACTTTGTTCATCCCATTAGAACTTATTATTTTTAAGATTTTAAAGTTTTGAATTATTTTTATAAAGTAACATGTAAGAATTTTAACTAATAAAATGATGAAATTGCCTAAAATCCTCAAAGAAATTGCCTAAGGCTTTCTCCTGGCTTTTTGGGCTTGTACTGGTTTTTTTGCTCTATTTCCTATTTATTTCTATTTTTTCTTGTTTTGTTGTGGGAGGCTGTTGTTTCTATCAGAGGCTTTTAGGTTGATGATACTTTAAGCACTTTATCTATGTTTTTCTTTTACTATTGTAGGGTTTCAAGGCCCCATTAAAACTTGTTTTCTTTAATAAAAAACATGTAAGAATTTTAAATAATAAAATGTTGAAATTTATTTATCTACACTCTTATTGACTAATAGATTTGAGGTCTTATACACTAATTTTATGGAAATGATATTTCTATTGGATTTTTTAGGCAATTTTTTTTCAGATCCACTCGCAATTAATTTTATTTCTTCTTGTAGGAAAGTGCATAAACATAGTATATCATTTTTTATTTGATATTGTTGGTGTATATTTAGAAAAAGAACCCATAATGCAAAAGAAAAAGCACAATATCAAAGAGAATCAAGAACACAAGACACCCCCCATTTTCACTCAATCAAAGAATTCCCACCCCAAAAAAGATGATTTGGCACTTTATATTTAGTGCAGGTACAATAGCCACTTGCCAATTTTGGGCCAAAGTGGAACTCTAATTTTTTATATTTACAACTGACAATATGAAGCTATATATGACTCAACAAGGTAAGACACAAGACCTCTCAAGGATCTAATTAATTACAAGTGCCAAAATAGGCAAAAAAAAGACCAAATGCTGAAAGTACTATGTCCACTCAAAATTACTCCTAATTGATACTAGATCTGGAAAGTAGACAAAAAATTATGCACTTAAAAAAAAATAGCACCTGATTATGTGTCCATATGAGCCTAAACAAAGCCTTTGAAGTTTTAAAAATTAGGATTGGCAATTTTTAGAAAAATTTAGGAATAGGGAATGGAAACAACTGGCAACAATGTGTAGATCACGAAATTCTACCCCAAAACAAAAAAAATTGCTCGAAAAAAGGAGTCTGTATGAGGGAGATATCGCTGTTTGAAAATCACCTCTATAATTATTTTTCTTGAATCGCTATCGTCGCACCTCCAAAAATTAAATGACTCTAGATTTCACCTTAGATGTCCAATTTTGATGAAACAAAAGTCAATTTGGAGGTTTTTTGACATTCTGAATGTGATGCCAACATCTAATTTGCACCAACAAGCTCCAATTTTAACTTGTAAAAAATAATCTCAAATGGCTATCAATGAAACTCATATGGCTTTGATACCATGTAAGAATTTGGTATAGTGCTGATACCATGTAAGAATCTACCTAAGGCGAGAATAAAATGCTAAGATCTAGAAGCTCAAGAGATAGCACAGAGAGACAAGATGTGATCAAATGAGAATGGATTAATCAGATAATAGGATGAATACATCATAGAAGAGCCTTGTATATAAAGGAAATCAAGATAACTAGGAGTCATGCAAAGAGATAAGCATACTAAAAGCACATGTCCACGAATAGTGGATTATCCTCCACTATGCATGAATGTACATGTACCAATGTGAGGATAAGAATACAAGAGTGTATCCCATGAAGAGATGTAGTAGACAACATGTGCTCGATTGGAGTGGAAACTATTGTGTTGACTACATGATAACTCATATGAATATGCAAACTCCTAGGTGTCTACACGACAACTCATATGAATATGCATTAACCCAAGTAAACTTAAGTAGAGTGTAAATAGTAAATACTTAGTTATACCAAAAAATATTATCAATTAATTAATACAAAACTGACTTCAGATTTATTTAATGAAAAATTAACTTTCTATATGGTACCTTTATAATTTAAAATATTAATTAAATGAGGGGTAAAAAATTTATTGAATACCAAAGAGAACATGACCACAGAGGAAACAAAGAGCAGTAAAGAGTTTTATCCTAGGTCAACAAGTTGAGCTAGCTTATGAGATAAGTCAAGGGGAAGCATCTAATGATCTACAATGTTCCAATCTGGTGCATGCTCAGAGGCTCATTTAGTCAAGAAATTAGCCACACCATTCCACTCTTAACGGATATGCATAAAAGATACAAAATCCAAAGAATTGCATAACTCAGTGATCTGTTGAATAACTAGAGTCAGATGCCAATCCACATCCACAAGATCCCATCTATTCAATAAATTCACAACCACCTACGAGTCAGTCTCATAGATAATTCTTCTCTAGCTCTGTTGACAATATTGTTCCATTGCAACCAATATAGCAAGGGCTTCCATGATGTTATTTGTATGGTAACCCTTGGAGATAGAAAACATAAACTAAACATCACTAGAGCTATCACGCCCAACTCCCCCAATGCCAGCCTATCCAGGATTTCCCCGAGAAGATCCATCAGTGTTGATTTTAAGAATGCCATCCTGGAGAGGAGTCCAATGCCCCTCATAATTAACATGTTGAGAGCACTACCTAGCTCTATTCCCAGAGCATTTGTGTGTGAGAGAGGGAGCACTGCCCTAAAGAGGAGAGGAAAGGCATGAGCAAATACCAGCATCTCCAAGGTCCAAACCTTCACCAAAGTCACATTTAGCTAGGAGTGTTTCATGAAGAGAGTTAGCAATTCCCCCCCATAGATTCTTGATCCCCAGTTGAAAATCATGAAAGGTCCTCCTACTTCTCTCAAGCCAAACATTCCATAAAATAAGGGAAGGGCCAATAGTCCAAGCAACCTAAAAAAAGAGGTCTTGCAAGGGGGATGTCCCAAATGGTCCCAAAACTTAGACAAGGAAGAAAATTTTTGGCATGTGCATCCCCACACACTCCACTAGAAGTTCCAAATCTGCTTGACAAAGGGGCATTGGAAAAAAGAGGTGGAAAATAGTCTCTTCACTACTGCAACATAAGACATAGATGGAGGGCCCTTGGAAGCCTCTCTTGCAAAGATTCTCTGAAGAAAGATAATGATTGTAAACTAGAATCTAGAGGAAAAAGTTCCACTTAGGCCAATACAAGTTATTCCAAGCTTTCTTCCACCAAGAGCCCTCCACCTCGCCAAATAGTTGCTTAGTCAATGCAAGGTACCCTAAAGAAACAAAATACTTGCTAGAAGAAGTACCTCCCCAAGCTAAACATCAAGTTCATGCATAGAACTCCACTCCCTAGAAGCCAAGATCTAAGAAAGCTCCAATCGATCCACTAGAGAGCCACCCAGTGGCCAATCAGAAGAATTCTTCCATCTATAACCAACAATAGGGCCCAGGTTATGAGCCTCCTTATAGTGAGACACCTTATTCCATCCGGTAGAAAGGAAAAAATCACAAAGAGGCTTAAGTGCAGATGAGAGGACAAGAGAGGAGGATGCCCATTCCAGGAATCACTCCAAAATAGAGCCTCAGTGCCTCCATTATAGATCCAAAATAGACTTCTCTTCACCAGGTGAGCACCAATCTTGATAGTATTCCACACCATAGAGCCTCTTCTCTCAAGAAGAAACTTGGAAACATTTTGAAGGCTCAATGCTAGGTAAATACTTGTGTGTTAGGATATGAACCCAAAGCCGAGACTGACTGGAACACCGGTGCTAATAAAGCTTGGTAGCAAGGGCTTAACTACACAAGATAGCAGACCAAAGGTTGAGGCCTCTTTCCTTTTTTGGCTTGCAGATGGTATCCCAATTGATGAGGTTCCATTTAGTATTTTGCAAATTTCTGCTCCAAAGAAATTTGCAAGAAAGAGCATCAAATTCCTTAAAAAAATATGTTTGGGCAGCTTGAACCATGCTTCTATATATGGGAAGGGCTTGGATCATAGATTGCAGGAGAGTCACCTTGCCAGTAGTATAGAGCCACCTATGAGTCCAATGATTGACTTTTTGTCAAAGCTTGTTGAGCAAGCTCTGCCAGAAAAGCCTGGGCTATCTTCCCACCACAACAAGGACCCCCAAGTAAATCAAAGGGAGAGACTCAATTTGAAATCTCAAGATATTAGGAATCCTCTATTGGATAGGCTTCTAAGAGTGTTGAAGAAAAAAATAGGGGATTTGTGGTCATTGATTTTTTGACTAGAGGCAACCAAGTAAGTATCCAAGGTGATCCAAAAGGCTTTAGCATCTTGAATCTGAGCTCTCTTAGCAAGGGCCATATCATCAACAAATTGGAGGTGGGAAAGAGTGGGTAGACCATTTCTCCATTGCCAACCCTAAATCAAATTTTGGGAAACATGAGACTTGATAAGTCTGCCAAGTCCCTCAGCCATAATGATGAACAAATAAGGGGAAAGGGGATCTCCCTGGTGAAGACCCCTAGAGGCCCCAAAAAGCTTTGATGACTCACCATTAAGAAGGATCGAGAAGGAGGGAGTAGTAACACAACTCAAAACCCAGCTAACCCATTCTTGATTGAAGCCAAAAGCCAGAAGAAATTTTTACAAGGAACCCCAATTGACTCTATTATAAGCCTTAGCCATGTCAAACTTGATGAACATGACACGTTCTCTAGAAGTACACATAGAGTGAATGGCTTCAGAAGTAATAAGCACCCCATCCAAAATTTGTTTTCTAGCCACAAAACCCCCTTGTTCCTCAAAGATAACCATGAGAAGCCAAACTTTAAGCCTCTTTGCTAGAAACTTGGTAATGATTTTATAGACCACATTACAAAGAGCAATGGGCCTAAAGAAGTCTAGTCAATTAGTTGCTTCCTTCTTCAGAATAAGGACTAGGAAAGTAGTATTCAAAGTTTGAAGCATATCTTTGTTGGAATAGGACTCCTGAACCACATCCAAAAGGTCGTGATTAATAATATCCCAAAATTCCTAGAAGAATTCAATAGGGAAGCCATCAAGCCCTAGAGCATTGCCCTTACACAAGTTGAAGACCACCTCCTCCAATCAAACATACAAATCAGCCACATAAGAGAGTCATTCATCTCCCTGGTCACAATAGAGGGAATACTAGACAAGATTGTATTCTCCTCAATCTCCCTTGGAGGCAAGTCATCTAAAAAGAGAGTAGAGTAAAATTTGAAAAGATTCCGTAGACATAGCTTGAGAGGAGGTCAGATGCATCCCATCGAAAGTAACAAGAGAAGAAATGTACCTCTTGTTACATCGAGCCTATACAGATTTATGGAAAAATGCAGTGTTCTTGTCCCCTTCTTGAAGCCAGTCAACTCAAGCCTTCAATTTTCAATAAATTTCTTCTTTAAGATCCCACTCTACTAAATCACTAGAAGATTGGGATTCTACTAGACCAAGAGCTTTAGAAAAACCCAAATCCCGAATCTGCCTAGTAATAACATCAAGACAATCTTGAGCCCTCTTCTTCATAATGTGGAGATTACCAAAATAATTCCTGTTCCAATGCTTCAACATCCTTTTTACATATTGTACAATGTTTTAGAGAAGGAGAACATAGCAGTGCCATAGGCAAGGCTTCCCTGTCTCTAACAATGAGCCATTAAATCATGGAGAGAAGAGTCTCAAAGCCACATCAACTAATGAAGGTATGACTCTGATACCACTAATGAAGGTACGACTTTGATACCACTTGATGTCAGTATGCTCTGATACCACTGACGAAGGGCCACACCACCCTTACCAACTCACAACCAAGAATGCAACAGTATGAAGATAATTTTATTATACTTGAAAATCCAATAGTAATTACAATAACATTTTTGCAAGATCTCTCAAGATCCAATCCAAAACCCAAGCTAGTCTAGATCCACACTCTGGTAGAAACCTCCAAGATCTCAACTTGTGCTCGCAAGCCACCAAGCAACCTCCTTATTTCTAAACCGCAGTCACTAGCTCTTCTCACAAACTTAATCCAAGATCCAAGTGTAAACTGCCTTACATTCGACGCTCTGTCTACACACTCACAAGTCCATCACAATCCTACTGTAAACTACCTCACATTTGGCACTCTTTCTATAGACTTAGGAAAACTCACTCTTTACTTCCTCCTTCTCTTTCACACCTTAAAACTTTCCAAGCTTTCCAAGCTTCCACTACTCAACTTTCTCCTTCTCGAGCTTCTCCTCCTTGAGCTTTCACCTTCTTCTCGAGCTTCTCCTTGAGCTTCCACTTCTCAAGCTACTCCTTGAGCTTCTCCTTCTCAAGCTTGATTATAAATGCTCATATGCCTTGCTTAAATAGGCACTTACCACCCCATGCATGACTTATCCACAACCTTCTAGAATTCCTCCACAACCTTCTACAACTTCCATAACCTTCTACAATATCCACAACTTTCTACAATATTCATAACTTTCTAGAATTCTACCCACACACCTCGATAAATGGAATGACAACCATTTATTTTTTATTTTGTTCTATTATGCCACCTATGCACCTTGAAAATAGAAATCCTCTTTTTCTTTCTTTTCTCCTTTTTCCCCTTTTTAAATTTTTTATTAGTATTTCTCCTCTAATTTTTGTCACTTTCTCTCTACTCTAGATTTAAAAAAAAAAAAATTTTCCAAATTTTTTTTTTCAAATTTTTTTTTCAATAATTTTCCCATGCAAGATGCTCCTACATCAGACTCCCCTGGTAGATAGAAAAGTGTGTCCCCACACTTTGATGCCAAAAGAAAGATCTACCACCATCTTCATCTTCACCAAAGGCTTCCACCTCAATAGGGACAAAAAAACCACCATGCAAATCTTCCACATTTGCATTACTCTATCAAACACTAGAATCTCAACCATCCAATCAGCATGCTCACTCCCAGAAACAAACTGAACATAATTCTTCATCAACAAACCCTCATTCACATCAACAACTAGTGAATTCACACCCATAGCAACAAACCCCACATCAACAAAAACAAACTTCATATCAGCACCAACATGTAGATCACCATCAATACATGCCAAAATCTCAACACTAGCAACCTCATTGCTCACAACAAGATGCTCTGCAATACATAACTCACCTCCAACAACCGGATCATCCATGACCAAGTGCTCTGCAACATTCAAGTCACCACCAACATCAACTAGATCATCCATGACCAAATGCTCTACAGTCTCCATGTCAGACTCAACCAACTGATTATGAAAACCAACCTCTATCCCAACATCAACAACATTAGGAATATCTTCAGCAACAACCTCTAGTTGCTCTGCAGGTTCTGCATCAGACTCCACAAACTGATCAGCAAAACCAACCTCTTCCACCTTGACCTTCTTAGCTTCATTAGCCAATCTAGCATCCAACCGAGAAATCATCTTAGAAAAATTCCTCTCCACTATATCATGGATTTTTGCAATCATCTTAGGGTCCAATCCTCTTGGAGCCATCTTCCAAGATCTTCATAAACCCTCTGCAACAAATCCTTCCCATGCTCCTTGTGACAACCAAATTTTTTTCAAGTTAGATCGCAACCTGCCACCTTGCACGAACAATCAAGAACCACATCACAAGTCTAGGACAATGGATCTGCAATCCACAAGCTCTGATAAACTTTGCCCAACCAAGGTCTTGGTACAACTGCCTCACACTTCGGCGATCTGCTTGTACACTCAGGAACTCCTGCTCTGATAAACTTTACCCAACCAAGGTCCTGGTACAAACTGCCTCACACTTCGGTGATCTGCTTGTACACTCAAGAACTCCTGCTCTGATACCACTAATGTAGATACAACTCTGATACCACTAATGAAGGTATGGCTCTGATACCACTTGATGTCGGTACGCTTTGATACCACTGACGAAGGGCCACACCACCCTTACCAACTCACAACCAAGAATGCAACAATATGAAGATAATTTTATTATACTTGAAAATCCAATAGTAATTACAATAACATTTTTGCAAGATCTCTCAAGATCCAATCCAAAACCCAAGCTAGTCCAGATCCACACTCTGGTAGAAACCTCCGAGATCTCAACTTGTGCTCGCAAGCCACCAAGCAACCTCCTTGTTCCTAAACCATAGCCACTAGCTCTTCTCACAAACTTAATCCAAGATCCAAGTGTAAACTGCCTCACATTCGACGCTTTGTCTACACACTCACAAGTCCATCACAATCCTGCTGTAAACTGCCTCACATTTGGTGCTCTGTCTACAGACTCAAGAAAACTCACTCTTTACTTCCTCCTTCTCTTTCACACCTTGAAACTTTCCAAGCTTTCCAAGCTTCCACTACTCAACTTTCTCCTTCTTGAGCTTCTCCTCCTCGAGCTTTACCTTCTTCTCGAGCTTCTCCTTGAGCTTCCACTTCTCAAGCTACTCCTTAAGCTTCTCCTTCTCAAGCTTGATTAGAAATGCTCATATGCCTTGCTTAAATAGGCACTTACCACCCCATGCATGACTTATCCACAACCTTCTAGAATTCCTCCACAACCTTATACAACTTCCATAACCTTCTACAATATCCACAACTTTCTACAATATCCATAACTTTCTAGAATTCTACCCACACACCTCGAAAAATGGAATGACAACCATTTAAATTTTTTTTTTTTTTTTTCTATTATGCCACCTATGCACCTTGAAAATAGAAATCCTCTTTTTCTTTCTTTTCTCCTTTTTCCCCTTTTTTAATTTTTTATTATTATTTCTCCTCTAATTTTCGTCACTTTCTCTCTCCTCCAGATTTTTTTTTCAATAATTTTCCCATGCAAGATGCTCCTGCATCATCAACTAAAACTTAAAGTGGGGCTTCTTGGGGACAACAACATAACTAGCCATGAGCTTGATAGGCCAATGGTCATAGCCTCTCCAATCAAGAATTTTAGAAGAGAGAAAGAGAGCCACAATTCCAAAAGCAAGAAACCAGGAACATGTCTAAGTATTCTGAGATGGCATCATCTCCACCCTCTATTGTTCCAAGTAAAGAGCCCATTAAGAGGTTTGACATTAGAGAGATGTAAAAAGGTCTATATTTTCTAGAAGAAGCTCAGAAGAAGGACCCAAGCGAGCCAACCCACCCCACTTCTCCTCCAAACTAATGATAGAGTTGAAATCCTTGGCCAAAATCCAAGGCAAGAATGGGTGACAACTTTTGAAATCCTTAATATATGCCCAAATCTTAATCTTGCCAGGAAATCAATAGGGGTATACACATTAATAACAAGAACCATCTCTCCAGTTTCCAGAGAAGAAGCCACCATTGAGACAGCTGAGTGGCAAGAGGCCCAGTAGAGTGGCATAACTTTCCTATGATCCCAACAAATGGCAAGACCACCAGAGCTCCCCAAAGTACCAACACACTGCCATTGCCCCAGAAACCAAATTTGAGGAGCACATCTAAACATGGAGTCCACTGAAAGCTTGGTCTCCTAGATACAAAGGATATCTGGAGAATGATTAGCCACCAGCTCATGAATAGCTTTTTGTCTGGGGATGCTATTCAACCCCCTCACATTCCATGAAAGAATAATCATTGAGTAGGGTGGGGAAAATTTTCATCTATGGTCTTTATGGCCCCATACTGTACTAATAAATCTCATGTATGTTTAATTTTTTGCTAATCCTACTTTCGCCCAACTCTTGAGGGAGTAGCAAAAGAGACTTTCTTAAATGGTCTTTGCATTAGGCCTAAAGAAAGAGAAGATCCCTCTCCTTTACTAGAGGCAAACACATCTTTGACCAAATCTACCAGAAGAATATCCTTTTCCTATGGAGCAGGAGAAACCATAAGGGCACCAGACTCATGGCCAATAGAGGTCTTCGGCTTCTGCTAAACTACAACATCCTGATTGTCATTAAGAATAGAACTCCTCCCCTCTGAGCCAGTAACCCCACATTTCACCTCTGCAGGAATGCCTTCTTTTGTGACCATGTTGTCAATCATCTCAAACCGATTGAACCCTTAGTCCACTTTTTGATCTAGATGAGATCACTTCTGACCGCTCCCCTTAGCATGGTTTTGAGTAGGGATAAAACCATCCTTATCAGGACTAGTAGTATTGGAAGGCCCTTGCCCCTAACTTGAAGGGTTTATTTGAGCTTTCCCTTTACCAATATTATCAGTCTGAATATTCCCTTTTCTAGTACTAACAGTTTGACCATTCCCCTTACCATCATTAGCTATCCTTGGGCCTGAGAACCTGTTAGGGGTACTAATGCCTTTAGATGCTTGAGGGCATTGGCACTGTAAATGACCATACACATGACAAATGCAACATTGAAAGGGAAGGGATTCATAGTCTAGCCACTGAATCCAAGAAGAAGAGTCTAGGCAAATTTCCAAAGAATTTGGCAAAGGATTATTTAAATCAATTTCAACACAAATATGGGCATAAGAAATAACCTTTTTATTCGTTGATTGATGTGCTATAGAATTAAGCTTCCCAAGCACAACAACAATCTATCGAAGGATATCCTCTTGCTAGAACTCCAAAGGAAGTCATGGTAGACAAACCCAAATAAGAACCCTCAAAGGGAGATCCTCAACAGAATTGAACCCTGTATGCTAGGGTTTGAGAAAAAGACCTGCACGATCATTAAAATATGAACCTCCTCCAAAGATCCAATTCTAATATGACATGCAAGAGAAAGCCACCAAAAAGTAACTATTACCAACCAATATCACCTTCCACCTACCATGAACGACGAATCTAGGCTTCCAAAGCCAATAGGGAAATCTAGATACCAAGAAACTTGCATATTAAATAGTCCACATCTTTTGTTATTGCCTCCAGAGGGATAACCATCACATGTCAATCTTGGCTATGTGGAAGAAAACCATTAACTTTATTTAACTTTGAGCACTTGCTAACATAAAATGTCTCCTCCTGTGAACTCACCCCAGGAGAAGATCCGTCACAAATGAAGGATCCAACAAGAACAATACTCTTAGCAACCCCGCTCTCAGCCATAAGGGCCCAACAAACAAACTCTGAACCAAAAACCTATTCTAAGTTTTTTGGTTGATACAACCCAGCTATGGGTTAACTCACCATAGGAAAAATCATACACAATAGGCTGAAAAAGAATAAAATAGGAAAATTCCTTTATCACTAATCTGCGACAAGTTAGCTCACCACAAGAATAAACATACGCACCCAAGGATTTGCATAGGAAAAAATTCAACGGCTACCGTAGCTCCATTTTTGTCGGGAGAAAAAACTCAATCCAACTCAAAATAAATATTTTTAAAATATATATAATTTCTAATATTTATGAAAATAGTTAATAGTTATTTATCATTAAAAGCAGTAGGAGGGTGTTGGCCCATGTAACAAATCTAGTGTGTTAATAACACTAGAACCTTTTCAACACACTCTCACACACACACACACACACACACACACACACAACAACAACAACAACAACACATAGTTTCCCTCTATCAAAAATAAAAACCAAAAAGTTCAGAGTAACTACATTACTAAAAGTAGAGTCTTGCAGCCTAATAATAAAGACATAGTGTCTATGCCTTGCAGGGCAAGTAAAAGTTCTAAAGCCATCTAGGCTCTTAATAAAAAAATATTTAAAAAACATAAGTCTAATAGCTTATTTACCTCCCAACCACTTCAAAAGTAGGGTGAAAGTTCACTCTTCTTTAAGGAACTAGAACACATCCTTAAAGTCTTCATCAGTCTTAGGTTTGGACCTAGAAATCTTCTCACGCAACACACAACATTATAGAACAAGCATGCATAACTTTAATGGAAAACTTGTTTGAGTCTTCAATCCTCCTATTGAGGCTTCTAACCTCTCTTTGCAGATCTTGTAGCACTACTTCCTACTTCTCAAGATTTCCTTTCATCTTTCCCAGCAACCCTCCAAGTGTTGAGCCAATAGTGTTGTTAGTTGCCTCCATGAAAGAAACCTACATGAACAAGGGGTTAGGATCAAGGTTTGGGACAGAATTTTTAATTTGGATATTAGAGGAGGGTGGAGGGGAAGGGAGTATTCTTGACATTAGAGGGAGGGGGGAGTCCATGAACTTGCTCAAGGAATGAGCAAAAATTTCCCAATTGGAATTAGTCATAAAATTGATAGAATCTAACCCTTAAGTATTTTTCAGTGCTTTCTTACATTTCTCCTTAGCCATTCAGTTAGACCCATGAGCTACAATGGTTTCAATAATTTCACTCAACCGCACAAGGTACACCTCTCTCTTGTTTTTATAGGGAACCTAGTAAACTCTCTAGTTTTTCCACTAGGGTCAAGTGGGGAGGAAGATTTAATTTTGGGCCTTTTTGCTAAGTTGAGAGGTGTCAACTTCAAGGGAATAAGATGGAGTAGTAGCATGCATAAAATTGGGCTTGTTGATAGGAGGGCTAACACATGGTGAAAATTATACAATCTAAACAACAAGCCTTGATGCAAAATGACATTGTCCTTACCCTTACAATTAGCTTTAATATTACTTTCTATGGAATGAAGTAGGTAAAACATAATGGAAATTAGGATTTCATAGCATAAATGGTTAAGGAAATACAAGTGATAAAATTAGTACATAGTAAACTTACCTTCAAGGGTGAAGTATTTCATTATGATGTAGAAGACATCCTTCTAGACACTCGAGAGATCTTCTCTACTAAACCCACCTTGTTTCTTAATCAATTCCTCCAGGGGATTGAAGAATTGCTTTAGGTCTTCATAATCACATGTCTTACTTATTCTCTTCCATTTATTCCTTCCATGGAAAGGATTTTTCCCTTGACAATGAACTCCTCATTAACTTCAAAGGTTAGGCCTCTCAACATAACTTTCATGTCATTCTGATATCCCAAAAACTGCTTCAAAATACTTTTGTCATTCCCACCAGTCATACATTCCATGAACTATAACAATCCTCCTTCCTTACACACAAACATGGCCTTCATATTGTTCCTAAATGAAATGTCAATCCTGTTAGGCTAAATGCGAGGCTTGTTGCCACCCATGGTTTCTAGTTTGAAATACTTAGAATGAAGAATTATTCGTAGAGCAGAGAGAATGAAATTTAAAAAACCATTTAAAACTTTATATAGTTTTCTAATATATGTAAAAATAATTATTTTGTATTTTATTAGCATACATTAGTTAATAATAAATTATTAGTCTCCCTTTAAAAATTTAAAAGATCAACCCCACAACTCCCTAGAATCATCTACATGCAAACACCTATCATAGAAAGAGAGAAGTAAAAGCTATGGAGGCTAGAATTGCTAGATCCATAGATGAGACATTCTTGATGAACAAAAAGAGATATTTCTATTATCAAAACTAAATGAAGAAAATTATAAAGAGATCAATCCTTATAAAAAGAGATCAAAACCCTAATAGGGTAAAACCTAGGTTGCATGATAATAATTAATAAAATAATTAATTATTATATGCCTAAAGTTTAGCTTAAGTAAATTAGAGATAATAAGTGACTTAATAATTAAATCAAAATGATTTAATTAATAAGGCAATATCTTATTACTCTAACACCCTCCCTTAAGATAAACTTAGGGAGTAGCTACAAACCTAAAAACTACTGCTAAAAGCAAATTAGGTCTCCGCAACAAGGCTTGATGAGGTACCCAAGCACAACCAAATCTTTGTAAAGAGAAGAAATAGAGAAAACCACATGGGAGAAACCCAACTTTAAAAAGTGATGGAAAGAATGTTTCCAAAGATAGGAACAAAAGATGATCATGAAGAACACCATTGAAGCATGAAGTTGCAAACACTACCAAACTGCTGATCTAAAGAACCTCCACTAGATAGAACATGATTAGGTAGAGAAGACTAGGTCTAAAGAGATGATCAATCAAAGATGGAAGGTATCTTCATGGCCTCAAAAAATAAGAATGAAAGAATGTCTATATAATAAATGATCCATCTCACCAAAATGCATAGGTATCTAGCCACTACAATCGCCTAGTACATAGGATCAAATACTGAATACATAACTCAATCCATCAAACCAAGAAAGAAATAGAACCAACATAACCCCCTATATTGCCAAGAGGTAAGAAATGAACATTAAAACTAAATGCAATATCTCATGTAGAAAGAAGAACTAGAAACATCAAGAGTGCAAAAGAAGTACAAACACCCATAATAACACGTGTCATTGACACATCATAAGGCTAATGTCGTGGAAGGAACACTCACTTGATAAAGGAAGATGGTGAATATGGCCAACATAAAACCCCCCAAGGCACTTTATAATGTAGTGCATGTATAATAAGGCACAATGATGAAAAAGATCTCGAAAATGCAAGGAGTGACACTTTATCTTAGCGTGTTTCTATAAATACTAGAAAAGGATGTCAACAAAGATCAAAAGAGACATATGAATGATATAATAGATAGTATAACCCATGAAAAATCATCTGAAACAACAAAATCAATCCCCAAACCTGAAACAGCCAAGATATCCATTAGAATGCCAAAAAAGCAAAAAACTGAATGGGATGTGCTTAGAGTAGAATCTAGAAAATAGAATGTCTTAAGATATGTCTCTTAGAGTGCAAAATAGCACTTTGGACTTTGATAGCCAAAAAAGACCACCAAATAGTAGAAAAAATCCAAATAGATTACACCATCATAATGGGCTTGGAATTAGCTTTCTGACGCTTCTTTCGGATTGAAAAACAGAGTCTGGATGAGCAAGTTATGGCTAAAAAACCATATGCAGGTCAAAGAAGCAAAAAAAATCTATCTTGGGATCTGTGCCAAAATGTCTCAAAAAAATTTTGAACAGTAAAAAATTGCCTTAGGAAGCATACTAGTTCCATACCAAAATTATCTTGATTTACGTGACCAAAAATCTTGAAATGCGGGCCAAAAATCTTAATTTTATGACAAAAATACAAAATCACCACCTCAGGGAATGTGCCAAAAAATCTTGATTTATGTGCCAGAAAAGTTGACAATTGATGCCTCGAGAAACATGCCAAAAATTTAAAAATCATCGCATCAAGAAATGTGTCCAATCTAGGATCAAATTTTTATCCTCAAATTCCAACTGTGTCCAAATTGGACAAAATTTATATGAAAATAGGGGTTTTTGGGCACTCTGAGCTCAACGATGATGTCTATTTGGGCTCAAAGTGTACTGAAAAATGGTGACCCGCTAGATTAAATACAAAAAAACTCTCAAAAATGAAACCCTATGAACAAAAAGCACAGATTTGAAGCCAAGACAAACTTCTCATTAACAAAATAGGGGCATGCAGATTTGAAGCTTTGATACCATATTGAAGTTGATGAAAGATCAACCCCACAACTCCCAAGAATCAACTACATGCAAACACCTGTCATAGAAAGAGAGAAGCAAAAGCTATGGAGGCTGGAATTGCTAGATCCATAAATGAGACATTCCTGCAGAGCAAAAAAAGAGATTGCTATTATCACAACTGAATGAATAAAATTACAAAGAGATCAATCCTTATAAAAAGAGATCAAAACCCTAATAGGGTAAAACCTAGGTTGCATGATAATAATTAATAAAATAATCAAATTATATGCCTAAAGTTTAGATTAAGTAAACTCGAGGTAATAAGTAAATTAAATATTAAATCAAAATGATTTAATTAATAGGACAATATCTAATTACTCTAACATACATTAGTTAATAATAAATTATTAATCTTCTTTTAAAAATTTAGTTGATTAATTTATATTTAAATTATATGCAAATGCCAATAGTGGCATGTTGTGATGGTTAAGTTGTTGAGTTGTTATCCTTGCCATCAAGGTTCAAATCTAATGGGGATGAGGTCACCCGTTTGTGGCCTCACTCGTTCATAGCTCCAGGTCAAAGCGTTTACCCCTCTCTTAAAAAAAATTATATGCAAATGAATATTAATAATAATGATTATATTAAATATTATCATTATAAATATGTTAATTATTATAACTATTATCGGTTATTCAATTATTCGACAAATACTGGCCACTATGTGGCACTTGTTTTATATTGAAGTGAAAGATTATATCAATAGGAAGATATATTGCAATGTTTAATAAAGAAAAACTATATATTAGAATGTTGAGAAATTCATTATCCTCTGATACTTATCATTTTTTAATTCACATAGTAAATTGGGTTATGTCTCCAACTACTCACATGTTGTGTGGTATTTTTTGCATAACCTCCTACGATTTCAATTTCACAAATTTGCACAATTTCAATACAATAGATTGTTCACCTTCCACCATTTACTATCTCTCAATTGTTTTTGGTGATATTGTTGGGGAGGCTTCCAAGATTGTTTTGATATGATCTCATCTAATTTAACAGAGCAAAAGCAATTGTCAATGCTATGTTTTCTTCATTTTCTTTGTCTCCTCCTCTTCCTCTTCTTCCTCTTCCTCATATTCTCATCCACCACCACCTTATCCTCCTCCTCCTCCTCTCATTATTCTCATTCTACTACTTCTCCTTATTCTTCTTCCTTTTTTCTTATTTTCCTCCTCCTTGTTCTTTTTTTTCTCAGGTCCTTCTCCATCTCTTACTTCACATTATCCTTCTTCATCTCCTCCTCCTCCTCATCGCATTCTTCTTCCTATTCCTCCTCTTCCTCTTCCTCATTGTCACCTCTTCCTTGTCATCATCGTTATATCCTTCTCCTTGTCCTCTATTGTTATATAGAGCCTAATCAAAATTAGAGGTTAATTTTTCCCCACTTTATTTAGCACAATTTCCTCCCCAAATTTTACTACGAGGGTCAAGGGGCAATGCCCCTTTGCGGTGTCTTGGGGCAAAGCCCTAGGTGCAGTGTCCCCAAAAACTCATCTGAGTTTGTTAATGTAAAAGGCATCAACTACTATTTTTCTAATATATGACTTATTTCAGCCCTAATTTTGTAAGTGAGAAAAAATGTTGTATAAAATGGCTTAGGGTTAGGGATTTCATTATGCATGATGAGATTGTAGCTTCTTGTGGTAGTATTTAGTTGTTAGATATTGCAGATTGTAATCAGGTTGTAATCACTTGATAATAAGAATATTGGACTCATTATTTGGTGGATGTAGCCAAGGCATTGGGTGAATGACATTAAATATTTGTGTCTTGTGTTTTCTTCTGTGTGATTTTTTTTATTGGTTATCTTTGCATATAACTATTATTTATGTCTTATTAAACCTAATAAGTGGTATAAGAGCAAGGTTGTTTTCAATTATCCTCTGCAGGAAGGTCTTATGGTTGATCGAGAATGATGATAGATGCCGGTAATCTGAAGGTTGAGAAGTTTGATGGGAAGAACTTTGAGTTTTTGAAAATGAAAATGGAGGACCATCTTTATCATGATGGTTTATGATGATCATTGTCAAGAAATTGACAACTATGACAGATGAAGATTGAGATATTTTAGATTGATAGGCACTTGGAAGTATTCATTTATACTTGGCACAATCAATGGCATTTAATATTATGAAAGCTAAGATGATGGAAGAGTTGATGCAAACCTTAGCAAAGTTGTATAAAAAGCCCTCCACTTCAAATAAGGTATTTCTCATGAAGCATTTATTTAATATGAAGATGACACAATGTGGATCGGTTGTTGATTGTTTAAATGATTTTAATATAATTACCAGTCAATTATCTTCTATAAATGTTGATTTTGATAAAGAAATTAGGGCTCTCTTTATTTTGTGTTCTTTTCCTAAAATATGGAATGACTTGGTAATGGTTGTGAGTAATTATATTTTTGGATCTAATACTCTAAAACTTGATGGTGTGATTAGTGTTATTCTGAGTGAGGAAACTCATAGGAAAAGCTCAAGTCAATCTACATTAGGAAGTGTTTTGAACACACAAAGTAGAGGCAGAACAAATGAAAGAGGAAACAAGTCTAGAAATTGTAGAAAATCAAGAGAAAAATCAAAGGGAAAGAGGTCTCAATCCAAAGAGGACTAGAAAATTGTTGGTATTGTGGGAAACTAAGGCATAAGAAGAAAGATTGTTGGACTCAAAATAACAATGGAGGAGACAAACAAGATAGAAACAAGGAGGCAAATGTTGTAAGTAATAAATTTGAAGAGGATGTTTTTCTTGTTTCCTTAGAAACTTTTGACGATTCATGAGTTTTAGACTGAAGGGCTTGATTTCATGCTACTCCCCATAGAGGTTATTTTCTTGATTATGTCCAAGGGGATTTTAGGCTAGTTTATTTGGGAGATAATGAACCTTGTCAGGTTGTTGGAAGGGGGAAAATTAAGATTAAGTTGCAAAATGAGAGTCATTTGCTACTACAAGAGGTAAGACATGTTCCAAAATTGAGTAGGAATTTAATTTCAGCAGAGCAACTAGGTGATGAGGCTTGAACAATTACTTTTAATAATAAAAATTGGAAGGTTTTAGAGGATTCCTTAGTAGTATAAAAACGTGTGAAATTAGGCACCTTATATCCTTTTATAAGTCATATTGTTCCTTCTACTTTAATTGTTTAGGGAAAAATGAATGTTCAAGAAAAATGTTGTAGTTTGAGTAGGGAGAACAAACAATTGCTATAGATTTTGAAACAACACTATGGAACAAAAAATTTGGGCACATTAGTGAGAAAGGTATGAAATTACTTTATTCAAAGAAAGTTTTACTAGATCTAAAATGCATCAATATGGATTTATGTGAGAGTTTTGTTTAAGGAAAACTAAAGAGAGTGAGCTTTGTGAAGAGTGAGAAGGAAATGAAACTAAAAAGCTAGAGCTTGTGCATACATATGTATGTGGACTAGCGTAGATATCTTCCCTTGGTAGCTTTTTTTATTATGTTACATCTATTGATGATGCAACTAAGAAAGTATGGATTTATTTTTTTGGACAAAAATTTGATGTATTTGAAACTTTTTGAAATGCTTGGTTGAGAATGAGACTGGCAAAAAGCTAAAATGTCTTAGATCTAATAATTGTTGTGAGTAATAGAGAAATAAATTTGAATATTATTTTTCCTCTAATGGTATTCATAGACAAAAAACTATTCCAAGGACTACACATGAAAATGGAGTGGTTAAATGCATGAACATGACAATAATGGAGTGTAAAAGGAGCATAAGGTTGTATGTTGGGGTGTTCTTAAACACATGGGTAGAGACTATCAATATTACTATATATTTGATCAATAGAGGTCCCTCTACTCCTTTGGGTTGTGGTATTCTAGGGGAAGCATGAACTGGTAGAAAGGTGAGTTGTTCTTTTCTCAAAACCTTTAGTTGTGAAGAATTTGCACATATAGATTCAAAATAGAACCAAGCTGGAAGCTAATTCAAAGAAATGTGTATTTTTTGGATATGACATTGATAAATTTGGTTATAGGCATTTGGATTTTGAAAATCATAAAATTGTAATAAGCAAGGATGTCATATTCAACAAGAAAGTGTTATACAAAGATCTGTTGTAGCAATATGAGAAGAAAGAAAATGATTATGTAGTGTTGGATGATACTAAAAAAGATGATGTTCAAACACTCCCTCATACTTTGCAACAACCACAACAACAAATACCACACACCCCAGTGAATGTTAGATAGTCAACAAGGATAAGTATGTAATATCCTCCCCTGATTTGAACTTTGACTTGTAGAAATTTAACTTAAGGAATATTGTCAAACACTTTGTATGCAAACTCATAAAGCTGATTTCCTCAATAAATTGCTTTCCAATGAGTAGATTTACGAACAACTATGAAGTGACATTAAAATGCATAATACACATCATAACATTGTCACAAACACTTGGCACACAATCAATAGTATATGAAAAATCTAGAAACTCTTTCAATCTGCTAATAAAGGGTGATTTTTAAATGTAGATGTGCACTTACATATGCCTTAAAGGCTGCAACAACTATTCAGACTTGTATTCAACAATTACTATGCAAAATATCAAAATTTGACAGAAGAAACCTGGAATTAGTGGCCGCAGTATTTTGCAGATGTAGTCGGCCAACCCTCCAAACTTCTAATCAGCCGAAAAATCAAGTAAACTTGATACCAACACTGTTCATGCCGTACTGTAGCAAAATACTATTCATGCCAACTGTAGCAAAATACTGTTCATGCGGCACTATAGCAATAACTAACTTCAGATCTGCACTTCAAACCCTTGTAAATTTCTTTATGCAAACGCCCCAAATGAAACCTAGTGTATTTCCTGAAGTGAAAACACCCTTGATCCTCCTGATTGTGTCTTCCAATAGTGAAGAGAATGCTAGCAAAGAGGGATTCTGTCCTCCAAGCCCGATAATCAGATATCCAGCAACATAACATTAATCTTCATCCAAGCATACAAAAAAAAGCTCTTCCATTTCTTTTATAGTGTTCTCACAAGAGCTCAATCCTTCGTTTTCTCAATGTGGGATAAAACATAACTCCCTTTATGTACCTTATGTCTCCAATGTGTTATAAAAATCAAGGGAACTCTTTTAATTTAAATATTTCCCACAAACTATAGTCTATGTATTAATAAATTTAAATATTTAAATTTAACTTTATAAAATGGCTTTATCAATACATAACAAATCTTATCAATGATAAATAAGTCTTCCTATCGATTTTAAACAATTACCATCGACATACCACTGTGACCGAATGTCCTGCCATGTCCAAGATGACTTACTATAAATAGTAAGTATGCCCAAAGTTGCCTCAGAACCCCTCATAAAGACATGCAACTGAAACTGTCTAGGCCAAATGGCCTCTAAGCCCCTTTAATGTCCTAGTTAGCCTACGGGACTGTGGGGAAATAGGCTAACGACAACATCATGCTATGAATGCTAGAAAGGGGACATTATAGTTCGCCCTTCCCAAAATTACTTGTCCTCAAGCAATTTCAGCTCTGGATGCTGCAATATCTGCTCATTTTCCCAAGTAGCATCCTCGACAGGTAGGTTCCTCCACTTCACTAGATACTCCCTGATAGTCCTCCTGCGAAGCACCCTCTCCCTAGAGTCAAGTATGGCCTCGGGAACCAAGATAAGCTTCCCCTCATCATCAAGAGGTGGAAATACTACTAAAGGCACCACATTGTGACCCAATGCCTTCTTAAGGCGTGACACATGGAACACATTATGCACTTTACTGTCTGCAGGCAACTCCAACTCATAAGCTACTTCGCCCAATCTTCTGATTATTTTGAATGGTCCATAGTAGCGTGGTTTCAATTTCTCTGCTCCACTCTTCTTGAGAGAGGACTGTCTATACGACTGTAACATGAAGTACACCATATCTCCCACCTCAAAAGACCTCTCAACGCTGTGCTGATCAGCATATTGCTTCTGCTGATTTTGTGCCTTTTGCAAATTTTCCTTCAAGGATCGCATAATGTCCTGACACTCTTACAAAGTATCCTTGGCCTTAGGCACCCTGCTGTCCCCAAATAACAAATCCAAAAAATTAGGAGCATTATACCCGTACAGTGCCATAAAAGGGGACATTTGAATAGACATATGGAAAGAGGTATTATAGCAGTACTCCACTAGATGTAGCCAATTCACCCAAGCCTTTTGCTCTCCTGCAATGTAGTTTCGAAGGTACCCCTCAACCCATTTGTTCACTATCTCTGTCTGCCCATCAGTTTGGGGGTGCTGGCTGGTACTCGGAGTGAGCTCTGTTCCACATAACCTGAACAACTCCTGCCAAAAGTGGCTCATAAATCTACTATCTCTGTCACTGACTATGCTCCGTGGTATCCCATGTAGTCTGAATACCTCTCGAAAAAATAGTTCTGCTATTTGTGCTGCTGAATATGTAGACGAAATTGCAAAGAAATGTGCAAATCTCGTCAATCTGTCTACAACAACAAAGATACAATCCCGACCCTGTGCCTTGGGGAGGCCTGTGATAAAATCCATGGAAATGCTATCCCACTTCTTCTTTGGTATGGGTAGGGGCTGTAGTAAACCACCTGAAAAAGAATGTTCTTGTTTGTTCTGCTGACACACAGGGCATTCCCTAACAAACTGAAGCACCTCTGATTTGAGTCCTTTCCAAGTGAAGCACTCTCTCACCTGCCGATATGTCTTAAAGAATTTGGGATGTCCTGCCATTGGTGAATCATGAAATGCCCTCAAAATATTCTGCTTCATAGCAGACCCAAGTACTAAATAAATCCTTTCCTTGTAGATGATCACATCATTTACGACAATGTATCGACTATCTTGAATAGCTCCCTCAATAATGCTAGATGCCCAACTATCCTTAGCATATTCTGCCAAGATCATCTCTCTCCAATCATCCATGACTATCCCAATAGCAAGCAAATGAGGCCTTCTAGATAAAGCATCTGCATAAATATTTTTCTTCCCTTTGACATAGGCTATGTCAAAATCATAGGCCTGTAATTTACTCACCCATTTCTGTTGCCTGTTATTAAGGTCCTTTTGTGCAAGGAAATGTTTCAAGCTATTATGATTTGTTTTTACTGTGAATCGGCTTCCCACTAAGTACTGCCTGAACTTAGCTAGCGCATGCATGATTGCTAGCATCTCTTTGTCATAGATGCTGTAGGTTCTCTCCACACCTCATAATTTTCTACTCTCATATGCGATGGGATGTTTGTCTTGCATGAGAACAACTCCTATGCCCTCTCCTGAGGCATCACACTGTAGTTCAAAAGGCCTGGTGAAATCTGGAATGGCTAAAACAGGACATGTACTCATCAGCTCCTTAAACCTGTCAAAAAAATCCCGAGCCCTCTCTGACCACTTGAAACTATCTTTCCGTGTCAAATCTGTAAGTGGTGCTGCTATCTGTGAAAATCCCTTCACAAATCTGCGGTAGAACCCACAAAGCCTGAGAAATCCCTTGAGTTGTGAAGTGTTCCTCAGTGGTGGCCAATCCAGAATGGCCCTGATCTTGTCTGGGTCAACCTGAACACTTCCTGCACTAATAATATGTCCTAGATAGAGCAACTCTATCATCCCAAACTCACATTTACTCATCTTGGCATATAATGACTCCCTCTCTAGAATACTGAGCACTGTATCAATATGCTTCAAATGTTCCTCCAAAGTACGGCTGTATATCAGTATATCATCAAAAAATATCAACACAAACTTCCTCAACTGATTTCTGAACACTCTATTCATACAAGACTGGAAAGTGGCAGGGGCATTTGTCAATCCAAAGGGCATGACTAAGAACTCAAAATGTCCATAGTGGCATCTAAAAGCTGTCTTCTCCACATCCACCTCTCTAACTCGTATCTGATGGTAGCCAGATCTCAAATCAATCTTGGAGAAGTAGCATGCACCATGCAATTCATCAATAAGCTCATCGATGCGCGGGATAGGGTATCGGTTCTTGATTGTCTTCTTGTTTAGCTCCCTATAATCAATGCACATCCTCATTGTACCATCCTTCTTCTTCACCAATACTACTGACGAAGCGAAAGGACTTTTGCTTGGCCGTATGTGCCCCATGTCAATCAACTCCTTAATTGCCTTTTCTATTTCATCCTTATATCTCTTCGGATGGTGGTAAGGTGTGATGATAACTAGCTTAACCCCTTCCTCTAATTCAATAACATGCTCGATTCCCCTATTCGGGGGTCTCCCTGGAGGTATCTCACCAAACACCTTAGTATGTTTGGTTATTAGTTTTTGTACATCAGGTGGATACTCTAGTTTATGCTGCTCTATCATCTCAGACATTACTCTAAACTCTGCTGCCCACTGCACTTGATCATGTCTAAAGAAACTCTGCATCCGCTTGAGTGACACCACTCAAAGTCTCCCATCTGACAAACCTCTGAGCACTATCTTCTTACCATTTGCTTCAAACCTCATTTCCATTTTCTCAAGGTTAAATGTAAACTCTACCAGAGACTTCATCCAGTTCATCCCAAGCACCATATCCTGATCACCAATGTTGACCACAAAGAAATCTCCTGTCATGTCATAATCTCCCAAAGGAAGCTGCAAGTTGGAGATTTTCTTGGTACATTCAATTTTGAAGCCATTGGCAACCATCACCTTAAATCCCCTATGCTCCTCTATATGTAGCCCTCTACATGTCACAAACTTCTCATCAATGAAGTTATGTGTCGCCCCTGTATCAATGAGTGCCACAACTCTCTGTCCATCCAAGGTTCCCCTAACTCTGAAAGTGACGGCCTCCTGTATACTTGACAACTGAGCTATCGTGCTATCACCGCATGCTTTCTCTTGTGAAGAACTATCATCTTCTCCATCTAATTCAGATGACTGCTCTGAATCTCCATCTACTGACTTTTTGGTTGAAAAGTACTCCATCTGCTTAGCTTTTGCTTTCAATGGACACTTATGTGAAAAATCCCAAGGCTCCCTGCAATGAAAACAAAGCTTCTTCTTCCTGAGATCATTAAGTGTCTCATTGTCCAACCTCTTACTTTCCTCCTTAGTTGGCTGAACCTCTTTATGAAAAGGTTTCCTATCCTTATCTTTCCTTGAAGAGAAACTCTTTGCTTGAAATTTATTTTTTGAAGATGAAGAGGAATCCATGTCACGAGCTTTCTTAATGGCTTCCTGCAAAGTGGGAGGGTTGAGAGCTTTAATCCACCCTCTCAACGGATCAGCTAACCCATCCATAAATAGAACTAGTATCCTCCGTTCAGATACATCTGTTACTAACACTGCAAGTTTCTGAAACTTTGAAATGTATGTTTCCAATGATCCCCACTGTTTAAGCTGAGCTAACTCCTTTAAATGGAGTTCTGGATCCTTCCTATCAAAATGTTCAATCAGCCTCTCTGTAAACTCCACATATGAGGTAATGTGTGCATGTCCCATAGTGACCATACCATGATGCCACCACTCGTGTGCTAACCCATCCAGATGAATTGCTGCATACTTAATAGCTTCTTCCTCGGGCATAGGGTTCAATTGAAAGTATGTGTCAAGCTTTTGAACCCAAGCTCTTGCTGTAGACTTTCCTGAGCCATCATAATATGGTAACTCAAGTCTCCCTACTTTCTTCCGTAGCTCATAGCTCTGGTTCTTGTCATGTCCACATGGCATATGTTTCATCCGCACATCCATATACTCCCTAAAGGTAATTGCAGTAGTAAAATCTAGCCCTCTGGCTTCCCAATCTCTCCTCAACTGGTCCTGTATATCAGTAATCCGGGGCTCTGGTACGAGCTGCTCTGGAGTTCTAGGATGAAATGTAGGAATCATGGGCCTTGAACTCACTGTCCTAGCTCGCTGGGGTGCATGACCGAAATTGTTCCCAACTTGTTCATCTCCATTATGTGTCCCATCCTGATCATTTCCATTCTTATTGTTACCATTCTGATTATTTCTTCCACCCATGTTAGCATTCAACCCCATTTGACGAGCCATCATCTGCATCATAAGATCCAATCTCTGATTCTGTTCCTGTGCCCTTTGTTCTGCTACTCGCTGACCCTGTACCAAGGTCTCTAATAACTGTAAGAATCTTTCCTCTCCAGGCTCTGGACTGGCATTCCCGCCTCCACCTAATCTTGTATTCTTGTCATCTCGGTTACCCATATTGCTGTCTTGATCAAAGAATACCTCTGCTGTGTCTGTATGACTGGATTCTATACCCCCTTGTACGGATGAAATAGACTATTTGCTTTGCAGGTCTGGATTGCTACTTTGTCTTGCTCTGGTATTGCAGAAATTATAAGGCCCCTGTCGCATGCTCAAACATAAATGCTCTGATTTTAGTGTTTTGACATTTCATCAAACACTTTCCCCTCTATCTGCCAATTCCAAATTTCCTATAAGACCTCCACAGGATGGCAGGACTTATAGCTCTGATACCACTGTAATATCCTCCCCTGATTTGAACTTTGACTTGCAGAAATTTAACTTAAGGAATATTGTCAAACACTTTGTATGCAAACTCATAAAGCTGATTTCCTCAATAAATTGCTTTCCAATGAGTAGATTTACGAACAACTATGAAGTGACATTAAAATGCATAATACACATCATAACATTTTCACAAACACTTGGCACACAATCAATAGTATATGAAAAATCTGGAAACTCTTTCAATCTGCTAATAAAGGGTGATTTTTAAATGTAGATGTGCACTTATAGCTGCCTTAAAGGCTGCAACAACTATTCAGACTTGTATTCAACAATTATTATGCAAAATATCAAAATTTGACAGAAGAAACCTGGAATTAGTGGCCGCAGTATTTTGCAGATGTAGTCGGCCAGCCCTCCAAACTTCTAATCAGCTGAAAAAACAAGTAAACTTGATACCAACACTGTTCACGCCGTACTGTAGCAAAATACTGTTCATGCTGACTGTAGCAAAATACTGTTCATGCGGCACTATAGCAATAACTAACTTCAGATCTGCACCTCAAACCCTTGTAAATTTCTTTATGCAAACGCCCCAAATGAAACCCAGTGTGTTTCCTGAAGTGAAAACACCCTTGATCCTCCTGACTGTGTCTTCCAACAGTGAAGAGAATGCTAGCAAAGAGGGATTCCATCCTCCAAGCCTGATAATCAGATATCCAACAACATGACATTAATCTTCATCCAAGCATACAAAAAAAAAGCTCTTCCATTTCTTTTATATTGTTCTCACAAGAGCTCAATCCTTCGTTTTCTCAATGTGGGATAAAACATAACTCCCTTTATGTACCTTATGTATCCAATGTGTTATAAAAATAAAGGGAACTCTTTTAATTTAAATATTTCCCACAAACTATAGTCTATGCATTAATAAAGTTAAATATTTAAATTTAACTCTAGAAAATGGCTTTATCAATGCATAACAAATCTTATCAATGATAAATAAGTCTTCCTGTCGATTTTAAACAATTACCATCGACATACCACTGTGACTGAATGTCCGACCATGTCCAAGATGACTTACTATAAATAGTAAGTATGCCCAAAGTTGCCTCAGAACCCCTCAGAAAGACCTGTAACTGAAACTGTCTAGGCCAAATGGCCTCTAAGCCCCTTTAATGTCCTAGTTAGCCTACGGGACTATGGGGAAATAGGCTAATGACAACATCATGCTATGAATGCTAGAAAGGGGACATTACAAAGTAGACCTTTAGAAAGATTTTCTCCCTTGTTGTATTCTATTTTATTAATAGATACCAATGAACTTGAGTGTTATGATGAAGTTGTGCAAGTAGATACAAAGATTCAGTGGGAGTCTAGAATGATAGAAGAAATGGCCTCCTTGCTAAAAAATCAGTCTTGGAATTTACATAAGTTACTTGCAAGTAAAAGGGCTTTATAGAATAAATGAGTTTATAGGTTGAAAGAAGAGGATGGGGGTAGGAAAAGATTTAAAGCCAGGTTAGTTGTAAAAGGAAATGCATAGAAAAGAGAAATTGACTTTGATGAGATATTTTCTCCTATTGTTAGAATAATTTTTATTCGCATTGTTTTAAGTATTGTGGCTAATGAAGATTTATGATTGGAGCATCTTGATGTTAAAAAAATAATTCTTCATGGTGATTTGGATGAAGAAATATATACGTAAAAAGCATAGGAATTTGAGTTCAAAGGTAAGGAGAACTTAGTGTGCAGATTGAAGAAAAGTTTATATGGCTTGAAGCAAGCACCTTGACAATGGTATCCTAAATTTGATAGTTTTATGCATGAGCATGGATACACTAGGTTTCATTCAGATCATTGTGCCTATTTTAAGAGGCTAGATGATGACAACTATATTATTTTATGTTTATATGTTGATAATACGCTTATGGTTGGGTATAACATATATCACATAAAAGGGGTTGAAACAAAAATTAGCCCATTCATAATGCCAAAGTTGCCAGCACACCTTTGCTTAGTCATTTGAAATAAATTAAGGATATGTGTCGAAAGACACAAGAAGAGGAGGCTAAGATGTCCAAGGTATCTTATGCTTTAGCTATAGGGAGCTTAACATATGCCATGGTATGTACTAAGCCATATATTGCACATGTAATGAAAGTTGTTAGTAGGGATATGAGTCATCCTAGGATTGAGCATTGAAATGTAGTCAAATGGATTCTTAGATATTTGAGAGGAATATCCAGTAAGTGTTTACATTTAGGGGGCTCTATTATTGATTTATAGGGCTACGTTGACTCAAATTTGGTAGGGAATCTAGATACTAGGAAAAGTACTATAAGATATGTCTTTACTATTGGTGGAACAATAGTAAGTTGGATGTCTTGATTGTAGAAGGTGAATGCTTTATCTAATATAGAGGTAGAATATGTTGTTGCTGCAGAGGCAACCAAGGAGATGATATGGCTTTAATTCTTCATAGAAGAGTTGGGGCACCTTCAGATGGATAATTATTTGTTTATAGATAGCCAGAGTGCTAGTCATTTTGCAAAGAATTATGCTCAACATTCCAAGACAAAATACATATAGTTGTGGTACCATTTCATTCAGCCAATTTTGGATGATGGACAATTAAAGCTGGAAAAGATACATACAATTGATTATCCAACATATATGTTTACAAAGAAAGTGACAAGGGAGAAGCTAAACTCCTCTTCAACTTAAGTTCGTCTTCTAGTTTGACCATAATAAAAGAACATGAGAGTTTGGGGTGGTTTTACATTCTAGTGGGAGCTACAGGTTTAGCGGTGCTATGATCAGTCTCCAAGTGGGAGATTATTTTTGTAGAGTTTGATTAGTCTCCAAGTGGGAGATTATTGCTATGTGAAGGCTACTTAGACTCAAAGGTTAATTTTTACCCACTTTATTTGGTGCAGTTTCTCTCCAAATTTTACTATGATAATTTGGGGGAACCCAGGTACAATTCCCTCGAAAGCTCAATCGAATTTATTATTGTAAAAGATGTCACCTACTATTTTTCTATTGATGAATTATTCTAGCCATAATTTTGTAAGTGACAAAAATATTGTATAAAATGGCTTAGGGTTAGGGATTTCATTATGTATGATTAGATTGTAGTTTCTTGTAGCTGTATTGAGTTGTAAGGGATTGCAGATTGTAATCAGGCTGTAATCACTAGATAATAAGAATATTGGACTCGTTGTTTGGTGGATATAGCTTAAGGATTGAGCAAACCACATTAAATCTTTGTGCATTGTGTTCTCTTCTATGTGATTTATTATTTTTTGATATTGGTTATATTTGAATGTAACTATTATTTATTTCTCGTTAAACGTAACATCCTCCTCGTCCTCCTCTACTTCCTCATCTTCCTCATCTTCTGCATCTCCATCTTCATCTCCCTTGCCTTCCCCTTCCTCCTCTTCCCTTTCTTCATCTTTCTCCTCTACATCTCCTCCTCCTAATATCAAATATTATTTTTAAAAGGGTTTTTAGAAATGTAAATTTTCAACAAAGGCTATCTTCACAAGACCAATTATTTATTTAAAATATCTTTATTTGAAGTATTATTTGTAATTTTTAATTTACATTTTAAAATTTTTATAATGATAAAAATTGAATTTAATAATTAATTTTATTTTTCATTTAAACTTATAATGCTTATAAGTTTATATTTGTTGATTTTTTATTTAGCATTAAAGGTTAATTTTTATTTGCTAACTAAATGTTTAGTAATATTTATTTGTTCAAGTTTATTTTTATTTTAAAATAATTATATGCAAATTTAGATTATATTTTTGAAAATATTTTAGATAAATTTTGATTTTTTTCTAGTATTAAAAATTAAATACGATTATTGATAACAAATAGATGCTTTATCTATGTTAATCTTTTAGTTATGTAGCGCTCAGGGCCCCATCAAAACCTATTTTCCACAATAAAAAATAAATAGATGCATTGAGTTTATAAATGCTTCTTTCTTCTTCTAGAGTTGTCAATCTTCCTCATCAAATTATAAGTTAATTAATATACTTGCTACTCTTTTGGACATGTAAATATAGTTTTATATCAATCCTTTTTTTTTTTTCTCTTTTTTAAACATTTCTATATTTTAAATAACCAACTCCTCATTTTATATTCCATATTCAAATAAATTGATTTTTTGTATTACTAATTTTAAAATAATATTTTTCATCATACTATTATAGTATTTTAAATTTTTAAGTTCTATATTTTTACAAAAATATTCACACTATTTTTTAAATCATTGGCCAAACTCCAATTAGTTGATAAATCAAAAAAGATTGGTAGCACCATAAAAATATTAGCAAACCAATGAGTGTTAAGTGTTTTATTTATTCTTATGAGTGATGGATTCAAGTGTGAATCACTACTCATGATACACGAGTCAATGAGTTTGACTACAAAACTATATAGTTTAATCCTGATAGTAATATCATAGTAGTAGCAAACCAATTAAATTAGAATTAACTTACCATATGCAATTAGTAATAAAGAATTCTTAAAAAACCCTACACCTAATTCATACTCTTGTTCAAATTCCATAAACACCCAATTTAATTTAAATAAACACATAACATAAATTATGTCTATTTATACTCTAGCCTACATTTCCCCTGTGAATAGAAATTTTTGGAGCATAACCCTACACTACCAAACTATGGAAACAAATAGAAAAGGAGAATTGGGAGAATTGTTAGCTGATAGACTTTCACCTAGGGGATAGCCCACCGGGAATTCCTCACATTGCAGCTTCCAAACAAGAATTTTGTCATCAAAATGTTCATTGCCGATCATTCCTATTGTGTTGGCAGATGCTCTGACTCACAACGTCCAAACACTCAATGTATGATACATGGGAGCTACTGTGGTGGCTTTGCGAGTGAGTTACTGGCAGGAATGGTGCCACGAAGCTTCTACGGTGGGCTTCTCCTCATCCGTCTAGATTGCTGGATAAACATGCCATCAAACACCCTGCTTTGAACTCTCATCAGATATGGAGGTGCTCACTATGAATTACAGCCCTAGCTAAAATATATAAATGATACGCAAGGCATACTGTTTACGGTAGCAGAGTTATTTAGAGAGAAGATCTCATATCAAAGAAACTGTGAATAGAGGGGTGCTGCTTATCTTACTCTTACTCTAAGTTGTTTTATTATGAGTGTTTTCTTTGTTATTATTTCCAATTCACTTATAATTAAGATGAAGATATTCAGATTGTAGGAGGTAGAGTTTCAGGTTTAGCCGCTAAACAAGCCATCAAATCTATTAACATGGCAAATTGTGGAGTAGTTGAGGTGGAAAAAAATATGGGTATGACTTCAAATGAAAAGAAAAGCCAAAACTGGGTGAAGCCTAGTCTGATTGTCACTACTCTAGCACTTCGGCCAGTAAGGTACTTACCAATGTTTATTCATAGTTGAAAGTTTAAAGCGTATTAGTAAAGTGGTGACATTGTTTATTCGATTCTTCATCGTTCCTGCCTATCACCATGAGATATTGATCACACAAATGAGTGATAACATAACACTAATGTGATCTCAATTACTTTATGAATTTACCATTTCAAAAGTGAAGTTGGAAAAAAATTTAAACAAATCTTCCACATTAAAAGTGTTATGGAAAATCACTATTACAGAATTGATGTTAAGCTGTTACCTGGGCCATTGGGTCGTAACCCATCATCCCAAAATCTGTCAATGCTGTATAAAAGTCCTGTAACATTGCCTCATAAAAATAGAGATTAGATAAGCTTGTACATGTTGTTTACATGTTTGCATTTAAAACAAAATAAAATTATTAGCGCAACAAGAAATAAGATTAGTTTGTGATTGGAGCGGAAAAATTGGAACATTGCAACCAAAATCAATCCATAAATTCATATGCTTGGTTCCACATTTCATCAAGAACTACAAAAATGCAAAAGAATTATCCACAACTACATGGTTCTTTGTTATGTACATGATCAGGAGTTCCTTGGAAGTTTGGGTTAAAGTCTCGTTTCATCAAATGATTAGGAATAGATCGAACGTGACTATGGTCTATTTCGGTCAAATAATACCAGTGTAATTAGGGGCTTCTATGTCATGATTGTAGGTATAGGAAGACTTAGAAATTGTCAGGCAAATGTAATGTAATGGGAAGGTTTAATGCCACGTTTCATAATTATTCTAGAGTGCATGCTACCTATGCAATAAAGGAATGGGCATCTGTGAAAGGTCAAAATTCAGAAAGTCTTGGCTCGAACATAGATTTTGTAGGTATTTTATTATTGGATTAATTTTTCTAATGTTCAAAATTAATAAATAGTAAATTAATTAATTTACTTTTTATTGGTAAGTTGATTTTCATGACAAATCTACAATTATAGGTTCATAAACATTGATATCTCCTTGTGATCAAGCACTGCCTTTGAATATTGTCTATTTAATTCTAATCATAGTTCATGCTACTTAGCCTTTCAAACTAGCATCTGCCTTTTTTCCTTTCTTAATAGGGGCTGGCCTCTTCCACTGGATTGCTACTAGCTTATATATATTATATATATATATATAAAATAAGCCGAGAGATATCCTTGTCAAGGCATCTATTTTCATAATCCTATAATTTTCATCATCACATATTTATGTGAGCTTAAGAGGCATGAGGAAATGATTTGAGACTTTTGATCTACCTCATTTTTATTTCCATTTCCTCTCTGCAATTTTCACAATTTTAATTATAATTATATTTAGTCTATTTCTATTTTGTTTTTTGACATGTAAATGGACGTCAATTTTTTTTCAAAATGAAAAATGTTTACATTAAAGATTGCTGCCACTATAGAAAGCCTCTCGGCTTAATTAAATTTAATTGTGATGCCTACTTTTTATGTAATTATAAGTCTCCAATTTACAGTAGGGGCTTGAAAGACCACTACTGCTGCATGTTCTTAACAAATTTATATGGACATTAATAGAAGAATACTTGCATGCCAGTTAATTTATGTTATATTCTTTATTGCTGTTACTTTATGCATGGATTCTTTTCTAATCCATGCTCTATTCATGTCCTTGATGGTTAGACTTCTAATTCTTCGATTCTACTTGATGGTCCTTTATGTATCACAAATTTCAACCTGTAACAATTTATTATAAAATATTTATTATCTTTATTTCCATAGTGATGGCTGTATAGTTTGGGATTGTGGAAGTCTTGCTTCTCAAGTCATGAAGAACATTTTCCAATATCATTTATCCTGTCTATCTTTTTCTTGGTGCTTGCTTCTTATCTGGATGCTTGAATGTAAAAAGAAACTTGCTTGAAAATTTGGTTTGCCCTCTATATCAAACTCTTCACGATTTAAACTAATGCTCTGATGCCACCTCCACTCCACATTACTACAATGTTCTAATGCCACCTCCGCTACACATTACAACAACAATGCCTATCGGCTATACCCTTGGACCCTACCGGGGTACAAGCACTAGTCGTATCTTCTTCCTCATCTAAACTCATGATGGGCTATGGATCAAGCAATTCTGTCAAAGGAGGAGCAATTAGTTGTTATTTAATTTGGCCATGACTAGGATGTCACATGTATGCATATGGATGAAGAAAGCATTGCAGAGATTGTCAAGAATTTTGTTGTCATTTACTTGGTGAACATAATAGAGGTCCCTGATTTTAATATAATGTATGAGCTTTATGATCCCTACATTGTAATGTTCTTCTTCTACAATAAGCACATTATGATGGATTTGGGGACAGTGAATAATAACAAGATCAATTAGGCTCTTAAAATAACATGGGTTTATTCTCATTGTTGATCCTATTTATAGAGACACCAAGAAAGGTCATGGGCTTATCATATCTCCTAAATATTATTTACCAAATATTGATATTAAACCTTCCAATCTATTGATTTTTTTTTAGTGTTGATTAGTTTTAAAAAAAAAATTAAATTGAGTTTTTTGTAGGGACTTTTCAAATTAGCATTTTTTAGTACGATCGTGACCCCATGTGGCTCATGTCAATCAGAGGAACACAATGTTCTCCATGTAAATTTTAATGTTAGTGGAATTATATGATACTTCTCTTATTAAATCTCTTAGCAATTTAATTTATTCATGCAGTCTATGATGTTAACAATTAAATTTATTCACACTGGCTATGATGTTAGAATGGACAAAAAAGACCGAAAGCTGGTAAGTTCCTCTGCTCTTGAGTTGCATTTTGAGCAACATAATATGGTGCATGGATGCATGCATAGGATATTTATGAATATGTCAGGCAGATGGAGCTTATCACCTGCACCATCCAAATAATTTCACCTTGTCCACTATTTTCCTAGCACCACAACTATTTTTTGAGATTTTAATTATTTGGCTTTTGTAGATACAAATTTGTTAGCTAAGATATTTGGCCTTTGTAGATACAAATTTGTGAACTAAGATATCACATATTTATGTACATACTCCCTCTAATAAGTTTTAATCGATATTAAACACTAATAATCCCAACCAAAGTTCATTTCCTATGCATTAATAAATGAAAAAAACCTTGATTTTGGAATTATAGAGTATCTATTTGTAAGTGTTTAAGTGTATGTGTTGTTTCATATTTATAATAGGAATGGGGTCACTTAATCCCTTATGACCCCATGTCAACTCACCATGGACCATGTAAGGGTTATGTTTTGGATGCATGTTTGACATTCTTGAACCCTAAAATGGAATGTTTTCCCTCTTTATATAATGTTTTCTCTCTTTTATACAATGCTTCCCCCCTTCTTCTACCATTGGCATCAACTCAGCTCTATAACTTCAAACCTTTTCTTATTTACAATTATTTTATTTCTCCTCTACTTGACCTTCTAGTAATGTTGTGCCTATTAACCCTGCTTCCTTTCTTGTATGTACAGTGATGGGATTATCCTAATGTCTCACATTTCCTTAAACATTAATTATTTTGCAAATTTCATCAAGGTTTTTGGTTTGTTGTTATGTAATTATTTCTATGCATAAAGGTTTGCAATAAAATGATGGAATTTTCTTCGTCACTCATGTATTTTCATTTATTTTTTCATCTTTTGCTGAAATATGTTTTATTTCCTTTCCATAATTTTTTTTACTTTGTGATTTTCATCTTGGGTTTTGTTTTGTTCTTTAATGGTTATCAATATGCATAAAAGGCTTCAATACACTAGTACATTTGGCAAATATATAACTATGTGACAAAAAAAATTAGTCATGTGACTAAAACTTTTCACATCCTAGTATTTCTTTGCAGTTTACAACTATAGGTGACTAATTTTGTCATGAAGTAAAATTACAAGATCAAATAAATAAAAATAACTAAATAAACTACCCAATAAATGATTGAATAATGAGTCACTAAGAATTTGTCACCTAAACAAAAATGACTAAATAATTAGTCACCCAAATAATAAATGACTAAATGAGTGATTATTGCTCCTTTAAAATGTCTTTGATTGAATGAAGGGCTTAACAATTATTTTCCAAATTAATCCTAGGTGAGGTCATAATTAAGTAAGTGTTTGTGACGATGATGTTCCAAAACAACCATCAAAGTATATTATGGACACAAGGAGTTTGAAGTAGTGTCAATCACTTTAATTAAATTATCTTGTTTAGGAAGAACTTGATGATTTGTGAGGTGAGAAAGGAATTTAGATTGTTTTATAATGATTTTTAAGTTAAAGAGGCCCTTTAGGACAAAGCCAAGATTGGGGACACCCTAAAAAATAAATTATAATTATAATTTACATATTTAAATTTATGAAATTTTATAAATTTACAATAGATTAATTATTTAAAATATTAAGTTGTAATTTATCAAACATTAATTTTTTTATTTTTAAAATTTAAATAATAAAATAAAAAATTAAATTAAATTATTATTTTTTAAATAAATTTTCATACTTATCAAATGGTCTCAAACACAATTTTAGTTTACACATTGGTTTCTACTTGTCTAGGTTATCTACAGTCATAATTTTTAAATCCCTTATGTTCACGCATTTAATAACACATTATAAGCCATTGATAAGTTAAACTAGATCAAACAAAAATTCTCAATCTATTGCTAGTTGCGAGGCTCTTCTATGACATGATTAAAAACTTCAAACCTATTTTCTGTATTTACTGCAAATCTTCCATCTTGTTTGGTTTGGAATTTCTTATGGTGCCATTTTCGGGCATTGGTTGGAGAAGAGCTTTGCCAATTATTCCCTCGGTTGCTAGAGTTACCATTCCATCTTTTTTGTGATAAGTTCCTTCGTGGATTTTTTGTGAGCTGGAGGGAGTTCGGCATTTTCGATCATAAGCAATAAATTTTTAATAAAATACTTATTAATGTAACTACTAATAATATTTAAAGTTTATTATAAAACATGAAACTCCTAAATATATTATTATTAAATTAAATAAATATGATTACACCAAAAATAGAACTTTAATAAAATATTTTAAATTTAATTCTTTTATTTAATTAATTTCTCAATTAATTAAATATAATTAAATATTGAATTTACTTTATAAAATTTTCATTAAATTAAATAATTAAATTATCTTTTGATTTGATTTAATTATAACTAAAAATCACAACAGACCCACAAGACTAAATATGACAATCTATAATAAAATACATAATACTAGATCAAAATTAAGGGTCAAAATCATGAATTTACATCACTTGACAAATTGGGAAGGGTAACAAACTTAGATACTTGTTCTACTTTCTAGGAAAATTGGTTTAAGGTTAGGATTTGGACTCAAGAATTATCTCTCCACTTTTATCATTGAGATACTGCGATAGGGCATGCTCATCCTAGCAATTCAGGGAAGTTGATGACTAGTACCTGCAATTTGTGTAAAATCTGAGCATGTACATACACATATAATCTAAACTAAACAAACAATGGTGGGGAGTGGTGCATCATAGATCTCAACTAGCAGGTTACCTCCACTCCCTCCCTCAACCACATCAGAAATGTCACACATAAAGTAAAACATACATGTACACCATACACATGCAAGTTTGAGGTAAGTAACCATAGAACTGCATATAAATCAATCATTTAACTAATGTCATGAAATAACTAAAACCACTATATGAGCATACATGTATCATCATAGAAATAATCCTAAACACATGAAATAACTAAGTAATTCATCACACATATAAACTGAGTATGAAATAACATCTAATCAATCCAATAACTGAGTACTGCTAACCATAAGAAATAATCATAACACAGGCCTAAAAGAATTTGATAGTCCAAAAAGGAAGGTAAACTAGGGGTAGGCATTACAAAATATATTATCCAGTGCCATCAACATTCTAGGTTAAAGTACAGGGCTATGTAACATCATTTATTCCTCAAATTCCTTGCAACATAGCCAACTTTTAAGGTAGGTTTAAGGAATTGAGTTTATAACTTATTGCAAACCATATTTGTGAATAAATTCAAATATGTATACTACTATTTATGTAAGAGATTTTTTTATTTTCCTTATATTTATTTATATAAACCCAACATTTCCTACATAACTTAGAGTTGTGGTTTTAGGATTTTTCATTTTATTCTCAAATCTAATATTTAAATTATATTTCTTTATTAGATCATATTAGGGTTTAACCAATTCACCAAAGAAAATTTCTTCTTCACCTATTTTACCATTTTGTTTTTAATGAGTTTTTGTTGTTGTGTCAACAATTATTTTTTAATCAATTATTGTTGTTTTTAGCTACTTGTTTTAGTTTGTTCTGCTCTTCGTGCTGATGCATAGTTCTTCTGGGTTTCTTAGTTTTTATTTCTCTACTACTCTGTAAAAGGTTTCAAGTCCTTTAAAAATTGTTTTTACTTAATCAAAACAATTATTTTTAAAAATATCTCAATATGGATTATGTTGGTCCCAACTAGTACTTGGGGGTTGGGAGGGGGGGGGGAGTTTGAATTAGTACTGTTCACAAAATAGGTTATTCCTTTGATTTCTCCTACTAACCTTAACACAACCCACTTTACTCCTAGAAACAAGGTAAATGTTGTAAGATAAAAACAAGTTAACTCACACACAAAGACATTCATCAAGTTGACATAGATATTTTGTACGTGGAAACCCTTGATGTGAGGATGAAAACCATGATGGTGATAATACACCCACTAACCCTTATAATGAATGTAAAGGGGTTCCATGTTAAGAGCTACAAATGCCTCTTCTAGAAGCATATTCTGTAAGGAATTCCTAAAATGTGTTAATGTTATGAAAGATTTGTTAAGGATACCCAGTTAGAGGATTTACAAGTCTCCTCCTGAGGGACTTCTTGTTAGAGGATTTTACAATAATTTTTTCAATGAATCTTACCTTGTTAGGAGCTTACAAATAGATGCAATGGTAAGAAATCATACTAAGTGTTTTACCTAGATGTGTAACTAGTTTTCTGTACAGATCTCTACTCTGTTTCCTCTAAGATGCACTAATCTTCCTACTCCCTTGGTGAGTGCCCCTTTATCACCTCTTCCTTAGTTTTGTGCGATAGTTTATCACTCTCCTCTTCTCTCTATACTAAATTTTTTCTTTAGTTGAGTTTCCTTTCTCTTTTTCTCCCTTTTTTTCTAGTTCACTCTACCCCTTTCCTTTTTAATACTTGTTATACATATCTTCTATTTGAAGTCAAGGCATATTTTACCATACTCGAATTATCGTGCTCATACTTGAATTCAAAATTTGAATTCTAGGCTTGCTTCATTCATAGAGGACCCATGAACCCTATGCCTAGGGTCTAGGCTAGCAAAGTTGTCAATCTCTTTGTGAGCCATTGGTAGCTTGGCATCCTTGTTTACTTGTACAGTTTATCTTTTTACCTTCTGTCACATCATCGGTGACTTATAAAATTGATGACTTGGATCAGTTATAATCTATATTTGTTTTCTTATACCAATGTGGGTATGCTAGAGTGTATGTCGGTGTGTTTCTCAAATGGTTAACTTTGGACTTCTTTCTTCTACTGCTTCCTTTGACTGATTGTCACATAGTTTTCCAAATAGATGTTCTTGTTCATTAATCACATCACTCAACACTTACCTTAGTATTTCTACTAAATATGCAACTAAGGTCACCAATCTCGCCCTTTCGTATTTATGGAAAAACATTACTTACCAACATGCTCACTCTTTGCAAAGTTTGTTATCATGCCTTTGCATGTTGATGAAACAAGGGAAAAACATAGAGAACAACACCAAGCAAAGAGAGAAAAAATACCTTTATTGACTAATCAAGTTGTCAACATATATGCCCAGCTGTAAGGCCTTTTGGGGTACAACTATAACTTCAACATATATGATCCAACTTCAAATTCAAAATTCCAGATACATCTCCCTTTTTCCCTCTAAGTCCTCTAATTTCTTCCTTAAAATAAACCAAATACCTCTACTTATACTTCCCAAAATGACTTACAAAAGATTATAGAACATTACATGAAAGAAAGACTAGCCTTAAAACGGTCACTACTCATCCCAAAAAAAAATTCCTATCATTAGATTCACGATCCAAATTAAATACAAGAGTCAACTCCAACTAAGAACCCAAACACAAACAAATTGATCAAAGAAGGATCCAAGCAACAAAAAAAAAAGGATCACTCAAAGGATGAAGAAACACTCAATCATCAAAGGAACAACTTGGTTCTCACTGAAGGAACGTGATCACCATAGGTACAACTTGGTTACCATAGGTACAACAAGGTTGACACTGAAGAGCTCAAAAAGGTCTAAAATAACTCGGCCAACACTGCTAGAATGAACAAAGTGTAGGAAAGCAAAGAAACCTAGGGTGCTCCTACATCGAAAAACTAGGGTAGAAAGAAATGATTCTCCTGAATCATGCAATTGTCACAACTTGAGTTAAATCCAATTTAAATTGGAAAATCCATGTAGCATGTTCAACTGGTCTATTCTTCCACTTCACTAAATACTCATAGTAATCTCTTCCTCTTATGCTCTTACTAACTCTCTAATCCAAAACCTGTTCAACCTCTTCAATCTTCTTTTTAGGATAATCATATGATACAACCTTTTAATCATCTAATTCATGCTACTAATACAAATCAACAACATTGAATATAGGAGATATATCCATGTCATTAGGTAGCTCAACCTCATAAGCATTACCACTGTCAAATTTTCTCAAGATCTTACAAGGTCCAAACTTTTTCATCTTCAACTTACTATATGTTCTAGTAGGAAATCTACTTTTCTTCAAATGAACCATCACCTCATCACCAACTTCAAAAACATGATGTCTTATAGACTTATCAACTTTCTACTTGTACATCTGATTATTTTTTTCCAACTTCAACTTCACTTCCTTATGTAAAGACTCCATGAAATCAAAAAATCCTTCCCCTACAACACTTCTCTTCTCTTCACCAAGAACATCCCTCAAATATGATATTCCTCTAGGCTGCATTCCAATAACAATCTCAGAAGGTGTTTTCCCTTTACTCCTATTCACAAAAATATTATATGCAAACTCAACTTGTGCCAATACCAGCTCCCAATTATGTGATTCATCTCCAACTAAGCATCTCAACAAATTACTCAAGCTTCTATTCACAACCTTTTCCTATCCATCTGTCCGCGGATGGAATGTAGAACTAAATCTTAATTCAATACCCATCTTTTTCCACAGTCCTCAAAAAACAACCAAAAAACTTAGTGTCTCTATTAGAAATAATACTTCTTGATAATCCATGCAATCTAACAATATATTTGAAGAAAATCTTAGCAACATGCTTAGCATTTGATGTCTTCTTACATAGTATAAAATGTGTCATCTTAAAAAATCTATCCATAATAAAAAATATGGAATCATACCCTTTTACTATGTTAGGTAATCCAAGAACAAAATCCATATTGATATCACTCCAAGGTTTCTTAGGAACATAAATAGGCGTATACAATCCAATATTATGACTTACTCCTTTTGCAACTTGACAAATTCCACAACTCCTTACAAACTTATAAGCATCCTTATACATCTATGACCAATAATACTTATCCTTCAAAAAAATCAATGTCTTATCAATTCCAAAATGTCTAGCCAATCTGCCACAATGTTTTTCTTTAATAAAATTAACTCTCATATAACTTCTTGGTATACACAACTGAATTCCTTTGAAAAACATACCCTCTTGAATGAAATACTCATCATACAAGTTACTCATGTGATCTGATAGGTTTAGTGCTCTACACTCTCTCCAGTTCTCAGAAAAATTAGGGTTAGTATCATAGAACTCTTTCATTTCATCAAAACCAAGAACTTGAACCTTCATCTCGGTCAACAAAGAACGTCTTCTACTCAATGCATCAAAAAATTGATTGGTGACTCCACTTTTATGTTTGATCACAAATGTGAAACTCTACAAGTTTTCAACCCACTTTATATGTCTCTGATTTAATTTTTGTTGACTTCCCAAGTAGTGTAATTCTTTATGATCAATATATAACACAAATTCCTTAAGAATCAAATAATGTCTCCACTTCTTCAAAGCTTTAACAATAGCATAAAACTCTTGATCATACACAAAATACTTCCTTTTAGCATCATTCAACTTTTCACTAAAGAAAGAAATAGGTATACCTTCTTGAATCAAGACAACTCCTATTGCACTACCACTTGTATCACATTCAACTTGGAATACCTTATTGAAATTAGGCAAAGCCAATACAGGTTACTCAACAACCTTTTGTTTCAAGGTCTCAAAACTCTTATCAGCTCCATGTGTCCACTTGAATTCCTTTTTATCTCCTCTCATTGTTTGAGTCATAACATTGCAAATGGAACTGAAATTCTTTGTAAAATTCTTGTAGAAACTAGCCAAACCATGAAATGATGTTACCTCACCCACATTCTTAGGTGTAGACCATTCCAAAATTGCTTTCTTAGGATCCATTCTCAAACCATCAGCTGAAATCACAAATCCTAAATACACAATCTCTGCTTGCATAAAGGAACATTTTTTCAAGTTAATCACCAACTTATCCTCTTTTAATCTCTATAATACTTGTCTAACATGCTCAAGATGTTCTTCCTTAGTCTTACTGAATATTATAATATCATCCAAATAAATAATCACAAACTTACCCAAGAATCTCTTGAGAACTTCATTCATCAACCTTATGAAAGTACTAGGTGCATTAGTCAAACCAAAAGGCATTACCAACCATTCATACAAACCATCTTTTGTATTAAAAGAAATCTTCCATTCATCACCTTCTCTGATTATGATATGATGATACCACTCTTTAAATTAATCTTTGTAAAATACTTTGCTCCACTCAAACAATCCATTATGTCATCCATCCTCAGCATAGGAAACCTATATTTTACCATGATCTTGTTAATAGTTCTAGAATCAGTACATATAACACATGGGTGCAAACTTTCTCCGATCAAACCTTTTTGCAATAACTCATGCACTTGTCAATTAAGCTTTTCATTCTCTATAGGTGTTAATCTATATGGTGCTTTATTCAAAAAATTAGCTCCATAAATTAGGTCCACAGAATGACCTATACTCCTTACTAGTGGTAAACCAATAGGTATATCATCTGCAATAATATCTTTGTACCCATTAAAAAAACTTGCCTTGTCTTCTACTACTCAGTTTATACCACCATCTTCTGCTATCACTCAGTTACCACTATCTACCACTCGATTATTATTATCTACCACTTGGTTACTGCTTGCATAACTCAGTCTCCTAGGGATTGTAAGTAAACAAACTTGATTCTTCTTCACTTCTTTTTCAAATTGCTTGCCATTAATCATGCAAACTCTCATAGTAGTCCAATTAACCTCATATGGATTCTCAATCAAAGGTAATAATATTTGTTTTCTCCCATATACAACAAAGAGTATATTGACTCAATCTTCCATCATGTATAACATACCTATCATATTTCTAGGGCATTCCCAACAAAATATGACAACAATCCATAGGCATAATATCACATAGGACTTCATCAAAATAATGTCCGATCTTGAACTACACAATACATTGCTCACTTACCAATATATTATGCTCATCCTTGATCCATGAAAAGAGATAGGGTTTATGATGCTTTAGCCCCTGCAACTAAAACTTTGTAACCATCTCTTCTAATACCAAATTTTTTGAACTTCCACCGTCAATGATCACCTTATAGTATTTTCCATCCATCTTACATCTAGTCTTGAAAAGACTTGTCCTTGTAGACACCTAAATCTGATTACATCACTAGGTAATCATATTTAGTCATCTCCTAGGACATTACTGATTAAATATTTACTATTTAGTTAATTAATCATCATCCCTTAGTTAATTAATTAATTTAATTAACTATATCCCAATTGATAAAATCAAATGATAACCCAAAATTAGTTTATCAATTAAATCCCTATTCCTCTATTAAATTGAATAAATCCTCAAATCTATTCAATTTAATTCCATGCTCCCATTTTATTGAATAAATCATTTAATAAAATACCTAAAAACCTAAAATTCTTCCTAAACCCTATCCTAACCCCAAATCCAACCCATTCACCCATACTAACCTCACTTAGCTACCTAAGTAACCAATCCCATCAAAGCTAAGCTACTTGCCCTCCTAACCTCCTTTCTATGCTAATCCTAATCCCCCTCCTAAGCAAGTGCACAACTTTAAGAAAGGGTTAAGACTTGCTAACCCAAGCCAAATTCAAAAAACTCAACCACACCTCTTACATCCCTAGAATATATCTTACACCTCTCTTAATGACTCTTACATCCCTCTTACATACTCAACCTCCCTCATTACTCCTTTGACCAACCCTTATCCTATCCTCTTACACTCATCCTCTTTGCGACAAGTGTCACCTCCCTATTGGTGCTAAACATGCACAATCCATGTGCTCCCTTTTGAGTGCATCTTGACCCTCCCTCAACATCTCATCATCTTTGCATCCTGACCATCCATCTCTCTACCCCTTGGCCTATAAATGGAACCCTCTCCCTTCACAAAATCATCCACCTTTTCATGCAATGTTATAATGCTATTTTGAGAGCCTAAAAACTACCAAAATACCATCATAATGATGAAATACCTCCATACCTCCATTGTTTGAAACCCTCATCCTTACACACATTTGGTGAAATCCCCCATCCTTTGGAAGCTTGAGCACAATGTGAGCATACATCCCCTCCTATCAGGGACAAATCCATTGCATCATGTGTTATACCATTAGGAGCCTACCATTCTTCGTTTGCTTCCTTTTGTGGTAATAACCATCCATCCTATCATAAGTGTTTACCATTTTTAGTATTAAGAATGCTTTTTAATAGATTAGTTTTCAATTTGCAATAGTAGATAATAAGTGATACATTTTGGCACACCTAGTGGGAGGTGGGATGGATGAGCTGAGGAGACTATGGGTTGAGGTAGAGGATTTGAGGGAGAGGGCTAGTTTTTACTAAAGGAGATACCATGCAACGGTCTGGGCATCCCAAATAGAGCATTACAAGCAACCGGCTCGGTCAGGTACAACTAGGACACACACAGGGATGCAGGGAGGAGGGGATAGTGGGTGGAGCATTGGAGGGGAAAGCACAGGCGGGTCTTAGCGCATTGGGCATAGTCAGAGGATAGGACAGAGCTAGAGGTGGGGGACATGGGTGAGGGGGAGGAGGGATGAGGTGGAGAGCTCAGGCACAGGAGGGGGATTGATGAGGCCACCACCTCCACCACTAGTAACACCAGGGGTAGGGGGATGCAAAGGAGAAGCTAGAGGAGTCAGATCAGTAACCAATGGTATGCTAGATTTTTGACATGATGAGCATTATGTTGTACATATTGGCAGTTTTGAGATGTATATTTTGTGCAGGCATAGACCTGCTATATGATTTGTATATTGGGACATTGATGGACTGTTATTCTTTCATTCTTTCATTGATTCATTGTTGAGGGGTTTACATATATAGAGAGCTGATGATAATGGTGGGATATGTGTGATGGACTTCTGATGTCATGAGTATTGCTGATATGTTTGATATGTAGGAGGTGATGTTTGATGATATTACTGATGAGTTGTGATGTAGGATGGCATTGGATAATGATTTTTATGACAGTTTATGATGTAGGATGTGATATGTGTTGAGATTATGATTTTGCTGATAGTTTATGATGCAGGATGTGATTATCTACAATATTGGATGTTTGATGCGATATGTTGTTGATGTGATTTGCGATGATCATAAGGATATTATGTGATGTGATTTTTGTCGATGATATTGTAGATGTGATGTGACACTTGATGATGTGATTTTCCTTATGATATTTTGGATGTGATGTGAGATGTTCTGATGTGATCCCTAATGATGTGATTTCTTTTATGATAGATATGATGTGAGATGTTTGTGATGTGATCCATGATGTGATTTATTCTATGATAGATCAGATGTGATGCTGTATGTTTTGATGTGATATTTGATGATAGGATTTACCTTATGATATGTGATGCGATATATTTTGATGTGATTTCTGATGATAGGATTTACCTTATGATATGTGATGCGATATGTTCTGATATGATGATAAGTACAAACTAAAGGATAAATGACAAATGTAAAAATGGATCACCAACTAAAGGATTAACAATAGATTTTATGATATGGAAAACGAACATAATGTTATGAGATTTAGGATATGTTAACACAAGTGAAAGATGAATGAAAGATTGAAAAAAAGAATCACAAAGTAAAAGATGAATTACAAGGGGTCAAAATGAATTGCAATTAGATGATGTATTTCAATGCTAATTAAAGGATGGATGACAATGTTAAAATGAATCCTAATTATATGATGGAAGTTAATGCTAATGAAATGATGAACTAGGATATTAAAATGAATCGTAATCTAATGAGAAATGACAAAACTAAAATGAATGATAATCTATGGATGAAATTACAAAAAAGATGAATCCTAATCTAATGATGAACTAACAATGCTTAAAATGAAGCCTAATCTAATGATAAACTACAATGCTAAGGTTAATCACAATTAATGATGAACTACAATGCGAAAGCTTAAGCAAACTAAAAGAGAGAATAGTAAATTTATGATATGCTAAAAGAGAGAGAGAGCACAAACTAAAAAGATACATCCGAGACTTATGATAAACATGTGAGAATAACATAAAAGACCAAATGCTATGATATTCTGAGATATGATAAAAGGATAGAAGCTATGATAATACAACATACTAGATTCTAGGGGATACAAGACAAACAATGATGGTAGAATAGGATAAACAATACTAGACTTTATGATAGTGTTCTATGATAAAAAGTAATCGTAACCATGGGAGATATTGACTCTAAGGAGAATGATGTTGGAAAATGAGTGACCAACAAACTCACAATTGGGAGGATAGTGGAGATTAGAGCTAGGATAGTGACTTATTATAGGGATCACATCATGATGGTGGTGAAATAGTAACTTATGGATGCGAAGCTATGATAATGAACAAGAGTCATTGTTTCATGATTTGAATCACAAGATTTTGATAGTGGCAAAAGCTAAAATTTGAGGGAGAGAGGGGATGAAAAGGAAGAGGATACCAGGGGTTCTGAAAATAGATGTGAGGTGTATTAGAAGCTTAAGCATGGAGTACTTCATGAGAAATTACCACTATGTAGTTTGAGCACTTTATTTGATATAGGAATATTAGGGATTTGCCAAGGTTACTAAGAACATCAAGGCCCTTTCCCAAATATTACATAGGACTGACATTAAATAAGCACACAAGGATTTCCCCAGCATCACACATGAGTCTCAGAGAGATCAATGTGGGAATGATGCTGGGTGATCCACAAGAAAATGATATCACCCAAGTGTAGCATGTTATCAGAAATGAAAACATGGTTGAAATATGCAAGGGTGATATTCGACTGACTCACAAGCAAAAAAAAGACTATGATCGAAACCATGCCCCTAAGCTGCCCCAGTCACAACACACCATGATATGAAATGATCACGGTGATCGTGAGGAGGAAACAATGAAAGCTACGTGGAAGCGATCAAACAAAACATTCAAAAACCAAAGGTTTTACAAAGAAAGAACAAAAGTGCGAAAAACTAACCTTTTACTAAAGAGATCAACTAATGGACTATTGATGGGCTAGGGACACAAAGTGTCACAACAAGACATGGATAGGATGTACAAGCATGACTATACAATGATTGTAAACTTGGGAACATTTAATAAAACATGGCATTAAGTATGTACATGATAGGGGAGAGCTCAGGATGAGGAGATGGTTGTGTTATAATACAAGTGTTGTTAAAGGGGTGTGATATGTACATCATGACCATTGTTTGCGATACTGCTATATTTACAAGATTATGATACATAGGATACAAGAGTTGGAACAAGGATATGATACATAGAATACTACTCATTGAGTAGGATGGATATGGTAAAGTACAAGGATAAAAAACATCTGATAATCTGCATGTGGTAGAGTACAATGGGTATGATACATGATACACTATAATATAGGGGGTTAGGTAGGATGCTGCAAAGTGTAGAGTGTTGGAGGGTGGTGTTGCGAAGCGTGGTGGAAGATGAGTAGTAAAATCATGAGGAACACCTTGGAAAAATAGGGAGATGGGTGATGTTATATGGAGTGGTGATGCGGGAGATGCATGTCAATGATAGATAATAAAAAGGCTTAAGTACATCTAGCACCTATTTGTTAGGTTTTCACTAGGGACCTATCCAAGGTGCTTGAATTGCCAAGTTTTCACCATTGGATGCTTATTTTTCTTTACTTGCTTGTGTTTTGAGAATTTTTCTTTCAGGCGTAGAATTTCTTAAGGTGAATGATGTTGGTGGGATCATTTAGGACTTCACCTTCAAGTGTAGATAGTTGATAGGCTCTTGAGCCAAAAGATGCCGTGACCACATAAGGACCAAGCCATGTGGGCTCGAACTTTCCTTTCTTTTCTCTGTTAGTTTGAACCTTCATGTTCTCCTTGAGGACCATGTCACCTTCTTGAAAATTGCACAGATGAACTTTCTTGTTAAAATTATGCTTGAGGTGATTTTGGTAGACCATGAGGTGGCCATAGGCTTGTTTCTTGCGCTTATCAAGTAGATCAAGCTAAGTAAGTCGAGCCACTCTATACTCTTCATCAGATATTTGACCCCATAGAGAAATGCAGAGGGATGGGAGTTCAACCTCAATAGGTAAGACTGCTTTGACACCATAGAATAAGGAGTATGGTGTTGTGCCAGTGGATGTACAGAATGAGGTGTGGTATGCCCATAGGATGGGATTGATTTGCAAATGCCAATCACGGTCGAAGTCATTGACAAATTTCTTGAGGATTTTAAGTAGGGTTTTATTAGTTGCCTCTGCTTGATTGTTACCTTGTGGGAAATATGAGTTAGAAAAGTAGTGATGGATGTGAAGGGAAGTGCACAATTCCTCCATATTTAGGTTTTCAAAATTACCTCCATGGTTAGTAAAAATGGTAGCTGGGATGCCAAAGTGACATATGATATGATATATGATAAAATTGGACACCTGAACTCCGATGGAAATGACAAGGGGAATTTCTTTGACCCACTTAGTGAAATAATCAGTGGCAGTGATTATCCACTTGTGCCCTTCTAAAGAAAGTGGTGCAATAAGACCGACAAGATTGAACCCCCAGTAGGCAAAAGGCCATGGTGGTGCAATGGGTTGCAAGTCCTAAGCTGAAGCCAAGAATCAGATTAGCATGCTATGGACAAGGTAAACATCATTTCACAAACTCACATGCATCATGTTCTAGAGTAGGCCAATAATACCCAACTCGAAGGATTTGCTTTGCTAGCACTATCCTGCTCGTGTGAGCATCGCAAAGTCCAACGTGTACCTCCTTGAGAGCCATTGCAACCTCATTTTGATCTAAAAATTGAGAAAGAGTATCATGATAACCATGACGATATAGGGTTTGGGTGATGATAGTGTAATGGGAAGCTCTGCGAATAAGGTTTTGGCATTGGGTTTGTGTGAGGTGAGGAGATATGATACCACTTAGTAGGTAAGTGTGAATTTCATGGTACCATGGGGATTGGTGACCAACCAAGATGTAGACTTGTGTTGATTCATCATTCTCATATGTGGGTTAATGTAGTTTCTCAACCAAGAATTCATATTGTGTAGCTTCACACGGTATTTCCAAGAGAGAACCAATAGTAGCCATGGCATCTGCTGCTTTATTTTGGAGTCTAGGTACCTGTATGAACTAGAGGTGAGTAAAATGCTCCTTTAATTGATCAACCAATTCCTTATAAGGTAGTAGCTTGTAATCCTTGGTTTGATATTTATTTAAGGCTTGTTTGATGATAAGTTGAGAATCACCGTAGACTTGTAGCTCCGGGATATTCCATTCAATGGAAATTTTGAGCCCTGCAACAAGGGCTTCATACTCTACAATGTTATTGGTACACCAAAACTATAGCTTGAAAGATTTAGGAATATAATCACCTTGAGGGGTGACCAAGAGTATGCCTACACTCAAGCCATGAGATGTATAGGAGCCATCAAAATATAGCTTTGAGGATGGTTGTTCTTCTATCAAATAGAGGTGTTCATCTAGGAACTCCATAATGAGGGTGTGGTCTGGAACCAAGGGTGCATCTGCCAAGTGGTCTGCAATGGCCTAGCCTTTGATGGCCTTTTTGTCAATATACTAGATGTCAAACTCACTGAGAAGCATAACCCATTTTGCCAGGTGTCCTGTGAGTACTGTGCGAGAGAGCATATATTTCAATGGATCAATTTTCTAGACTAGCTGCATAGTATGACTCAACATGTAATGGCATAGCTTATGGGTGGAAAATACCACTGCTAAGAAAGCCTTCTCCATTGGTGTGTAGTTAAGATCATATCCCACTAATGTTCAGCTGATGTAATAAACAACCCTTTCCTTCCTTGCATCATCAAGCTATGCTAGAAGACCACCTAATACTATGGGAGTAGCTGTGATGTACAAAATGAGTGGACGCCCTACAACTAGAGGAACAAAAATAGGTGGATTAGCCAAGTATTCCTTAATGAGCTTGAAGTTATGTTGGCAAGAAAGGTCCCATCTAAAGTTTTGATCCTTCTTGAGCAAGTGTGTGAATAGTTGACATTTATCAGCAAGCTGGGAAATAAACTGTCTGACTGATTGGAGTTTTCCTTGTAGAGAACGAAGGTGTTTGAGTGTCCTAGGAGGAGCCATATCCATGATGGCTTTGAACTTTTTAGGATCAATCTTGATACCACATTGTGACACAATAAATCCCATGAGCTTTCTTGAGGTGATGCCAAAGACACATTTCTTTGGATTTAGCATGAGACGATATTTTGCCAATCGATTAAACACTTCCTCGAGGTGAAATAAGTGATCAAGAACATTGAGAGACTTGAGTAAAATATAATCCACATAATCCTCAATAATCTTATGGATTAGGTCATGGAAGATGACCGTTATGGTGCCCTAATAGGTTGCCCCGATGTTCTTTAGCCCAAATGGCATCATGTTTTAGCAGAATGTGCCCCAAGGTGTAGTGAATGCTATCTTATGCTGATCTTCCTTTGCTATATGAATCTAATTATATCTGGAGAAACCATCCATTAGTGACAAGAGTTCATGACCTACGGTGAGATCCACAATCATGTCAATATTTGGTAATGGAAAGTCATCCTTCAGACAAGCTTTATTAAGATCCCTGAAATTGGTGTAGATTTTGATATCACTAGAAGGCTTGGTAATAGGTACCATGTTAGAAATCCATTTAGAATAATCTATTGGGTGAATTATTTTGGCCTCCAACAACTTTTCTAACTTTTCTTTAACCAATAAAGCAACTTTGGGGTGCATCTTATAGAGCTTTTGCTTAACAGGTTTGGCCTTTGGATCCACGACCAAGTGGTGTGCCACTAGCTTGGGGTCCAACTCCAACATGTCTTGATATGACCATGAAAAATGACCCACATTCTCGTGGAGGACCTCAATGAGAAGATCTTCCTGCTCAGGTGGTAGAGAAGTTGCAATGTATGTAATATGTGGTGTCTCTGTCAAACTAGTATTTATTGGCTGAGTTTCCTCTATCAAAACTGAAGATATAGGAGGCCTATGCTCTTGTGGGGGAAGGATGAAATCTCCATCTTTAGGTTCCTCAAAGAGGTTTTCATTGTTAGATACATCCTTTATTTTGATTTCATTTTTTGAGTTATCCAATGGTGCTGCAGAGGAGTTTTCACTAAAGGATGTTTTTCCTTTCCTTTTTTCCTTTTTTGCTTCCTTTTTTATTTCATTTTTGCGACTAAAGATTTCCTCCTCTCCAAAGTATCCTGAGGGATCCAACTTATAGACATATGCTGATGGTGGTAGTAGTCATTTATGTGGTGTTTCTACCCCCATGAATTTAAGGAGCTCATGCTCCATAGAGAATTTGTCAACATGAACAACACTTGGTTGGTCCTAATCTATGAGTTTAGGGTGAGCGAGAGGTAGGTCTATGAGATTCAAGGATAGTTGGTAGAGCACATAGGCTCCTAGGATGATTTCATCAAGGAATATATCATCGCAGGCTTTCTTTTCTACTTCCTTAGGAATGTCTTTGACCTCAACAAGGTTGTTTTGGATGTTCGTGAAGGCATGACCTTCCTTCGTAGTGCCCCCAGTCACAAGGAATCTGTAGCCTAAGCCTTTGGTTTTCTATCCTTGGTATGCCTCTATAGGTTGTATCATGCTTGATTCCAAATGGCCCAAGCCACATCTTTGATAATCCCATTGCTCTGTGGCTAGGTGATGTGACCAAAGATATTTCTATTTAAAGTGATCAAGAAGTGCTTCACTTTTTGGAGGTGGTTCTTTGTACAACCATGTACTAATGTCAAGAGCATTTTCCTCTCCATCAAGGATAATGTTGGTGAGAAATGTGGTAGGTCCAAGCTATTTGATTTGAGGGGTAGCATCTAGTCTTGGTATCAGATAGGTTGGGCACCCTCAAGTATGTGGATCAATTGGTAGAGTACCAACAACAAAAGCATCTATAAGACTGTATTCATCACAAACTTGGTAATTGATCTTAACTGTGGAAAGAGTGGAGGCTAAATGGTGTTTGGATCATGGAAGGTGCCAGAGGAATTGACTGTGGTGTGGCCAACTTCAATCCCAGGATAATGATTGGTGTATGAAGCTTCAACCACATTATATTAAGCAAAGGGTTTAGGATTTGCATGGATGGTTATCTTAGTGCCATTGTGCATAAATTTGATGCACTGATGATATGTGGATGGAATGACCTTCATGGCATGAATCCATGAGTGACCGAGGAGGATGTTGTATGGAAGGTTAAGATCAACTATGTGGCAAAGTGTTTCTTGAGTCACTGGGCCGACTCTGATAGGGAGCAAGATGGTTCCTTTAGTGGTGTGCTCCAAATTGTCATATGCCTTAATGGTGATCACTTCATTAATGATATTTTCTTCAGTGTATCTTGCCTATTTGATGAACTTTAAAGTACATAGATTTAAAGCCAATCCATTATCGATCATGACCTGTTTAACTACAAAGTCAAAAACCATGATAGCTATGTGAAGTGGAAGGATATGATCTGGTTTAACTATTAGGATATCAGTGGTTTTGAAGGATAAGGCACATGATGCCGAAAGATGTCCAACCAAGTTGTGAAACTTGGTGGCATTTATGTCGGAGGGGATGCATGACTCATGTAGAGTATTCTCGAGGATCTCTTGATAAAGTGGGCTTGTTTGTAAGAGATCCAGAATGGAGATCTAGGCTTATGTGTTTCCAAGGTGTTCCAAGATGTTATACTGCGGCCCTAATGAGGATGGTTTTGATGTAGATGCTCTAGATGGAGGTGGTCTTGATGGTGCAAGAATAGGTGAGCCAACTAATTTGAGTCAAGTCCAGTGAGTAGTGATTGCACATTGGGTATATGGGCCCTTAATGTTAATGATGTTGATGGATGGCTCAACTTGTGATATGCAACTGATAAGGCTTCCATAGTCTAAATACGTTAAGGTATAGTTTTGAGACTTGTCTCATTTATCTCCTTGTTTGCCTTGAGTATTGTTCGATTTGTTGATAGGAGGATTTGCATGTGCTTTTCCTAGGTTTGTGTTATGAGGAGGGAAAGCATTTTGATACATCATTAATCCTGCATTAGGTGAAGTTTGTGCCCCCACTATGATTTCCTTCTGGTCAATGAGGTCTTGTACATAATCCTTGAGCTGCATGCATTTAAGGGTAGTGTATCCTTTGACACAATGGAATTTACAGTACTCATTATCCTTATACCAAGATGCTCTAGACTAATTGGGCTCCAAAGGTTGTATTGGTGGGTATTGAACAAGGTTATCTTTGGCCAATTTTCAAAGATTGCATAAAGAGGCTCCCCCAATGGGGTGTATGTGCGTGGTTGCCTCTGAACATGGGGTTTAGTACCTACCAAAATTGTGATAGCATTGGTTTGATTATGATGATCATATATTTGCTAATTGTTCTATATGGGTGGCTAGTGATACATAGGGGGTTGTTGCTGACAAAATGTGGTGGGAATAGTGGTAGCTACCCCAATGGTATGAACTTGTCGGGTGTCGATGACACCATCTATCACCGTATTCTTTTTTTTTTTTTTCCAATATCGGGTTTTGTCATTGCTGTGACCTTGGTCTTGGGTGTTTTTCTTGTAAAGTCTGATAAAACCATCATTAATGAGGCCTTGTTCAAGTCCCATCCCCTTTTCCTTAATGTCTTTGTACATTTGCAAATAGTTCATAACCATATGATGGGCAAGACTAGGGTGTGCATTGTTTATGAACATTTTGACAAGATGATGCTTAGGGATGGTAAAAGAAATCCTAGTTGTGAGTATTTTCCAACATTGTAAATACTCCGCAAGACTTTCCCCTCCTTTGTACTTAGTATAGACCAGGTCCACCACAGATAGCTCAATTTCAACAAGATAGGTGTATTGAGCCACAAAGGCTTCAGAAAGATCTGCAAAGGTTTTAATAGTTCCTTGAGGGATACGACATAACCATTCTAAGGTTGGGCCTCCTAAACTTTTGGGAAAGAGCCGCATGAGGAACACATCATTATAGGCTACCTCTTGACAATGCATATATAATTCCTTAACATGTGTGACTGGATCATTTTTCCCCCTAAATTTTTCAAACTTAGGGATCTCAAAATGTTTAGGAAATGGTGTCATTGTGATGGTTTTGTCAAACAGGCATGGGCAGTTATTCTCAAACTTGAAAGTTTTGGAGTCTTTGAGGGCTTTGAGAGCATTTTTCATCTCTTCCCATTTAAATTTTTTAGGTGGGGGAGTGAGTGCCCCTGATCTAGGTGCCCCTAGTGTAGGATACATGCCAGGATCCAAAGGTTGATATGGAAAACCCTAGTTTCCATATGGCGTCTATGGAAAAATAGGTTGCATAGCTGGTGGGATGGATGCTATGGGTTGCTGGAATGTGTTTTGGGTATACTGCTGCATCTGCTAAGAAGTTTGTTGGTGGGGAAGATAAGTGGCTATTGCCCTATGAGATAGTACTATGTGGGTGCTTGAGCATACTGTTGGCATGAAGCCTGTGGCTGAAAGGGTGGTAATGTGGGTAATGCTTGCACCATGCTTTGGGAATACATACCATGTCCAATATATGTGGGTTGCGCTCCTACTTGAGAGTATGACTAATTATGAATAGATGCAAGGTAATTAATCTACGGTAAAGTATTCATCATAGGGAACTACAATGGTAGGGTGGTTTGGCTATTGCCCAAAGGTGGCATGGAGAAATAGTTGGTAAGGGGTGGTAGTGAATAGCTATGTGAAGAGGTGGATGAAAGTGCCTGAGGTACAAACATGGCTACAGTGCTAGGGGGAAGACTAGTGATAGAGCTTTATGTCATAGCAACATTCCAAGGTCCTAAAGGAAATGTAAATAAAGAGCTTTGACTAGCTACAAAGGGGTTGATAGTGATGTTAGGTGGGATGGAAGATGAGGTATTGGACCCTAGTAGCGGTATTTGAGTAGTAAATGGACTAGATGTGATGTGGGGTGGAAGTGAAAAGGTAGTGTTGCTAGATGAAAATGGAGGATTTGGTGGGGTAGGAAAATGAGTGGTGGAAGCAAATACAGATGGTACACTTGGGGTTGGTTGGGATGTAGTATGCACTAAGGGTTGAGTGAGAGTGGGATGGGTGTTTTGCAGAATGGGAACAAGCACCTGGGTTGAGGGTATATTTGGGTCTGCTGGTTCTACCTAAGGTGGTTGCCATCCAAAAAAAGGGTAAGAAGGATCTGTTATGTCGATGGGGGGTGGATGCCCATACTCAAAGGCACCAACATTGTTCCTTAAGAAATTCACCATGATGGTTTCTTTGTTTTGGTCTATGATGGCATTCACAATGGTGGTGTGACAAGGTTGATTCATGAATGCCTCAATATCTATGGAGGATCTTGGCTCTTCTAGAATTTGTGGTGGTGGATCTAACGACATCATGGAAACTACAAGGTATGATTGAGCTTGAGATGTGTTACTACTATGACTAGGATCCATGTCCTTGTTTTTTTGTGTGTTCCTACCAAAACGTGTTGTGGGTGGCATGAAAGGATGATTTTCCTAAGGATGACAATGCAAAGAGGGATGCTTCTAGATATATATGATACTTGAGGGGTCTAAATGATATGGTTCTAAGTGTAATAGATTGTGCTTCCCTAAAATATGAGAGTGGAAATGCGACGGGGATATGAAATGTGTGGCCCTAACCTTTGGCTTAAGGTGATGTGGGGTACAAATGACAACCTATTTCTAGAAAATGTTGAGTTTCAAGGATAACTAGGATGGTGAAATATATGATGCTAAATGCTTGTAAGTAAATGAGGAAATAGTTGGAGATGCTAGGGTTTAAGAATGCATGTGGAGGATTATTTTTTGGAAATCTAAGATGAGAGGAGGTGATCCTATTTCTAAATGTTTGTGTGTGATAGTGAGATTTTGAAATGAGAGATCAAACCTATAAGTGCACAAGTGTGTGTGGAAAAAGAAAGGACCTAATCAGAATGAGTAATAGTATAGTTGTTGATAAGGCTTTGATTAACACCATGTGGAAGAGTTAGGTTCTGGATTTTGTAGTCCCACTTAGTTTGTAATGCTACCTCTCCACCATCTTTCTCAATCTGATCTAGTTTGGCAATCCTCAGGTTCGGGGTGTTTTTCTTTTGCTCTACTTCTATTTCCTTGTAAACTGGTATTTTTGGAAGCTTAGCCTTTTTGAACTTAGTCTTGGAATGGCCTGACATGAGATATTTCCAAGGGATTTTGATCACAACTGTGGGGTTTTAGAGGTAGTGACTATGCTGAGTATACCTTTTTGGACCTTGGGTTGGAAACACAAATCAATTAAGAAATAGCTAAGGGCTTGATAACAATGAGAAAGTTTGAGTGAAGTGGGACAAGCCTGACTTTTAGGATGTGATATGGATGAACCTTGTTAATAATCTCCTTGGTAAGGACAAAATGTGATATTTTTGGTCAAGTAGGATAGATAGCAAGGATAGTTTAGCAAGAGCAACTTTTTTTGGATAAATGGCAAAAGGGTTATTTGCAACTAGATTTTGTAGAGTATTTTGTGGGTTCTAAGTATAGGTAAAGATAAACCAAGATGAAAACATTGTTGCAAACTGACTTGCTAACAACCATTTTTCATATGGGAAAGTGGGGTTTTTCAAAGACAAGATGTGATATTTTCGATCAAGTAGGATAGATAGCAAAGGTATTTTGAAAAGAGAAAAACTTTGGACCAAGGAAAGAGGATTTGTAACTAGGATTTGCTTAGTAATTTTGTTGTGTTTTGAGGGAACAAGTATAACTTTTTAGACAAAGGGACAAAGTGGACCAACAAGACAAATAGTTGTTACAAATGGACTTGCTAACAACTGTTGTTTGAAATGACAAAGGTGGAACTTTTTCTCTGATTTGAGGATTTTTATGAGCAAACAGTTTCTCAAAGGACAAAGCAACCTTGAGAAAGACAAACAAATGATCTCTTTAACAAAAGGATTTTGATAGTAACCACTTAATTGTGTATGTTCAACAAATGTTTTTCACAGGTCTTGATTACAAATAAAACAGTTCAAACACACGCTTTATCCCTAAGGTTAGATTTTTTGATTGTAATATACTATTCACTAGCCCACAACTTGATGTCTCTTGATTCTAGTGCAATATGTCCCTCTCATTGAAGAGGTAAGTCGATAAAAGAGTTGATCGAAAAATGATTCACATCAAAGAATCTTTAAGACATCCCCTTTTGTGGGAACAATGACCCTTGGAGATGAAACCCAACTGGCCTTATGCCTCTACCAGGGGAGCACAATGGTAAGTAATCTTGAGGGATGCTGTTTCCCTTGCACTTTGAATGAACATACCATGGAAAAAAGCGAGATAATTTTGACTAAAAGGGTTGTAAATGGGTCTGTGGAGTCCTTCAAACAATTTTTACGTATGTTATCCACTTAAGAATCTATTCTGGACATGCTGAAATCGTGGGAAAGTTTTCCCACCTCAGGTTACCCCCAGAAACACACCGCCTGAACTTGAATGATGGAGCGAGAAAGTTTACCTTTTCCCTCATTTATATACTGACCATAATTTTTACTAGTTTGAGCTTCTCACCAAAGGGGAAGCGCTTCCCAGAGGTGGATGAATTTGCTAGAAGCACTCTTAAGTTATTGCGGATGGTCTTGCTAACAACTTCGATACATGCATCACGTATTTTAAGGTCATACTTTGCATGAAAAAAGAGAAGGACAAGATGTGCTAAAATGCAGAATCTCAAAACACGCAAGACATTGGATTCATTACTATTTGGATGCTTTAGTTCTCTATTCTATGATTTGAAGACACGTGTTTAATCATTCAATGGTTTGTTCCAACTTCACAATGTCATCAACAAAAATAAATTGAGTTAACAAAGGGGAAATCGAGTGTGAAAGCTTTAAAGAGGAAGGAATAAGAATGTTTTAACTTTTAAGGCATTCAAGATTGGATGAAGTTTATTTTAAGCCCCAAATTTGAAGTGTTTGCACATAATGTTCTTTAACACTTAAAATGAAATGTTCATCGCATTGATTAATTTTAAGCCTTTGTCATTCAAGAGTGGGTTTTTTACTTAAGCTATTTCAAACATTCTAATTAAAGCAAGATGCCCTAAAAGATCTAATCATTCATTCCAAGAATAAAAAGGGATTTGTTCAATTTTAAGCCTTAAAAAGATAATTATGGTAGTAAAAATCTGTAATGAAACTGTTAGTGTTCTGCTCCCAAGAATACTTGCAACAGGAAAAAGTTAATTCAAATTTGCAAACTCGCAGGTTTAGGCAGCAATCCCACGGTCACAGGAATGAGGCTACAAATTGTTGGATCGAGGTATAGGGATTAGTGAAAAAGAAAAAGAAAAAGGCCTCAGGCTGGAAAATACAGAGCGTTCCTGTAAGCAAGCAATCCCTTGGGAGGATTCATTAGTATTCCCGTAGACAAGTTTTTTGGTGGGTTTGACTAGTCAACAGTTAAAGTTGGATTCTATGGTTTGACTAACTTTGACCACGTTCCTGCATGCGCGATCCCATGTGGGCTTAACTTGGCGATCCCGCTGACCCTTGTTCTCACGAGATTATGTTTTTCCCCTTTCCTCCCTCGGTCAACTCTATCCCATACCCGCATTGACCCTCCTACTACAAGATTGTGTCCTTGCAACATTATTCACATTTTTTCTAGCAGGAACATGATCCCACCAATTTACTAGCAATCTCACAGAATATCCCCTCGAAATTGTGCTCCTATCAAAACTGAATCAAATAATAAATTTTTCTTGTGGGTAAGCTATTTGTGTGGGATCACGATTCTGTCGATCTTGCAAGCATTCCCGTGGGACCTGTGGCCATGGGATTGCATTTTTGCTTTTGTGGGAATGCTCTAACTAATGCTCAAATAAAAATTACAGAGAGGTTTTTGACCCTACCAATCAATTGGGCATCTGTTGTACTGGTACTCATCACACTAGATCAGCTCGATGCTCCGGTTGTCCCATAGCTGCCATCGTAAACTCCAACTCAGAGCTCCTCGCAGCTATATCTCCTCGTTAATATGAATGCAAATGACCCCTTCTAGCCCTCTTTTGGCCACTTATAAGCTCCCCTGGTGCCCTAGTTGCCTTTATAGGTCCTTCGACGATCCCCCTTTTGACCATCACCCTTCTTTTTCTTCCCCTTTTGTCTCCTTTTTATCTATTTTTGCCTCTTCCATGTCCTCTTGGCCCCTGTCAGCTTAATAATTTTTTTTTTCAAGATGCCGTCATGCCTTGTTTTCTTTCCCTACCACCTTCTTGAGGGGGCATCACCTAGCCCATTCTCTCTTCTTCTACTCAAACTGGGGCAACCATGTTGCTTTAAAAAAGTCTTCTTCGTGTTGTCGATATTTGAACTTCTTTGAAATAGTGTTGTCCCAACACTATGTCAAAGAGGGGGCAAAATGTAGACACCTAAATCTAATTACATCACTAGGTAATCATATTTAGTCATCTCCTAGGACATTATTGATTAAATATTTACTATTTAATTAATTAATCATCATCTCCTAGTTAATTAATTAATTTAATTAACTATAGCCCAATTGATAAAATCAAATGATAATCCAAAAATGATTTATCAATTAAATCCCTATTCCTCTATTAAATTGAATAAATCCTCAAATCTATTCAATTTAATTCCATACTCCCATTTTATTGAAATAAATCATTTAATAAAATACTTAAAAACCTAAAAGCCTTCCTAAACCCTATCCTAACCCTTAATCCAACCCATTCACCCATACTAACCTCACTTAGCCACCTAACTAACCCATCCCATCAAAGCTAAGCTACTTGCCCTCCTAACCCCCTTTCCATGCTAATCCTAATCCCCCTCCTAAGCATGTGCACAACTTTAAGAAAGGGTTAAGACTTGCTAACCCAAGCCAAAGTCAAAAAAATCAACCACACCTCTTACATCTCCAATATATCTCTTACACCTCTCTTAATGACTCTTACATCCCTCTTACATACTCAACCTCCCTCATTACTCCTTTGACCAACTCTTATCCTATCCTCTCACACTCATCCTCCTTGTGACAAGTGTCACCTCCCTATTGGTGCTAAACAAGCACAATCCATACTGTCCCTTTTGAGTGCATCTTGACCCTCCCTCAACATCTCATCATCTTTGCATCTTGACTATCCATCTCTCTGCCCCTTGGCCTATAAATGGAACCCTCTTCCTTTACAAAATCATCCATCTTTTCATGCAATGTTATAATGCTATTTTGAGAGCCTAAAAACTACCAACATACCATCGTAATGCTGAAATATCTCCATACCTACATTTTTTGAAACCCTCATCCCCTCCTATTAGGGACAAATCCATTGCATCATGTGTTATACCATTAGGAGCCTACCATTCTTGGTTTGCTTCCTTTTGTGGTAATAACCATCTGTCCTATCATAAGTGTTTACGATTTTTAGTATTAAGAATGCTTTTTAATATATTAGTTTTCAATTTGCAATACTAGATAATAGGTGATACACTCCTTAAGACAGGCTCCTCATTAATTCCCTTATTATACAAGGTTCTTCACACCATCAAGTTTTCTCCAGCCTTAGGTCCACTTAGTGAACCCACAATGTCTCCTTGAATCATAAGATTTTTGTTACCTTGTTCATTCTTAGAGGATCTACATTCAAAGGATTTATGCCCTTCTTTACCACGTCTAAAACAATTATAGTAGAAACCATCTCAACAATAAGAATTACCTCTTCCTTAGTAGGAGCAAGTACCTCCTCAGTAAAAATTACCACCTTTGCATTCATTCATTCCTTTGTCATCATTTTTCCATTCAATTTTTCCCTTGTCTTGCACAGAATTGTTAGATCTACCAACTTCTCCACAAGATCTATCTCTGCCTCTCTGGAATCTACCATCGCTACCTATTTTTCTTTGTTCATGCTTCTTTGTCAAGATCTTCTTAGCTTTCAAGGCATATTGGTATGCTTCCTCCACACTTTCCAATTTCACAAAACTTATTTCATTCTAAATTCTAGATCTCAAACCATTTAGATACCTTGCAATTTTCTCAATATCATCATCCACATGTTCAGATCTGATGTCCAATCTATAGAATTCCTCAGTATACTCCCTCACAATCATGTTTCTTTGTCTCAAATTATGCATCTTTCTCAACAAGCTAGCTTGGTAATTAGTAGGAAGGAACTTCTTCTTCACCTTGTTCACCATTTTCAACCAAGTCCTAATCTTTTCCTGTCCTCTCTTTTGTCTATCAATTTGCAAATGCTCCCACCAAAGAGAGGCATGACCCTTCAATCCAGTTACTATGATTTTCACCTTCCTATTACTAGGAGTGAGTTCAAACTCAAAGAACTTCTCCATATCAAAGATCCAATCCAACACAACATTGGTGTTCAATTTTCCATCATAAGGAACAACTTCTACAATAGACTTTGAATGCACCCTAGATAATACTCTCAATAATATTTCCTCATCTTGATCTTCTTCAGGTTCTAGATTAGGGTTTAGTACTGCTACTTCATTATTTCTCACATCATCAAGATGTGCACCTCTCCTTTGGGCTATCTCCATAATGTTTATTCTGGTTGTAATTTGTCTTAATGTATCCAATATGACATTGCCAACATTTCCTCTACCTCAAACCATCTTTATAATTAGGTTCTTGTAAGATCGTAACCTTGTGCAAGATATAGATCAAACCCTTAGATCTGCCACCCTACAACCAAATCCAACTTAGGGTTCTACAAGATCTAATCTCCACAAGGATGAACCTTAAGCTTTGATAACACTTGATGCAATGAGGGATATAGATAGCTATGGCCCAAAGCTCACCCAACTATCCAATCACCCCATGTTGAGTTAACATAACATAAGCAAGCAACATAGAGAACAATAACAAGGAGAGAGAGAACAAATAATTTTATTGATTCATCAAGTTATCAACATACATGTCTAGATGTAAGGCCTTTTGGGTTACGACCAGATACAACTACAACTTCAAGTTATATGATCCAACTTCAAATTTGTAATTCCAGATACATCTCCCTTTTTCCCTCTAAGTTCTCTAAATTATACCCTAAAATAAACCAAATAACTCTACTTATACTTGCCAAAATGACTTATAGAAGATTCTAGAACATTACATGAAAGAAAGGCCAACCTCAAAATGGTCAATGCTCATCCCAAGATAAAATCTTGTCATTAGATTCAAGATCCAAATTAAATACAAGAGTTGGCTCTAACTAAGAACCAAAACACTTACAACTTGGTCGAAGAAGGACTTGAGCAACATAAACAACAAGATCACTCAGAGGATGAAGAAATGCTCAGTCACTAAAGGAACAACTTGGTTCTCATTGAAGGAACTCAGTCACCATAGGTACAACTTAATCACCATAGGTACAAATTAGTTAACACTAAAGAGCTTGGAAAGGTCTAAAATAACTCAGTCAACACTGCTAGAATGAACAAAGTTCAAGATTGCAAAGAAACCTAGGATGCTCCTACATCACCTATATCAATGGATGATGTTAGTAGATGGATGTGGTCAATTTGTTAGAAGCTAATCCTAACAATGCATATCCCTTTATGTGCCATTTCATTCTATAGTTGATGTGTTCTTGTTCTCCCTTGTTTATTTCCTTCACCTTCCTTGTGATATATTATCCCCCTTTGATATGCCACCCTTTGGTTCTCTATTTTCCTATTTACTCTTCATCCTATTTTTATTTATGCTCTCTCTCTCTCTCTCTCTCTCATCCCTTGTATCTAATTCTCTCCTTTGTACTCTCATTTTTATTCTTTCCCTTTTTGTCATCAATAATAAAGGTGGTTGTGGGGTGACTACAAGCTGCTGAGGATATCTATTTATTGACCCTATATGGTGGCAAGATAGATGTCCCATGATGTCTTTAGATTTGTGAGAGCAATGGTCTTACCCTTCATGTCTCCCAAGAGTGTTTCCAATTCATTCATGGTGTTGTTTGGGAGTTGGTTGATGACTGCTTCTGCTTTTACAATTTGCATCTTGATGATGTATATCATTAGGGATAGTTTTCATTATACTTCCATAAGCTTGATGGTTCTCTTCTCCTTCTCACCCTTGATCTCATGCATGAGGTACAAAGTTCCTTCAGTTTTGGACAAATAGTTAGTTGTAAGTCAGTGACTATATTGTAAGTATCTTTTAGATTTTGTAGTTCTCATTGAGCTTTCTAGAATTTTGATTCTAGATCTGGAGATAATGTATGTGGATCTGATGTCTTCTTCATAATCAAGGTTAAGGCCTTTAAGGTTTCTTTTATCTTTTCTATATTTTCTTGTAAAGTGGTCTGATTATTTTCCACTTGTTCTTAGAAACTAATAGAAATGGAAAACTTGATGCAAAAAGTGATGAAGGCATATTCTTAGGTTATTCCTCTAAGAGAAAAAAACATAAGTGTTTAAATTCTAACACTACCAAAGTTGTGGAAAGTGAAAATGTTAAAGTTGATGAATATGCAAAAAATAATGAAATTGAATGTAAGAAGGAACCTAAGGGTTACATAAGTTTCATATACATTGATGAAGGTGTAGCTAATGCCTTACTTGAACTTGAGAAGAAAGTTTCTGAGAAGTAGCAACTAGTGCATGCAAAGTTACAACAACAACATAGCAAGCATCAAGAAGAGCTTGCCAATAGTCAACAAGTGATTACCAAACAACTAGAAGAACAAGCTGAGATACATGAAGTTTTACCTAAAGTTAATCTATAAGATGAACTTTAACAAGAAGAAATAAGAAAAGATCCTACATTAGAAAAATATGTGAGAAGAATGTTATTGGTATAAAGTAGGTTTTCAGAAATAAGCTGAATGAAAAAGTGAAGCCACAAGAAACAAGGGAAGGCTAGTTTGCAATGGACATGCATGAGAAGAAGGTGTTGACTATACAGAGATATTTTTCGCTGTTATAAGATTGGACAAAGTGAGAACCCTACTTGAATATTATTCTTTCAAAGGATTCAAAGTATACCAGATGGATGTAAAATCTCCATTTTAGAATTGAATTCTAGAAGAAGAAGTCTATATTGAATAGCCTGAAGGATTTGTTGACCCAAACAAAAGTGATATGGTATGTAAGTTGCACAAAGCACTGTATTGATTGAAATAATCCCCTAGAGAATTGTATGAAAGGTTACACACATATTTGGTGAAGACTGGTTTTGTAAGGAAAAATGATAATGGAAATCTAGATTTCAAGACTGAATCTAAAAAAAGGGATACTATTAGTTGAGATATTTGTTGATGGTATCATATTTGGGGGAAAGGATGCATTGTGCAAGTCATTTATAGATCAAATGAGGTAGGAGTTTGCGATGCCTATGTTTGGAGAGATAAATTTTTTGTTGGCTTGAAAGTCTATCAAATGAGGAAAGGTATCTAAATTGCACAATCAAAATATATCAACGAGATACTGAAAACTTTTGGAATAGAAGACTCAAGACTAGTTGAAACACCCATGTCTACTGGACATAAAATTTCAAAGAATAATGATTCTACTAATGTGAATCAAACATTGCATAGATCAATGATTGAAAAGTTATAATATGTTTCATAGAAAACTAGATATTGCACTACTAGTTGGAATAGTTGCTAGATTTTATGCTAATCCTAAGGAGAATTATATGATGGTTGTGAAAAGAATGCTGAGATATCTGAAAGGCACAAAAGATTATGGATTGTATTACAAGAAGAATGACAAGTTTGAATTGAAAATCTACATTCATACACATTGGGATGGAAATGTTGATGATAGAGAAAGAGTACAAGAGGTGGAGCTTTCTTTCTAAGAAAGAGACTAGTTTGATGGACAATCAAGAAGCAAAATTGCATCTCCCAATCTATAGCTGAAGCTAAATATCTAACAATAAAAATTAATTATTCTAACATAGTGTAGATAAAACAATTAATGAAAGGAATGAAGGAAGAGATCACTGAACCTTTTGTCATATTCTATGATAACAAGTGCTTTAAGCATATCTAAAAATTATGTGATGCATACTAAGAGCAAGCATATTGCTATTAAGTATCATTACTTGAGAGAGTTGGTACAAGACAGAGAAATGACATTGGAGTATGTGAATACAAATGAATAAATAGTTTATATATTCATAAAATCCTTATCTAAGGATGCACATGAATATCTAAGTGGAAAATTGGGAGTGATTCCCATAAATGAGGTTACTTAAGCTAAGATGGTGCTTTGTATCAAATATTTTGATCATAATATCTTATAGATTGATGCAGAAGGTCAAACTTTATGACCCACCTAAAGATTTGAAGAGAACACCATATGATGTTGAATCAATCATAGGAAAATTGTAGAAGAACCTAGTTTAGAGAAATGACCAAGATATATCTACATATTGAAGATGTATGAGACATAGTTAAGTAAAGATGTTGAAGTGTCTTTGACATTGTTGTCAAAGAGGGAGAATATACAATTACCATAAATAGTGAAAAAGAGGGAGATATGAAGTAGTTACCATAAATAATTAGAGGGAGAGATCATGGCTGAAAGAAGTCATACATGAAAGTGGGATAAATATACAGTAATTAGAGAATGTGGTGTTTCCATCAGGAGGTTGTGAAGCAGTTTAGAAGATGTGATGATGGCACAACCCAAGACAAAATGAACACAACAGGAAAAAGAGAAATTTATTATTAGAAATGATATGCTATTACATTAAGTACAAAAAATATAGACTTAACTACATGCCCTATGGGCTTACAATGTTATCAGATTTTGGAGAAAAACCCTTCTCATAATACCTTCTCCCAAACTCCACAAAAATTGCTTTTATAATGTAAGAGATGACCTTAAGTAACCCAAATTAGGGTTAGGGTTAGGAACATATTTTAGAATATGCCATTTTTCATCCATTAACAAAGAAGAAGGTTCTAGAAGACACGTCAGAACTCAGTGCAAAATTCCAAGAATCTAGAAATGGTAGTCCAACTTCCAGGAGGCATAACTTTGATCTAGGACTCCGATTGACGAACCGTTTACATTTTCAAAAATATCTCCAAGCTCTCTATAGACCTATGGACTAGAATTCTTAGTATCCCATTTTTTGGGCCTGTACAAGGCCATTTAGTGCCTCAAATCTGACTTTGGAGCGTTCTTAAGGGGTCTCCAAGCAACTTAAAACTGTAATAACTTTCAAATTGTAAAGCCTTTTGACTTGATTGTTTTTTTGGAATGCTTTAAATTACAAGTAAAATTATCCCTCCAACTTACACCCTCTAAATCATCATAATTGTTTCTCAGTTAAAAAATAATCTATTTTATGCACTAGCACATTTTCTGAGGTGCTAAAAACACTAACCTAAAAAACCAATAGTGAAACTATGAGAGTTGGATTCTCTATTTGGCCCAAATGGGTATCCAAAAATACAAACACATTAAACAAAAAACAAACGCTAAGCATATTTTTGGATGATACATGATTTCCCTTACACCATTGGATGCTCTTGCATGAAGATGTATATCTAAGGGGGAGATTTTATGTTCTAATATGATAGAGGGAGTTGTAATTTTTACTAGATGTGTTGCATATCAGATTTTCATAGATGAGAATCGTAATGAAACTAAAAAATGAAATCACAAAGATTGTTGGCTACAAAGATGAAAATTAGAATGAAACTAAGGATGTTAATGAAGATCTATTACTAAACCCAGAGAGATTTGACAAAAGAAAGTCAAGTGTTTTTGGATTACATGGTAACTAAAGGTATTCTCATCAATGCCAAAGAGGGAGATTATTGGGAACTACAATTGGAACAATTGTTATGCTATCATTGATGTCAAATGTAATTAGTGAGACCACTTCTACCTGAGTAGAGTGCCATATCAATATTATTGATGGAGAGGATTTGAGAACATGAGATAACACGATGAACTTGTAGAAAGGTTGAGTTATGTGGAACTATAATGGACACTTGATCAATTGGACTTTGACAAGATGATGTGTCGTTTAATCATAACACTAAGTGAAGAAGATAGTTGTGTTAAATCCTAGAAGAGATGATCAATGAAGAAAAAATACATAGGTTTGGCCATGCTTTAAAGAAGAAGATTAAGGAATTTATAGTTGAAGTTGAGCTATGTCAGTGTCGACCGAGTTAATAGTAGAAGCTAAGAAAATATAGTATCGGTCTAGCACTAGTAAAGACATAGTATTAAAAAGTGTGGATTGAGCACCAGTAAGAGGATTGAGCCAAGTTAGTGTAATTCGAGCAAGATATTTAGTGATGATTGAGTTATCTAGTGACAACTGATGTCGAGAAACACAATTTTGGCCGAGTGACAACATTTTTAATTTTGTGAAGGAATTGAGATTCTTGGCTGACATAGTTAAATTCTTGAAATATGTAAAGTGTGTTGAAGATAAGGATTGATGAGCTAAATTATTTAATTCAAGAGAAACCATGTTTGAGCATTTTTAGGCATGGATTCAAAGATAAGTTTTGAGAAGTTTCTAGAAGGAGAAGAAGGAAACAAAAAGACAGAAGGATATGATGAATTTGACCTAAACCTAAGATCAACGATGGTGTTTAAGCAAAAAATTATCAGAGCTACCTATTTAAGGAGGCATAAGGATTAAACTAAGAGAGGTTAGTAGTTACATAATTTTTTTGACTAGCGAACTTGAGCAGACAAGCTATGAAGACGAAGAAGAGTTGAGGTGAAGAGTGATTTCTTGAAGGATTTTCCAAGTAGATCAAAGATAGTGATGGAGACATGAATGGAGTTCACTCAGCGAGTTAGTAGATGAGCAACATCATGATCTATATTTTCAAAATGAGTTGTACTTATTAGATCAACCTGTTATTACTTTCTAACCATTGCATTAGTTAAAATCCTTTAATCAAGGTTGACCTAACTATCATTTGTAAATACTTTAATCAAGATGACATTCTAATGCTATATTCTAAAGTCCTTTAACAAGGCCACTCCTAATAGGGTGATTAAATCCTTTAATAGGGTCACACTTAACAATGTGTATTGTAACCTTTAACAAGGTTGGCTCGTAACATATCTCACTTTAGAAGAGTGAAATATTGGTGACATGTTACTGGTGGTTTTTCCCAAATAGGGTTTCCACATTAAATCTCGATGTCTTACTTGTATGGATGTTATTTAAAATGTTTTATTGTTAATGTTTTACATTTTTCAAGTTAGTTATTATTGGGACAATGGACTACAAGTAAATATGTTATTGATAAGTTGCTATAAAGACTGAGTGGATTAATGATTAGATCTAAGTTTTTTGATGAGTTCAAAAGTATATTGCTTTATATAATCCTTCTTAAGTGATATTTCAGTCTCTCCCATATACACATCTTAATTGATGATTATTTTCAACAGTAGATTACCTTTGAAGTCATAGTTCTTCTTTAGAAGGTTTACCTTTTACTTGCCTCTTTTCTTATGTCCTAAAATAATCGAGACTCCCAAAATAGACACAATATTATAGTTGATAATTGAGTAACATTAATTTGTATATTATTTGATATTGTAAATCAATGATAGTAATTGGTCGAAGTTTAGTGTAAACTAATGTTTACCTAAATCAATGATATCCTTGTTAATTAACATTAATATAGATTGTATCCTTCTTGAAAATTCTTATAATCTAAGATATTTTTTCTAAACTTCTATAGCTAAAATATAAAGATCACAACACTTGTAATATTTTGAATATATAATAATTGTAATTAATATCAATGCTTCAATAATCCTTGTATTCAATAAATTAGTTGACAAAAACTAAGGTCATTCCAAAAATTATACTTCCTAGCCATAGGTTGTAATGTCCACTGTATAGCCTTGCTATCTTTATCATCATACTATTGTTACCATAGTGACATTTGATATGATATAAATTAGGTGTAGTGGACGTCGACATAAGGTATTGTGATTATACTTGTTTATATATATATATATATATATATAAAATTTATTATTTATTAGTCTTATTATTTATTTCTAAAATTATATTTCTTCTTCTTAACATTATTAAATTATATTTTTGAAGAGGACAACACATCTTCATACAACATGCAATCTTTACCATAAGCATATATATAAATATTACAAATGTTTGGATACTTTATTTATTTAGATACATGCATTATAATTTATATATTTAATTTCTTTATGCACTTTATTATAGATTCTTATTAGTGTAGGGATGCATTCTTTTGATATAATCATGTCTCATCATCTTTCTTATCATACATCTAGTCCCTACTTTCCAACAATCATGCATCAATTTATGTTTTTTTACTACTTTTTGATGAATATGTTATAATTAAGTATTTTTACATCATGTTCCTATGTTGTTTCCTTAGTGTATTTTCTAGTTGAATATATGTAGTTATAGTGTAGCTATGTAAATAAAAACTATGAAAAATGGTAATATAGAATCTTTTTTCTATTTTCATAGACCAACAATTATTTCAAAAATAAAAATAAGTTGTGATAGAAGTAGAGGGGCCCTTTTTTTATTATAAAAATGTCATGGGTCTTCATCAATTTATTTCCCTCTTTTATTTCCCACCTGATTTTCTCTTTTAATTATCACCAATTTTTTTCCCTCTAACTTATGTATGAAAAATAATATAAAAATGAATGCTTAAAAATAAGAAAAAAAATTTGCATTGGCACGAGACTACCAACTCCACATATCACTCTTAAACATATTATGTATTGTACACTAGCAAAGTTAAGCTAAGCTAAGCAATTGCAAGGCCTTGCCCTAAATGAGCATTATCTTGAAAAATGGAAAACTACATACATGCTATGCCATTTTGAGTAAAAAATAATAGAACCTAGAAATTTTAATGTATATAGAAGGAAGTGGACAACTCAAAAAATTAAGCGAGAAATATAAATTTATATAATAATTTCAATAATAATCTATATTTGCAAAAAAATAAAAGTAGGACTAAAACACAATTAGAGATCACGATCTTAATGCATTATGATTTAGAAATAAAAACATATTTAAAAATTAGAGATTGGAGTTCTAGTTGGTTTTAGATTTTTATCCTAAAACACACAACTCACTGGATATCACTCTTGAGACTTTTATTTTGCATACCTAATGTGAAATATACTTTTGTCACCTAAATTAAATGTCCAACTCTTGGGTTTGGTAACTAAAAACTTGTCCTAAGCCTAAATAAAGATTTTGATTTATTTTAACTAAAATATATGTGTTATAATATGTTCATAATTATGGAGAATGTGCATGAGCAATAACATTTGACTCATGATATGTGTATATTATGTTTTCCACACAACACAAGCAACACAAGCATACAATGAAGAATTATGAATGTTTGGCCACTTTGGGTTCCATTTGTGTGCACATACCCCTTAAATTATTGATTTATAATTAATCTTTGTTGAAATGGTGTTTTATTTGAGAGGATTTAAAAGATGAGTGATTGGTTTATTTCCTTGAAAGAAAATTCATTGACCACAAGCTAGTTGTGAAAGGAAAGTTAAACAATGGGTTGACTTTTATAATAATAGTTTTCCTATAGGTTATAGTTAATAAATTAAGGTTTTTGAAGAGTTTATTTGCATGTTTGGGTTGATCTTTGTGTATCCATTTAATCATAAGTACTATCACACCCTCCCAACCATAGATAATATTTGATTATCTCTCCTGAGAGCTACTTCTTATCAATAATATAGATTATTTATATTTTCAATTGATAAAAGAGGAAGATCTAATCTTCCTTTAAATATCTATTCCAATGGTGCCTCTTTACCAAGGTTCACCACTCTTACACATTTCCCCAATTAATATATCATATATTTCTTTCAATATAATTATATTATCAAAATAGTATTATAATAATTATATTTATCAAAATAATTATAATATCATGCAAGATTTATGTTATTTATATAAGCTTAAAGGAATCCAACCATAGCTACAATAACATTAACACTCCCTTTTAGCTAGGGAGGAATCCTTATCGATATTTGAGTTATGTAGTGATATCCATCATGACTAATACCATGAATGGAAATGAAAAAGAATACAAGTACTCATTATAGAATCACTCAAGTGATAATGTGATCTCATCATGGCATTCACCATGGCTATTCCTAGAGGGTGAATAAACACAAGGGCTAAGTCATTGGTTCTCTTAGATGATATCCATCATGGGTACTCCTAGAAGATGGATACACCATGACTACTCCAAGATTATGGAACAAAGAATTTTACCTCAAACATCTCCCTCATAGAAAACGATTCATTAAGGGGAATGTATCTCAAACTTCTCCCTCACAAAGATTAATTCATTAACAAGGTATTATAGCTCAAATGTCTCCCTAATAGAGTAGAATGCATTAATAAGGAATTGTACCTACAACATCTCCATCACAAAGAAGAATGCATTAAATTACATTCATAGAATAATTGATATTGAGATTCTCTTTCAACAAGAGCTCCATCCTCCACAATTCCAAGCTTGTCTTGAATATGTACAACCTTCACTTTGGCAAGGGACTCGAAGAGAATATCATCCATTTGATCATTAGTGTCAATGTACTTCAACTAAATAGTATTCCTTTGTACGATATCTCTCATATAGTTGTATTTGATTTTCACATACTTTATCCTATCATAAAGTACAAGGTTGGAGTCTTCACGACTCTTGGTGAATCCCAAGCTCACCAAGTATCTACCTATCTAGAAATATACCGACCTAGGTGTCAACATAAAGGCCTTCTAGCTTATAGACATGAAATTTCATCCTATAAATCATAGTCCTTTGATTTCTACAATTTCCTAATCACAAGAACAACCATTTTGACATGGTTTACTCCCTCTAAATGAATATGACCAAGATCCTTGGAAGTCAACCGAGGCATATCCTCTAGCTTCTACTTCTATCACAAAAATATACTCTTCTCACATCATCCCAATCATAGAAGATATTCTACTACAATAGACTCTCATCCTTTGCATGATCTACATATAGTTGAAAGTGCTAAATCTAAGACCACCTTAGACATACTATCAAAAGATTAAGCCCTAGACCACAATCCTAAAATTAGAACATAATCCCCTCGCAGTCCTCTCTATCTCACTAGGAGAGCCCTCTTATCTCAACTTTTTATTTTTTATCCTATACACTACCATCACCAATAATTCCCATATAAGTAGAGTCCACTATTATAATAATAGAAATAATTGACATCCCTTACAATAAGTTCTCAGCCAAACATCTTAGATATGAACTTAATGGTAAAATGACAATCCACATAAATGCAAAAGTTCTTCAATGTTCATGACATGGATGGATGAACTTGTTGATGTAGTAATAAACCCAAATATATAGAAAGTTTCTCACTATGGTAAGAGAGTGTGTGTTATTTTGTATCCATTTCATGAAGCACAAAGTTTGTATCTAGTATAATACCTATCTCTTCCATTTTTCTAGAGAGATGTAGTGGTGCAACAATTTCTAATACCAATCCAAAAAAGATATTTTGTTGCATTTTTACCGAACTCTATATGAGTTCTACAACCACTTAATAAATATTCCCAAACCATGGCCTTAGATTATATTGGCTTTCTATTTGAGAATGTACACATAGAAGGGATTCTTATAATGATATTGCATTGACTCTCAACAATACCATCATCTTTGGCTCGACATGATACTTTTTGAAGAATATTTTGTGATAATTGAATTTACATTGACCAATTTAAGTGCAAACAATAACCTACCCATCCATATACTATGGTTGATCATCTTATCCTTAATAAAAGTTCCAATTTTCTACATGATATTCAATATCAACAATGTCATTCACTGTGAGGAACCATTTCATATTGTGACATCTACTTATTGGTACTATATTAATTATTCATCCTTAAATATCACATGTCAAAGGAAAAATTAAACTTGGAAAAAGTAAAACAACTTTGACTATTTAATACTATTAGTCTAGAAACCAAGTTTTAATGTATGATGTTTAAGTAGTTTGATATTAATCACCACTATACATTTGATAACAAAACCACTCAAAACTTGAGAGGATGCAACTTAGAGAAACCCAAAGATTATTCACAAGGAAGAAATTTGGGGCCTTGAAGCATAAAAAAGAACAACAATAAGGGGATAAATGCCAAATATTTGAGTGCTATCTCAACTTGAACAAAGAAGAATGCCATCCAAGATATGTAAGACTCTAAAATGACATTAGTGCTCAATATGGAAAAAGCCACCGACACACTTGCCAAATATAGTTATTGTTTATTGAAGCACCATGAGTGCAAATGATCTCAAATATATGCTAAGGTCTGAAAACAAAAGGCAAGTCATCTGAATGCAAAGAAAAGTGAGGCACTCAAAATCAATCATAGTATAGTAAAATAATTCTACATATTCGGATAGGAGATGAATTCCCTAAGATTGAATTGCTTTCTTATCATGTTGATTTTAGTGTGCTTGTTTAATCATGTATATTGACTTGTCCTTGCAACCATTAACAATATCTAATTGTCTCTCCCAAACACTATTGCTTTCAATAGTGCAGATAGTGTATATTTTTAATTGTTTAAATATAAAGATTTAATCTTTCATTTTATCTATTAGTGGTACCCTTTTAGCAAGAATCACCACTCTTTCAAGTTGACACAATTAATTATAACCTATATTGTAAGAATCATTTCCTAATTAGTATATGCCACAACATACAAATGCATAAAAAGAGGAAATATAAATGAAGCCCTAAATAAAAAGTCAATATTCAGTAGCATTAACTATAATTAGGATTAACAATTAGTTAATCAAAATAAGTACATAATTGCATTATCTAAGATGCTGATCTACACATCTTACATCTATCAAAATGCACAATAAACAAGTACAATGAGATCACTGAGATACACTATCCATTATATAATTACATCATAAGGATGATCTAAAGATGATTATACAATTCATCAAGATAGATATCATAGAACCTTGACATGTGTCCGTTTGTATGATCCAAAATCCAAAGCCATCAGAAGTTGTCCATCTGCTATCTAAGATGGGAGTGTGGCCCAAATTCTTTTACCATGCCAACCACAAAGTGTTTATCTTCCCCAGGTCCACTTGGACACAAAGAATGCTCCAAACCTAGCATGAGAAGCCTAGAAACTTAGAACAAGAGGATTAGATAGATCCAGAGCAACTGTGAAACAAACTACTTCCAAATATGTCTAGTAGCCTAATCAGAAAATGTGGCAGGGAAAGAAAATAACACTACACATCTACTCATATGTAGTGAAAGAAATATCTAAAATATATCTACTCATATATAAAATCTAAGAATATCTACTCAAATGAAAAAAATGAAAAAATCAACACATACACTTTACAAGTATAAACAACATAATAAAATGTAGTAAGAGAAATGACTTGGCCAAGCATTTTTTTATTAGAATTATTGAAAAGAAGAAATCAAATGCAAGGAATCTATCCTATCTAGAGCTAGTGGGTAGAGAGAGGGCCATCCATCATTATTAGAGATCGGCGGCTCTGGGTGTGTTCGATAGTGATTTGGCAGCCCCACCAACCTAAACCTCACCACCCCCCCCAAAAAAAAAAAGATTATTGTTTGATGATATACAAATAAACTCCCCTCCCACAATGACATCTACCAGCTAGTTCCATAGGAACTAATTATAGCCAACCACTCCATGCAACTAGATAGAGCAAGGGGAGCGTAGAGAGAGTAGGGGGAGGGGGATTCATCATCTACTTAATTTACTCAACTAGTCCTTTGCATGCACCAAAAGACTAGAAAGACACTCAATCCATGCAAGATGATTCCATGCACATTGAGAAGACTCATTTTTTTCCACATTACACCCATCGCAAGAAAGAGTAAGTCAAGAAGTAAGAAAAAAACACTATACAAAATAGGAAGCACATCTTAAAGAAATCAGGATGTAATCCTCATCACATTATGAATCGAGAACTTCTCCATTAATTAGCTTAAAACAAAAATGTACTAAAGCAATCTCATAGAGGAGTACTTTCAGTTAAGATCTGAGAAAAATCCCAATGTTGGTCTAAATGTTCCAAATGTTTTCACATAGAAAGTAATTCTCTTTTCAAATGGATTTTTCCTATTGTATAGTGGAGATCTAGTTTTTCCAATTTTTAGCATCTCACAATTATCATTATGTAGTCAATTAGATTACATTCTATAGCCAAATTGGTTTCATAGTTTTATTCTAATACTTGGTCCCAATTGTTAGTTTGTGGTGACTGATCAGGGAAGTACTGTACAAACTTCATAAATTCTTTGGGGTGAATTTTTTTTGGGCCAATGGCTAATATTCACCAATTGGCTATTATATATTCACCAATTTATGACCGACATTTTGTAATTGATTTTAACCCTAAAGCGGCAAAAATACTTGTATAAAAGGGCTTAGGGTTAGGGATTAGGCTTAGGGTTAGGGATTGTTTTATAAGGTGTGATGCGAAAATTGGTTCTTGTGGTGGTATTGAGTTGTAAAGGATTACAGATTGTAATCAAGTTGTAATCATTGTATCGTAATAATATTGGACTTTCTCTTTGGTGGACGTAGCCCAAAGATTAGGTGAACCACGTTAAATATTGGTGTCTTGTGTGATCTATTATTTTTTGATATTGTTTATATTTGCATGTAATTATTATTTCTAGCTGTAGTTATGTTATTTCTCTCCGTAGTTAAATCCTAACACCAATTATATAGAGACACAAGCACTTTAAAATTATCATTAGGTTGGAAGCATTTACATCTATAAGTATCATATTGACGTTCATTGAATTTTGTTATAATTACGAGGAATTCAAGGTTTCTAAGCATTTCCTTCATTCTATCTGACATGCATTGGTGGTGATAGTACTATTTCAATGGTGTTCTTGTTTAAAAGCAATTTGGAGAAAGGAATTTATAGCTCATTTATTTAGATACAAAATTCTCAAAAAGTGTGTATTCTTAATGCACATCAAAATTTAGATGAAAACCATTGTATTTGGATAGAATACGTATTCAAATGTACTATATACTCATGAAAAGAATTATCCTAGGTAAGCATGGGAAGATATTCCTAGTATTATGGCAAAAATGACTTGCTTCCTAAACACCATTCCGTACAGTTGTGTAAAGATTGCCCCTGCAAAACAAATGTCAAAGTCTTTTGAATATTGACCAGTCAACATTAGTCGATTAACTATCATTAAATTTAATTAAATTGATACATATACATATATGCTCAAATTTAAAAGAAACTGTAAATTCGTTACCAGATTACTAACACCAAATACTAGATACCAGGTGGTATAACCATGACGACCAAGTTGAAAAGAGCTCCAGAGCCTGTCTAAGAACATAAGGGCAAGAATATTGTAGGAGTGCTTTACCACCCTACCACGAAGCTGTTAAGCTTCCCTGAAATCTTTCCTGACATGAAAGCTACCCAGCTCGGCAACGAGATAGTCTAAACAAGTAAAACTTAGAGGAGTAATGGAATCGTGTCATCAAAATAAAATCATGGTCTACACACCCTTCACTAACAACATGGATAACACCATTAGTGTATGAAAGAAAATCATTAACATTCCTTAGTCAACATGTACAGATCTGTTTTCACATTTGTATTTCCACTATGCACTACCAACATATATGCATCCTTTCAAAATAAATGTAACACTTAATGCATTTGTTTTAATCTATGCCATTAAGTACAGTGTTAGTTCTAACAAGTTGTTAAAATGTAAATATCAATGAGATGTTATCAAAATTCCTCATGCTTCTCATAATATTCTTGAGTAATAAATAACAAGGATTCATATCATTCCTTCCTAACTTATCAGATGGAAGCATACTTAAAATTCCTAAATCATTATGAGCTTTCATTAATTTTGAATTACATTACTCCAAAGTAAAAACATATGCAACACTTAACCATTAACCAAAATATAGTCATAGACATTCACTATTCATCAACTTAAACTTAATATAGTAGGATACAATATAACCAAAATCAAGTTATCAGATAAATGCATCTTTATCTTGATGACATCTCACTAATTTGGTATAGTATATGTCTACAGATACACAATCAAAGTATTGGTTCAAGATTATACAACAACAAGGTAACCACTCAAGAAAAGGAATTTTGGAAGACTAGTTATTACATTTCAAGACAAAACTAAATTCAGTCCAATCAAGCAGTATCACCTGTTCAATAATGTATAGATTTTTATGGTAGGTAAGTTTCATTTCAATTTATGATCAATCATAGATATTTTACTTGACTTTGTTAATGAGCAAGGAGCATGTTTTGAATAACAACAATCTGGCATTCAAACCACAAGAGAAGTGGTAGAATAAATCTCCTATGTTTGCAGTTTAAAGGGAATCAACGATTTGAATGAAATCTAAGTTTCAAGTATTTCCCATCAAAATTGAAGTAATTAAGGTGAGTGTAAGTATGGAATAAAACTATTGCTAAAGTAACCTATAGAATTCGCTCACCAATGAAAACTATCTTATTCTAGCACAATGGGTTTGGCTTAAACATTACAGTCTCAATTTTGACTTGTTTTGATAGGTTATTTGAAAATACACTAATGCACATCCTACAAAAAAGAGAGTAGTATAATTAAGTGAGAGCACTGTTGGGTTAAAGTAGGATAGTCTAGTCTATTCACAGTATCACCTATTGAAGTTAATTCCAACTATATCTTTGCAACAGACAGTCCATATAACGAAAGAGGGTTTAAGGGACATAATAAATATGAAGATAAAAAGGGGGGGGGGGGGGGGGTGTCTGCCTTGGTAGTAATAGGGTTTTGTACTACATCTGTTTACCATACAGATTACCCAGCTATATCTCAAGGAGGCCCTAATGGTCTTGCTTTAGGTAAAGACTAGAAGACCATAGTTCATCATTTAGGTTTCAATTATCCCAACAGTATCATATAAATCACCCTTGGAATTTAAAAACATAAACCCTTATCAATGTCCTCTTAACTTAAAATAGAGACCCATTTAATGCTTGAGAAACCAGAATACATTTCATATATCCCATAGTTAAGCATATAGGGTGAGGTCTTCTCGGTAATGGCAATACATTCTAAGATAACAATATTAATAGTAATCGGCGATTACATTTTTAAGGTAACAAACATGGTGTTTTAAATAGTATTAGTATCATAGTATTAGCAATTACGTTTAAAAGGGGTACAACTATGAGGATTTAAACCATTATAGTATTAGCAATTACGTTTTAGAGGTATAACCATGAAGTTTGTAAATCACAACAGTAATTCATGTAAGGTTAATAGCAAGTAATGTTTTTGTATTTAACACTATTAGCATAGCATGTAAGGTAGCAACAATATCATCTTTGCTTTAGCAACAAAAAATACATTTTAAAAGGGTAACAAAAAGACATTGTAACAATATCATCCTTCAGCTATAACATATAAGATAACAACCATAGTAGGGACAGCAATAAAGTTTAAATGTATCCTCAAAAATGACATTAACTTTTAGCATCAATTTTATTGGGAAGGGATACAACAATACGTGTTAAGGAACAACATAATCATAAATAAATAAATATATATATATATATATATATATATATATATATATATATATATATATATATATATATATATATATATATATATATATATATATATATGCCAATCAAAGTCCAATGGCTCTAGCACAGTTTAAAGATGGAGCATACATCATATCACTCACTTAAGCAAAAGGGGTTTCCAAGGCATTCTCAAAATAATGAAATATGCAAATAGAGGGAATGTTTAAACACATACCCCAAACCTAAGCAAACAAAGATTTCATTTTCCACAATATTTCCAGTCAAGACATTCAATATTTAGCACTCATTAAGCAATTCCTTTCCAAAATTTCACACACAATGCGAAATGTAGACAGAGGAAAAACATATGACAAGAAGGAACCTAGAAATTTAGACTGGTAGCTGTGTGTGTGTGTGCTCCCACTGCCTCTACTTTGAGTGTTGTCACTATTGTAACTGCTTCTTTTTCTGGCTGTGTGCTTCCTCTTACCTTCCAGGTGTGTGTTTTTTTTTCTTCCACCCTCTCACACCCTATTCTTCCATAATCCTTCTTATTCTCTAACTGACCCAAAAATCCCCAAAATGTGTAACAAACTCTTTTTTTAATAAGAAGATATTATTATTGGATTATAATTAGGCTTATGTGGCACAACACTATCCATTTTATTCGAAAAGAAAGAAACGGGTTATGACAGGTTGGCTGATGTCCATCGATGCCATTCTTATTGAGATAGGAATTGACATACTCAAGGGTAGGGTATTGGTTGTTTACTGCTATCTGGTTGATGTAAACAATGATTCATCTGTACAATACTTTCTAGTTTTTCACATACACTAATATCATGATTTTCTTTGTGTTCAAGATATAAATTAGTTGCGACTTGTAGCCGGCTCACACACACACACACACACACACACACACACACACACACACACACACACACACACACACACACACACACACAAAGTTTTAAATCTTTGGATTCTTCAATACACAATCAATCCACTTACACCGGTATTTCCAAGAATTTCAAACTAAATGTAAATTTTCTAGAAAGTTCATAATGTTGAAGCTAGATATAGTCAAATTAAAATAATCTTAAGAAAGTCCATTGTAGAGAACCTGGTTACTTGTTGTTGCTTCAATGGTTTCCAGTCCCCGTCCTCCCAATCCAACCCTATGCTCAATCTCCCCCCACCCCCCCGCTCTTTTTGTGAGCAACTATCTATCTTTATATTCCTTTCTTGGATGTAACCTTATTTCTTATGATGTCTTCTAGTCTTCCACTTAGCAAGACTTGATTTCTGGTGGGCTCTTTGTGAGCCATTCAACTTTAGACCAAGGGGCCATTGATTATTAAATGTACTTAAGAAAAGATTCTCAATGTTAGTCCTATATATAAATATTTATTTAACAAGTGCCACTAGTAGTGGCATGTACTTGCCTAGTTATGTTAATTGAATGAATATTTATGACTAAACCATGAACAAATAAAAAAAAAAAAAGGTTAATGTAGTAAAATGATTGAAAATATTAGAAAGATACAAATTCTTTGTTTAATTAAAAATATTTTTGAAAAATAATTAATATTAATATATGTAATGTTCATACTTTAAATTATATTACATCTTTTATTTCATTATCCCAAATTATTAAAGAAAGCTACTCTTTCTTACAATAAATATGAAAGAAGTAGGATGATATTAGCAAATTGAATAATCAATGTCTAAATTAGATAATTGATCTTCTCTCATAACTATGGGATGAATAATAATTTATTAGCTTCGAAAAAAAAAACTATGTGAAAGTAATTCTTGAAAGGTTTAATATTGTCTATGAACTTTGTTTTATATAATATGTAATTTTAGATATTTGTTTTTCAAAATGTTACACAACATTGTCGGATGATTTGTGCATTAAAAACTAAATGGATTAATAAGTCAGTACATGTGCATAATGTGTAAATAGATAGAAATACAACAAGGATGGAGCTCCAAAAAAAGGGGTCTTATAAGACCAAATAAATTGAACCAATTATAATTGAAATGAATAATTTTTTATAATATATTTAATTGATAACAAGGGCTCTGCAAGAGCTAGAGTCCCTGCCTTTTGGTGAAAAAATAGATGATTGTTTTAGTGATTGATTTGTCAAATTTTGTATTAATCACATATATATTTTAAAATATTAATTCGTAAGTATGTAATTAGAACATAATGTACAAATATGTAGTGTGGATAAGATCCAATGCATTTCTTGCAAATAATTTTATTGCAACAAAATTAGTACTAGTTATTGTAAATAAATTTATTTTAAGATAGACAATAATAAAATGATTGTATATACTTATTTCAATATTTATTTGTAGTTGAAATTGTTGGGGAAATTAATGTTGAATATAAAAGACAAGTTATGCTGTGTGCAAAATAATAATAATTATATTTGTCTGTTAAGCAAAATTCCTATTTCATTGCAAAATAGAATCCAATAAATAAACAAAATTTATAATAATGTTTGAACTTGGAAGAAATTTGAATTTTTTATTTGAAATAAAATCAGCAATATTGAAAGAGATATGCAATATAGGTCATAATATTTTAAGGACAATAACAACAATATTCTCCATTTGTTAAGAGGGAAAATAGTAAAGAAATGCATCGAAACACCTCCATATGTTTCTTAAAATGAAGAGCAAACATATTTTAGTTGTGTATTGGTAAATCCCAAAACAATTAGACAAAAAATAGTTAAGATTAATATCTACCTGAAAATCATTGCAGAAAGAATAGAAAAAGGAGAAACATCATGAACAATTATTTAAACATAAATGAACAAATTTTTGAAATAAACATAAAAATGAAATATTTGAGTTAGATGGGCAATATGATTATTGCGAACTAAATAATGCTGAAAAAAATATTATGGGCGATGTCATATATGTTGAGGAAGATTGATGATAATAATAATAAAATGTAATATTGTGTGTGACAAACCAAGTTCTTTGAATCATAATCTAATATAAATAATAGAGCTCAAGATTTATTTATCCGAGTATTCTAAATGTTCTAGAAAATCATTGTATAGTACTTTGCATAAAATACTAGTATTCTAGCTATTGTAAGGGCCAATTGTTTCCAAACTATGAGGTAAGATGTAGAGAAAGCGCGGCAGACGAATAATGAGGAATATCAAATATAGTTACAAGAGCAGGAGACAATCCTAACAATAAATTGCCTCCCCCACCATTAATAATAGAGGCATCAGAGTGATCAGATTTGGCAACACTATTGGCATGGCTAGAATCCACAATATTATAGTTCTTCACAACTTGCAAATAAATATGCAAGTCTCATCATTCCTGGTTTCAAAAATTCCTCTTCTCGTCCAAAAATGCCACATCATAAGAAGATGAATTTCATAGACAACAATTTGAGCCTTAAAAATATGGATTTTTATAGACATTTAATACTTACCTCCTTTAGTGTTTAAGTTATTACTAAAATCCACAAGAAAATGATTGGCACTATGGAGGTATTTGGTTCTATTGGGGTTACTAAAAAAGGTCTACTCAATGTATTTCATGGAGTCTACAGAGATTTTTCTACATTATGTTAGAACACTTAGATTATACGGCTACAACAAACTTATTTGTTCAGAGACATGTATCTAACTTTGTTGAAAAAAATTAGTGCCTCTAACATTTTCTATACCCTGATGGAGGGTTTCAAATGAGCTCCGTATCATAATATTGTATGAGAACTAAAAAATCCTTCATGCCTTTGAAAATATCTTCTCCATTATTTAAATGCTTCCCTAGACTACCAATTTGGCTAGCAAGATCATCTACTTTCACATCTTCCAAACTCAAATATTTTCTAATGAACTCTCAACCTTTGCATCATTTCTTTTGACAACTTCTTCAATTTATTTCTTAATCAAAAGGCCTTTATGATGACTAGGTGGAAAGATGAAATGTTCAAACTAGACCTAGAATAAGGGCTTTCATTTTTGATCAACTTTCCATCACTTCCATTGTCATCTTCATCTTTGCGTCCAGATTCTTGAGGCATTTTTGTCCTAGGGCATGCAACAGAAGTTGATGTAGTATGAGGAAAAACTTCCTATTTGTGACCATGACTCTTACTTAACTCTTGCTTAATCCTTCAGACCTTTTTTCTTACTAAACCATGTTTTGATCTTTTAGAGAAAAGATATCTGAATACACCAATTTGTCCCTCAAAATATCACATGTAACAATCAAACTAAAAATTTGAAGGCAAAAAAAAGATTAATCAGATAGCAGAAAGAAATTATGAAATTTACTACAAGATGGGCCAAACACTAGAATATTCATTGTGAAAACAAAGCCCTATGTTTAACAAATATTTTCTTTAAAAAGAGATGTCAAAGAATATGTACTTGGCTAAGGAGGAGAATGGATATGTGGCCAAGGAGGAGTTTCACATTGAATGGTAGCACAAACTGAAAGTTAGTAACTACAAATATAAAAAATGCCCAAAACATAGAAAATTATGGAAAGAAGAAGAACGAAGATGTGTGGAGTTTTCCATACAATGACAAAAACTATGTACTATTAATTTCATAATGAGAGTAGACATCCTCTACTAAAGTATAATGTTGAACACCTTTTTTATCCAAAGACTACATAACATACCACTCTAACTTGAGGTTTTCATTACTTGAAGAATATGAACTCTGTATAATTCTATTTTGATGTGTTCTTGAGAATGAAATCCCTACAACAAATACAAACCCTTTATAAAATAAAAATATATAAGGCTGTTGCAATACAATACAAATCTAATATTGATGTAATATGAATTAAAAAAACCCAAATAACATAAAAGACAAGAAATTCATAAGGCAAAATGAGCCATATAATATAATGGAGAAAATGGAGAAAGACAACTCTACTGGTTTTACTTATTTCCAACCCAACCCAAAAAAAACACCAAAGCTTTGTGAGTATTCTAGAAAACAAGCATGAAATATAAAACAAATGCCATATAACAACTTAGTACTTGCCTTAGTTTTAATAGTTTTTAGTATAAATCTAATGTTAAAATAATAAATTTATCATAGTATATAAAATATTTTAATCAACACAAATCTTATATATTTAAATTCTATCCATATATATCACGTATACTATTATAAATAAATTATAATATGAAAATAAAAATATTTTAATAATAATAATATATAATAGTGTTTCTTAAAATATTATACAAGTATAGATAATATTTTAAAAATATTTTAGTTGAATAAAAAAAATTAATTCTTAAAAATAGAATATTGAAAGTATAAACATCTAAACTAACTTACTCAGAAATTAAAATATTTCACTTCAATCATGTGCATATAAGACTCAAAATGATTCACCCAATCAAATCATCAAAAAATATTTAATAGAAATTATGTAGTTAAAAGACTTGCATCTAACTATGCATTTTATAATTAAATTTGAAAATGATAAATTTAAACTCGTAAAAACAATAAGTTTTAATCACGAGTTAGGCATGAAATGCAATGCACAATAAAATGCATATATGGCTACTCAATAAAATGCACATATGATAGAAGTTTAATGAATATAATGCAACCACTAAGGCCAAATTAAATGCCAGTCCTTTATTTAAGCCACTTTCCTTCCACATAGCAATAAAAGAATTTCAATGGATTTTTAAAAATTTTTAAACCACTAACAAAAATAGTAATAACCAATTAAAAAATATCATTTAAGTGTGAAAAATATGTATTTTAATAATAATATTAACATACATTTAACATTTGATAATGTTTTCAGTTTTTTTGGAAGAAATAGTAATAGTATAAACAAGGTAAAAACTATAGTCTCCTACCTATAAGGCAGAGACTAATAAATATGTGAACCTTAGTTTTCTTGAAATAAGGTAAAGTACTTGAATGCGATTGGTTGATCTGTGCAAAATTAATTCACTAAGAGTACAAAGTGAATGCAATAGTACTAGCCTATTGACAAGTGCAAAAAGATGTTATATTGATAGCTCTTTTCAACATTAGTACATCTATATATGTATTTCATTACCATTTAATTTCATCATTTAGGAAAGTAAAAGAAAACATGGAATCAATTTTTAAATAGCATTATAAATCAAGTGGTGTGTGCGTGCTCTAGAATATCCAACCTGTTGGAAATATTATGAAAAGCTAGGTTACTGAGAGGGGAGGGGTGAATCAATAACTGACAAAACTTGAACTCCAATTACAAATTAATCCTTCACATATATTCTAATCTAATTGCATGTATGAGAAATTAAAAATATGAAAGCATTCATAACACTTTAACACACAATATTTGGTGACCTACAAACCTTCCAAATAGAAAGTAAAACTGGGGTGTGGATGACACTCACAAGCTTTAGTACTGCAATATAAAGTTGGCTAGTTAAGGCTTACAATGATCACTTTTGATGATCTACCCTGTTAGGAGAAATTAGGACTGCTAGGTCTACCATGTTAAAGGATTTACAAACATACAATGAAGTATGCACTCGGTAAAGAGATTTACACAAGATTGTTAGGTCTACCTTTTTAATGGATTTGACTAATCCACCTGTTAGGATGAAGCAGTAGCTGATCTCTGATCTACAACTAAGTTTTTTGAATGAGATTCCACCATGTGTACAAATAATCTTATTGTGATAGATGAATCTTTGCTTCTCCTTATACAACTATAGCCTTTGTAATTCACTCCTCTACTTTTCTCTGATTACATTTCACATTATTCACATATATTCACTTCTATTCACACTTTGGATGTGATATAATACATTACATCTATATGAATCCAATTACAAAATTACAAAGTCAGCCATAATACAAGTTTACACAAATATTGCAAAGTTGGCTCAAAATGTAGACACTCAGGTTCTAAAGACTGACTCAGTGAGGTTTTGATACTTGGCATCCATTGTCAATGCTCGACATTTTCATGCACTCAATAGACATAGAAGCCCAGTCCATATTGATCACTTTCAAGTAGTCTTGAACTTGGTTTGCACTAGTGACTTGGTAAATATTGTGAAACTCAAAATATAAACTGAATCACTTGATTCACACTGTATAACTTGATCAATGCTTTCACTATGAGCTTGGTATAAACTAAATCACTTGGTTAACACTGAGTGGCTCGATCAATACTAGATTCACATCAGATCAACTACGAATGTGGTAATCACTGCACAACTTGGTTTGCACTGGTAAACTTGGCATACACTGAGATGCTCGATTTACATTGCTGATCTTTATCATGGTGGTAATTGCTCGATACTAACTGAAATCTGTCCAAAGGACTTGGTAGCAACTACAGAACTCAGTACAAATGAAATGCTTGGTTAACACTGTTAACTATACAATAAGCTTGGTAGATACTTACAATTTGAATAATGTATATCACTAATAACAAACTTGACTATTATGTCAACACAACCATCCCCTTCCTCAAAGCTAAACTTCTCTACCTCAACCACACCCTATTTTCATCGAATCTATATCCACTTAGACACTCACAACAAATAATAAGTCATATCCATCATGGTCCAACATGTATATAAACATCATATCAAGACTAACATAACATCATTATCACAATGTCCATAATGACATCATTATCATGAAATAAAATTCATTAATATAATTGCATTAGCACTGAAACACTACAATTCCATGACATATAAATGAATTAGTTTACAATTTAAATCACAATAATTAACATGTCATAACAAAAATTAGATAATTAACTTATTCATTTCCTAATCCATGTTCAAAGGTTGACCAGATCAAAGTCGACCCCATCTTTGTTGGGTGTATATGTGAAGCCCAATAGTCTTTCATTTATTATGTAAAATTTATTACCTCCAATTGTTTGTCTCTTCATTTCCTTTGAGACTCTATAAATATGTATTGGAGTTTCATTATTTAACATTGTATTCAAAGAGCTGAAGCTATAGCTGTGATGTAAAGATCAATCTTTAATATTAATAAGAGATCTTCCCTACAGTGTGGGTGTAGCTACAATTTATGGTGAACCACAATAAAATTGCATGTTTATGTTTTCCCTCTTTCTTGCTGCTTATTCCTTCTCATTTTGAACTTTCAACAAACTTCACAATTGGTATCAAAGCTTAGCATAATCGCTGGAATTGATTTTGGTGTTTGAAAATCTAGAGTCATGTAAGATTTGTGAGTGTAAAAATTTTCACGATAAAATTTCAGTTTGTGAAAAATTTAGATGTGTTTGTTGCTAGTCAAGCAGGACTTGGTGATAACAATTGATGGAAAAGCAAAGAAACTGGCTACAATGAAGGATGAAGACTGGGATAAAACTAATGAGAAAGCAATGGCGACAATCTTTCTTTCTTTGTCACAACATGTTTTATTCAACATTCACAATGAATCTATGACCAAGGAACTTTGGGATACACTTCAAAGTATGTACAAAATGACCTCAACTGCAAACAAAATATTTAGTATGAAGAAGCTTTACAAGCAGAAAATGAAGGATGGGACTGTGATGTCAAAACACATAAATGGTTTGAACACTTTATTATGTCAAGCAAACTTAGTTGACATGACACAAGATGATGAATCTAAAGATATGATCTTGTTGGGTTCATTACCTAATAGTTGGAATCCTGTTATTATAGCAGTTACTACTTCTAACTCCTCAAAGAGCAAGTTGGTCTATGATGAAGTTATGGCAACTCTACTTATTGAGGAAATGCGAAGAAGCAACAAGGAATCCTCATCCGGTGAAGCCTTGATGGTGGTCAAAATTGAAAAAAGAGGAAGAAGTCAAAATAGAGGAAGGAACAATCATCATAGAAGACCAAAATCAGCTAGGTGCTTGAAGTCAAGGGAAAGGAAGGAGGAGACTACCAGTTTTGTGGTAAAAGTGGTCACGTGAAAAATGATTGTAGAGGTTATAAAAGAGCACAAAAATGAGTGCAATAAAGTCAAGCCAACATCATCTATGACAAAGAAGATAGTGTGCTAATTTTATCTACAACTGAGACTACTTCAGCTTCATGGGTTCTAGATTTTGGCACATCATTTCACACCACTTCATGTACAAAATACTTCTCAAATTATCAAGAAGGTAAGTTTGGTGAAGTATACTTAGGTATAATAAAGCATGTGAAATAGTAAGAAAAGGAGATATTTTATTATCTTTGAAAGGAGGTCTTAAATGGCTATTAAAATATGTACATCATGTTCCAAAACTAAAGAGAAATTTGATTTTCGTAAGTTAGCTATATGCACAAGGTTTTGTTACTTCTCTAATCAATTCATGTAAAGTCACAAAAGGATCCATATTAATTGCAAATGGAGACAAGATTGGGAGTTCGTATATTGTATAAAATATTAATAAAGTGGTGGCTACCATGATAGTTGAAGATAGAAACTTAGAACTGTTGCATCAAAGGCTCAGTCACATGAGAAAAAAGGGCCTTGCTGTTATGCATAAAAAGGAGCAACTACCGGGGCTGAAATCAATTGACTTACAATTTTGTGGACATTGTCTCTATGGAAAATAGAAATAGATAAGCTTCTTGAGGACCAGACATGAAAATAAATGTACTCCTTTGGCAATTGTCTATTTCGATGTGTTTGAACCCATCAAGGAAATCTCTATTGGAGGAGAAAACTTCTTCCTTACTTTCCTTGATGATTGCACAAGAAAGGTATGGATTTACATATTGCATAAGAAATATGATTTTTTTAGCAAATTCAAAATCTTTAAGGCTTTAGTTGAGAATCAGATAGGTCACAAAATAAAGTTCTTGCAAACAAATAATGGCAAAGAGTTTTGCTCAATGGAGTTTGATTCATTTTGTGCAGATAATGGAATTCATAGAATCAAGATTGCTCCATTCACCCCACAAGAAAATGGAGTAGCAGAGAGGATGAACATAACAATCCTTGAGAAATCTCATTCTATGCTTTCTAATGCCAGTTTAGGCAAGGATTTTTGGGTAGAGGCATGTAATACAACAATATATTTAATCAACCAAAGTCCCTCTTCTTAGTTGAACTTTGGCATACTAGAGGAAGAATGGCTGGGAAAGAAAATCTCATATTCTCACATCCGAGCATTTGGATGTGAAGCTTATGTATGTGTTCTAAAGGAGAAAAGAAGGACACTTGATCCAAAATCAAAAAAAGGTATATTTGTGGCCTATGGTGAAGACCAGTTCGGTTTCAGAATATGGGATCCAATTAGGAAGAAAATTATCAGAAGTAGAGATGTCGTCTTCAATGAGAAGGTATTTCCAACATTACACAATGAAGAAAAAATGGTATGTGAATATGCCCCTTTCTTTATTTTTGATAATAACTCCAATGCTGATAGAGATCAGAATGATATTTCTTCAAGTATTTTATCTCCCACATCAGTCTTAGCCCCTGCCCTTCTATTCTCTTCTTCTATACTAGCATGTGGAGTCACTCCAATACTACTGGTGAACAGAGTAGTCACATTCATGAAAATCCAATTTAAAATTTAAGTCATAACAAATATGATGACCCTCTATCTAAATACAGAGAAAATGGAAAGTATGTTGATGAACTTACACCCCCTCCTGATACACTTGGTCATAGGTACATTATTTCCAAAGATCCATGCACTGGCATCGTGGGCACATCTGGTTAATGTTCCAAAGACCATGACAGACTCAACACTTGGTGTCAAGTGACTATAGAGGACCACAAGCATGGTTCCATCTTTCACCATGCTGCACACAATGTTGAAGTATCTCCACCTTCACATTTTGTTAGAGCATCCTGTAAGGAGTTTACAATTGAAGACACTGCTCAAAACATTGACATTTGCTGTTAGACTGGTCATGCAGGAGGACATAAAATAATTGACTCTGGCCATCAACATGTTTTAAGAATTGAGCTGCGTCTTCCTATGAATGGAGACACATGACATAAACCTTGCAAAAGGCTCTCTCATATTGATAGGGATGATCCACATGAACAACCCGAATATACCCAACCGCATATTCATTACCGCTACACAACTCAGACCAGGCACATGTATCAGGTGAAAATGTTGTCAATACTAATAGATCCTCTAATGAAGTGCTATGCCTTGCTCACGTCCTTCTCCTAGATTCAACACATAATCACGATAGAAGCCAAAGTCACAATTAGGACTGTGTCAATACAACCATTGACGGAAGTCATATTGAAAATTTTAGTAGCGAACTTCCTCACAACAGAGAAGTAATAGTAATTCAAGTGTGGGAATGGTGCAAACCAATATTAAACACTCTTATTCTAAGAAGAGCTATTTCACATCTTCTAAAGGTAGTGATTATGAATCACTGAGAAAGAATTCTCATGACATTGAAAAGGAACATGCTGATGATAGTATAAAAAATGGGGATAATTTTCAAGGGCTAAGAAAATATATAGGATAGAGAAGGCTTCTTGCTCAATTCTCTGATTATGAACTCTTGTACTCTGAAGAAGAAGAGCCAGAACATTTTTCTTTCAAACCAAGTTGAACCAACAAGCCTCAAAGAAGCTCGCAAAGCATTAGATTCTCATAAATGGGAGGCAACAATGCAGGAAGAGATGGATTCTTTGTTGGAAAATATAACTTGGGATTTGGTTCCTTTTCCATCAAATCATAAAGCACTCAAAAATTGATGGATTTATTGGTTGAAAGATGAAGGCAAGAATCAAAACTAGTATAAATCCAGGCTGGTTGTTAAAGGTTTCAATCAACAAAAGGGCATAGATTTCAATGAAATCCTCTCACCCGTGGTCAAGATGAATACAATCCAGTCTATTCTTGGTTTACTTGCTGCTCATGATCTTGAACTTGAATAACTTGATGTCAAAATGACATTTCTCCATGGTGATCTAAATGATCTACATGATGCAGGCCGAGGGATTTTAAATGTGGTAAAGAAAATTTATATTGCAGATTAAGGAAGAGCTGCTTGTGTAGACACCTAAAAACCTTTAGAAAATAAAGTAATTTTATTTTCTGAAAAATTTCTGATGACATCATCATTAATTAATTAATTAATTAATTTTTATGCCATTAAATCCCTTTATCTTAATTAAAAATATTTAATTAAGGAATCCTTCCCAAAAATGTTTAAATCTTATTTAAACATTATTTTTTTATTTATTAATTATTTAATTAATAAATTGACCAAAAAACCCAAAATAAATAAAAAATTTATTTTTTGCCCAAAACTTGGCCAATTTCCTTAAGACCACTAACCTCTTCCAAAATCTTCTAATCCTTCTTTAATTTTGATTAAAGGCTAATCCCATCATTTCCTACCCCTAATCCCAACTCAAAATATTTAATTAAGATTAAATATTAATCCTCATGTTTATTAAAAAAAGTTTTAATAAATATCTCCTCAACCCAAACCCTTGAAATAAATAAAACTTTATTTATTTCCTAAAAATCTAATTTATCCTCATCCTAAGAAGTTCTAGACTCTTCTAGAAAGTCTTCATCCTCATCCTAGGAAGTTCTAGACTATTCTAGAAAGTCTTTATCCTCATCCAAAGTCTAGACTCTTCTAGAAGATGTCTTTAAACCTAATCCTAATCCCCTCCTAACCTTGTCACATTCTCTAAACATGGGTTAAGACTTACTAACCCAAGCCAAAGTTAACAAATATCTCCTCCTTCACCCACCCTCATTAAATGCCATCCACTTGCCTATCCCTAAGCTAATCCTAAACCATCCTAATCCATCCTCTAATAATTTGCACAATCTTAAGCAAGCTTAAAACCTTCCTAATCAAGCCCAAGTCGAAATTCCTCTCATCTCCTTCAAAATATCCCAACCATAAAACTTTATGAAGCCCACTAGGCCATAAATGACTCTTCCAAGCCCTTTTATTTCTCTTATAAGCCATTATGAGGGTCTTTATGAAGATTTTATCCCTTGAGCCTCCTTTGTTGACTCATCCTTCCCCTTTCCTCCATCCTCTCACCCTATGACATGTGTCACTCCCTGATTGGCTGTAAGGAAGCACAATCCATGTGCTCTCCTCTCATGCAATCTGAGCCCTCCGTGAGATTTTTCCCATCCTTGCATCTTAGCCCTCAATCCCTCAAGCCTCTTGCCTATAAATTGGATCCTTCCCCTTTGCAAAACAACACAATCCATGAAGTAAAGTCATAATGCCATTTTAAGAAGCCATTTTACATCAAAACCATACACTCACACCCAAATTTCAACTCCATTTGAAGCATAAGCTTGAGCATACATCCTATCTATTTAGACAAAGCCACTCAACAAGAGAGCTTCTTATTGAGAGAGTCCATTAATGGCTCATATTCTCAATTGAGAGCTCATCTTAGTCTATCTTGAAGTTTATGAATTTTTTTTAGTTTGTAGAAGCTTTATTTAAATTTGGTTTCTATTAGCATACTAACATTGCTCATATACAACTTGTATGGTCTCAAGCAAGCTTTGAGGTAGTGGTACCTTAAGTTTGATCAATTCATGGCTGAAAATAACTTCATTTAGTATGAATCTAATCGATGTGTCTACTACAAGAAGTTACTTGATGGTTCCCTTGTTCTTTTGCTGCTCTATGTTGATGACATGCTAGTTACTGGTTCATCTATGAAGCTAATTTCAGAATTGAAAGAGAAGATGTCACAAAGGTTTTCTATGAAAGACTTAGGGGCAGTGAAACATATACTTGGCATGAACATTATCCATGATAGTCACAAGAGGGAAATAAAGCTTTCTCAAGAACACTATGCTCTCAAGGTACTAGAAAGATTTGGCATGGCAGATGCCAAATTGGTTAGCACTCCTCTTGCTGATCATTTTAGATTATGTTTAGCCACATGTACAAAGACACAAGAAGAACAAAACTACATGAAGAGCGTACCATATTCTTTAGTAGTGGGTAGTATTATGTATGCAATGGTTTTCACTCGTTCGAATACTGCCCAAGTAGTGGGGGTTGTTAGAAGACTTATGACTAATCTAGGTAAACAACATTGGGATGTGGTTAAGTAGATCTTAAGATATCTTAAGGGCACTCCTAATTTTTTATTGTGTTTTTGTGGCAAAGAGACTTTACTAAGAGGTTATACTAATTCAGATATGGTTGAAAATTTAGATAATAGAAGATCTACTATTGGTTTTGTATTTACCTTTGTTGGGTGTATATGTGAAGCCCAACAATCTTTCATTTATTATGTACAATTTATTATTGTTTCCCTCCAATTGTTTGTCTCTTCATTTCCTTTGAGACTCTATAAATATGTATTGGAGTTTCATTATTAAATATTGTATTTGAGGAGCTGAAGCTACAACTTTGATGTAAAGTTTAGTCTTTAACATTAATAAGAGATCTTCCCTGCAGTGTGGATGTAGCTACAATTTGTGGTGAACCACGATAAAATCACGTGTTTGTGTTTTTATTCTTTCTTTCTATTTTTTTCTTTCTTAGTTTTCACTTTCAATGAACTTCACAATTGGTATTAGAGCTTGGCATAGTCATTGGAATCAATTTCAATGTTTGAAAATCTGGAGTCATGGAAGATTTGTGAGTACAGAAATTCTCAGGACACAATTTCAGTCTATGGAAAGTTTAGATGCATTTGTTGCTAGTCAAGCAAGACTTGGCAGTAGCGATTGATGGAAAAGCAAAGAAATCAGCTACAATGAAGGATGAAGATTGGGATAAAACTGAGGAGAAAGAAAAGGTGATAATCTTTCTTTCTTTATCACAAAATTTTTTATTCAATGTTCACAATGAATCTACGACCAAGGAAGTTTGGGATAAACTTCAAAGTGTGTACAAAATGGCCTTAGCTGCAAACCAAAAATTCATTATGAAAAAGCTCTACAAGTGGAAAATGAAGGATGGGATTGTGATGTCAAATCACATAAATGATTTGAAAACTTTACTATGTCAAGCAACCTCATTTGGAATGACACATGATGATGAATCTAAAGCTATCATCTTGTTGTGTTCATTACCTGATAGCTGGGATCTCGTTGTTACAATAGTGAGTACTTCTAAATCCTCAAAGAGAAAGTTGGTCTATGATGAAGTTATGGCAACTCTACTTAGTGAGGATATGCAGAGAAGCAACAAGGAATCCTCATCCAGTGAAGCCTTGACAATGGTCAACATTGAAAATAGATGAAGAAGCCAAAATAGAGGAAGGAAAAATCATCATAGAAGATCAAAATCAGCTAGGCATTTGAAGTTAAGGGAAAGGAAAGGAGGAGACTACTAGTTTTGTGGCAAAATTGGTCACATGAAAAAGGATTGTAGAAGTTATAAAAGAGCACAAGAATGAGTGCGAGAAAGTCAAGCCAACACCATCTATGACAAAGATTATAGTGTGCTGATTTTATCTACAATTGAGACTACTTCAACCTCATGGGTTTTGGATTCTAGCACATCATTCATGCCACTTCATGTATGAAATACTTCTCAAATTATCAAGAAGGTAAGTTCGGTGAAGTATACTTAGGTGGTAATAAAGCATGTGAAATAATAAGAAAAGGAGATATTTTATTATCTTCAAAAGGAGGTGTTAAATGGATATTAAAAGATGTGCTTCATGTTCCAAAACTAAAGAGAAATTTGATCTCTATAAGTCAACTATATGCACAAGGTTTTGTCACTTCTCTAACTAATTCATAGAAAGTCACAAAAGGATCCATGTTAGTTGCAAAAGGAGACAAGATTGTGAGTTTATATATATTGTAGTGAAGTGGGGGATTCCATGACACTTGAAGATAGCAACTCAGAATTGTGGTATCAAAGGCTCGGTCACATGAGAAAAAAGGACCTTTCTATTATGCATAAAAAGGAGCAATTAATGGGGTTGAAATCAGATGACTTATGATTTTATGAATATTGTCTCTATGGAAAATAGAAGTGGGTCAACTTCTTGAGGACCAGACATGAAAAGAAAGTTACTCCTTTGGCACTTGTCTATTTTGACATGTTCAGACCCATTGAGGAAAGCTCTATTGGAGGAACAAACTTCTTCCTCACTTTCCTTGATGATTGCACAAGAAAGATATGGATTTACATATTGCATAAGAAATATGATGTTTTCAGCAAGTTTAAAATCTTTAAGGCTTTAGTTGATAATAAAATTGGTCACAAAATAAAGTGCTTACAAATGGATAATGGCAAAGAGTTTTGCTGAATGGAGTTTGATTCATTTTGCATGGATAATGGCATTTGTAGAATTAAGATTGTTCCATTCACCCCACAAGAAAATTGAGCAGTGGAGAGGATAAACAGAACAATCTTTGAGAAATCTCATTGTATGCTTTCTAATGTCAGTTTAGGCAAGGAGTTTTGGGTAGAGGCATGTAATACAACTCTATACTTAATCAACCAAAGTCCCTCTTCTCATTTGGACTTTGGCATACCAAAGGAAGAGTGGCTAGGAAAGAAAATATAACATTCTCACATCTGGGTGTTTGGATGCAAAGCTTATGTACATGTTCCAAAGGAGAAAAGAAGGAAACTTGATTCAAAATCACAAAAAGGCATATTTGTGGGCTATGATGAAGACCAGTTTGGCTACAAAATATGGATCCAGTTGGGAAGAAAATTATCAAAAGTAGAGATGTCATCTTCAATGAGAAGGTATTTCCAGCATTACACAATGAAGAAAAAATGGTATGTGAATATGCCCCTTTCTTTATTTTTAATAATAAATCTAATGCTAACAGAGATCAAAACAATGTTTCTTCAAGTATTATATCTCCCAATTCAATTTTAGCCCTTGCCCCTCTATTCTCTTCTTCTACTAGCATGTGGAGTCACTCCAATACTACTGGTGAACAGAGTAGTCACAGTCATGAAACTCCAATTTCAAATTTATATCATAATAGAGATGATGATCCTGTATCTGAACACAAAGAAAATGGAAAATATGTTGATGAAGTTACATCCCCTACCAATACACTTGGTCAAGGCACTTTATTTCCAAAGATTCCTGCATAGGTATCATGGGCACATCTATTTAATGCTCCAAAGACTATGATAGACTTGATGCTTGGTGTCAAGAGACTATAGAGGACCACGAGTATGGTTTCATCTTTTACCATCCTATACACAATGTTGAAGTATCTCCATCTTCACATTTTGTCAGAGCATCCCATAAGGTGTTTACGATTGAAGACATCACTCAAAACATTGATAATGGCCGTCAGATTGGTCACATAGGAGGACAAAAGATTGTTGACTCTGGCCATCAGCATGTTCTAAGAATTGAGCCAAGTCTACCTACACATGGAGGCACATGGCATAAACCTTGCAAAAGGATCTCCGATATTGATAGGGAGGACATTGATGACAGGGATGATCCACTTGAACAATCCAAATATACCCAATTGCAGATTCATTACCCCTATAGAGATCAGATTAGGCATGTATTGGGTGAAACTCTTGTCAATACTAACCGATCCTCTAATGAAGCACAATCCCCTACTTATGTCCTTCTCCTAGGTTCAACGCACAATCATGGTAGAAGCCAAGGTGAAGTTGACAAAGGCAATATGATAGAAGGTAGACACAATCATGACTGTGTTGATAGAACCATTGGCAGAACTCATACTGAAAATTTTAGTAGGAGACTTCCTTCACAATAAAGAAACAATAGTAATTCAAGTGTGGGAATGGTGCAAACCAATATTAATCACTCTAATTCTAAGAAGAGTTATTTTAGATCTTCTAAAGGTATTGATTATGAATCACTTAGAAAGACTTCTCATGAAATTGAAAAGGAACATGCTCATGACAGTATACAAAATAGAGATAATTTTTAGGGGCTGAGAAAATATGCAAGATAGAGAAGGCTTCTTGCCCGATTCTTTGATTATGAACTCTTGTAATCTGAAGAAGCAGAGCCATAACTTTTTCTTTCAGACCAAGTTGAACCAACAAGCTTCAAAGAAGCTCGCAAAGCATCAGATTCTCACAAATGGGAGGTAGTGATGCAGGAAGAGATGGATTCTTTGTTGCAAAATTAAACTTTGGATTTGGTTCCTTTGCCACCAAATTGAAAAGCACTAAAAAATTGATGGATTTATTAGTTGAAAGATGAAGGCAAAAATTGGAAGTGGTATAAAGCTAGGCTGGTTGTTAAAGGTTTTGATCAACAAAAGGGCATAGATTTCAATGAAATCTTCTCACTTGTAGTCAAGATGACTACAATCTGGGCTATTCTTGGTTTAGTTGCTATTCATGATCTTGAACTTGAACAATTGGATGTCAAAATAAAATTTCTCCATAGTGATTTGAATGAATAAATCTACATGATGCAACCTGAGGGATTTATTAAATGTGGTAAAGAAAATTTATATTGCAGATTAAGGAAGAGCTTGTATGGTCTCAAGCAAGCTTTGAGGCAGTGGTACCTCAAGTTTAATTAATTCATGACTGAAAATAACTTCATTCGGTGTGAATCTAATCCATGTGTCTACTACTAGAAGTTACCTAATGGTTCCTTTATTCTTTTATTTCTCTATGTTGATGACATGCTAGTTATAGGTTCATCTATGAAGCTAATTTTAGAATTGAAAGAGAAGATGTCCGAAAGGTTTTCTATGAAAGACTTAAGGGTAGTGAAATAGATACTTGGCATGGACTTTATCCATGATAGACACAAGAGGAAAATAAAGCTTTCTCAAGAACACTATGTTCTCAAGGTGCTAGAAAGATTTGGCATGGTGGATGCCAAACCGGTCAACACTCCTCTTGCTGATCATTTTAGATTATCTTTAGCCACATGTCCCAAGACACAAGAAGGACAAAACTATATGAAAAACATCCCATATTCTTCAGTAGTGGGTTGTCTTATGTATGCAATGGTTTGCACTTGTCTGGATATCACCCAAGTAGTGGGGGTTGTTAGTAGATTTATGAGTAATTTGGGTAAACAACATTGGGATGCGGTTAAGTGAATCTTAAGATATCTTAAGGGCACTCCTTATTTTGTATTGTGTTTTGGTGGAAAAGACACTTCACTCAGAGGTTATACTGATTCAGATATGGCTGGAAATTTAGATAATAGAAGATCTACTATTGGTCATGTATTTACCTTTGTTGGAGTAATGACCAATTGGGCATCAAAGTTATAGCAAGTGGTCTCACTTTCTACTATTGAGGCTTAATTCATTGCTCTCATTGAAGCAAAGAAAGAGTTGATTTGGTTGCAATGTCTATTTTTTGATTTTGATTGCCCTCAACAAGGATCAACCTTGTATTGTGATAGTAAAAGTGCCATTGACTTAGCCAAAAATGTAGTTTTTCATAATAGAACTAAGCATATTGAGGTACAGTATCATTTCATTCAAAGTAAAGTTGACAAGGGAAAACTTCAGGTCTAGAAGATTAACACTAAGGATAATCCAACTGATGCATTCACAAAGTTTGTTCCACAAGAGAAGTTCAAAATTTGTCGAGATTCTCATGGCATTGTAAAGAAATAATAGTAAGGGAATTCAGGGGAGACAAAGCTGCATTGTGAAAGCTTTCAAATTGTCTTCTATGGAGAATAACTCAAGAACTCTTCTATGGAGGATTTCAGATATTTGAAAGCTTTCTGAAGAACTCAAGATATCTTACAAAAAACTTTGTGGATATAACTGACAAGCTTTCATAATCAAGAAGTCAAAGGAGGTCAAAAAATGAGAGGTGACATATATTTATTATATTGAATCTAATTAATTATCATTATATTTATACTATCACAAATTATATTATCATAATAATAATTATATAATGAAATAATGATTGTATTAACAAATAAAAATAATAATATTATCACAATCTTTATATTATCTATGTCAGTGACTATAGCTAAAATAACACTAGCTTATATATATATATATGTTACGCCGAGAGTAATCTTTCTTGAGGCACCTACTTTCATTTAATCCCAAGGTTATTTTATTCACATTTGGGAATTATGAAAATAGGCTCCTCGAGAATGATTACTCTTAGTGTAATATATATAGGTATATATAAGCTAGTGGCAATCGCGACGCAATAAGAAATGTATTTTTTATTTTTTCTATTTTTGATAAGGTTAGTATTGAATTATTTATTTATTTTTAAATATTGTTATACAGAGTTACTATAAAATTGTAGTTGTATAAACTTACTGTAAAATTATTCTTCAACATTTTATTTTTTAATTCTATATATGGTGTTTAATTTGCATGACTTTAATTTATTTTTATTTTAAGGATATTGTTATGTAAAATGTTACATTTAGGAGTAGAGTTATGGTTAGGGTTAGTGTTAAGTTTAGTTTAAGAGTTAGAGTTAGAGTTAGAGTTAGAGCTAGTTTAAGAGTTAGAGTTAGAGTTAGAATTAGAGTTCAAGTCAGGGTTCAAGTTAGAGTTAGCATTAGAGATAGAGATGGGGTTAGGGTTAGATTTAGGGTTAGGGTTAGAGTAAGAGTTAGGGTTAGGATTAGAATTAGGATTAGGGTTAGAGTAAGAGTTATATATAGTGTTAGGGTTAGGATTAGGGTTAGACTTAGGGTTAGGGTTAGTGTTAGGGTCAGGGTTACAAGTAGAGTTAGAGTTAGAGTTAGAGTTAGAGTTAGGGTTAGAGTTAGGGGTAGGGTTAAAATTAGAGATAGAGTTAGAGTTAAAGTTAGAGTTAGAGTTAGAATTAGAGTTAGGGCTAGAGTTAGAGTTAGAGTTAGATTTAGGGTTAGAATTAGGGTTAGCATTAGGATTAGGGTTAGAATTAGTAGTAGAGATAGAGTTAGGGTTAGAATTAGTGTCAGAGTTAGTGTTAGGGTGAGAATTAGAGTTAAAATTAGGGTTAGAGTTAGGGTTAGAGTTATAGTTAGGGTTAGGGCTAGAATTGGGGTTAGGGTTAGAATTAGGATTAAAGAGCTATGGTTATATAGGTTTAGGGTTAGGGTTATAGTTAGGGAGAGGATTGGAGTTAGAGCTAGAATTAGGGTTAGGGTTAGGATTAGAATTAAGGTTACAAATACAATTAGGGTTGGAGTTAGAGTTGGAGTTAAAGTTAGGGTAAGAATTAAGGTTAGAGATAGAATTATGGTTATAAATATAGTTAGGGTTAGAATTAGGGTTCGGGTTAGGGTTAGAATTAGAGTTAGGGTTAGCGCTAGGGTTACAATTAGAACTAGGGTTAGGGTTACAATTAGAGTTATAGTGTTAGTGTTAGTGTCAGTGCTAGTGTAAATACATGTCACATTCTTCAATGATTAGGATTCCTTTATGACCTTTATTTGAACAATGATTGTGAAAGACTTCTTTCGTCATTGAGGGAAACCCATCCACTTTTGCAGATGTGTCATGCAAGAATTTTTGTGCATCTTTCATTTGCATTTCTTCCATTTCCTCAACATAGTCAATTGGCAATATTGCTTTCTCCACAACTTTAATTATAGTTGTGCACGACTCTTAATTATCCGTAGGCATTTGTCAAACTCAGTCTCAAAAAAATTATTTGAGGTCATTCAAGTAGTCAGGCTAGAATCAATAATGTTTGATTCTTTGTTCGAGACATCCATAACTCAAATAGTAACCTGTAAACTTATAAAAAAAATCAATATATAGAAATAATGAGAATAAAAAGGTATTAATAATTAACATAAATTATTTCAAATAAATAATGTTCAAAATAAGATAAATAAAAATGAAAGCTATTTCAAATGAAATATTTAGATTGTAATGTTTGAAATATGGTGGCATTGCCTTCCACTTTTCAAACATTACAAACATAAGTATTAATAAAAATATATACATACTATGAAAAATATTTAAATAAAAAACATACATAATATAATTAAATAATGAAAAATATAAACTAAATATATATGATTCGTCTATTTTAAATTAATTATTAACTTTAGTAAATACACATTTTATTGAAATGTTAATCTTGTCATCCACATTATTGATAAAATTTAATTATGAAATGTGAAAATATAAAACTATTATGAAACATACAAATCTAAAACATGCAAACCAAAAGCATTTTGAAATATGCAAATCTAAAACTAATATGAAACATGCAAATCTAAAACTAAATTGAAGCATGCACATTAAAAATGTGCAAATGAAAAGTATTATCAAATATATAAATCAAATAGATTTTGAAGGCAATTCAAATTCTAAATCTAAACGTGAGATAAAAGTAATTGAAATTAATGCTAAACTATTACATGCAAATCTGAACAATTTTGAATGCAATTCTAAATTTGAGATGAAACTAACTGAAATTGAAATCTAAATCAAAGTAGAATATTATAACGAAATTTGAAACTAAATCTACATCTAAATCTAAAGACATAACTAAATCTAAATCTAAATGCAAAACTAAATAAAATATAAAAAATAGAAATAGAAATCTCACTTGCAAAAAAAATTACTCTAAAACTTTAATCTACTTCTCTTTAAAAACTCCAATCTACTCCAATAATCTCCACCTCTTCCTCCCTGCAAAAACACAAAATGAAAATGAAATGAGGAGCATTAATTTTATAACCTATGAGAGGCTCCTCATATCCCCCAATAGATGTCTCACATTCCACGAATTTGTTTTAAATTCCCCCATTCCCCACAAAAAAAAGAAAAAATATATTTAACAAAAAGAATATGTTTCATATTTAAAATTTTAAAGAAATTATTTTGGGCCTATTTTTTTGGGTCCTATTTTTTTGGCATATTTTTCAATTCCTAGTTTTTTGGGCCCTATTATTTTGCCTCCATTTAGGTCCTATTTTTTGGGGCATATTTTTCAATTCCTAATTCTTTGGGCCCTAAGCCTCCATTTAGCTTCTTATTCTTAATTTAAGATAAACTTATATTATGAAGTTGTTAGTAGAGATAGTTTTAAATTTATTCTAAAATTAATTGGTGCTTTTCATTTAAAAGTAGAATTTATATTTATAATTTTTAATTTTTTAAAAAATTATTTAAACATTTTTACTAAATGCAAATCAAATAACATTTTCTCATTAAATAAAATTTTAAGTTTTGAAATATTTGAATGAATCATCAAAAATAAAAAATCTGTAAAATAAATTTAAAACAAAAGTCTATATTTCAATAGAATATTTTTATATTTTATTCTAAATATTTTATGAATATTTTTATTTTGTTTTATATTTTATTTCCATTAATCTTTGATATAAAAAACATCCAACTAAAATTCTAGATTACATATTATTATGAATAATAGTATGATTGAATGATATATATTATTTATAACAATTATTTTTATTTAGTATTTATAATAATTAAGAATATTTTATTTGTTAATTTATTTTTAAGTTCTTTGTTTTTTTGGGATTCGATTATTCTGACCTTTTTATTTTGGTATAGTCATTTGCCATCCTATTATTTCGAGACAACCATGTGTCACCCTATTATTTTGGGGTCTATTATTTCAGGATGACCATATGTTACCCTATTATTTTGGGATGGCCATATGTCACCCTATTATTTCGGGAATAAATTTTTGATTTATTAAAGTGCCACATGGCCATGACAAAATAAAATGCATTTATGAAATCCTTTTTAATTAAATTAAGATGTAACTGCTCTCATTTCTTTTTTATTGATGGCGAATCTATTTTGACATATTTTTGTGGTGGGATTTGCATGTGCTCCTAGAAGCTTCTCTCTCAACCTAATTAATATGTGGTAACTAGAAGAGATATTGCTATTTGAAGATTAAATCTTTAAAAAAAAATTGATTCAGTATCTAATTTCAAGTTACATAGTGTCAATGTTCATAAAATAATATTTAATATTTCAAATCTTGCTATAGATGTAGTAATGTACTAGCTTATATATACCTATATATATATATTACGCCGAGAGTAATCGTTCTCAAGGTGCCTATTTTAATTTAATCCCAAGGTTATTTTATAATTGGGATTTATGAAAAAAAATAAGAGCCTCGAGAACGATTACTCTCGACGTAATATATATATATATATACATATATATACATATATATATACACATATATATACATATATATACATATATATATACATATATATATATATACATATATATATATATATACATATATATATATATATACATATATATATATATATACATATATACATATACATATATACATATATACATATATACATATATATGTATATATATATATATGTACATATATATATATATATATATGTATATATATATATGTATATGTATATATGTATATATGTATATATGTATATGTATATATGTATATATATATATATATATATGTATATATATATATATAAGCTAGTAGCAGTCGCGGCGCAACAGATAAATTATTTTTTAATTTTTCTTTTTTTGATCTGGTTAGTATTGATTTATTTTTTTCTTTTTAAATTTAGTTGTATAAACTTACTATAAAATTGTAGTCATATAAACTTAGTATAAAATCATTCTTCAACATTTAAAAAAAAAAATTCTATATATATTGTTTATTTGCATCACTTTGATTCAATCTTATTTTAGGGATATTATTAGGTAAATTGTTATATTTAAGAGTAGAGTTATGGTTATGGTTAAGGTTAGAAATAGGGTTAGGGTTAGCATTAAGATTTAAATTAGGGTTAGGTTTACAATTAGAGCTAGAGTTAGAGTCAGGATTAGAGTTACAATTAGATTTAGAGTTATGGTTAGGGCTAGGGCAAGGGCTATTTTAGGATTATGACTATTTTTAGGGTTAGAGTTAGGGTTAGGTTTAGAATTAGAGTTTTGAATCAGGGTTAAGGTTAGAGTTAGGGTTAAGGTTTTAATGAAGACTAAAGTAAAGGTTAGGGTTAGCATTAATATTTAAATTAGGGTTAGGGTTAGGATTTTAATCAGAATTAGGGTTAGGGTTACAATTAGAGCCAGAGTTAGGGTCAGGATTAGAGTTACAAATAGAGTTAGAGTTGTGGTTAGGGTTATTTTAGGATTATGACTATTGTTAGGGTTAGAGTTAGGGTTAGGTTTAGAATTAGAGTTTTGAATTAGGGTTAAGGTTAGAGTTAGGGTTAGGATTTTTGTCAAGATTAAAGTAAGCGTTAAGGTTAAAGTTAGAGTTTTGAGTTAGGGTTAAGGTTAGAGTTAGAGTTTTGAGTCAGGGTTAAGGTTAGAGTTAGGGTTTTAGTGAAGATTAAACAAAGGGATACGGTTAGGATTAGAGTCTAATTATGATAGAGTTAGATTTATAGTTAGAATTAGAGTTAGGGGTATGATTGGGTTAAGGATTAGGGTCAGTGTTAGTGTTAGGGTTGGAATTAGAGTTAGGGTTAGGGTTGGAGATAGGTGTATAGAAAGGGTTAGGGTTAGAGTTAGCTTTAGGGTTAAAATAATTTTTAGGGGTAGAGTTAAAGTCCAATTATGGTAGAGTTAGATTTAGGACCACAATTAGAGGTAGAGGTAGGCTTATAGTTAGGGTTAGGGTTAGGGTTGGAGTTACAAAGACATTTAATATTATGATTAGGGTTAAAATAATTGCTAGGGTTAGAGTTAAAGTCCAATTATGGTAGAGTTAGATTTAGGGCTACAATTAGAGGTAGGGGGAGGGTTACAGTCAGGGTAGGGTTAGGGTTAGAGTTTCAAAAAGATTAAATATTATGATTAGGGTTAATGTTAGAGTTAGGGTTAACGTTAGAGTTTTGAGTCAACTTTAAGGATATATTTAGGGTTAGGGCTAGGGCTAATATTAAAGTACAATTATGGTAGAGTTAGATTCGCGGTTAGAGTTTGGGGTACGGTGGGGTTTCGGTTATGGTTATGATTATGGTTGGAGTTAGAGAAAGGGGTAGAGAAAGGATTAGATTTAGGGTTATGGTTAGTGTTAGTTTTACATATTGAGTTAGGGATATGTATAGAGTTACATCAGGGTTAAGGTTAAGATATGAGTTTGAGTCAAGGTTAAGTTTAGAATTAAGGTTAGGGTTAGGGTTAGGGTTTCAGTCAGCATTAAAGTTAGGGTTAGGGTTAGGGTTATATTATAATTATGGTAGAGTTATATTTAGAGTTAGAGTTAGGGGTAGGGGTAGGGTTAGTGTTAGTGTTAGGATTAGAGTTAGGGTTAAGGTTAGGGTTAGGATTGGGGTTAGGGTTAGGGTTAGGGTTAGAGACAGGGTCAAGGTTAAGTTTAGCATTACAATTAGGGTTAGAGATAAGGGTACATAAAAGGTTAGGGTAGGGGTTAGGGTTAGGATTAGGTTTATGGTTAGAATCTGAGTTGGGGTTATAGTTTGAGTTAGGGGTAGACAAAGCATTAGAATTATGGTTAGGATTAGAGTTAGGGGAGAAGTAGGACCACAGTCAAAGTTACGGTTATTGTTATGTTTAGAATTACATTTAGGAGGGTAGCTCGTTCTCCTTACACATGCCTATTAGCATAATAGAACAATATAAGGATTAAAATGTTCCTTATGTAGTTTTATAACTTTATTAGTTACATTTATAAATATACAATTAATTAATGTTAATTATGCTTAGCATGAATAGTGTACAATGAAGGAGTACTAAACATTATTGAGGTAATGATTACACTTAAAATGAGTATAAAATGAACATTATGCTTTAGAGTGGGTTAATAGTTAGAAATAACACATCAATTTTATACATAATTTAATGATCAACATATTAATGATATATCTCATGTAAAATCTTTAATAATACAAAAACAAAGGTCAACAAAAAGCATTTCAAATATTTGGAAGTATAGTTGAGAAGAATTTGAGATAAAAAGTTAAATCGTTTATTTATTATTTCGATACATAGATGGAAGGAGAATAATATCTCCTAGTACAATTATCTGGATAAAGTAATAAGTGAAGATTTGAAAAATGTGAAATCATCATATGGACCATGTGTATAGCTCTCCATAATGATGTAAGTACATCACATATTCTTCAGATATTAAAATTGTATTACGACCTTTGTTTGTAATATGATCATCATAGACCTCTTTCATCATGGATGGAAACACATCTACTTTTGTAGATGTGTTGCGTACATATTTGGCAACATCTTCCATCTCCATTATCTCTATCTCTTGTACATGATCAATAGATAAAGCTGCATTCTGAAGTGCTTCTACCATAGTTGTACAACACTGTTTAATTATGCGTGCACACTTCTAAAACTCTGTCTCAAAAAAATTATTTGACTATACAGAAGAAGTTGGGCTAGTGTCGACAATGCTTGATTGTGTATTAGAGGCTTCCATGCCTGAAAAAATGATGGAAAACAATTTAGATAGCATCATCACGAATAAAAAAAGAAGAACAAATGTATAAAGATTAATGCCTAAAATTTAATATTTGTTCTTTTAAAATTGCATATAAAAAAGAAACATAAATTAAAATAAATATATGGTTATGCAACAAAATTAAAAGTATAAGTCTCGTTTTTCTTATTTAAAAATAAATAAATTGGTATTTTAATAAAATATTTGGAAAATGGTGGCATTGCCATCCACTTTTCAAATGTTAATATGTAAAGATTAATTTTAATCTAAATGTAAATTACAAAACTGTTATAATTGAAATAGTAATCTAATTTAGAATGATACTCTAAATCAATATACTACTCTTAATGAAAACATTAGAAATATGTTGAGATATAGTTAACATTATAATAAATTCTTTACTATTATAATATTTAAAAAATGGCGGCATTGCCTTCCATTCTTTAAAGATTGATGCCTAAAAGTTAATATTTATTATTTATAAATTGCATGAAAAAAATAAGCATAAATTAAAATAAAATATATGGCTACTCTAATTTTCAAGTAACAAAATTAAAATTATAAAATTAAGTTTTTATATTTAAAAATAAATAAACTGGCATTTTAATAAAATATTTGAAAAATGGCGGCATTGCCATCCACTTTTCAAATATTAATATGTTATGATTAATTATAATCTAAATGTAAAGTACAAAACTATTTTAAGCAAAATAGTAATCTAATTCAGAATATTAATATACTAATCTTAATAAAAAACTATTATAAATCAAACTACTTTTGCAAATGAAAATAGTAATCATTAAATTTATAATCACTTTTTTTAAAAATAAAATATATTGATATGGCGGCATTGCCATCCATATGAAATATTATGAAAAATAAATACAAGATTAATCTAAAAAATACATTGAAAAATATGAAAAACAATAATGCATGAAACATGCAGATGTAATTTTGTATAGAACAATGTAAAAATTAAGAAATGTCATATAACAAATAAATTACAACTAAATGTAAATAGTGTAACTACTATTCTAAATGGAGATAATAATCAAAATGCAAAATAAAACTTAATAGGGAAAAAAAATTTAACAAAAAGCTTACTTTGCTTTTTGGATCTCCTTGTTGATCTTCAAATGTAAAATGCTTTTCTAAATGATGTATCTCCTTTTCTTCTTCCCAAAAAAGTTTGCTCTACCTCTCAAGAGCAATGAAAGCTTTACTCAAACTCTGTCTTCTGCAAATATGTTCTTCTACGAATGAAGAGCGAAAATGAGAGGATATGAGTTTTTTATAATCAGAGAAAAAACTCTTCATCTCCCACGAAAAAACTATTCAATTTCCACTAAAGGAACTCTTCAAATTCCACATCTCCACTCCTCCACTCCTCTACAAAATTCAAATTAATTACTAAAAAACGCCAATAAGACAATATTACACAACGAAATTAAAAAAAAAAGTGTGTCTACATGTCGTTATCTGTTTTTTTCAAAAAAAAAATATTAAAAAAAAAATACATTAACCTGCCACATTATCTGTTTCGTTGAAAAAAAAATATTAAAAAATAAAATAAAATGGGGTGACAGGCCATCACCCCCGCCACCCCATGTGGCGTTGTTTTATGTGGCAGCAAGACTGCCTGTCAGCGGCAGTTACTGCCACCTCTGACATGCATGTCAGGGGCGGCAGTAACTGCCGCTGACAGGCGGTCTTGCTGCCTTACTCCGCAGCCCACAGCTGGCATTTTCTTTTTTATTGACATTGTAACTGCCGTGCTGTGGCTGTATAGAATGCCTCTCGGCGTAATTAAAAGCTAGTTTTGTAAGTATATTTGACCTTTTTAACATTTCTCAAGATAATTATGTTGTCTAGTAATTGAATTTATGAAAATTGACACATTTATTCTATGATTTACAATTGTCACATGCATCTTATTCATAAATAAAAAATAAAAAATATATACTTTGAAACTTGAAACAATAGCATTTAATTCATTTTCAAAATATAGGGAAAATGATGATTAATGTGCTCTTATTCCATTTTTTTTTTGAGTGAACTTCATCCACTAAAGAGTATTCAAATCTGATTTCTTTGTGACTTAGGAGCTGGAACAGCTACAATGACCGTTGCGCCATTACAACTTATTAGACTATTCAAAATGTGGTGAATCTTGCTGCAAGAGAAAGATTAACATTGGTTTGGCTCTCTATCCTTGAACTCATCAAATTATGGCAGTAAAACTGGTTCAAAATTGTGTGTTGTCTAATTAGATTTGTTAGAGATTGGGTTGTTGGCATGTGAGAGATGTCTTTTAGAAGAAGCGCAGCATGATAACTTTCAAATTCAGAATTAACTTGTGAAACAAAGCTGCATTGCGTGCTGTATCAGAATAGCTACTAAAGATCTTTCTTTGTTGGGATTTTGTTTTAAGTTAAAAGCTTGTCTGTGTTGTACTCTTCACTTCAAAGATTTTGACATGGGCGTCAACTCTGAGAGAGGAAAACATGGGTCTGCACGTAATACGTCTCACTCAACTTGATATAATTACCCTTGAAATACAAACAAACGAGGTTTAACTGAAAAAAACAATAGTATTCAATTCAGTAGTCAATTTTCATTCCATTTGCTAGCTTGGCTTAGAAACAAAATCAATGCCAATTTGTAATTTAATAATGGGATTGATTTGCTTGCCCGCCATTCTCTTCTAATGAGCATAAATACACAACACCAATGGATCTGCAAACATATCAGGAAGCCAAGCAATAGCAGAGCTTCCACATGGCATTCCATATCATGTCAGCCTTCATGAATCTGTTACTTATTTTAATGATTAAAATGGCAGATCAGTGTACTCCAATTTTAGCCTCTGGTGTTGGGGACATAGATGGCCCTCTTCAAGAGCCAACAGTGCCCCTCCTCAATTATTTAAGAACATCCAAGTTTTCTGAAGGGTATGCAAATCTGTGGGGAGGCCAACACCAAAATGTTTCTGAAGATGGTTACTCCGTTTCCATCAGAATAGATAGGTCATCCGGTAATACTTAGCACTAGTGATGCAATTTTTCCTTATTTTGGGGGGTTTTTGCAGCTATTATTACAATTGAATTGAATGAAATGAATGTCGATGCAGGTAGTGGGTTCAAATCTAAAGAGCCTTACATGTACGGCTTCTTCAATGCCGCTCTTAAACTCCAAGGAGGGTATACTGCAGGGATCATCACTTCATTCTACGTATGTCTTTAAAACCCATACATGTAATTAGGGTTAAATGGACAGTTTAGGGGTGTTAGAGTTAGGGTTTTGGGACTTATTATTCCCAACCCTAATTAGGAATAATGAGCTTTCAAAATTCATTCTAACCAATCTATATTTTGATATTTCTATAACTCATTTCTTATGAGAATAAATGGAACACTTAGTAATCATTGGTGTAAATATTAAACAAGCAAATAAATAAAATAAAATACTACACAAAGAAAATAGAATGGAGGAACACAATGTTTATCGTGGTTGGGTAAAACTTGTCTACCTAGAATAGTTAACCGATACAATACAATACATGACAGTATATGTGTATTTATACATTGAGAAGCTTAATAGTCAGTGTGACTGTTGGACTTCATATCCCAACAATTGGATCTAGGTGATGTTCATAGAGGTGAAGCACCAGGACATCCTGGGAGGTCACCCATCCCAGTACTACTCCAGCTTGAATGTGCTGAACTATGGACTTTCCTCCCTAGTTGAACCCACTCCTCTACTAGCATTCCCTAAATCGAATGAATACAAAGTGTTCCATTTATTTTTATGAGAAATAAGTTTGTGTCTTTCATTTATACTCATGAAAAAAGAAATTTAACTTATTGTTAAAAATATCTATAACTTATTAATCCATACTAATTTAATGTGATGCAAGTTTTTAATGGGAGATTTGTGATGATCAGCTTTCGAACAACCAAGTCTATCAAGGATGGCACGATGAAATAGACATGGAGTTTTTGGGAACAATACCTGGAGAGCCATACAAATTGCAGACCAATGTTTATGGAAATGGTTCAGGAGATGGAAATCTGATCGGCAGAGAGCAACAATTTCATCTCTGGTTCGACCCAACTCAGGATTTCCACAACTATTCAATTTTATGGACGCCATCTCAAATCTTGTAAGTTTCATTTTCCCTCCCTTAATAATCTCACATCAGAGCTGACAAAAGATTTTAAAAGCTAATATAACTTTTGTTTTGGTTGCAGATTTTTGGTAGATGGTATCCCCATAAGGAGGTTTCCTAAAACAGCGAGCCTTGGTGTGACATACCCATCAAAGCCAATGTCAGTGTATGCAACCATTTGGGATGCATCTTCATGGGCTACAGATGGAGGGAAATACAAGGCCAATTATAGCTATGAGCCATTTCTTTCCACTTTCTCCAATTTCCAAACGATTGGATGCAATGACAAGGATATCTACTGTTCCAAAGTGCTCATTGATAATTGTTTGGTTTCACCTCATCTAAACAAAAAGCAAATTGTTGATCTGAAATATGTGAGGAAGAGTTATATGACATATGATTATTGTCAGGATGTGCAGCGATATCCCAAGGGCGCCATGCCTGAATGTGCAGAACAAGAAGGCCAATTAAACAAGATGGATATTCTACAAAATCAACAAGAGATACGAGGCTTTCAAAATAAATAACATAGACCAATAGGTATCCAATCATAAATAATGGCAGGGTGTATACGCCATAGTGGATTGTAAATAACTCTTCGATAAGTCAATATTTAAGACATTACATAAGCTTCAGCAAAAACTATTGGGGGATATTATTATTTTTATTTCATAAGTCTATTTTAGAATTGATTAAAAAATAATTTGTTTTTTCTTTCATAATTGCCATACTTCTTCTCTTGTAGTATTTAATTTTTCTTTCATAACCTTAATATTTGATACTTTTCTTTTAATAATAAAGATTATTATACAACATGAAAACACAAGATTATTTTCTATGCATTTTGACTTGGACTTTTGTATTATGCACTTGTGGAGCATAAGGTTGAAGGATAATTCATTTTGATGTTCAGTTCTTCAACATAAAATTTTGGTCTTGAAAGAAACTTATTACTAGAAAGCAATCATAGTTTCTATATAAAAGTAACTACATGTGAGCTAGTCTAACGCTACTCTCATGATGATGTGTGACAAATTTACAAAAAAATGATAATCTCTATGAGAAATAAGATTATGAATAGAAATTAATTCATCTGAAAATAATGAAGGGAACAAAACTAAGAAGATTTAAAGAAGAAAAACTTTTAAGGGGTATTTAGATTAATTCATGTAACAAGATAATCACATGCTCACAAATGAAGTATCTTGAAATGAACAACAATATTGACAAAGAGAAATGAAGTTCTAGCTTTAGACTTGGATTTAATGATTTAAATATAATATCATTGTTAAATTTGTCATAGTGGAGCTCCAATAGGCTAGGAAACAACATACACTCCATCAAGTTAATAACATGTATACACCTTTTCTAAAATTAATATAATTAGACCTCTTACAATGCCTTAAGATATTTCCTTAAGTCTTTAATTTTATTTTTTCATTCATGTATCTACAACATGAGGTTTTAAAAGCACTATACTATCTTTGCTAGATGTTATTGACTTTGACACATTAGAAGAAATGAAGTGCACCCAAAGCATCATTTGTTGTGACCCTTGTGATGGATTGATGGTGGATTGTAGTTGTTTGGTAAATAAGTTGCATGATTGTAGGATTGAATGGTGAAATAGATAACATTCTATGGTAACATATGATTCAGGAAGATATTTTAAGCCAAATTTGAAGTGTTCCTAAAGTCCCCTAAATCGATGCCAAAATGAAGTGCTCTCCAACACAACTCCAACCCAACTTGAATGAAGTAAAATGGAGCACACTCAAAGTTTGGCCAAACCAGATGCTAGACCCTAAAAAGACCAAAAAAATTATCATCACAAAAGAGGTGTCCAAGTGATCGATGATTCTAGTGCCATTTATTTCACACAATGGAGCTTGAATGGTGAAGTTATGGTTAATCAAAGTGGGTCAAGGATGATGACATCAGTAGGTGACATGGGCACTAGGCACCCAAAATTTGTTGGCAATTTAGAAAAACCTACGTATATGGAGTGGGTCAAGGTCAACTCTGCAACCTTCCGTCTCCCATTCTCTTCCTCTACCACTGCACCAATGACAATTTTAAACAACAAAAAACATATTCATATAGAAGGAGTAAGGATTAACCCATGATGGGTGTGAATATTTTTTTTAAAAGCTCAGCGACAGTTAAGTTTTTAAAAAACTAAGGAAATATCATTTTGAAAAAGCTACAAGGGCGCTCTTGTGGCTCAAATTGACGATTAAGGGGTCCCCAATGCCAACAACTATATCGTAATGAACGTAAGGAGTTTAATAGTTGTTGCTAGTTCTTGTTAAGCTAATTATGGAGATGAGACTTAAAAATAACCAATCCCATAAACTTCACATTTGAGAGTTTATCTAAAATTATATTTTAAGACTTAGTACAATTAATTCTTAGGGGAAGAGACTGAGTAGCTACCTAGGCTAACTTCATGCACCTCGAAATCCTAATTTGTATGTCAAAAATTAACATTTTTTTCAGTGAACCTCCATGGGTGACTGAAGAGCATAAAGCTAAGGTTTAGGAATTTCCATATTTATGAAGCTCTTTTTAGAAGTCATAGAGTGTGAAGTAGTCAAAAAGTTCCATTCAAAATGTTTGCTCAAAATTCGCCACTTAGAACCTCCAATTACTGTCATGTTTAAGACCCCCACCAAAAAAACATAATATATCCAATTAGTAATTGCTTTCGTGTCAATGAATGATCAATTTATAATGTGAACCCATCCACTAGGTAGAAAAGGTGGAAAATGTGATTTTAATTAGAACACTTTGTCCCTAGCATTAATCAAAACCCCATTTTATTACACCCATCCAAGCACCCCACTTAACCACAACCTACCCTAAACCTATTCACATTGACACATATTGATGTTCACAAATACCATATTACCACCCATGGTTAACCCAATTAATAAGGTGAAGGAATCCCAAACTAGTTCATTTTGTTTACGAGAAGTCAGTCGCAAAACTCCCGCTAACTCTTCCCACCACTTCCATCTTTGCCATTTCACTCAACCTTGTTCTTCTTCTGCATGTGAGGTGAGAAATCATGAAGTAGAAATATCTCACCATTACTTATCATTGAAAGAGTAAATTCATGATTTTCCTACTCTTTTCATTGTATATTTCTTTGTTTTTCAGTGTGAAATCATTGCACATAATGTGATAGAAAGAAATAGTTAGAGGAAATGGTATAGAAATAGAGTAGAATGCCAATACAATCATTGCTTTATGTTGTGATTTTTGCAAACATCCAAAGTGTCTTGAATCTTTTGGTAGAAATATGGGGTTTTATCCATGTTTTATCATTGTCTTTGAGGTATTTATTGAAAATATTTATTGTTGTGTGATTTAATCATTGTTTGTTGCTCTACTCACAATTTTTTAATTTTTTATAATGGGTTTGCGAGGATTTTTTAAGGCTATGTTGTAGGTAATAATGCCAAAGAAGGAAATCATTAGACGAAAAGGGAAATGAAAAAATGGGCTTTTCGTGGGTACCAAAAAAATTAGATGAAATGTAAAAGGGAATATTTTAAATGATAATTTATTTGCAATTAAGGGTTTTTTATGATTTATTGATACTCATAGTTGCATGTTTGACTCATTAAGAATTTTAATCATTTTAATGTACAATAGTAGAAATGAATAATTAGTCTAAATGGTCAAGTAATCATGTACATTATCAATTTAATCTTTGGTTAGTGTTGTGCTTATGTGAATCTCCAAAGTTACTTATTTTTCTCAGCTTTAATATGGGGGTTTCTCTGTGTTTATTAGTGTCACCTTCATACTTACCATAATTGTGTTCTATTCAAATTTTTTTAATTATATAAATGGGATATTCGAAGTTTTTGGATGATAAGTTGAAAGAAATTTTCTTGAACAAGGGGATAAAAGTACAAAGCTATGTCAACTTTTAGGCTAACTTATCAAAATGACTGAATTTGAATATTTCTATCTAAAATCAATTTTGTTCAAACATATGATCTAGATAAATTCATTCTAGCCAAGTTATATATGGTCTCACACTTTTCCAATTGGAAATATTTATTAAATGCATGTTTTATACTAGTTTTTATCCAATTACTAAAGAAATAAAAAGAAAAATGGCGTTTCAATAACTTTTACTATTTTTTATGATTTTTTTAGTAACTTATAAACACCATTTTATAGATCTCAAAGTCAAGAATATTCTCATATAGAGTTCGTAGTGCTCTAATTAGATATAATATATTGTAATCAAAAAATTCTATAAGAACGTATTTTAACACTCGAAAAGATATCAATTTTGAGAAAGAAAAAAATATTAAATCATATCAATTTTTTAAAAAACTTATGTTATGTTCTAGAGGAGAGATTCATCTTTTAGAATGTATAGTTTTTCTTCTGGTTAGAATAGATTTGTTTTGAAAAATGTGGTGGGAGATGAAAACTATTGATTTCAGGTGAGTTAAAGTTTACCTAAAAAAATTAGGAAAATACATCAATTCTTATTTGAAATAATTATTAAAAATTACAATCCTAAACTTTTTCCATTTCTACACATTTCATTGATTTACTTTATTTTCAAATTCCAAATAATAACTAGTTTTATGTCATTGAAGGTGAACAATTATACATTTGTTAGTATTTTCCTTCATAAAGGGGTGACACAGGTTTGTGCTTTTATCTAGAGAAATAATAAGAGGAAATAGGAATTCAAAAGTTAGGGTTTCTATGAATTTCAATAATATTTGACGACATGTAACAAAAAATTACATGTGTTGATAGTTGTATGTCTCAATGTAGAGCGTGTAATCATCTAGGGTCTGTAACTATTTATACGTGCTCATAGTTGTATGTATTAATCAATCTAGTTCTAAAATATTTCATGTAATGTGATAGAAAGAAATAATTACAAAAAATGGTAAATAAATTGTCTACATTTTTGATTCAATCACATGTTTAACTTAGTATTTGTAATGATATTCATGTGCTATAATTTGTAATAATTTTCCCATGCTCATAGTTGTATGTCTTAAGATTACCATCTTCAAATCATTACATGTAATATGATAGAAATAAATAATTAGAGGAAATGGTTAAGAAATACTGTACACTATCAATTTAAACATTACTTGGTGTTGTACTATTTGTGAATCTCCATAATTTCTCCCATTTTTTGTTTAAAATATGGAGATGGCTCTATGTTAATCATTGTCTTCCACATAGTGTTATTGTGAAAACTTTAGTACCCACAAATGCTTCCCACCACTCACCTTTGTAATACTTACCTTACCTATGAGCTTTCTTAATTTCTCATTCATTTGTTGGACATTTTGAATATACTCATTTGCATACTCTCTTTGAGTAAATTGATTCATTCAAATAAATACAATATGCATTGTCAGGTTGTTATCAATGTACATACATTATTAGTTTTCACTGACTGTATGCATTGTTAAGTTGACATTGATTGTTTGAATTGTTAAGTAGATATTGACTGCACATGCATTGTAAAGTTGACATTAATTGTATGAATTGTTAAGTTGACATTAATTGTATGCATTCCTCAATGTACCATTACATGTATGTATACATGTATAAGAATGCATACATTCTTTAACTGACATGCATTGCATTCATTACTTTGGTTTTCAATCTACTACTTTGGTGTAGGAGCACCTAGGTAGGCTAGGCGTGAAACCTAGGTATTTCCTTATTTTTGGCTTGTAGTGATGCTAGCCACATCACTAGTCTAATAATAGGATCAACTTGGTCATAAGGTGAGGTTAGATAGGTTAGAAGAGCCCCACAATGCAATATTGCTCCTAATTGCTCAAAATTGCTCATTTGGCTCAAAAGAGAATTTTTGGTTTTTGAAGGCCAAATAGGGAAAGAAAGTGTTTTAGGGTCCTTATTAGGTGTTTTGGATCCATCTTAAGCCTTATGGAAAGTTTGGTAGCAAGTAGAGCAAGTTTGGATAGATAATTTGCAAAATTGCAAAAATTGCTCTTTTTTTGCAAAGTTGTCATTGACAACTTTTGTAACTTTTATGCAAAAAGAGAAACTTCTTTGTGGGAGACCTTCAACCAATTAAAGTAGTTAGAAAAATCCATTCCAATTCTATATTATGTTGAACTCAACCTTTTCAAGAGGTTGGAGGAAGGAGAAATGAGAGTTTACGAATTGTAATCAACATTTTTACTACATTACAACAGTTTCTTGTTTTGAGTTTTTTCATGCTTTGTACGAATCAGACTTAGGTTTTTCTGAGTTTGAAGTGTTACTAGTAGTTGTCCTTCATTTTAAAATTTTTTTTTTGTGTTGTTACAGAGAGTGGTGTGTGTTTGAATAAATTATTTTGTAAGTTAGCAGGTTGATGTTTTGAACTGGGCAACGCATAAAAAATGGAGTCTTAGGGCCTTTTCCCATTATATAAAATGTACAACCTCTTGAGATTTGGAACTAGAATCCTTTTAAATTATTTACAGCAAAGGAGAGCCCATGGGAAGCACAAAAAACATTTTTAAAGTGATGCCCTAGGCAAGCCAAATGCAACTTGGCTAGGAATCACAGTTGGAAAAATGAGCTATGGAGGGGATTGAACGTGCAAACACCTCAATCTAGTTGTACAAAGAGTAAGGAGAAGGTTTAACCTTGTTTCAGTCCAAAGGAGAGGTCTCGAAATGTTTTCCAAGGTGGTTTTCCATCACAACAGTGATAAAGCACTTGAAATCCTCATTCTTGGCCTAAAATGGTACTTTGGTTGTACGGATATTTTGGGGGTTAAAAAATCATAGAATCTTGAAGTTCTCTGAAAAGGGTATCCATAAATGTAATTTTTTTGTAGGGTTGTTAAGAAGGTTTTCAAGAAATCTTGTTTCCAACTATTTAGGAGGACTAAATCCTAGTAGCCTTTTTGGAGCAATTTGGTGTATTTTCCCTTGTAGATTGAATGCACCTATGAAATCAAAATTTTTTAGGGTCATGGATGTTAGAAGGAGTCTAAAAAAATCCTGGATGAAGAACTAGCACCCTTGGGGCTATAGATGGATTTGAGGGTTAGTAGTGGACTAGAGCCGACTAGGAAGAAATTTGATGTTACTTTGTTGATATGCCCCCAACTGAAGGATTAGGATCTCTTGAGCAAGGTCCTAGTAAGTGTAGGGTGTGAAGAAGCCCTAGTGGGTCTAGTGGTTGACCTAAGGTAGCCCTGTGAGAGCTTGGGGTTTGGAAGCAAGGCTGGGGTGTTACATCAGAGTGGTATCAGAGCGGGTTAAAGATTTGGGAAAAGGTAGTGGATGTCTGAAGCTACAAAATTAGTAGATTAATCCATGATGGTGACTAATGTTCACTTAGCCAAAGAGGTTAATGAACAAAAGGAAAGAAACTAACTTCTTGAAGAAGCATTGGAAGAGGTGAAGCAAAAACTGGATGCAGTTTTAGAGGAAGCTAGGAAAAGAGATGAAGAGGAAGATGGAAAGGGTAAATAGGTAGCAAAGGAAGACATTGTACCTGAACCTAATCCTATCTTGCAAGAAGATCCCTTTTTAAAAGCCATCAAAGCACTAGGTGGCAAAGCTTTGGAAGGAATACCTCTGTTTATAGGAAAGATGGATTTAGATGCCGTCTTAGATTGGATTGAAGGTATGGAGAACCATTTCGAGTGTGAAGGGCTAATAGAGGCTCAAAAGGTGAAGGTGGAAACCTCTAGACTTAGAGGAACAACACTCACTCAGTGGAAATATGTCCAAGGTGAGAGGGTTATGATGGATAAGGCACCCATTTCAAATTGGAAAGGTATGGTGAAGAAGATTCAAGAAAACTTTCTACCTGAAGACTTTGAGGTTCAACTCCACCAAAGAAGGCAAGGACTGAAACAAAAAGATATGGATGTGGCTTCCTATATAGAAGAATTTCAGAGATTATTCTTAAGATCCGAGAAGCAAGAGGAGGAACCAATCAAAGTTGCTAGATACCTAAGTGGTTTGAAGTGGAGTATCTAAGAAGAACTCAGCTTGTGGACTCCTACCACAGTCCAAAGGTGTTATCAACTAGCCTTGAAGGTAGAAGAGAAGCACAAAAAGATAAATGATTCAAATTTTAGAGGCAAGGGTAAAAATCAAAGAGGACAAAGGGGAGGTTACCAAGGAAGAGGTGGTGAACCAAAAGGTCAAGCTGAAAGTAAGACCAATGAGTAGCCAAATGAAACCTCAAAAAGAGGAGGTCATAATAGAGAAAGAGGCAATCATAGTAGCTCTCAAAGAGGAAGAGGAGTAGGCAGATCAAATTCTTATTTTGCAAGCATGAAGTGCGACAATTGTGGCCAGCTTGGACACCTTGCTTATAGGTGTCCTGAGAAGCCTTCTTCTTTGAATCAAAGCAAGAGAGTGGCATTTGTACAAGAGGATTGTTCAAACAACAAGGATGCTGATGTAGATCATCTTGAGTCTGGAAAAGGAGAGAGTTTGATGTATAGGAGGGTGCTAATCAAACAACCTGCCCCTAATGAACCCAAACAAAGAAGGGCATTGTTTATAATCAAGTGCAAGATTCTAGGAAAAGTATGCAAGGTGGTAGTGGACTTAGGATCCACTGATAATGTCATCTCTAAAGAGGCTATTACTAAACTAAAATTGACAAGGATACCTCATGAGAATCCCTACAAGGTCACTTGGTTAAATCAGGGACAAAGTATCTTGGTTAATGAGCAAGCCTGGGTGGAATTCTCCATAGCCGGCTACAAGGACAAGTTTTTGTGTGATATATTTCCCATGGATGCATGTCATCTTTTTCTTGGTAGACCATGGCAATTTGATAGAGAGATGAAGTATGATGTTAGAGAAAACTCCATTTTATTCAAGAAAGGAGGTAAGACTTTCAAAATTTAGTCTTTACTAGAAGAAGAGGGAACATAAGAAAAGGTTCCTAAAGTGTTGTTGTGTTGTGCGAAGGAGTTCTTAATGGAACTTAAACAAGTGGAAAATTAGGGTTTTTCTGTCATACTAAATTCTAAAAATGAAGAAAAATTAGTCAAAGAACGTTCACATTTTGAAGTGCAAACTTTGCTTGATAAGTACAAGGAAATTGTGAGTGATGGTACACCAACTACTTTACCTCCAAGGAGAGTCATTAGCCATCAAATTGACTTTGTTCTAGGTGCTTCATTGCCCAATAAAGCAACCTATAAGCTCACTCCAGATCAGAATTTAGAAGTTGCAAGACAAGTTCAAGAGTTGTTGGATCAAGGCCTAATTCAAAAGCATAAGCCCATGTGCCGTTCCTATGGTTTTGGTAGCCAAGAAGGGAGGAAAATGGAGGCTTTGTACTGATTCAAGAGCAATAAACTGGATCACAATTAGGTATAGGTTTTCCATACCCTGTATTGAAGACCTAATGGATTGTTTAAGTAGTGCTATGTACTTCACAAAGTTGGACTTGAAAAGTGGGTATCACCAAATTAGGATAAAGGAGGGAGATGAATGGAAAATAGCATTCAAAACTAATGATGGTATTTATGAGTGGCTTCTAATGCCATTTGGTCTCTCAAATTCTCCAAGTACCTTCATGAGACTCATGAATGAAGTACTTAAGGACTTCACTAGGAGATTTGTGGTGGTGTACCTAGATGATATTCTCATCTATAGCAAGAAAAAAGAAGAACATGTCAAGCATGTGGAGGTGGTCTTAAAGAGGCTTCATGAAGAGAAGTTGGCTATTAATCTTGAGAAATGTGGATTTTTCAAACAAGAGCTGGTGTATTTGGGCTTTGTTGTATCCAAAGGTTCTTTGAAGATGGATAAAGAGAAAGTTGCTGCTATCTTGAGTTGGCCAACACCTACTACAGCCACTGAGGTAAGAATTTTTCATGGTTTTTCACAATTCTATAAGAAGTTCATTAGAAACTTTAGTGGGATTTGTGCACCTTTGTTGGATACTATCAAAGGAGGGGTCAAAAACAAGTTTAAGTGGACCCTAGAGGCTAAAGAATCCTTTGAGTTGTTGAAGAAAAAAGTAGCTGCCTAGCCTATATTGCAATTACCTAGCTTTGAGAAGTTGTTCACCTTAGAATTTGATGCAAGTGGTTTAGCCATAGGTGGTGTTTTGAGTCAAGAGGGCAAGCCCATAGCTTTTTATAGTGAAAAACTTAATGAAGCCAAAAAGAGGTATTCATCTTATGACTTGGAGTTGTATGCCTTAGTGCAATGTCTTAGGAAGTGGAGGCATTATTTGTTACCTAAGGAGTTTGTGGTGTTTACTAACAACCAAGCCCTTAGTTACATAAATACCCAAGAGAAATTAAGCAATAGGCACTTGAAATGGATGGAATACTTGCAGGCTTTCACTTTCACCATTAAGCACAAGAAAGGGCAGCTTAACAAAGTAGCAGATGCACTCAGTAGAAGGATCATGATAGTCCAAGAAGTGCAGCTCCATAGCATGGGAATAGAAGGATTCAAACATCTCTATAAAGATGATGAAGATTTTGGTGAAGCATACAAGGTATGTTCAGATTTTGAGAACCATTTTCATAGAAAATTTTCAGAATATACTTTGCAAAATGGGTTACTCTTCAAGGGTAATTAGTTGTGTGTTCCCAAGGGATCCATAAGGAAGAATCTCATTCAAGAGAAACACAATGGCAGCTTAAGTGGCCATTTTGGCATGAGCAAAACTTTGGAACTTGTACAAAGATTCTACTTTTGGCCTAGACTTATCAAAGATGTTACCAGGTATGTGGAGCAATGCATCATATGCATGAAAGAAAAAGGAGGTATGAGTAATTCAGGTCTTTACCAGCCTTTACCAATTCCTAACCATCCATGGGATTGTGTAAGTATGGATTTAATTGTTGGTTTACCCAAAACCAAGCAAGGATTTGATAGTATTTTTGTTGTGGTGGATAGGTTCAGCGAAATGGCACATTTCATTCCTTGTAGGACTACTAATGATGCTACTCATATTGCTCATTTGTTCTTTAAGGAGGTGGCTAGGATTCATGAACTCCCTATGAGTATTGTTTCAGATAGAGATGTGAAATTTATGAGTCATTTTTGGCAAACTCTATGGAAGAGGCTGGGTACTAACATGTCTTTTGGTTCAGCTTACCATCCTCAAATTGATGGTCAAACTGAAGTGGTTAACCGGACCTTAGGCAACCTCATATGGTCAGTCTTGGGATATGGTGATTTCACAAGTTGAATATGCATACAATGATAGCAAAAATAGAACAACTGACAAAACCCCTTTTGAAGTGGTTTATGGCATGCATCCTAGAGGTGTGTGTGAGTTGAGGAATCTTGGAGACTTGGATAAGAGGAGTGGACAAGCTGAAGACTTTGTTCAAACTATGAAGGAAATTCAAGACCAAGTTAGGAAAACTATCCAAGAGAACACTCAAAAACTCAAGGCTAAATTGGATGAAAAGAGGAAAGATATACAATTTTCTGTTGGTGACTATGTCATGGTACATTTGAACAAAGCAAGACTCCAAAAAGGTGTTCTCACCAAGTTGCAAATGAAGAGGATAGGACCATGCAAGATTTTGGCAAGGTATGGAGCAAATGCTTACAAGGTGGATTTACCTCATGATCTAGGGATATCACCAATCTTTAATGTTTAGGATTTGGTAGCTTTCAAGGGTGTTGTATCTCCAACTACTATAGATATTCATAAAGATGTGGACCTTGCTACAACACCTTAGGTCATCAAATTGGAAGCAAAGAAGGTATTGGAAACAAGACCCACAAAGGCAACTAGGCACAAGGTGTACTTTGAGAATCTTATCAAATGGAAGGGAAAAATTGATTTAGAGGCTACTTGGGTGGCTGAGACTGAGTTCAAGAAGCTGGGAATTCCTTTGGACCTTCTTCAAGCTGGAGTTACTTGACTTTCCCTTGGGGGGGAGTATGGTGCAGGAGCACCTAGGTAGGCTAAGTGTGAAACCTAGGTATTTCCTTATTTTTGTCTTGTAGTGATGCTATCCACATCACTAGTCTAATAATAGGATCAACTTGGTCATAAGGTGAGGTTAGATAGGTTAGAAGAGCCCCACAATGCAATATTGCTCCTAATTGCTCAAAATTGCTCATTTGGCTCAAAAGAGAATTTTTGGCTTTTGAGGGCCAAATAGGGAAAGCAAGTGTTTTAGGGTCCTTATTAGGTGTTTTGGATCCTTCTTAAGCCTTTTGGAAAGTTTGGTAGCAAGTAGAGCAAGTTTGGATAGATAATTTGCAAAATTGAAAAAATTGCTCTTTTTTTGCAAAGTTGTCATTGACAACTTTTGTAACTTTTATGCAAAAAGAGAAACTTCTTTGTGGAAGACCTTCAACCACTTAAAGTAGTTAGAAATTTCCATTCCAAGCCTATATTAGGTCGAACTCAACTTTTTCAAGAGGTTGGAGGAAGGAGAAATGAGAGTTTACGAATTGTAATCAACATTTTTACTACATTACAACAGTTTCTTGCTTTGAGTGTCTTTTCATGCTTTGTACAAATCAGACTTAGGTTTTCCTGAGTTTGAAGTGTTAGTAGTAGTTTTCCTTCATTTTTTTAAAAGTTTTTGTGTTACAAAGAGTTGTGTGTGTTTGAATAAATTATTTTGTAAGTTAGCAAGTTGCTGTTCTGAACTGAGCAGCGAATAAAAAATGGAGTCTTAGGGCATTTTCCCAATGTATAAAATGTACAGCCTCTTGATATTTGGAACTAGACTCCTTTTAAATTATTTACAGCAAAGGAGAGCCCATGGGAAGCACGGAAAGAATTTTTGAAGTGATGCCCTAGGCAAGCCAAATGCAACTTGGCTAGGAATCATAGTTGGAAAAATGAGCTATGGAGGGGATTGGACATGAAAACACCTCAATCTAGCTGCACAGTGAGTAAGGAGAAGGTTTAACCTTGCTTCAGTCCAAAGGAGAGATCTTGGAACATTTTCCAAGGTGGTTTTCCATCACAACAGCGATAAAGCACTTGAAATCCTAATTCTTGGCCTAAAATGGTACTTTGGTTGTATGGATATTTTGGGGGTTGAAAAATCATAGAATCTTGAAGTACTCTAAAAAGGGTATCCATAAATGTAATTTTTTTGCAAGGTTTTAAAGAATTTTTTCAAGAAATCTTGTTTCCAGCTATTTAGGAGGGCTAATTCCTAGTAGCCTTTTTGGAGCAATTTGGTGTATTTTCCTTAGTAGATTGAATGCACCTATGAAATCAAAATTGTTTAGGATCATGGATGTTAGAAGGAGTCTAAAAAAACCGTGGATGAAGAACTAGCACCCTTGGGGCTATAGATGGACTTGAGGGTTAGTAGTGGATTGGAGCCAGCTAGGAAGAAATTTGATATTACTTTGTTGGTGTGCCCCCAACTGAAGGATTAGGATCTCTTGAGTAAGGTCCTAGTAAGCGTAGGGTGTGAAGAAGCCCTAGTGGGTCTAGTGGTTGACCTAAGGTAGCCCTATGAGAGCTTGGGGTTTGGAAGCAAGGTTGGGGTGTTACATCATACTTTCTATTCTTTACCTTCATTATTTCCACAAAAAGTTTACATTGACTTGCTGTGCCTATGAATCTATGTACAATATCAAACATTGTTGTCCATGGTTAAGTGATAACCTTCATTTTCTTTTCATTCAATGAGTGTTCCAGTTGATTTTCATTTGTTGTTACTTGTATGTTTCACTTATTTAAGCCAACTTATTTGAGTACCTACATGCACAACTAATGGTGTAAGGCTCACCAATTGAATTAAATTAAACAGATGGAAGTAGAGAAATCAAATTATGTTGAACAAAAAGAAACCAAAAAATAATGAACAAATAATACAAATTTGAAATCAAGAAGTCATCACATGAAGAAAATATTAAATGCAATTCATTCTATGAAATGACCTATCACTTCCCACCACAATTCAAAATTCAAATAGAACAAACATTTCTTCTATGACATAACTTCTATTAGAAGGATACACTCCCATATTAAACTCTTTGAAAAATTCTTATTTGAATGCTCCTAAAATAGTTTTTGTAGTCTACAAATGCTCTGCACTTGTTCAAGTTGATAACATGTTATTTAATTTATGTTTTCCATACTTGCAAAAGATTTATGTCTTGTCTTTGGAGAAAAACTCTAGAAGCTTTGCAAGGTCATATGTTGTTGTCCACTAGAGTCTTGTAAACATTTTGGGAACTAATTAATGTACTAGTCTCTCTATTTAGGAGGACCCAAAGATGTGGCCATTATGAAAAAATATATAATCAATCCTTATTTTTGTTGATCTTAGATTGGTTTTGACAAGTGAGTGTCAATACATTTAAGCTATTTACTTAGTTCATATTGAACTAGTAATACATGTCGAGTACAACATGTAAATATTAGACCATGCCAAGTTGCAATTAGTGCCAAGTCATTCATGTGCTGAGTCACTTAAGTGCTAAGTAGATAGACCATGCGGAGTGATTCAGGAGCCAAGTAAATAGTGGATGCCAAGCAATGCAGGTGCTAGTCACAGCAGAAATATAGTGCATGCCGAGCATCAGAGAATTCATATGTCGAGTGACATAGTTTTGACATAATTGTTTGTAATGGCACAAAAAACTATGTAAACCATTTTTGAGATGACTTAAACATAGATTTTGATATTTTGGAGATAAGGAAAAATCTATATTTGGATTCCCTATGTAATTACATGCAACCAATCATAAAATGGAAAGGTTTATGTGGAAAAATGGATGAATTTCAGCCATATATTCATACCTAACCCTAAGCCTCCAGAGTCTTCTTAAGGAGGATGAAGCCCTAAACTCTTTATTGACAGAGGAATGAATAATGATTGTTTAAGGAATTGATGAAGCAAACAAGATGGTTTGCATGCTGAGCATTCATGGTGACTTAGAATTGAGAGTGAATTGCAAAATTAGTTAGAGAAGAATAGAGGATAGAGTAAAGGATACAACATTGAGACATTTGATCATGAAGGATCAATTAGACATTTTTTGGAGGTGATCTATTATTAGGCAAGCAAATGCCAATCGCAAGATCTATGCTGAGACATTTTAGTAGGTGATTTTAGTTAAATATCTTAACAAAGTAGTCCTAATAGGCTATATGAAATCCTTTAATAGGGTGCTTACTTAGTTGTAAGTTGAAGTCCTTTAACAAGGCACAGTTCTAACATGATGTTGAGATCCTCTAACAAGGTGAGACCTAAAAGTCTTTGTAAGCCTTTAATAGGGCAGATCTTTCACAGAGTAGATCATGTTTCATGGTCATGGTCAAAATAATGTAACTTTCATTGGATACATTTTATTACTACAGTAGTGAAGATTTGTGACTGTCATCCCCACCCCAGTTTTACCTTCTCACTTGGAGGGTTTCTGGGTAATCATATCTAGTGTTATGTGTGTGAATGGTTACATGTTTACATGTTTTAGATGTATGTGCTTTACATGTTATTTCAATTTATCTATGGAATGCATCAGATGGATGTGTGGTGGAATTTTTATGGGTCCAAGTTTAAAGTACTAATTCACCCCACCCCCTTAGAAGTTTACCTTTCCTATTGTAATTCCAACAGTTTTGTGTTTGCATTCTTTTATCTCCTCTTCTTTTAATTTTAGTTCTATATGCTTAAAAATTAATTTACATTTATGTATTTAAAATTAAGTTTGTAAAACATTTGATTAATTCATTTATTTTGAATAAACTTTAATTTGACAAGCATTCAAATTGAAAACCATCATAGTTCTATATTACTTAGATCATGTTTGGTATACAAACTTTGGCTGACTACTCTTTGCAGATATGAACACTAACAAGATCTAGGATTCAACAAGGTGAAGTAAAGATTGAGGAATACAATCCTAAGATAGAAAATGTAGAAAAAATCTACCATTACACATGGAAGAAAAAGTTGGTGGATAAAGTTCTAAAGAAAAGAGTGTTCAAATAATCTTTAGAATTTAGAAGCCATTCTAGAGCTTCTATTATAGGAGAGGAAAGAACAAGTGCAGAGACATAGATATCGCAAGGAAAAATGGAAAAGATCAAGAGGTTATCACAAGCCTCTAAAAATGCTTCCAACTCCCTCTTTTTCTTCTTATACTCATTCTTAATTTTTGAATCCTTTTAAGGGTGGACATAAGCCTAGAATTAAATTGGATGAAGAACTTTATCTACCAAGGTATCATGGGGAGTCAAGTGTTGAAAAATTTGATGATTCGATTCAACAAGATGAAGTTTATTATATAGTCCAAGACCTCTTAGATGATATTGATGTATATGTGAAAATGCGGCCTATGCTAACACACACACACACACACTTCAACATGGTCTTTATATGCGGATTCATCTTGGAATGAACATTGAATTGTTCATCCAAGAATCAGCCGACAAGGCGACCTGTTGCCTTCTATCTAAATGGATTTTTCTTGTTAGATATCCTCAGATTTGAGGTGTTAAGCAACCAGACCCTCTACGAACGAAGGATTTAAAAGAAAATGCGACTAATCTATATGAGAATGCAGATTAATCTAGAATGGAGTATGCATGTTTAATCTAAGAACATGTAAAAGAAGATTATGCTAAAATGTATGCATATTACACTAAATGAGATTAAACTAGAAAATGAATATCTTATGAAAGTAATGAGCTCAAATGAATCCACAATCTAGCAACAATTCAATGCAAATTCTCATTCAACCTCCTCCAAAATGAAGAGATGAGGGTCTCTTAAATAGACTTTCTTGGAATCCATCAATGGTTGAGATCGATTTCAATCAACTGTCAGGATTGAAGATGAAGTTCAGTCATAAAGGAAGATTCCCAAATTAAAGGAAGTTAACTGATTTCTTTTGAGTAGAATAAAGAGTTAACTGATTTAATTTGAGTAGAATAAGGAGTTAACTAATTTAATTCCTTTGATCAATAGTGAGCTGGAAATTTCCCTTTTTGAACTAAAGAGAGATTTTGGTGAGATATTTAATTTAATAAAATGAGATATGCTCTCATAATTACCTTTTCTATTTAATTAAATAATTCTATTTAATTAGTTAGAGACACTTTTCTTATTTAATTAAATAACTTCATTTAATTAATTAGGAATGGCTTCCCATTTAATTAAATAACTTTGTTTAATTTATTAGAAGTAAGTTCTCCATTTAATTAAATAATTTTGTTTAATAAATTAAAATAGGCACATTTATTAAATTAAATAAATTTAATTCCATAATACATTAGCCTTAGGATATAATTTAATTTAATTAAAGTATAAATACTTAGTAATTAAATTAACTATTAATCAATAGGTTTAATGTGACTAATATGAGTAAATACTATAAGAATTAAATAATAAGCATGATGAATGCAGATTAGGGTTTTCTGCATCTGACAATTAAGTCAAGTAGCGAGTAGCCGAATAAGAATTTGCCTAATGGAATAGGACTTAAGATTAATAAAAAATAGACCAGAATTGGTATCATGAAAATGAGCCAATTTTGGGGTATTACATTTTTCCCCTCTTTGAATGAATGTGTGAGTAGCACGTTCAATTCAAAGAAAAATTAGAAAGCATGATGCGAAGATGAGATTGGTTCCGAAGTTGATGACACGGAGACCAATTGATAAGCTATTAAGGACCATCTCTAGAACAAAGCTTAATCCTAAGGAATCCAAGTAGAGCACTTAGATACCTAAGATTGATAGCATTTAAAAGACTATCTCCAGAACGGAGTGTAATCTTCAAGGATCCAAACAGAACATCTAGATACCTGAAATTGATAGCATTTAGAAGATTATCTCCAGAACAGAGTTTAATCTTTAAGGATCCAGATAGAAAACCTAGATACCTAAGATTGAAAGCATTTAGAAGATTATCTCCAGAACGGAGCTTAACCGTCAAGGATCAAAATAGAATACCTAGATACCTAAGATTGAATAAAAGATAACAAGGTCCAATCATGAGTCGTAGAATCATCCCCAGAACGAGGCTTGATCCTCAAGAGTCAGGGTTTAGACTGTCCCATTACTTGTCCATTGAACTCTGAGAAGAGTTGTTATAAGGTTGATCAATTGATGAAAAGATAAGATAGATGGCAAAGATGCCATATAGAAGGGAACAAGATGCCCTGAGTGATGAGATGCCCCAAGTGACGAGGACATGAGATGGAAACGAGATGCCCCGAGCAATAAGTATTCAATGATATAATCATCCTGCCCCCTCGGGAGCGAAATTGAAAGATGACACACCAGAAATAGATATGAAGCAATATATCATTAGATACAGAAAAAATTTGAGATGTAGCAAAATGTAGAAGAGATCAGAATGATCTAAAGAAAAGGGAAAAGATCAGAATGATCTAAAGAAAATTTAGAGATGTTGCAAGGTCGCAAAGACCGAGTTTGACCAAAATTTGATTAGATTTAGCCACAGTTGACTTAGGTTGATTAGTTTCGAAAAAGATTTTGAAAATATGGAGAATGTAGAGATGAAAGGATGCCAAGAATCACAAAGTATCAAAAAGATTTGAGCTGCACAAGCGTTTGATCGCATCGGCCCCCAAAATTTTAAAACATATTTTTGAGGCTCTTAGGTGTGTCAGATTTTGAATTCAATCCTAAAAATGGATCCAGAATAGTCCAATTATGCAGGGGTGTGATTTTTGCGCAAATCTGAGCACTTTGATAAATTTGGGTCAACAGCTATATAAGGGCCCGAGGGGTCATTTTCAATTCATTTGTGCTTTTTGTCTTCTATTGATTTGAGCTCTGAGAGAGACATGGTAGTTAGCGTGAGACATTATCGATTTGAGCGCTCCATATGTCACAACCACCCAGCAAATTACAGACCATCGGTGAGTCATCGATTCCCTTCCTTCGTACTTTCACTTTTACGCATTTTGAGGTCATTTATTGCATGTTTTAGCATGTTTTAGGGGGTCCAATCTCTCTTTGCACGAGACCTATCAGCTTTCATGTGAAGATCTTCTTTCTTTGCACGAAGAAACAATGTTCGCTATTTCTTCGCACGCGATGGGAAGGATCTTCACGCGGGAGACGTTATGTTTCGCGTGAAGGAAGAGATTCTTCTTGCGAGGAGATTCATTTCTCATGCGAAAATCTCTTTTCTCATGTGGATAGTTCTTTGTTCGCGTGGGAAGCTCTTTTTTGGCACGATGGCATGATTCTTCACGTGAAGAAAGAATTATTTCGCACGAAACTGATAGAATTTCACACGAGATTTTCTAAATTTGTTGCAAAATTTTGTGACAGTTATGTGTAAAAGTTTTATTTTTGCACTCAAAAATTGCATTTTAATTTGTTTTGATGCATCGTTTTGACTTGATACTAATTGGTTCTTCTTGTTGTTTCTTGTTGTGCATGTAGGAGGTCTTTGGTGACGTTGCATTCAAGTCTCATTTTTCACCATATGGGGAGTTATTGTGGAGTCTCGATGACGTTGATCGGGCACACATTGCCCAATTGGGTTTGTCTTTTTTATGCCGAATTCTAGCCATGATGGTGAATCACGACCTTCTCAGTGCATTGGTTGAGTGTTTCCATTCGGAGACGAAAACCTTCCACTTGCCGATGGGTGAGATGACCATCACACCAGAGGACATATGGAGGATTTTTTGGATTCCTTTCCACGGCGCTCGGGTTGTCTACGATATAGTGCCTCAAGCAGGACAGAGGCACTATCCGTTGTATTTGGGCAAGAGCTACCGAGAGGCAGGGCCATCAAGTGGGATGAGCTTATACACACTTATGGATCGACACATAGGCTGGCAGCTGTGTTGGCTATATTTTTGAGCTGCTTCCTATGTCCTAACAGAGGACATCATGGTTTGGAGTGCAGGTGGGGCGTCATTCTCCACAGGATGCTAGAGGCACCTAAGATTTTTGGGTGGGGTCAGTGCATGCTAGCTCACCTTTTCCACGAGATGCACGAGGTCATCTTCCATGAGAAGAAGACCATGGCAGCTGGAGTATATGTGTTACAGATCTGGGCCTGGGAGTATCTTCCCGTATGTAGGCTGATTTTTGAGGATGCCTGAGAGCCCATGGAGCCATATATTTGCAGATATCAAGGGCATATTACCTAGGCCCACTTGGGCAAGATAGAGCAGTGGAGGATACGTCTTGATGACTTGGTGTCTGTTGTATGGCGACCCTGGTGAGAGACAGAGGACTGGGATGATGCTCCCAGAGAGCTACCATGGATGTTTAGTTCTCAACCTCTGGTAGGTTGGACGACATCTATCATTGAGATATTTGTGATATCACACATGTGGCAGCAGTATGGCCAACCACAGGATATTTTTTCTAAGTACTGCACCTATGCCAGGTTGCAGAAGGATGTTGAGTGGGGCTAGCCAGCACTGATGGATCCAGGGCGATCCATGATAGACATTCGCAGCTTAGCTATAGTTTAGTGGGACTACTTGCCAGAGGTAGTAGATTTTGGGATGATGCCTGCATATCAAGCATTTTTGATTAGCCATCCGTTCCCACATTTTATAGATCCAATGGGGATGGCAGGGTAGGAAAAGAGACAGGTGCCCTAGCAGCAGCCAGCGTGCAACCATGGCTACTAGTTCAGCCACAACAACAGTCATGGGTTTGGCATTGGGTTTAGCAGATGTAGATTCCCCCATGTTAGATGGGATCAGACCTAGGTGCTAGGGGCAGTGGACTAGACAGAGTCAACACCACAAGAAAAGGATGGAGGAGGAGGCCCCTTAGTAGGAGGCTCCACAGCAACAGGTGCCACCATAGTAGGAGGCGCCACCACAACGGTAGGCACCAGAGATGTTAGATGAGGATATGTCAAATTAGCTAGCAGGTGGGGTGCAAGACATGGTATGATGGTATTGAGAGCGAGTTCATGTGGCCTCTCGACATTTGGGAGAGTTATAGATTGCAGTGGCAGTCCGAGATGCACAGCTGGTGGAGCGACAATGGGATACAGATCTTTGGAGAGAGCGTGTCGAGACTGCAGAGCGAAGATTGGAGCTGGCACATGATGAGATCTAGTTTCAATTAGCTTAGGCAGTGTATTACTATGTTGCATATACCAGCGCGCTGCTAGATGAGACACTCCAGGTGCAACGCTATTCTCAGCATTTGCGAGAGTCTGGGGGCGCATGACCTCCTGCAAAACCAAATATGCCACCGCTGCCTCCACCACCTACTGATCCTGCTGCTCCTGGAAGCAAGGGTATGGGATAGAGTTAGACACTCTATGCCTGATCTCTAATTTTGATCTCTGGCTATGTATCAATTGGTGTGCCAGTACCACATGTATCATTTTTGATTGATTGTGCTCGAGTAGCGCCCATTTTTGTACTGACCCATTTTTTTGATATATATATATATACACGAGATCTTGAGCTGAGTATTCCTGTGTACATGTCATTGTCTATTTTTCTTTACTTTGATGTACATGAGATGTATGTTGTACTTGGATAGAATGCATAAGTATGGACTAACATCTCATGTAGTGTTGCATGTTTTTGCTTGACAGTGACAGTGATTCCATTGAGGAGCATGAATCGATGAACCAAACACTTGTGCAGCCATGGAGGAATCTGATACATGTGGGGATGCCCCCTAATCCTTCATTACAAAGGGTAGGAACAAAATGACCGTCGAATTGCATGCTTATGCAAATGAAGCATGTAATGCAAGACTATGTTAAATGCAACCCTAGGTCTGGTTACCAAGCCTCAATATTTAATCATCACCAGATATAGAACAAAGCTCGTAGGTCATACAATTCCCACTGACATTGCAATCATGGAAATATGAATATAACATACTTTATTGGTTTGAAGGGATTAAATGTAAGCATTCAAGGCACAAGAAGCCAGAATGACTAGAACATTTGTCCCTTTTAATGTAGCAAGTTAACATAAGCATCAGAGCATAAACACTAGGATGACATGAATGTTGCTTGCATTCAATCACGCCAAACACATGAGAGATCTCTCTTATGCTAAGTATTCAATATTTATTCTATCTGCAATGACCCTTGTGTTCATACCCTGAGATAGAAGTGTGCTAGATATACTCGCAGTGACCCGTACATTCACTGAGCAGGACGAGTATTAGTACTTAGTGTAGCATGAAGAGTTTACTCCAACAAATAAGGAGAAGAACCAATGTTATTGGCGTATTCATATAAAAGGAGTCAAGGTACACATGACCATCCAATACGAGATGGAGGCTCTTATAGTGGACACCCCTCTTATAGGAATAGATCAATTTATTGGAACTAAACCACAAATAGAAAGTAAAGAAAAGATCATGCCCCTAGTCATTACTTCTCTAGTCAAAGATGAAATCATCAAGTTGCTCGAGGAGATATGATAAAGCAAAAAAAAAAAGCAAACAAAGAAAAAGCTCAGCATATCCAAACAAGTATATCATTTTTGAGTTCAATGTTTTTGGATTAATGTCAAGTGTCAGTGTCCAGAACATGTTTGAAAGAAATCTCTTTAGTAGGGTGACGACAGTAGGCAGATGCAGCCAGAACGACTGGTGACTGAGGTCAAAGAGGAATCTTCATGATGAAGAACCTAAGAAGGATTGAGTGACAGTAGATAGACACAACCAAGATCATTGGTGACTGACGCAAGAGAGATCTTCCATAAAGGAATTTGGAGACATGACCTTAGCAACAATAGGCAGACACAGCTGAAATAATTGGTGACTATTGGCAAACAGATTCTATGAGGAGAATTTTGAAAAGAGTGACACTAGCGATAGTAGGTAGACGCAGTGAGAACCACTGGTGACTATCACAAAGGAGATTCTATGAGGAGAATCTAAAAAATAATGGCACTAGCAACAGTAGGAAGATGCAGTGAGAACCACTGGTGACTGTCGCGAAAAAGATTCTATGAGGAGAATCTCAAAAATAGTGGCACTAGTGACAGTAGGCAGACACAGTGAGAACCACTGGTGACTATCGTGAAAGAGATTCTATGAAGAGAATCTAAAAAATAGTGGCACTAGCAATAGTAGGCAGACGCAGTGAGAACCACTGGTGACTGTCACAAAGGAGATTCTCTGAGCAGAATCTCAAAAATACTGACACTAGCGACAGTAGGCAGACGCAGTGAGAACCACTGGTGACTGTCGCAAAGGAGATTCTCTGAGGAGAATCTCAAAAATAGTGACACTAGCAACAGTAAGAAGATGTAGTGAGAACCACTGGTGACTATCATGAAGGAGATTCTATAAGGAAAATCTCAAAAAATAGTGACACTAAAGGGGGAATGCCCTCGAGTTGTGACAAGACTCAATCCATGGATACATGAGCGGAAAGTAGGCAAAGCAGGAAAGCAAAAGCATGAAAGCGACTGTACAGAAAGCCTGAAAGTGTGCTACAAGATGGAGTGTTGGGAACAAGAGGTACCTATTTACTAGGTTTTCACCTTCTTGGCAAGATTCTCTTTTTTTGCTACCATGATGCCTGTTTTCAAGTTTTCACCAATGACACTTTTTTTTTTTTTTTTTTTTTTTTTTTTCAGGAATTTTTTTGATTTTTATAATTTTTTTCAAGACATATAGATATGTACAGAGAGCTTGTTGAGATTAAATCAACTATAAAACTACTTCAAGTGGAGAGTGTTGACAGACTCTTTAAGCACTTCTCCTTCGGTTGTGGAAAGCTGATAGGCACTAGATCCATATATTGCAGTAATAATGTAAGGACCTAGCCAGTTTGGTTTGAACTTTCCCTTTTGCACTCACTATTGTTGATTCTTAGGGTTCTCTCTTAGGATGAGGTCACCTAGCTGGAAGTCACGTGGCTTGACCCTCCGTTTCTAACTTTTGGCCATTCTTTGTTGATATGCTCACAGATGATCACATGCCACTTGTTGTCATTCATCCAGTAACACAAGCTCTTGAAGCCGAGCTATCCTATAGTCATCATCAGTGACAAGGCCTTTCATAGAGATTCTCAAGGTAGGAATCTCGACCTCTATTGGAAGCACAACATCTACCCCATACATCAATGCAAAGGGAGTTGTGCCCGTTGGAGTTCTAATGCTTGTCCTATATGCCCACAGAGCTAGATTGATCTGGAGATGCCAGTCTCTCCCTGATTTGCTGGCTGTGCGATGAAGAATTTTGAGGATTGCCTTATTGGATGCCTCAACTTGGCCATTACCCTGGGGGTAATAAAAGGAAGAACAATGTTGTGTGATATTGAATTTCTTGCACAGTTCCTTGAGGTCTTTATTCTTGAACTGTCCTCCATTGTCAGTAATGATTGAGGATGGTACACCATATCTACAGATGATGTAGTTTGTGATGAAAAGCACTACAGTTTTGCCATCAGCAATTGTGAGAGGGGCTGCCTCTACGCATTTTGTGAAGTAATCTGTAGCTGTGATGATGAACTTATGTCCGTTAGAAGAGGTTGGGTGAATCTACCCCACCAAGTCAAAGGCCCATTGTTGAAATGGCCATGTTGTAGTAGAGGGAATTAGCTCTCTGGCTGGAGCGTGAATGAGATTCTCGTGTAGCTCATACTGCTTGCAAGACCTAGCGTACTTGATAGGTTCTTGCTCCATTTTGGGCCAGTAGTAACCAGCACGAAGGAGTTTGTGAGCTAGTGTCAGGCCATTAGAATGAGATCCAAAAATGCCTTCATGAACGTCAATTAGTGCATGTTTGGACTCATCGAATTCTAAACACCTAGGGAGTGTTCCGTCGAGACCTCTCCTATATAGATCGTTAGCAATAATGACATAATGTGAAGCATTACAGATTAGGTAACGTATCTCATTTTGGGTCAGACCTTTCGAAATGGTCTGATTATGAAGGTAGGAATAGATGTGATGGTAGCAGGATGATTCTTGTCCTATAACAGAACAGATCATCCTGGAGTTAGGTGTGTCATAGGCTGGGTAGTGTAACGCTTCCACCAAGAACTCATGTCGGAGATCATTTTCTGGCATTTGTAGCAGGGAGGCTAGAGTGGCCATGGCATCAACCACTTTATTATCTGCTCTTGGAACTTGCTAGAAGGTGATGTGTGCAAAATACTTCTTCAAGTCATCAACCATGTGCTTGTAGGGAATTAGTTTCTCATCCTTTGTTTGACACACATCATTTACTTGGTTGATAACAAGCTGAGAGTCACCAAAGATGTCTAACTGATCCACCCTCCATTCAGCTGCAATTTTCATACCATTGATCAAAGCTTCATATTTAGCAATGTTGTTTGTACAAGGAAACAAAATCTTGTACGCTTTGGTCAATGAGTATCTTTGTGGTGTAATAAAGAGTAATCCAACAGCTGATTCCTGTTGCGTGAAGGACCCATCAAAGAACATAACCCATGTATGGTGCGTGAGTGTCAGAATTGACTCATCTGGGAAATCAATGTTCATTGGTAGAAGACTCTATATGGGTGCCTTAGCTAGCTGGTTTGCAATTGCCTATCCCTTTATAGCCTTGCGTTCAACATATTGGATGTCAAACTCACTGAGTATCATGACCCATTTAGCCAATCTTCCTATGAGAGCTGCCTTACTAAGCAAGTACTTTAATGGATCTATTTTAGCCATAAGCCGTGTAGTGTGGGCAAGCATGTAGTGTCTCAACTTCTGGAAAGCAAAGACAACTGCCAAGCAAGCTTTCTCAATAATGTTGTAGTTCTTCTCATAAGAGACCAATGTTCGGCTCAAGTAATAAATAGCTCTTTCTTTGTTGTCATTGTCTTCCTGAGCCAATAGGATTCCTAGAGATGTTTCAGTGGCTAAAATGTACAAAATCAAAGGCTTCCCATGAGTAGGAGGCATAAGAATTGGAGGATTGACAAGATATTATTTGATCTATGTTAAGCTTTTCTCACAATCCTGGCTCCAATTGAATTTCACACCTTTATGTAAGGTCTTTGTGAAGGGTTGTGATCTATCCACCAATTGTGAAATAAACCTGCGAATAGATTGAAGCCTTCCCTATAGTCCTCTCATCTGACTGATGTTTCAAGGTGTTGGCATGTCCATTATTGCTTGTACTTTCTTTGAATCTACTTCAATTCCTTTTGTAGAAACAATATATCCCAAAATTTTTCCTGATGTGACACCAAATGGGTATTTCTTAGGATTGAGTCGAAGACTGAATTTTTTCATACGATCTAGGATGGGTCCCAAATCTTGCAAATGAGTATTGTGTTCAGTGCTTTTGACCAAGGTATCATCAACGTAGTCCTCCATGGTTCTATGCATCATGTCATGGAAAATTGTAGTAACAGCTCGCTGATATGTAGCACCAACATTCTTTAAACCAAATGGCATCACATTCCAACAAAAGGTTCCCCATGCACATGTGAAAGCTATTTTATCTTGATCTTCTGGCTCAATTTTTATCTGATTGTATCCAGAAAAACCATCCATAAGTGAGTACATCTCATAGCCAGCCATCATGTCCATGATCATATCAATATTAGGGAGCGGAAAGTCATCTTTAAGACATGCCAAGTTAAGATCACGAAAGTCTGTACAAACCTTGATATATTTATCGTGCTTGGAAATAGGAACAATATTGGATATCCATTCAGCATAATCAATTGCACGTATGAAACCAGCCTTTAGGAGTTTCTCCAATTCTACTTTGACGAGCAATGCAACGTGAGGGTGCATTTTTTGAAGCTTTTGTTTAACTGGTTTGATGCCTGGTACTATGGACAAATGATGCATGATAAGATCAGGATCTAATCCTGGCATGTCAAAATATGTCCAAGCAAAATTTATTTTCTTTTCCTTGAAAAAGGCAATGAATTTTTCCTTCTCTTTAGGTGATAGTGACTGCACAAGATGTATCATATGAGGATGTTCTTCTGTGCCCAGGTTAATTGGTTGCGTCAGCTCTATTAACACTGATGATCTCTCTTGAAAGTGACTGGGAAGGACATCAAATATCTCATCTGCGGGTGCCTCAGAGAGGTTTTCACCCTTGGATACATCTTTTGTTTTTACTTTTTTGGGATCCGACACTGCCACAATGTGGTTTTCACCATCGGACCTCTTGCATTTTTCCTTTTTAATTGTGTGACTGAGATATTTGATGTTGGCCTCAATCATGTTGATACTTTTCTCATTAGTGGAAGACGTTACAGGTTCAATAACATTTAGGTAATAGGCAAGAGCATAGTCATTATGGAATGTGGAGACTTTGTTAGATGCAGTGGGGTTCCAGTCTATAAGCTCAGGACGTGTGAGTGAGAGAGTGGTGGCTGGTTCAATCGCATTCATAGTATAGTCATTAAGCGTGTGGACTAGCAATTCGAGACCTACGGCGACTTCGTCCATAGGTATGTTCAAACACCTCAAAGTACAAATGTTAGTAATTGATGACTCTAGGACACTAGTTGGATCAGACCCCTATGACCTAACCCTAGACATTTCACCCACTTCAATTCAATTTTCATAGACATGCACTTGGTCAATGTCTTTATCAGTAGTAGCTTTTGAAAGATTGTCAAACTCATATTCATGAGAATTAGTGCTACATGGTGAGAGACTATAGAACTCCCCAACAGTGATAGGGACATACTCTCCTTTAGCCTCTGGATTCTTACACAAATACTCAATACGGCATGACTGAATAGATTCTCCCTTTTTTGAATGATATTTGAGTTGCTTAGTATTGTCCTCAAAAGAATCACTAGTATCATCCACAGTGCTAACACGTGGCACAAATTCATCTGGCTCAGCAAAGAATTTAGTGAGATCATAAGGAATAGGATGAGGGTAGGAAATTTCATCATTAGATTCTTCCTCTTGAGTATCTGACTCAGCTTGTGACTCATTTTCAGATGAACTCTCAGGTTTGGGGATGAATTGATTTGATCCCAAATGGAAAGGGGCCTTCTTAAACCCTAGGCCAGTTGTATCACTGTTGCTTCAAGTTGTTGCTTTGATAGGATCAATTAGGCCATTTTTATTGCACCCAATAGGGCTAGTTCCCTTGTAACCAAAATGCTTCATAAGCTTAAGACTAGGTCCATATTTCTTAGGAGTGATTTCTCGAGCTTGTTCTGTTAGGTCCATTGGAGCCTCTTCTCTATAAAGCCATGCAACAATGGCTCTATTTTCACTTTCATCTTCTAAGGGAACTGTAGCCTTGATGAAAGCACCATTATACTTGGTCTGAGGTGTTAGCACAAATGGCTTCTTTGCCTCTGAGGGTCTCCCATAATATCGAGGAGACTCTGGGAGAGATGTTAATGATAGCACTAGTTCAATGTGTTACTCTCCCATACTAGTTTCTTTCAATTTGAATGATTGCTCAATTTGTTTCAGCTTATTATCGTGACAATCAGTAGACTCACGATTAGCAGGGATGAAAGTTTCAGCAGCTTTGAGCATATTGCAGGTGTAGCTAGTAGTGGCAGGAATAGTAATTTCGAAGCCATGAAATGGAAATTTGATGCATTGGTGGTATGTGGATGGCACAACGCGCATCTCATGTATCCATGGCCATCCCAACAGAATGTTGTAGGCCAAGGGAATGTCAAACACCTGATAGGTGACATCCCTTTCGACAAGACTAACATGAATTGGTAAAACCACAAGACATAGTGACTTTCATTCCACTTCATCGTATGCTTTAATAGTTATCTTTCATCGAGGATCAATAGAGTCCTCAGAATAATCCAATTGTCTAAGAAGAGCAGCAGAGACAATATTTAGGCCAGTGCCATTGTCTATGAGTACTCAACGAACACGTGTCTGGTGGATCATAACCTCAATGTGTAGAGGCTGATTATGTGGGTGATTCAGCGAGTTGTCATCCTCCTCGGAGAAGGTCATAAGATAAGGTGAGGTTAGGTGACCTACCATGGGTTGGAATCGCTGAAGATCAAGATCTTGAGGAACATTTGCCTCAGCGAGGGCTTTGTCCAGAATCTACCTGTGAGCAAGCGAGATTTTAAGTAGCTCAAAGATGGAAATATGAGCATTAGTTCATTTTAGTTGATCAAAAACACTATAACTAGTTGCGGTCAAGTTCATTGTGGGTTTTTCACCTTTACCGAATGGACTAGCAAGGGCTTTGTCTTTGTGTTGTTCAAGACTTGAAGTAGGAGGCGCAAGGCCTTTGAGCACCAACTTGACGTGAGAATGAGTAACAGCATTAGCATAGTGTTGCGAAGGTGTATTATCTATCTCATTGGAAGTAGGGCCCCTCAAGAAAAATGGTGTCTTGGGTTTGTCATTATCTTGCTTGCCCTTTATGGTAATAACACCAAGGAGAGAAGAAACATCATATACTTTAGTGATTCATCCAATTATCAACATACATGTCCAACTATAAGGCCTTTTGGGTTACAACCAACAAGATTCACAAAATTCAAGACTTAGAATTTTATAGATCCTTCGTTCGAATTTCTAGCTCCCCTCACTTCTCTTGCCCGCCCTTGCCTAACCTAAACTAATTACCCTTATTTATACTTGCCAAAATGACTTAAAAAAGATTCTATATCATTATATAATACAAGGATGACCTCAAAATGGTCTACACACATCCCAAGACAACATCCTTACATTAAATTCATTATCCAAATTAAATACACAAGTCATCTCAGACTAAGAACCAATCATAGAAAAACTTGGTCAAAGAAGGAATCGATCATCAACAAACATTAGGTTCACTATGTGCATGAAGGAACACTCAACCACTAAAGAACTCATCAAAATTGGGCAGCTCAACCAATATTGAACAACTCGATCATCACTAAACAACTCGAACAACACTAAACAACTTAGCAACAGCTACAACTCGACAACTACTAGAACTTGACACTAAAATGCATAATAAACAAAGATGAGTAGGATGGTAACGAAACAAATAATGATCCTAGATTAGGAAGTAATGTTCTTTCATGAGGAAGAGATTAATTCATATTATCATCCAAGGGTTCATCCAAAATAGGAGAATCATCATAGGGAAGAGTATCTTTATCAAGTAAGCATAGCATGGAAGAAAAAGGAAAGGAATTGAAAGAAGGTAGAAAATCACCCTTAATAAAAGTGTCCTCATAGATGAGGTATATATTAGGAAAAAGGTTAACATCAATCTTAAAATCTCCCTCACAAAGAGAAAGAGCATTAAGAGAGAGGTTAAAATCATAATCTTTCTCTAATGGTTCCTTATAAGACAATATTATAGAGGACAAGGCAACATCACATACAGAAAAGTGATTCCTTTTAGGGGGAATATACTTTAAAGGAGGATCTTGTTTTTATATAAAATAGGATATAAGAATGATTTAAAAATCCATTAAGAAACTTTTACAACATGAGTGAAATGCATGCATGCAATTCAAAAGAAGACTAAAAGAAGAGATAAAGAAATATAGTTTAATAAGATAGCCAAATCTAACTCCAAAATACAATAGAAGAGGAAAAGATGTTGGGTTCACTCAAGGCAAGGTAAACACCCAATGTAAATAATCTAATTACAATAAGAAAGGGGCATGAGGTTGGGTTACCAAAATGTTAAGGGGATAAAATAGAATCACTTTAAAGATATGTAGACCTCCACTTTATGCCACTAAGCCATCCAAATAGATAGGATATATGTGTGGGAATAAAGGTAACTTCCAAATATGATTCCTTTTTGGATCCAAATTAGATTACCAAGACCTAAATGAAGTAAGGAATTCCAATACTCAATTCAAGTCATAGAAAGGAATGTGATACAAGGAAATAAATTTTGTCTCGTGTGTGATACTATTTATGCAAAAAATTAACTAACTAATTAAATAATGTAGGTCTAGATGCTATGTTTATAAAATTATCCCAATTAAGATATAGATGTAAAGGGAAATAAAACATAAAATAATCACCTTGAAATCCTTAGAGGAAGATGTATTTTATCTCCAAAAGTCATGGATCTAAGCCTATTTTTGAATATCTGACTGTAGATTCCTAAATGGATTGATGAAAGGAACAAAACCAAAAATTGTTCATTGGGAAAGAAGAAAGGACTAGGCCAACCTAAAGAAGGATGTCTTCCCACATGTTGATGTCCAACAACACTATTAAAAAATTAAACCAATTTCTTTTGAAAGATTCTGAGGATTTATTTCCAGATCTGAATGTGAAATTATGCTATCATATTCGTGTATACATAAAAACTTGGCTTTGAGGTTTTGTTGGGGGAGGGCTTTCCTTGATCAAGCCCTAGATTGAGGAGTTAACCTTGAAATTTAAATGTCTATAAAGAAAACAAGATAAATCTAAGTAGTCACCTTGCTTGTAAAATCCATTTTTAGTAAGGATTTTTCCTTCTTGTATTCTATAAATATTGAATTTGGTATAAAGGATATAAGATATCTCCACAATCGCAATGGATCTACCATAAGAACATCATGGAGCCATGGATGTAAATGTGAATCAACGAAGAAGATAATGGATTCCTTGATGTAGACTACCTCCCTTCATGGCCAACAAAATCATATATCTTGAAGAGGAAATGCCCACAAAGAATCCTTGAATGCTTGAAGAAAAAATTATTGCTTGAATGCTTAAACTTCTTGCCTTGAGTGCTTGATGATTTGACGAGATGAGATGTGAAAATGAAACCCCCAAGCCTCATTTTATAATAGTTTCTAATGGGAAAATAATTAAAGGTCAACTAGAGGTTGAGTGTTAAATTTGAAGTGTTAACTACATGCTGATTATTAACTAGATAGTTAGCTGTAGGTTGATTGGGGGGTAGAATGAATCAATTGGTAAACTTGAGACCTTTTGAGCCTCAAAAATCACAATCATCAAGGCCAAGGTCAACTTGAGTTGATCTAGTCTAGGACTAGGTCAACTTAGATTGATCTAGTCCAAGAATAGGTCAACTTGGGTTGATCTAGTCCTGGACTAGGTAACCTAGGTTGACCTAGGTTGACTGAGATCTAGAGAATGGAGAAAATAGGCCCTAAGAAGGCCAATAAGGATGCAAAAATGAAACTAGAAGATATGGTGCAAAGTATGATAAAAAAACATTGAACAAAGATTCATCCATGGGTAAAGGATGGGTGCTAAAATGTCTTATAAGCAAAGTATGTCCATTTTAAGGTGGTATAATATTAAGGTGTCATCTACCTTGTAAATCCTATGAAATGGTTCCAAAATTACTAGAAATTTCTTGAGGGTACTAAGTACTAGGAAAATAAATTATAATATTTATTTCTCACAATTGTTGATAATACATTCATAAGTGGTGATGAGTTCAACTAGTAATGGTAAAAGTGGGTTTTGAACCTAATTATTCAATATTTTCTCCCACTTATAAACATCTAGAATAAGTATTTAATGACTTGAAAAATGGACAAATGAGTGACCTATCCATATATTGAAGTGGGTTATAGTAGGTGGTGTTGTTGTTATGGTTAGATGAGATTGAATCTACATTTTCACATTCCTCTTTAATCAACTATTGGAATTGTTTGTAATACACCATGGCAAGCTTTGGAGAGAAAAAAATTTCAAATTTGAACCAGTTCTTGCTAGGAAGGAATGGTGGGTAGGTGGTTTTTGTTGGTTCCCCTATTTTTCATCACATTTCAGATGTCTTTCTCAATGGGTTGGGAGACTAGGAGGGGGTCCAGGTGCCTCAGTTTCTTTAGATTTTGTCCTTATTTTTCCTCTATTATCGGAGATAGATCTGGGGATAATTCTTGAGCCCAAGATCACTTTGTTAGAGAAGGAAGCTTCTACCATTTTGACTTCTTTTAGTGGTAATGTGAGATACCTAATGTCTAGATTGGGGAGAGTGAAGCAACAAAATAATGGCACAAATTGTTTGGAGATCCCAAAGATAACTTTCCCCTTCTTATAGCTAAAGATCCAATTCAAGTGGGTTGTCAATATGGCAAGTTTTGTATCTTTGTCTCTAATGCCATCCTAGACCACGTAATGCCCTACTTGGAGATCCTTGGAACAAGGATGAATAATAGCCAATATATATATATTTTTAAGAGCAAGCATGAAATTAAACAACATCAACATGCAATTGATCATAAGATTGCAAAGGAAGACTTAACCAACCAATCCAAACAACTTATGATCTCTAATTGTTACTATTTACTAACATGTTCAAACTGACTACAAGATTATAAATAAATACAAAACCTAGAATGTCTAATGTTATGAAGCCTAGAAATGTGTGTAATCGTAAAGGGTACTCAAAAAACCTTAACATGTTTCCCAAAAACTAGTGGAGATACCCCCTTTTTTTGCGTGCAAAAATGAAAACCTTTAGACTCGTGTGAGAGAATATTCCTTCTCGTGAGGAAGTACATCACTGTGTGTGAGAAACTCCACTCGCACAAGGAAACACAATTCCTACATGAGAAAATACTAAAGATGTTCAACAATTCTCTCAGTACTGAGTCCAAGACTCACACAAGAGAATGCCTAGCTTCGTGCGAGTGAATACCTTGCCTTGTGTGAGAGAGTACAATCTCATGTGATCATTCACCATGCTTCGTGTGAGAGAATGGTTTTCTCATGTGAGGAAACCCCTCTCCAATGTGAGGTTTAATAACAACAATAAAGAAAACATAAAATGAAGTGTAAAGCAAAAAAATTACTCCACATTTGAGAGTACCAGATCCACAAATATCAAGGTTCACGATGTAAAATAGCTAATCATGCTAGAAAGGATGAATCAACCATCTAACCATCTAATCTATAATATCTAGTAAACATGCAGAAAACAACATTGCAATGAACATACTTGAGCATAAATAAAAAATCTCTACAAACCAAAATAAAATAAATCATAGGGGACATACTCCAGAAGATGCAAAGAACCAAGTGAGCATCCAGCTTTGAAACTAAACAAGGAGAAAGGCCAACTTTGTACACTGGTCCCCAATAGTGGTAAAGGTAGCTACACCTTCCAACCATGTGAAACTCGTAGAATCACTCTCACTATGCTGATGGAAATAATGATTTGACCTCAAACACACGCAAGACAACCATCCAAGGCTAACACTCATGCCAAATAGTAAAGAGGAAAAAACCCAAGATAATGAGACAATGCAATAAAATAGGTCCTCGTCAGACACTCTATGGGTCTACTATGCAGGGACTTTGGTGGAGAGTAGGTTGCTTAGCATAAGGGAACCCAAGCTAAATATGGTGTAGAAAATCTCCCTACAGAAGCCATCACACCATACCCTTGGACAAATGTCATATAGACACATGCCCTCAAATATACTGCTAGGCCTGTACCATTGGGTCAACCTCTAAGTAATCACATTTTAATTATCTTAGTTTTATTACCAATAATTTATTTAGTTATCACTTATTTATAAACTTCTTCATGCTACCTTGTTAGGTGGTGACCGAGGTAGTGAGAGAATCCCCTCCACAAATTTACCCTACACACCCATGCTCATCACATGATGAGTACTCATAGGTAATGCATATTCCCAACCCAACTAGAATGAACTTAACTCCACCAATGACAACTAGTAGTTTGGGCCTTGTAAGCACCTAAAAAATGCATGTGCGCGTGCTCATGTGCGGGCACACCAACAACATGAAGATCATAACAAACAAGGGTTGGGTGAGAATGCAAGCAAAACAACACTCAACTGAATACAAGATCAGGAGTGCAGATATGACACACATCCCAATGAAAACATAAAAATGCAACTATGGTCAGATTGAAATCCTATGGATAATCTAAATTCATGACCAACATCATGTCAAGAAAACCTAAGAAAATTGGGTGGCACACAAATTGAGGTGAAAACTTAAAAAACCCAACGTTGAAATTTTTTATGAAAATAAAACCCACTCTACCCTTGGGTAAATGAGCCACATAAATCTAGTAAAAATTGGGTTTGAACCCCATATGCAAAAATGATCTGCATAATAGTGCAAAACCTCAAACCCACATCCCTAAAAATAAGGAAATGCTCATACCCGCCCAATTGGGTAGAGCTAGCAACTCTAAACAGAGGGAAACATGAGTTCTCAACCTCCTAACAAAAAACTATGAAAAATAGAAGCAAAAATAGAACAAAAATAGAAAAATAGAAGAGCCCTACCTAACAACATAAAACAAAAATATGGGAACTTGAATAGTAAAATAAAAACCCCATAGAAATTGCCGAAAGTCACGACAATCCAAGGTCTCCTTGAGCTAGATCCAATGAGACCAATCTTGCAATGATCCCACACCCATAGCTCCTATAATGAACATAAAAATATTTCCTCTTGAAAAGGATTTGGAATATTCTCTCAATTTTATATTTCAAAAAGTTATGAGTGAGGAATAAAATTCCTTTTTGGATATATATTCACTTTTTAACTGAATAAAAGGATTAGGGTAATTAACTAGATCACCTAGTTAAACCCTTAATCAAACCAAACAAAACAAGCTATTCCAAGTAACTGTAATTCAACTACGACAAAGCTACCTAGAATTAATTTAATAAGATAAAGCTCAAAATTCCCTTAAACTAATAATCACAAAATTCTTTAATAAATTTCACAACAAATGCAAACCTTTAAATGCATAGACATGCTCACAGGTCTAATCATTTAATGCAAATGAATACAGATTTATTAAACCACTAAAGGGTTTAATTTAAATAATTGAATAGGATACGTTGACCATACAGGGATGACATTGGCTAGATATGAACAATTGAATCACTAACTCCATGTGCCATTGCCAGGGACATAAATCTTGCACAATAAATAACATGATCAAGTACAATCAAATATAATAATATAGCCAAAGCGATAAAAACATTAATCACCTAATTTAACCATTTATTTAATTGCACTAAAACAATCCATTTACATCACTCATTTTGGCTTAAAATATCACAAGGAAAGAATGAAGTAAATAACCATAACATCAAATCCAATTATCTATAATCCAATAAGTCCATCATATAAACATAAACAAAGTATATGTTTGAATACAAATAACCAGATATCATTATAAAGCATCATGTCTCATCAATATGCATCACCATGCAGATATAATCAAACTAAATAACATAACATCTAACATGTACGATATTGGCAATTAAAATATAGTATATGACCATTAGGTCATCTCAAATGTCATCTAACATGTGTATCAAAGTATCTCTCAAAACCAAAATATAACAAGGTATAGAATGCAAGCATCCTCCCCCATTGGGCATAGGCTTACTCCTAGAAGCCTACAAAAAGATAAGGGTACAAATCTCTCAACCATGTAGCATCTTCCCAAGTAGCAGAAGTCTCATCACTCAAGTCCCACTAGACCCTAACCTACTCTATGTTTCGACCTTTGAGCATCAGCCTCTGATGTTTAAGGATATGAATATGCTCCAAAGAAAGCTATGTATCCTCCACCTACAAAGAATCCCAATCAAGTACATGGGCCAAATCAAGAATATACTACCTCAAATAGAAACATAGAAAACTTCATGGATGTGTGATAGGCTAGGTGGAAATGCTAGTTGATAAGAAATAGGATTGATCCTCTCAAGGATCTCAAACAGTTTGACAAAATGTGGTACCAAATTGGAGCCTTTCCCATAATGGATAGGGCTCTTCCATAGGCAAAGTCTCAAAAACACCCGGTCACCAACTGAAAAGTGACAATCTAACGTATGGGCATTTGCACACTTCTTCTGCCTATCCTGAGTAGTAACCAAATGCTCTCTAATAAAAACAACCTACTACTCCATATCTTGAAGCATCTCTAGACCTAAAATTACTTGATCCTCTAAACGATCCCAACTCAAAGGGTTACAACATGGTCTACCGTACAAGGCTTGAATAGGTGATATGCCAAGAGAACTATGGTACCCATTATTATAGATGAACTTAACCAGATACAAATAATCTTCCCACTTCACCTTCCTATCCATCACATACATGCAAAGTATGTCTTCTAGAACCTAATTCACTCTCTCTATTTGACTATTGGTCCTCAGGTGGTAAGCCAAACTAAAATTAAGCTAGGCACCCAAAGCATGCTAGAGAGATGTCCACAGTGATGAGGTAAACATTGGATCTCTATTTGATATAATTTGACAAAGAATTCCATGCAATCAAACAATGTCTTCAAGAAAACATGCTTTACAGAAGAAGCTATGTAGGATGTTCTCATGGGTGAAAAATGTGCTACCTTGCATAACTTGTCCACTGTCACCATGATACAATCATGTTGTCATGATAAAATAGGCAATCCCATGATAAAATTAATAAATATAGCATCTCACTTCCACTCTAGAATGTTATGCAACTGGAAAAGGCCTACTAGATGTTGATGTTCTGCCTTCACTCTCTTGCACTCAAGACATTGAGCAACAAAATCCGCAACACCACACCACATCCTTGACCAAAAGTACATTTTTCTAAGGTCAACATGCATCTTCTTGATGCTAGGATGTGTGGAATACAGTGCACAATGTGCTTCCAACAAAATCAAGGTATAAAGATCACCATCTTTCTTCTTTACAAAGATTACTAGTGCACCCCATGGGGGTGTACTAGGATGAATATGGCCCTTTGCCAACAATTCCTCCATTTTTAATCTAAGCTCACTCAACTCTTGAGTAGTCTTGTGGTAGGGAGCTCGTGAAATTGGCTCCGCTCTTGGAATGAGATAAATACAAAATCAATGTCACGTTGTGGTGGAATACATGGTATCTCATCAGGAAATATATCTACATACTCATGAAGGAGTGAGTGATCATCAAGTGTCACTGTATGACTCTTGACCTCCTTAAGATCACTGATAGATACTACAAACATCTTGCATCCTTTTCAGACACTCCACTTCAATTGATTAACAAAGATCATCCAAAGTGAGATTGGCCTCTGGACCCCTACAAGCTCTACCTTCCCACTTGTGTCATCAACACACTATACCGACTTGCACCAGTAATCTATATCTGCCTAATGGGTAGCTTACCAATCCATGCCCAACACAATATCATATGATCCTAGAGGTAGGATGTGAAGATCAATAGTGGTGGTGAAGGTACTTAAGTCCAATTCACAACCACTAGCCAAGGAGTCCACAACCACTTTAGATCCTGTTGCTAAATCAACTTGACACCTATTTACCTATCATGCTACCACTAGCCCACATTTCTGAACTACAGATGGTGAAATAAAAGAATCTAAAGCACTTGAGTCAAATAATACTAAATATGAAATACCATTCAATGTACCTGTAGCCTCGACTACCATACCTTGGTGCTTATCTTGATGGTTATCAACTACTGCAAATACTCGATGGGTTCTATCTACATCTCCCACCATAGGTTCTGACCTAGATGCACCCTTGCTAGGTACTAAAGATGTCTTTGAAGGATATTCCAATGCTTTATAGCTGAGATGACCACATGAGAAACGTGCTCGTTTAATACCAGAGCCCTGTCCATGTCCACCCTAAGAAGCATTAGAATAAGGTACACTTCCCTTGCTAGAATTATGCTGACTACTCTAGGATGGGTGATTTTACTAGGACTGCTAACCTCTATTTTGGTCATGCCACTTTTCTCCTATGACACCTATACTCTATCCACCCTTAGACCAATACTGACGTCTCTATCACATCTGGCAACCACGATCACCCTACAAGGGTGCTAACTGGGTTTGACCCTTTCCTAAAAATTATGACTGCGGAGACTATAAATCCTACCCTAAAGGCCATGCACTATGTATTTGAGAACCTAATTTTACACTAAATCCCTTCACCACATTTCTTTCCACAATACTTGCCTTCTCAGAAGAAAAAGCAAGTATCCTAGGTTGATGCATCCAAACATCTTTATGATGGAGTCCTTAAGACCTCATAAAAAATATTGAGTAAGGAGTATCTCATCATGGTTATAGGATGAGTACTACCTAAGCTCAAATAATTGCATCCCATATTGATCCATTGACATGTTCCCTTGTTTAATCTCATGGAACTCATTAGCCTAAGCCTCCTTGAACTAAGGGAACATGAACCTCTCTCTAAATTTATCCTCAAAGATCTCCTAGGTGAGATTTTCTATACTATGTTGGGACTCAAAATTGAAGCCCTGATTTTGAGTACCATTCTAAAAATTGAGCCCCTATAAGTGCTTTTAATGCATGTGTACTCGGGCTATTACTTTGAGGCCTATGAGGTGTTTTATGTTTCTAAAAACTCCCATTTAGTATGTGCATGTGTCCCATAATGAAAATTTTTCTTTTGCATTGCATTCTAGAGGTTAGGAACTTGCTATGTTCTAGATTTGAGCCTATGATGAATCCATTTGACTAGTTTCAAACCCTATGCCAAAATGCAATTTATGAAGTTTTATTAGTGTCTAAAGGTGTAGATTGATCAATACCCCTACTTGGGATGTCATAACTCTAAATCTGTGATAGATGAAACCAAATAGATTGTACCATTTTCTTCCACTCTAAAAATAATTCAAGTGTGCCAATTTAAACCTCTTGATGAATCCGTCTACACACTTTCCCAATTCTATTCCATTTGAGAAAATCACTGCTTTGCTAGTTTTTCCAATTTTGCATTTCTAAGTACCCCACTTCACATGCTTTCCAAATGCACCCAATCATTTTTAATGAGCCCAAATCACAAATTTATAATCTCCTTATGACAGTGAACTAATGACCCAGTTTTTGTGCCCCCAAGTGTTTGTTTGACCTATTTTCAAAGCCAAAACCAAACACACTTTATTATTTTCTGACATGTTTGGTTGCAAGAAGCTTGAAAGGTATAAATTTTATGGTCAATATCTTTTGACCCAAATTTTTTCATGAGACAAAATCTAAAAGGGTACAAGAATGTGGACCAAAGAAGCAACATGTTAGTTTTTAGAGCCCAGTTGTTTGTTTCAATCAATTTTTAAAGCCAGTCGACTTTCGAGTAGAAAATTATAGTTTGCAAAAAAGGGTAAATATGTGTTCTAAATGAACAATTAATGAAGCCATGGTGTATATTGAAGATATTCTTGATGACAAGTTTCTACAAAATTCAAATCCATTTGTGAATGGTAATGTTAAGAAAAAATGATAGAAGATACTCTAGGTAATAATTGGTCACAAGATACAATAATCAATGAGATTTCTAGCCCACAACCTTCATCCAACAGATCAATGAATGCTTTAGTTTCACCCTCATCTGAAAAGCCTCCAAACATTGCACACTTACTACTTGATAGAAGACCAAAGGTAGGAATGTCCTTGAATGCATTGGTTAACACCGAGGTTAGACATAAAAATAAAGAGATCCAAGTAGTAGAGATGATGAATGATGATGACAAAGGATTTCTCAATGATAGGATTGTCAATGAATTGCTTCATGTTATAGTTGGGACATTTCTTGAGACTCTTGTGTCCAAGAACACAACTTTTGGCAAATTAACAAAAATTTAAGCTCAAAACAAATCTACGATGGAGAAAGCATTTTTGGATGAAATTGTTGAAAGAATTGAATGGAATCCACCAGATTATACTTGAATAATAGGACTTGTAATGAAGCCAGGGATGAATTGGATGCTTTGGTTCCTCAAAGTTGGAAGCAAGAACTTCATGAAAGTATTGGTGTCGAACTGTTGTCTTAGGTTATGGAGCTTGGAGTCCAAGATGTTGAATATCTTGCAAAGCTATTGGATTATACATTGTCTCTTATACTAAGTCTTCGGGAACCAACTCATGATAAGTGAACATATATGCAAGATGTGGATGCCTCAATGAGCCACATGATCTATTTAACAAAATTTCAAAGCATAGGAAAGACAATGAAAGTACATGAACAATTTCCACAAATTCTATGGGTCAAATTCAACAATTTCAATATAGTTTACAAGTAGATTAGTGGATAATATGCATCAACATGTCTATTACATCCCACAACATGCACCACCAAAGTTTCTTGATCCTACACTTTCACTTGTGGTTAATCAAGAAAGCATAGTGAAACAAAGAAGTGACTCGAATTCATGGAAAATGGTAGTGCAACATTTAAAAGAGAGGGATTTCTTGATCAAATGGGGAGGTAGATGGTGCTCTCTTTCTAGGGTGCAAAGTTGGGTCAATGACAATTGGAATGCACTTACAACCATTAAAACACTACCTAATGGTTTTCTTCTACTTACCATAGAATCTCTCTTAGTTAAGCAACAAAAAATCAAGATTAAAACCTTGAACAATTTACCCAACAAGAGAAATATTTGTTATCCTGTGCACAATTTCAAAATGGTAGCTAGATTTGTTTGTGAGTGGGACACCTTTTTAAATGTTTTCATTCATACATCAACCTTTGTAAGCATAAGGAACCACCTTCTGTAGATAAATCAAAGAGGTGCAACCAAATGAAATTGGGGATGGTTACAAGGGATGAGGCAATTTCGTTGCATGGGAAAAATAGAAATTTATAGTCACTTTCTAGAGCTTAGCATTTGGTCAACATGATGGGAGAAAGGTGAATTTGATTGGATCTACAATGGTGTTCTGTTTCTTATGGGGTGGGTAGGATGCAATAGGCTTAAGGCATGAAGCTATTTTATTTTAAGATTGAACCTGCAAAGGCACATCATTTTGAAGGAGCCCAATCAAATGTGGGTGCATTCAAGTCATTGTAGGAGGAATTATATTCAATGGTGAAATATGTATTTATATTTGCAAATAGATGACATCCCCTGATGATAGAGAACACCGAGCCTCCTATAAAAATCTACATTTTGGGAAGATTAAATTTATAGGGGTCTCGTGCTCATGGAGAGACACATGGCAAAGAAAATCACGACAAGCTCTATCACTCTTTGAAAGGTATTTCTAAGGTGTGCGACACCCTCCACACAACATAGTAGTCAAAAGATCTAGGCTTGTTAATGGGTAAATAGGAGGAAGATGACTCTAGCAACACGTGCATGAAGGAGCAATCCCCTCTAGTGTAAGGTAGACACAACTGTGGAGGAATGTGTGAATCATTGAAAAAGGGTGAAATTGAATAGTCCCACATTCACAAGGTAGGGAAAATATTTTTTTTTTTAAAGTCCCAAGGCATAATGTCATAGTGTCTTAAAGACATGGTATCTTTGGAGGCAAGGCTTGCTTGGAGGGGTCTATCCGACCAGCTAGTGGTGATGATGTCAACAAATTTTTGAACTAACATGTAGACTAGAAGAATGATGACATCAATAGACACACAAGTGACTAGAAAAATGAATCAGCATGTGCCATGTGGTACACATCCCAAGGCAAGCCCACTAGCCACCAAGTTAGAGATTAGGAAGGTTTTTAACTACTAGTGGTTTTGACTGTGTGACTAGTAGTTGTGCATGGTTAGCAATTTTGGCTTGGTAGTCTTGACTGCATGAAAGTGGCTAATTGTGTAGTCATAGGATTAAATGCACAGTTGGAGAAAACTGCTCTGAAGTTGTGAATTTTCTTGATTTATGTGGTCACTCAAGTTGGAGGCTAGTTAAGCTTAACCATGATGATAGTGCGATTGTGGTTAGTCTCCTGGTCACCTTGGCTAAGGCATAGTTAAGGTTAGAGGTCTCAAATGTGAAAGAATGTGACATGTGGAAAGGGGCAATGAGGGGGTGATGATAGTACAAGGATGGAAAAATCACAGGATGAAACATGTCATAGGAGGGTTGACCAGCTTTGACCCAAATCCAAAAAAAGGGAAAAATATGAAGTCATAAAAAATAGTTTAAAATATTTTTTCCTTCAAATATACATGCAATTTCGAGGATTGAAATTTGAAGATAAATTTGAAATATTGTATAGTTTTAAATATACCATTGGAAAGGGCAGAAAGTGAATTTTCCATTTTTGTAGTTAGAATTTGAGAAAGTATTCAGTGGTAAAAGTTATAAGAATTTTGTAAAATCTAGGGCATTCTCAGTTGACTAATTGATTTCCATGATCAACCATCAGAATCACATAGAGAGTAGACATGGGAGTTTGCTGGCTCCAGATTTGTGGGAAACACTCCAAAAAGTATTATTTTTCCTCTAAAGATATTTGGTGGATCTTTTGGTCCTTGTTTTAGCATAAGATTCTATCATTCTGAAGATATTTCAACAAGAGGATGAGATCTAATTTTTAGTTAAAGAAAGAGAGAAGAGAGAGGCTTTGCAACAACATGAGATGAAGATTCAAGTGGACATGTGTCATTTCTAGATCAGATTTGTATTCTTCTTCCTTCTCTATATATTTCTCCTTTTCTCTCATTGTTGTGGTTGATGGTTGGTTGTTTCCAGACTATTGAACAGAGCTCTAGTTATGATCCCACCATTTAGGCCCAACATTTTTCTCTGTTATGAAAATGAGTGTAATTTATTTTGAGAATTTAGATAATGCAGTCATCTACTATTTATTTTCCAAATTTTTGCATACATTTGATGTATTGGTTTCAAGGAAATGAATACAAAGCTTTGTTGAAAGTTTTAATTTGAACCTTGTCTTCTCTTTATGGGTTTATAATTTTCTACGATATTTGCACAAGGTGCATATTTTCTAGTTGTAGCTTGGCTTTGAAGTTGTATGCCATTTGGTTATTGGGTCAAGGACTTGAGTAAATTTCTTGATATGCATTGACAAAATTGCAAGGATCATGAGAGGATAAGATAAGTACGAGTTTCATTTTGAAGATAGATGTCTATTTGCAAGGTGAATGGATACATCTAATAGCTATGTATATGACTATATCTTAGGTATCCTTGTGTATGTTCTAACTTATTTAATGTCCAATGGATAAGGGACTGATCAACTTGGAGATTTCATATTTATTGTTGTTTCATATGTGGGTTATGCTAATTCAAATCTTTAATCAATTATCCTTTTTCCCTTTCTATTTAGGAGCTGAAAGGATTTACCCACACTTAGCTTGTCAAGTTTATGAGTCATGTCATTATCTATTTCATGTCTATGTTATTTGCATGAGTAATAGAAGAATTCGGGTTTCAATCTTCTTTATTTAGATTTAGATATATGTTTTGAAACTAGTACCATATGAAACAATTTAAGGTTCACCTGCCTAGGTTTTACAGAGCCTAAAGTAAAAGGAGTGTAGCCTTATAGTTGGCCTTGATGTTTGAATAGGTATGTTGAAAATGGGAATTATCTACCCCTTGATGTATTTTGTTCTTATCATTGGGTTTGAAACTTGATGTTTTAAAACACCAAAAAAATGGTGACTCTACTGGGGAGTATATGAAGTAATTCATTGTTAAAATATTGGAATCTCTAGTATAGTCTATGCATTTTTAGAATCTGTATGATAGAAAAACCTTGAGAATCTATAAAGCATTCAATACAACTAGAAGAATTTTTTTTAGTAGCAAGGTTGTGAGGTGTTTTCCATTTCTTTACTGATGATTCATGTCCCCCAGTCATGCCTTATTTGTGATAGCAGTAACTTTGAAGATTGGTGATAAATAATGTTTTTAAGATCACTTGTGAGTTCTCATGTTTTAATCCAAGTGACCATGAAATTCTGTTGTAAATCTAAGAGTCAAGAATATAAGTTTCTTTCACTTTGTCAAGAATATGAAATTCCAAGGTTGTATAAATTTTTTCAAATACATGCTGTAAATTTTAGACCAGCTTGTTGTGTTGTGCAAGTTGGGAAAATCTTTTCCCACTAAGTGAGTGGCAACTTGAAGTTATATCTCTATACTAATGTATTGTGAAATTGAAGGTATTATGAAGGATACAACAACTAGAATGCAGATTTGAAGAAGTAATCTAAAGTTCTTGGCAACAATTGAGAAGATTATGTGAGATGTTATGCAAGAGTTACTAAATCGGGATAAGATTTGAATCTATTATTGTTTGCAGCATTGAATTAGTTTGCAAGCATCACATATTAAGATATTTTTCCACTTTCATGAGATTATTTTCCCATGAAAGTAAGTTCTACAAAAAATTTCTCCATGAAGTGATGTTTTCAGCACTAAATAGGAGAGTTGTTTGATGTATCTCAACATATTTTATGAAAGATAGATTCAACAAGTGTGTTTACATGTTGGAGTATGTTTAGAGATTGAATTGGTAGAAATATTTTTCAAATCTACCACAAGTTGCAAATTCTAAAAATGATCTTGGTGAATGAGTTGTAAGTTTGCAAGAAATGGAAAATTTCTTTTCACCTAGTGTGTAGTCCATTGATGAAAATTGTAGATCTATTTTTATCAAGAGGTACTTGCCATTAATTTTTGATGGTATTCATGGTTTCCCAAACACCATGCCGTATGATCTTAGAACTAGCATTTGCCTAAGTTTAATGGGAGCCATTTGGATTCAGCCAATCATCATGTTCAAATTTTTAGTGATTTGATTGGTGACTTCGAGATTGCTAAATATGAATTTTTTTGTTCAAACCTTGAAAGATGATGCTAGAGATGGGTTTTTCTTTCTATCAACATGCTCTATTTCATCTTGTATTGAGTTACATTCAGCCTTCATGGAGTAGCTCGGGGGAAAGAATAAGCATCTTCAATTCTTTTGAGAAGTTCTTGAAAATCCAAATTAGGAATTGTGAACTTATTCCTAAATTTAATATCAGATTTACAAGAGCCTTGAATTAGATTCCTAAAAAATGTAGACTAGATGATCAAGTGTGTTTAGTAGTTTATCTTGATGCATTTGATGAAAAAATGAGTTATCTATTGAGGGATAAAGAACCCAAGAATTTGCATCAGGAATTCATGACAATAATAAAGATTGAAAACAATATAAAATATGGACTAACCAAGAGTCATTTATTTAGAAATGTTTGCTGGTAGGATGAAGTCAAGAAGAGAAACCAATGTCATGTAGAGTGTTCAAATTTGAATTGGTATGTAGATATCCCTACTATTGAAAACAATCTTGTTAAAAATTAAAAATTAAAAATATGTGAAGTTGTATTCTCTTTGTTGTCAAGGAGAGCTGATCCTATTCTCACTGAAAAGAATGCATATGTTTGTAGTATTATAGTAGCAGATGATAAAGTTGATTCACTTGATAAGTTACATATGCAAGAAGTAATTTCAGTCATTGTTTCTCCTATTGGTGATTTTCCTTGTGTTGAGAATATCATACTCATAAAGTTGTATAATGTTCATCTAAGTTTTATAAGGGTGAAGAGGGTGAAAGTTATGTTTCAAGTCATGAGAAAAAGTTGCTGATCTAGTATGTTATGAAGAAGCATCATGTGGAGAAGATGATAAAAGTGATTACTCAAGTCAAGGTGAGGACAATGAAAATATATGTTCATCCTCATATGAGTTTGATGCAAATTGGGAAGAAGAGAGAAATGATGAAAGTGAGTACTCCTATGCAAGTAGTGGTATGAGTTCTTCTTCTAAAACTAAAAATGAAGTTTCATCTCTGAATTGTATGAATTAGCTTGAGGTTGAAAACTTTGAAGAAGAGTTATCTACACAATGTGAGGATAAAAAGATCATTTACAAACATAAATTACGTAGTTATGTAGAAGAATATCATGAGGCTACATGTAGTTATAATCAACAATATACTAGTGATTCTAAGGTTGATATGTCAACACCTATTGATAAGTTAAGAGATGATTGGTGATCAAGCCATATGAATCATTTTCAAGAAGACAATGCAAGTAACGTTGATTTATATTCCACATGCTTAATTGAGGAAGTGGATGGCATGTCTTCATGTAATGATTATGACTTTTCTTCTTCATGTGTTGAAAGTGTTCATGAAAATGATGTTGGAAATAGTTTCAAGGTCTTTATTAATCCACTGTATAATGAAGAGTTTGATGTTGATCAACACATCACTTGTTACAATTCTTACAAGGGAGCTTTGCATGGAATTATCAACCTACTTTTTGAAGAGAACACAAAGTTTTTAGATTTGGCTAATGTTGAACTTGATGATGATATATAGTCCTACTACTACAAGAGATCAGATTTTTCTTCTTCTAGATGTGACAATGAAAATGATGATGATGTCAAATCTTGTGATGTTGATAACGAGGTGTTAGATGAAGTTATTATTGAAAATCAGCTTGCACCTTGAAATGAGTTTTATGGTGAATGCTCTAATATTATGGCTAATCCATTTTTTGATTACAAAGAGTCATTAGAGGACTCCAAATTAGTTTCATACGTTGATAGGGATGACATTTTTGAGTATAAATGTGATTTCTCATTTGAGTACCAACCAGTTATACATGAGGATACGCAATTTCAAGGTATGTGTGATCTTTTCCCCTAAGTTGAATATGAAACTTCCATATTCAAGGTTGATAGAATGCATGATTCATTCGACGAAGAGGAGTGTCAGTTTGATTTTGATATATTTGAGCATTTTGATCTGTACTTTCATAATGAGCAAGTTGTAGACAATGATTCTAGTTTTTATATGCATTATGAAAGAGAAGATGTAGAATTGGTTTTACCAAATGATTTCATTCAGAATGCTTATCTGATTGGTGAAACTGATGAAAGTGATATTATTTTCTTACCTCATGAAAATAAAAATGAAAACCAGGTCTATGATTGAGGTAAGAAGTTTTGTTAAAGTTTGGTGGCCTGGGGCCATTGTTTGTACAACTTAGGAGTAGTTTTATTACCTTCAATAAAACTGTTCAAGAGAAATTTTTTGAGTGGTCTGCTTCTTCCATAGATCTGAATCTTTTCTATGCCCACAAGGGACATGCATTCCCAGATAGAGCCACTATTGGGACTCAAAATTGAAGCCCTAATTTTAAGTACCATTCTAAAAATTGAGCCCCTATAAGTTCTTTTAATGCATGTGCACTCGACTATTAATTTAGGGCTTATGAGGTTTTTTTATGTTTCTAACACCTTCTATTTAGTATGTGCATGCATCCCATAATGATAAATTTCCATTCTGAGTCATTTTGTATAGTTTCATTTTGAGCATTGCTTAAATCTGCATTTTTGCCTAAGAGTCAAACAATGACAGGAAGCCTAGTTTGCAATTGAATATATATCACCCGATAAAGTTTCATGACTCACTACTTTGGGAGTGTTTTGTATGCATATTAGAGAACCTATGTGTCATATTTGAAGTTTTCTCAATGTATTTTGACTAGGTTTTGAATCCCTCAAAGTTGGTTGTTTATTGTTGTCATGCTAATGCAAATTGTTCAGAAACCTAGGAAGCCCTGTTTGACCAATTATAACTTTAACCCAATTGGCCATACTGAGAAATTTCCATAGTATCAAATCCAAGTATCTAGAATCCAATAAATCCATCATATAAACATAAATAGAGTATATGTCCAAATACAAATAACCAGATATCATCATAAATCATCATGTCACATTAATACACATCATCATGCAGATATGATCAAACTAAACAACATAGAATCTAACATCTATAATAATGGAAATCAAAATATAGTATCTAACCACCAGGTAATCTCAAATGTCATCTAACATGTGTATCAAAGTATCTCTCAAAACCAAAATATAACAACATACAAAATGCAAGCATGAGAGGCACTCTATCCTCCCCCACTAGGCATAGGCTTACTCTTGGAAGCATGCAAAAAGATAAGGGTACACATCTCTCAACAATGTAGCATTTTCCCAAGTAGTAGAAGTCTCATCACTTGGATCCCATTGGACCCTTACCTTCTCTATGTTATGACCTCTATGGTTTAGCCTCTGATGCCAAAGGATATGAATGGGATCTAAAGAAAATTGCATGTCCTCCACCTGCAAAGCATCCCAATCAAGTACATGGGTCACATCAAGAAAATACTGACTCAAAATAGAAATATGAAAAAAATCATGGATGCATGATAGACTAGGTGGAAATGCTAATCGATAAGAAATACAACTGATCCTCTCAAGGATCTCAAACATTCTGATTAAACATGGTGCCAACTTAAAGCCTTTCCCATAATAGATAGGGCTCTTCCATGGATGTACTGTCAAAAACACCCAGTCACCAACTGAAAAGTGACAATCCATCCTATGGGTATTTACATACTTCTTCTTTCTATCCTAAGTAGTAACCAAATGCTCTCTAATACAAACAACCTGTTGCTCAATGTCCTAAAGCATCTATGGACCTAAAAGCACTGAGTTCTATAAATGATCCCAACTCAAAAGGTTACAACATGGTCTATCGTACAAGGCCTAAAAAGATGACAAGCCAAGAGAACTATGGTACCCATTGTTTTAGGAAAGCTCAACTAGGTACAAATAATCCTTCCACTTCACCTACCTATCCATCACATACATCTGAAGCATGTCTTCTAGAACCTAGTTCACTCTCTCTGTCTAACCATAAGTCTCTTGGTGGTATGCCAAACTAAAATTGAGTTGTGTGCCTAAAGCATGTTGAAGAGATGTCCACACTGATGAGGTAAACACTAGATCTCCATTTGATATAATCTAATAAGGGATTACATGCAATCAAACAATGTCTTCTAAGAAAACATGTGTTATAGAAGAAGCTACGTAGGATGTTTTCATGGGTGAAAAATGTCCTAACTTGGACAACTTTTCCACTATCACCATGATACAATCATGTCATCATGATGACATATGCAACCCCATGACAAAATAAATGGATATAGGGTCCCACTTCCACTCTAGAATGGTATGCATCTACAAAAGGCCTATTGGATGCTAATGTTCTTCCTTCACTCTCCGGCACTCAAGACATTGAGCAAAAAAATCAGCAACATCACACCTCATCCCTACCCAAAAGTACAACTATCTAGGGTTGTCATGCATCTTCTTGATGCCAAGATGTGTAGAATATGGTGCACGATGTGCTTCTGACAAAATAAAAGTACAAAGATCACTAGATATCAATATATAGATGCACCCCAAGTATCCCAAAAGTCCATAAAACTCTAAGAAATACCCTAAAAACTTCCCCTCAAAGGTATGTCTAGACTCAATCTCTGCCCTCACCTCCTACTCCCATGTGTCACTCTTCAAAGCCTCCAAGATATGACTTCACAAATCCACTCCTAGTAAAAAAACTAATATCTCATGTTGCCTCCTACTCAAGGCATTCGTAATGACATTTTATTTCCCTTTGATATAGTGAGCATCAAAATAATATTCACATAGGAACTCCATCCAATGACACTATCATGTATTTAGGTTTGCCTGAGTAAAGATATATTGTAGGTTATGATGATCTCTATGCAGCTTAAACTTGTGTCCTAAAAGGAAATGTCTCTAGTGCATAAGTGCATGCACAACGACCACAAGTTCCAAATCATGAGTGGGGTAGTTAAGGTCATGGTCCTTGAGTTTGCTAGACTTGTATGCAATCACATGACCATCCTACATCAACATTGTACTTACACTTTCCAAAAAAGCATCTGTACAAACCATAAAATTGCCTACAGGATTAGGCACTGCAAGGACTAGTGGAATAGACAAATGATCCTTAAGAGCATTAAATGATGTCTCACACTAGTCTAATCAAGCACACTTCTTCCCTTTTTACCAAAGAGAAGTGTTGGGATGAGCAACACGTGAGAAATCCTTGATGAATTCACTATAGTAACCTACCAATCCCATGAAACTACGAACTTCAGAAACACTAGTAGGTATTGACCAATCCATGATAGCTCAAATTTTCTCTAGATACACTAAAATACCATCACTTTTGATGATGCACCCCAAATAATTCACCTCTAATTGGAAGAATCCATATTTACCCAAGTTTCCATACAACTGATGATCTCGCAAGCACTACAACACTTGGTGTAAATGGACCTCATGTTCCTCTACATTATTAGAATAGATCAATATGTCATCTAAGAATACAATGGCACATAAATCGAGGTATGTATGAAATGCTCCATTCATCAAACTCATAAACACTGATGGTGCATTGGTTAACCCAAAGGGTACATCTGTGAACTCATAATACCCATAACGTGTACAGAAAGTTGTTCGATGAATGTCAACCTCATGAATATGAAGCTAATGGTATCCTAACTTAAGATAAATATTTAAGAACACTATCACTCCCTTCATATGATTAAATAGGTCATTTATCCTTGAAAAAGGATACTGGTTCTTCACCACTACCTTATTCAATTGCTAGTAGTCAATGCATAGATGTAATGACCCATCTTTCTTCTTCACAAAGATGACTAGTGCACCCTACAGAGATACACTAGGATGAATATGGCCCTTGGCCAATAATTCCTCCAACTAAAATCTAATCTCACTCATCTCCTAAGTAATCATGTGGTAAGGAGCTCATGAAATTGGCTCCACTCTTGGAATGAGATCGATTTGAAAATAAATGTCACACTACGGTTGCATACCTAGTATCTCATTAAGAAACATGTCTACATACTCATGAAGGAGTGAGTGATCATCAAGTGTTATTATACAACTCTCAGCCTCTTCAAGGTCATTGATAGAGACTACAAATGTCTAACGTCCCTTCCACACACTCCACTTCATCTGATTAGCTAAGATCATCCAAAGTGAGACTAGCCTCTAGACCCCTACAAGCTCCACCTACAAACCTATATCATCAACACACTATAATAACTTAGGATAGAAATCTATATTCACCTAATGAGTAGTTAATTAATCCATGCACAACACAATATCATGCAATCCTAGAGGTAGGATGCAAAGATCAATGATGGTGTTCAAGGTACCCAAGTCCAATTCACAACTACTAGCCAAGGAGTCCAAAGCCACTTCGAATCTTGTGGCTAACTCAACTTTCCACCTATCAACCTATCATGCTGCCACTAGCCCACATTGTTGAACAAGAGATGGTGAAATAAAAGAATCTAAAGCACCTAAGTCAAATCATATTGAAGATGAAATACCATGAAATGTACATGTAGCCTCAACTACAGTACCCTAGTGCTTAGCTTGGTGGTTATCAACTATTGCAAATGCTCGATAGGTTCTATTTACATCTCCCATGATGGGCTCTGACTTAGCTACACCCTTGCTAAGTCCTGAAGATGTCTTCAAAGGAGATTCCACTTCTTTATGGCCGAGATGACTACATGAGAAATAAATTCCTTTAATACTGGAGCCCTATCCATGTCTACTCTAAGAAGCACTAGAATAATGTGCTCTTCCCTTGCTAGAGTTCTACTAACTAATCTAAGATGAGCAATTCTATTGGGATTGCTAAACTCTATTCTGGTCATGCCGCTTTTCTCTTGCAACACCTATACTTTTTCCACCCTTAGAAAAATATTGATGGCTCTGTTGACTCTAGCAACCATGACTAACCTATGAGGGTGCTAACTATATTTGACCCTTTATTGAGAACTATGACTAAGAGAATTTGCCTCCTATCCTAAAGGTTGTGTACTATGGCTTTGGGAACCATATTTTCCACTGAACCCCTTTTCCACATTGTTTTCCATAATCCTTACCTTCTCAAAAGCAAAGAAAATTGTCCCAAGTTGATGCATCCTGACATGTCCAATAATGGAGTTCTTAAGACCTCAGACAAAATATTGAGTTAGGAGTATCTCATCATGGTTATAGCACGAGTACTACCTAAGCTCAAAGAATATGATCTCATATTGATCCACCAACATCTTCCCTTGTTTAATCTCATAGAACTCATTAGCTTGAGCCTCCCTAAATTGAGGGGAAAGGAACCTCTCTCTAAATCTTTCCTCATAGATCTCCCAAGTGAGATATGCTATATTGATCTGGTCCTTCTACCCTTCAATGTTCCACCAAATAGATGCGTGATCTCTCAGTTGCCTGATGAAACAATAGACTCTCAAGTTGCTTGTATATGGATATATAGAAAAGTAATGTTCCATATCAAGTAACCAAGTTTCAGCCTTGAGGCCACTTCCCTTACCATTAAAGTATGGAGGTTTAGATTTTTGAAGGGATTTCATCATGTCCATGTGGATGGAATCCTCACCATCATGATCTTGACCTCTTTGATGGTGCCCTCTACCATAGGGTGGTGTGTGAGAACATTTACGCTCATGTTCTTCTTCCTCTCTATGATTTGACATATGGGAATCACCATGGTGAGATCCCTCTTCCTGGCCATGGTCATGCTAGTTTTCCTTAATTCAAGGTCCCAACCAAGCTATATTCTCTTTTAGTAAAGGCAACAATACCCTAACATCACCCTAATTGTTATCACCTTGTTCTCCCCCAACTTCCTAACATTCTTTCTCATGGTGCTCTTCTTCATTTTCATTTCATTGCGTATTACCCTAACCACCAGGCCTGCATGTAGGAGGTATCACTAAAGGAGCAACAAGATAAGGATTAGAGTTGTACACAAAAATATAAGTATCATATGCATAAGCTAAAATAATATACTACTATATGTAATCAAAACAATATCATAGTGGGAGCATAACACAGAGATCCCAATGTTGCAACATGGGTTCTGATACTAGATGTAATGCCCCACCCATAGATCCTTGGAACAAGGATGAATTATATATATATAAAGAGAAAGCATGAAATTAAACAACATCATGTAATCGATAATAAGATTGCAATGGAAGACTTAACCAACCAATCCAAACAACCAACAATCTCCAAGCATCACTACTTATTGATGCGTTCAAACCAACTACTACAGTAGAGACAAATATGAAACCTAGAATCTCTAATTTAATGAAGCTTAGAAAGGTGTGCAATCCTAAAGGGTACTCAAAACACCTAAATGCATTTCCCAAAAAAGTAGTCAAGATTCACCCTATTTTCTCCACAAGGAAACACAAACCTCCAGACTCATGTGAGAGAATATTCCTTTGCATGAGGAAGTATGTCACTATGTTTGAGAAATTGCTTTGTCATGTGAGGAAACACAATTCTCGCATGATGAAATGCTAAATTTTTCCAGCAATTGTCTCAACACTGAGTCCAAGACTTGTATGAGAGAATTCTTGACTTCGTGTGAGTGAATACCTTGCCTCACATGAGAGAATAAAATCTCATGCTCTGCATGAGGGAATGGTTTTCTTGTGTAAGGAAACCCCTCTCTAACATGAGGTTCAACAACAACAATAAGGAAAACATAAAATGAAGCATAAAGTAGAAAAATTCCTCCACACCAGGGAGTATCGGATCAAAAAATATCGAGGCTCAAACACTCAAATGATGCAAAAAAGCTAAGCATGGTAGAAAGGATGAATCAACCATCTAATCCATAGAATCTAGTAAAAATACAGAAAGAAACATCACAATGAACATACATGAGCATAAATCAACTATCTCTATAAATTAAAATAACATAAATCATAGGGAACATACTTCAAAAGATATAGAGAACCAATTGAGCATCCAGCTCTAGAACTGAACAAGGAGAAATACCATCTCTATATGCTAGTACCTAGTAGTGGTAAAGGTAGCTATGCCTCCCAACCACATTGAACCCATAGGCCCACTCCCATCATGTTGATGAAGATAGTGATCTAACCTCAAACACATGCAAAACAATCATCTATGGCTAACACTCTATGGGTCTACTATGCAGGGACTCTAGTGGATATTACATTGCTTGGCATTAGGGAGCCCAAGCTAAATATCATGTGGAAACTTACCCTAGGGAAGCCATCACACTGTGCCCTTGGGAAAACACCTTATACACACATGCCCTTGGATATGTCACTAGGCTTGCACCCTTGACTCAACTACTAGGTATTCACATTTTAATTATCTTATTTTTATTACTTAGTAATTTATTTAGTTATCACTTATTTAGAAACTTCTTCATGCTACCTTGTCAGGTGGTGACCGGGGTAGTGAGAGAAGCCCATCCACACATTTACCCTACATAACCATGCTCATTACATGATGGGTACCCATAGGAAATGTATATTCCCAACCCAAGACCAATGAACATAACTCCACTGATGACAAATGCGAGTTTGAGTCTAATAATCATTTGACAAATGAACACACACATGCTTGTGTGGGTGCACCAACAACACCAAGATAATAAAAAACAAGGGCTAGATGAGAACACAAGCAAAAAAACACTTAATTGAATACAAGATCGAGAGTACAAATGTGATACACATCCCATTGCAAACATAAAAATGCAACAATGGTTGGATTGGAATCCTACAGAAAATCTAAATCTACGAACAACACAAGAAAACTTGAGAAAACTAGGTGACACACAAGTCAAGGTGAAAACCTCAAAAACCCAACATTGACGAAAATTTATGAAAATAAAACCCATTCTACCCTTGGGTAAATGAGATACATAAACCCAATAAAAATTATGTTTGAACCCTGTATGCAAAAATAATCAACATAATGGTGCAAAACCCTAAAACCCCATGCCAAAAAATAGGGAAATGTTCATACCCACTCAACTAAGTAGAGCTAGTGATGAAAAATGGAGGGGAACACTAGTTTTCAACCTCCTAACAAACAACTACTAAAAAAAAATCATAAATAGAGTTGAAACAGAAAAATAGGAGAGCCCTACCTGATAGCCAAAAAGGCAAATATAGGAACCTAAAAAATAAAATAAAACCTCGCAAATACTATTGAAAGTTACGATAATCTAAGGTCTTCTCGGGATGGATCCAATGAGACCAATCTCGTGATGATCCCACACCTGTAGCTCCTACAAGGAACAAAACAATATTTCCTCTTGAAGAGGATTTGGAATTTTCTCACAATTTCTATTTCAAAAAATGCGAAGTGAGGAATAAAATTCCTTAGTGGATATATATTCAAGTGAATAAAAGGATTAGGGTCATTAACTAGATCACCTAGTTAAACCCTTAATCAAGTTGAACAAAATAAACTATTCCAAATAATTGGAATTCGACTATGAAAAAGCTGCCAAGAATTAAATTAAATAAGATAAAGTACAAAATTCCCTTAAACTAATAATCATAGAATTCTTTAATAAATTTTGTGACAAATGCAAACCTCTAAATACACATACACACTCAAAGGTCTAATCACTTAATGCAAATGAATATGGATTTATTAAATCATCAGAGGGTTTAATTTAAACTATTGAATAGGATACGTCGACCATATAGGGACAACATTGGCTAGATATGAACAATTGAATCACTAACTCCATGTGCCACTTCCAGGGACATAAATCCTACACACTAAACAACATGATCAAGTGCAATTGCATATAATAATATAGCCAAAGTGATAAATATATTAAATCACCTAATTTAACCATTTATTTAATTACACTAAAATAATCTGTTTACATCACTCACTTTCACACAAAATATCACAAGGCAAGAATGAAGTAAATAACCATAACATCAAATCTAAGTATCCAAAATCCAATAAGTCTATCATATAAACATGAAAAAAGTATATGTTCAAATACAAGTAACCATATATCATCATAAGGCATCATGTCACATCAATACACATCATCATACATATATGATCAAAATGAACAACATAGCATCTAACATCTATGATACTAAAAATCAAAATATAGTATCTAACTATTAGGTCATCTCAAATGTCATCTAACATGTGTATCAAAGTATCTTGCGAAACCAAAATATAACAAAGTACATAATAGAAACTTGGGAGGCACTATAAAGCATTTAATTGCTTTGGTAACATTCACTCTATTTGATACATTCCTAGGGTCTAGGCCAAATATTGAAGTTATTCATGGATTTTTAAAAAGGAAACAAGATCTTAAAGGCCATGTGGAGATATCAATCCTTCCTAGGGGTTTCCTTTCATTTGACTTTTCTAATAAAGTAGTCTATGACTATGTGTTGTGTGGTGGTCCTCGGATGTTTGAAAAGATGACACTCTCCTTCTGTAAATGGTCTTGCTAGTAGAATTTTTATGATTCTTTTCTTTCTCTCTTCTGGTGTGGGTTAGATTTCTGGGTCTTCTCCTGGAGTTTTTGAACTTGGATCCTTTTAAAGGTCTATCAAGATGTTTTTGTGAACTCCTTTTTGTTAACTTGAGCATGAGTGCTAAATATAGAATCCTCTTTGCTAGGATTTATGTCAACATAGGTAGGTTGGAGAATCTTCCTTCAGTGAATTTGATAAACTCAAAACAAGGAAGTTTTAAGTAGGAAGTAGAGTTTGAATCTCTTCCATTCTCATATTTGTATGTAACAAAATAGGTCATTGGGCTAAAAAATGCCCTAAGAAGAAGAGGAAAGAGTGTTCCTTTAAGGATCTTAAGCCTCTCTCGGGGACCCCCCTTTAGTTTATATCTCAAAACTTTAATGGACAAAGAAGGTTTCAAAAGAGAAAAAACAAGCTATTAATGCTTTGGTTGGAGCTCATCAACGAGATGATAGTGAGGAAATTTTTTTTCCTAATTTTACTTTGGTAGTGATGGCCAAATTTTTCACCTACCAAGCATTTTGTGGAATCTTGTGAAAATCAGGTAAAAATTTGTCTTTCCCTCATGAAAAAACCCTATGGCAATAATCTTGTCTTTTATTTTGTTGGAATTCATTCAAAATTGACTTAAAAATATTAAATAGGGATAAATGATAAAAACCTTTCATATGCAATTATATCCCTAAGTATTTTGACATATTGCCACATTATATTTCATGCTCCTATTATTTTCTAAGTTGTGATGTTGCAAATGTCTTTTTATCACAATATTGCTTTCTTTTGATTATTAACCTTGTTCAAGGATGCGAGGATGCGAAATGGTCTATCATTAGTTCAGCGTGGCCTCACAACAGTTATTGTTAGCATTCATGTTAGGGGCGTGAAGGAGCAATATAATAGAAAGCACATGATCTTAAGTCATTTCTAGCTTAAGGAAATTGAATTTGCAATGTTGACAACGGAAGGAAACAATTAGCTTCAAACTATCATTGCAAGGTCATAGGCTAGAAAGCATTGAGTATATTTTAGTTGTGAATGTGTTGTTGGTGTTTGAAAATGTTACCGATTTCCAATTACCCCGATGAGAATATGGTATATCTAGGGGTAGTTAACTCCCATCTTCAACATACTATTTCAGACACCGGGCCAACTATAAGGCTAGACCCTTCTTCACTTCAGGCTCTGCAAGACCTAGGTGGGTGGACCTCAGATTCAATCGATATGGTACTAGTGCAAAAGCATATTTGTGAATGTAACAAAGCATATAAAAGCCCTTATATCTCCTAATGACTTATGAAATGACATAAATATGTAGTAGGTAAATGCAAAATCATGGAGTTCATAAGCTGAGTGAGGGCATCACATTTAGGTTCTTCAACATGAAAGGGAATGAATGTTTAATTAATAATGTTGAATTCAGAAAAACCTCAAATATGCAGCAGTAAGAACTAATGATCTTGTAGCTAACCAGTGCCTAATCCATTGGGCAAATCCATGAATCAAATGCATACATATGGATATCTAATACATATTTGTATCATTAGATATCTGATCTATCCATTTACCTTGTAAATAAACATCCATGTTCAATCTAGATCTCATTCTTACATGATATCCCCATCAGTAAACTTGCAACCCTATTTATTCCTTTGAAGCATTTACATAACCCCTCGAGTTATAAGTAACAATGAAATAACATACAACCTTAAAGGACTACAACTACAACCTAAGCTCTTTGTTCAAAGATTATAAAACATTGAAGATTACTGATAAAGGAGACAAGATTCAAGATGAAACTCAACCTGTTGTTCTTTGTATTAATTTCCTTGAAACAATACATTCATATGCATGAAATGAAAACACAAAAAAACCTAATAGATCTGAGCTATCTATATTATCCTTCCTAATGTTGTTCATACAAGAGAATTATGCTAAAAGAATGGTGTCATAGTATTGGGAATACATCAAAAATAGAACTAGAACTTGGTATCATAGTAATGAGCAATTTTTCTCCAAAGAATTGGAATCCATGGTCTCATAGTGAAAAATTGGAACCCTTACAATCAGAAAGAAAGGGAATGATATAGTAGGAAGTAAATTCTCAGATCTATTGTAAAGATGACATGTGTCCACCTAGAATTCCTTCCCAAGAAGATGAAAAACCTCTTTCTACCCTCTCTCTATAATTGCATATCAAAACCATTACCCTCTCTCTATAACTGCATATCAAAACCATTATCAACTAGCCTCTAAAGAACACAAAATATCTGAGATATTTGATTCACCATCATAACTAATTTTTTATGCCAAAGTGAACTCACGGTAAAAGTAAAAATCAGTTGAAAAGTGACTTCAAGAAGCCAATACAACCTTTTCTAGATTTTTTTGTCCATATTTAGGCTTCAAAAGGTCTTCAAATCTAGCCTCTAACCAATTCTGATGATCAATGATAAGAAACACCCATTCTACTGAGAATGCCCAAAATTTACAAATTGGCTTATAGAGTGAACTGGTGAGTACTTGTGCAAAAACCAACCTCAAAAATGGAAAATTTAGATCGTTTTGGTTTTGGTGGTATATTGGAACACCCATTTTCGATAAAAAATGCTCTAGTTATGGCCCTTTGAAAATCAGGTCTTTGTCTCATGGCTTCCATGGCATTTGAAAAATTGAAAAATTGATCCTTCTATAAAGTTTCAAACTATAGAATAAACTTCAATCTTTATTTAAAATAATCTACACATACTTTTGAGAAGGAAGTAAAATATTTTTTTAAAATTTGAAACCTTAAAATTTTCTTGCCTTTTTAATTCAGGTCAAATCTGGTTAACCATCAGCGCCACATGTCTTCTTGGGATTGGCTTAGGCCTATACAGCTAGGTGCCACATGTTACATTCATATTGGCTAATGTCCTCAAGTGGGACCCACATTCAAGCTCTGCCAAATTTTTGAATTTTCCAGCCAACTCCATCTGTCCACGTTAGCACCACATCATCATGTCACGTAGACAGTCACCAAGTTACCATATTAACTTCCCTGCATCTTTTCTATAGTGAATTAGTGATGACCCTCTGATCTACCATGTGGCACGATCTGGTGCATCTATTGGATCTGCTTGCCATGGTTCCACTTGTCCTTTTCTAATTTGTCATTAGACTATTGCATCATTGCACAATCATTTTTCTAAATGGGCCACGTGATCTCGCTAGTTTTTTAGTTTTCCAATAGGTTGCCATGTTGCATGCCGAAAAACCTTCACTTTTTTCGGTGGCAACATGGAACCTTCCCGAATTCTTCAAATTTCTAGCACTTCATCTTCGACAACTGTGTTTTGCATTCCATGTCAAAATTCATTGCTTGTTGCCAGCCAGCCAGCCAAGGACTGGGGTCCATCACACATGCAAGCTTAGGCTTCTAAAAAGATTGTGCCTTCATACACAAATCCTCTTGTGTGCTATTGCATTTAAACAAAAAAAGATCCTCCCACATAAGAAATATGGGATTAAACATTTTAACCTTCTCCCATCACTTGAGACTTCCTTTTTATCCTTTGGTTAGTTCAGAAAACTGAGATTTTTTCAAATACCTGAAAGGAGGAAGTTAATCATATTCATCTTTACCTTTTGCATCTAATAAATCATCCAGATCTATATCTGAACCAACTCAACACATACTTGGGATATCTTAACATGAATGCTATGATCAATTTGAACTCCAAAAAGCCACTCCCTTATCTCAGTTCTTCCATGATAGCTTTTTTAGGGTTGATTTCCATGGTTTTCTTGCTAGACATGTAATTTGACATGTTACTGTCACCTAGGGCTTGAGCCTTTCATGATTCTTCCTATGTTGGCAGTCCATTCATATTTTCCTGTAACCAAATGGCATGGAGAATTAACAACACGATCAGAAACCACTATGTTTTCAACCCTATCTCCAAGAATGTTGCTAACAACCTTGCATAGTCCCAAATATTGAAGCCAAGTGCTCTGCCATGATCTCTCATTGGAAATTTAGTGAGTTCCAATGACAATAAATAATATTTCAACAGAATTATGAAAGTTTAAGTGAAATTAACATGGAATTTCCTTTGCTACCACTCATGGCTTTATACATGGGTGGATGTAACTCTCCCCTGCCATGGTCCCTTGTGCTTCTCTGCTTCCTTTACCATTTTAAAATTTCATTCTTGCTCAACCTTCCCCTATGAATGCTTTGTCTTGCAGCGAGTTGCTTTAGTAATTGGCAGCCTCTTCTCATGCTGTGGCTCCACTTTGACTACGCGTATGCTTCTAGTTTCAAACTCTCTTTACTATTCACTTCACCACATTTCACTATGTGCTTTGATTTTCATGTAGAGAAAGGGCTTCTTTAATTTGCATGCTTTCTCCTTCTTGGTGGCTCCTATTGATAGGTTCTGTATGCCTCTCAAATGATCTTCTTGGCATGTAATCTATCACAACCAACTTTTTGTTAGATTGAACAAGAGGGCCCACCAAGAGTGAATCTAAAATTGCATTGGCCTTCAATCATCGTATGTGTCTACTCTCTGCATTTTTTGATGCCCAGTGCTTCCACCTCTTCAAAATAAGCTTCAACTTTGCAACATCAACCTCAGCCTTCAATATGGCCAATGTTTCCTTGTCATCTTGATCATTTGGTTCAACTGTAGTCCAATCCCTTACTGTCTCAATTCTATGCATTTCATTAATATCACAAGCTATTGGTCCTATTGCCTCCTCCCTTTCAATGAAATTCCCAAATTGTTCCTGCAATGGAAAGAAACTCTTTTTAATTTCAACATCTAGTTCAGGAGCATTTCTACATAATTTCTTTACTTTCTTCTTTTTTGGGCTTGCTTGTTCACTCTTACATGGCACATGTTACTTTTATGTTCACTTTTAAATGTGTTTTTCATTTTAGCTTTCTCAATTGTTCATGTTCTTGATTGCTTTGTCCAAGCCATCTTAAATCCTTATCGGCTATCACAAATCTAATGAATTTAGCTTGCCCCAAAGTGGGTCTGGCTAAAAACATTTTCGTGTTCGAACAACTGAAATGCAAAACTAATTTATGCACCCTCTGGCATTGATTAAAATCAAATTTGACCCATGGATGAAAATTTGAAACTCATCTTATCATTGATCTGCAACTTGCGACTTTCTGCTAGCAGAGCTTGTCGGGTAGCTTTAAGAATTGATCTGAACATCTGACTGAGCTCTAAAACTAGACACACCGATTCTTTGTTCTACATACTTTTACTCTGTCAAATCTCATCTCATGATGAATTCAGGGTCAAAAGATATTGACCATCAAAGTTTCCCTTTCAAAATTACCTACAAGTAAACATGTTAGAAAATAGTAAATCACGTTTAGAATTGGCTTCAAAAACTAGGCAGACTGATACTTTGAGGCAAACAAAATTGGGGCATTGGTTCACTGTCACGAGGAGAGTATAAATTTGGGATTTGGGCTTATGATGAATTATAGGAAACAAATGGTGAGTGGTCAAAGTGGGCTATTCAAATTTTGCAAATTGAAACAATGGCAAAAAAGTGATTTTTGCAAATGGAATTGACCTAGAAAAGTGTGTAAATGGATTCGTCAAGACTTAAAAACTAGCACACTTAAAGTATTTTTAGAAGAAAATATAGTGATACAATCCATTTGATCTCACCTATCATGGATTTTAAGTTATAACTCATCAAACATGGCCTCCCAGAATTTAGAACTAAGTGCATCAACATGACAACATTAAATGACCAACTTTGACGGATTCAAAACCTAGTCAAATAGACTCAAAAAAACTTGAAATCTGAAACATAGGCTCTTAGGTATGGACACTAGATACTCCCAAAGTGATAAATCACAAAACATTTTTGGGTGCGAGATATTCAAATGCTAACAAGGCCTCTTGTTGCAATTTGACACTTTGGTGAAAATGTAGATTTGACAATTACTCAAAATGGGACTTCACAAAATGACTCAGAATGACAAATTATCATCATGAAGCAAGTGGAAATACTGAATGGAAGGTGTTAGAAGCATTGAAAACCTCTTGGGCTTCTCAAGTACAATTGGGTACTTAAGCATCAAAAAGTGTTTATAGGGCTTGATTTCTTTAATGGTGCTCAAAATCAGGGCTACAATTTTGAGCACCAACAGGTGCAATGGCTTATAACCGGTTTTGAAGGAGTTTTTTTGTTGGTGGAATAAATTAGATAATATTTAGAATTCAAGTCATGATGGTGTGAAAGAGATAAACAATAGTCAAATTTGAATCATCGCTTCATCATAGGTAGTAAGATAAACTGTGAAGTTCGAGTCACGAAGATGCAAAAGGCACAGTATTTATATTTTAAAGCTATTGCATGCTCACAGATGGTTAGGAGAAACCTCTAGTAAGGGTTGTAAGGCTATGAAACCTTGCAATTGTGCCTTCGTAGGGTTAGGAAAAGAGTTAATTATTTCAGATGCGATGTTGTGATAACATTAAAAGGTTAATATTAAGTGGACATCGCACTGTTGCAGGTTAGTTGACATTTAAGGAATTTCAAGTCGTGATATTATGATAAAATGAAATTGTCAAACTCAAATGGCCATCACAAGATCATAGGAGGTTGAATAATTAAGAGAGTTTAAGTTGTGAAGCAACAACAATGTAGAAGATAGTCAAGTTAGCAGTTGATCACAACATAGAAAAGGTAATATCAAAGCTGATGTTTTGAGTTTCAAAGCTATGAAAAACATCTGGCAGTCAGAAGAAATGCTCATCACTCTTTCGCAAGGTTTTAAGATGTAGTGATATTTTTAGTTGTAAATGTGTGAAAAGTAAACAAGCAATTAAAATCTAAACCATCACATCATCGCAAGAGATAAAAGCTAACTCAAGGTCAGAGCTATGAAGTAGCAAAGGCATAGAATCGCAACTTCCCAGGAGTTTGTGATTAACTTAGGGTTAAGCTAGTGAAGTGGAAAAAACTTATAACTGAACCATCACAAGGTTTGATTGTGAGTTAAGTTTTTAGTTGTGAGCTTGTAAGATGAATTCATAATAGTTAAAGTTAAAAATTAGCACAATATTATAGGGTTTGTATTACAGTTAATGTGAATGGTTGCGAGGTTGCAAAAAGAAGCGACAATCAAGCATTATAGCATCACAAGCATAAAATATGTTAGATTCCAAAAACCTGTAAAGGTGTGAAATAGTAAACAAACAAGTCATTGCCAAATTGTAGTGGTTAAAAAGATAAAGTGGTGAATAGTTGCATAGTGGTGAAAAAGTATATAAAAAAGTGGACACAATTTCACACATTTATGTGGTCAATAAAGAAATGAAGTTGCAAATGAGCGATTAAAGGTAATCCTAGCCTCACACTCAAGACATTGTAGTTAAAGAAAAGATGAGCAAAGTTGTAGAATAGTAAAGAAGCCTTATCCACATGGTCGTAACCAAAAATAAGAATAGAAAGAAAACCTTGGCAAAGCAACAATGAGGTGGTCATCACATCATCAAAACTTTAAGTTTTTAAAGCATAAAAGCAATTTTTAACATCAATGTTTGAGCTAGATAAAAAGAGTCTGAGATGGAAGTAAGAAATATGAAAAAGAAAAGATTTTGCTAGCTTTTTGAAGATTAATAGATTTTGGAGTGTGCTGATTTAATTTTCATTAATGCCACACTCCTATTGCAGAGATAGATAAATTTTGAAAGACACAGAGTTTTTCATTACCAGTTACAAAATTGTTTGAGCTTTTAGAGTGAATTTGAGATTATAGAGTGATTTGAAGTGATTTTCAAATATACAAAATTTATAATTGATTTAATTTTTTGGAGAAATGGCTCATAAAGAAGGAGAGTTGATTGCACAAGTCTAGATTAAATAATCTGCATCATAGACAAAAGGCCCTAGCTCATTTGTTGAAGAATGGATGCATATTTTGCCTGGTTTTCTAAATGCACAATCTATGAATGACCACGCTTTCAGAGATTCATATGCATTGTGTAGAGATGTAGAGGTGCTAGATAGGAATTTATATGAGTTATTATGGTTCTTTTACAAAAAAAAAATGGAGAAAGTGCCAATTTGCAACCCTTGGGATAGAAATTTAGGCAAATTGCTTATGCTAGAAGTATTTTTGGATGTGGACCTGGTAAAGGCATCAATAAAGTGTTATAATCTAGTCAACAAGTCCTTCCACAAGAAAGAAAGAAACATTTTCATGTCTCTAGACAAAGAAACATTCATAGAGGCATTCGATCTGGGAGGCCCAATGTCATTGCCTATTGACATTAATAACCTAAATGAGAATTTCAAAAGGCAAAAATTTTAGATGGGCAAGGCAATGAAAAGGTGTATCCCTATTTCCCATAAAGAGAAGGGAGACATTCCAAAGAAGAATGAGGTAGATAATCTTATGCCCCTTGATTTATTCTAGAGGTATTTCCAGAATACTGTCTTTGGTCTGAATAAAGCCCTAGGTGCAGATAGAACCATGAATGCCCTAAGAGGACAATATGTCATCTCTCTGAATATTCAAGACCCCAACACCAATGTTGGGTATGATTATATGACATAAATAATTGAAAAAAATCCATGAGGAGATCATTCCTACATATCAGGGACAACTAGAAAAATTTAAGTTCCCTCACTACTCTTTGGTCATGCATTTGATCCTGTTCAAGAATGTTGATTCCTTTGATTAGAGTTTCTTCAAATGTATAGAAGAATGGGAAGAAAAGATAATAGTGCAAAGATGGAAAAGGTTATGGAAAAGGTTCTACCCATACTCAAATGTTATTTCCTTCTATAATGATTTTGTGCATCCTGTTTTAAAAATGATAGGATTGGGTAACGAAAGAATTCCTAGGAGTGTTAGGAAGGTTGTTAAGTCAAACATGTGTTTTAGTGTTGGGAAATAATTGACACATGATTGGGGAAGTGTTTTTCTATTTGAGGAGTATACTATCATCAGAATATATGGATTCCCTCAACCACCTCATATTCTACCCAAGTATGTCCCAAAGAGACTAGGGTTTGTAGAAGTATTTTGGCAATTAATCTAATTGAATAGGGAATACCTAGGTAAAAATGTCAAGAAAGGAACATTTTTATGTAGATGAACTAAGGTAGGAGGCTTTGAGATAGGTAAAGATTCTATTGAGGAAACTAATGCCTATTTGGGAGGCTATATTACCAACTGAACTAGCTAGAACATATGACCCTTGTAGTATAGTCAAGAATACCCTAAAAAGCACGAGGGGTTACAATTTACCTCCTCCAAAACCTATGTGGGAAGAGGATAACATTTTTGATAGATTGGATGAGAGTGTGTAGAGAAAGAATGATCAAGTTCTGGGATGCTGTCAGTTTTGAGTAGGAAATGAGGAAAGTTGATTCATCGTTCAAAGGATTTTATCTTGAGATGGACTATTGGGTTAGATTAGATAAATGTGTTAATTTTTTTTTACGAGATATCAACCCAAGTGCCTGAGGAAATAAGGAATAAAGTTGATCCTGATTACTCTGATGAGGACATTATTGTTGAGGTCAGTGATGATGAAGAGGACCAACCTTAAAGCTTAGAATGGGTAAAGTAGAGGAACACGAAATAGAAAATGGTATAAATTCCACAAAAGGCTCAACAAAAGGCCTTGCAAATCCTACCTAGGGGTAGCTAGTATTTTGATTATGCTAGAATGAGATATAAGCTAGCTCAAGCCTTTGAGGATGAGCATAAAGCTAAGAAACTACATCAACAAGCCCACATGATCGATGATAGGATCATAGAGGAAAATGAGTCTATGAATGATGATAATTTAATCAAAACATAAGAGTTTAAAAGCTTCCTCTTCAAATTGAAATAGAATGAGCTATCTCTACAAATGAAGCCTGGTGATTCTAATGAAGTTGTTGCTGAATTAGAGAAGAAATTGTAAGAATATGATCCTACTAGTGAAACCCTCACTATAGAAGAAGTAAGAGACCTAGTAAGAAGAATGTTGATCTTAGATTGGTTTTGACAAGTGAGTGTCAACACACTTAATCTATTTACTTAGTTCATGCCAAACTAATAGTACATGCTAAGCACAACATGAAAATAATAGACCATGCAGAGTCATAGTGAGTGCTGAGCCACTCATGTGTTGAGTCACTCAAGTGCTTAGCAGATAGTATATGCCATGTAATACAGGAGGCAAGTAAATAAAGAATGTCAAGCAATATAGGTGTCAAGTCACAATAGAAAGAATAGTGTATGCCGAGCATCAGAGACTTTAGATGTTGAGTAAAATAGTTTTGACATATTTTATGTAAACCATTTTTGAGCAAACTTAAGATTAAATTTTGATATTTTGGGGATAAGGAGAAATCTCTAGTTGGATTCCCTATGCAATTACATGCATCCAATTAGAAAATGGGGAGGATTAAGCAAAAAAATTAATGAATCTTAGTCATAGATTCATACCTAACCCTAAGCCACCAAAGTCTTCTTAAGGAGGATGAAACTGTAAACTTTCTAAGAGTTTTGAAGGAGATAAGAGAATAGTTTGCATGCACAAATAGAGCATTCATGATGACTTAGAAGTTATGAAGTGAAAGAACATTACAAAATTAGTTAGAGCAAAAAAAAGGATAGATAAAAGGATACAACAAAGAGACATCTAATCAAGAAGGATCAAGAGAACATTGTTTGGAGGTGATCTGTTATTAGGCAAGCAAGTACCAACAATAGGATCTATGCTGAGACATTCTAATAGGTGATTTCAGTCAAATCTCTTAATGGATTAGTCCTAATAGGCTGTATGAAATCCTTTAAAAGGGTGCTTACTTAGTTGTAAGTTGAAGTCCTTTAACTAGACATATTTTTAACATGGTGTTGAAATCCTCTAACAAGGTGAGACCTAACAATCTTTGTAAGCCTTTAATAGGGAAAACCTTTCACAATGTAGATCATGTTCCATGATCAAAATATTGTAACCTTCATTGGATACACTTTATTTCTATAGTAGTGAAGATTTGTGGGTCTCATCCCCACCCCAATTTTACCTTCTCACTTGGAGGTTTTTTGGGTAATCATATCTGGTGTTATGTGTGTGAATGCTTACATGTTTTCATGATTTAGATATATATTCTTTACATGTTATTTCAATTTATTGATTGAATGCATGAGATGGATGTGTGGTGAAATTTTTATGGGTCCAAGCTTAAACTACTGATTCACCCCCTTCTCAAAAGTTTACCTTTCCTATTATAATTCCAAAAATTAGTATCAAAGCCTTGTTCTCTGGAAGAGAAGCTTTGTAGCTTTGAGGAAAGATCTTGAAATGGAAATCTAAAAATTGGAAAAGACTATTGAGAATTAGGAAAATGAGATGCAACTCATTCTACATCAATTAGATGAAGCAAGAGAAAAAGTAAAGAATTCCTTGAAGAGAAGGAAAGAAATTACTATTACGGAGAATGATACACAATACAAGGAGATTGACACTACCAAGCTATTTACCAATGGTGGCTCCAAAAATATTGATGTAGCAATTGCAGATTTGATGGAAAAGAATAGAGTCTAAGCTAAGGAAATCATAAATCTCATTTAGAGCAATGATCACAAGCCATACTACTATGTGAGATAACTAAACAAAAGAAGAAAGCTATGTAAGACAAAGCCATGATTGAAGAAGACAAAATAATTTTGGCCAATAGACTAGAAGAGAAGTCAACAGAGCTAACCAATATTTCCAACATGCAATTGGACACTTTGAGTCAAATGATGAATGCCAAATAAGAGTTAAATGTCAAGGATATTGAGATAACTACATTGAAGTTGTAGAATGAACAATTGCAGAGTGACCTAAAGAGAGAAAAGGAATTTGCTAAAAGTTTTAGCAAACCAAATGAAGCCATCAAATACTTTGAGCAATTATTAAAATCCCCTAGATCCGATAATGATACATCTAGACTGGGATATATAAGCATTGAAGAAGGAGAATCATCCAAAAGTGCAGAAAAAAGGAATAACAAAGGTAAGAACTCCAAACCTACTTGTCATAATTTTGGTAAGAAAGGAAATACTACTAATGTGTGCAGGAGCAAGATAGTAAATCAGAATGTCAAGCCTAAGAGCATAGTTCACTACCATATATGCAACAAGCAAGGTCATCTAGCACATTAATGCAGAACCAAGACCATGCATACACAAAGATTTGGAGGATATTGCTAAAACTATTAGAATTATGGACATAGAGCTTTTGAATGTAGATCCAAACCCATGTGGTCATCAAATAGGCAAACAAAGGTAAGGAACAATGAAAACTCTTATAACTAGGATTATAATACAAGATATAGCTATTATTATTGTCAAGAATATGGACAGGTTCCTAAAATTTTTATTAGGAAACACTTCGGTGGTAATTACAAAAGATAGTTAAGTCAAACCACATGTTTTAGCTATTTGAAGACTAGTCACATTAGTAGTTATTGTCCAACTAGGTCAAAGGCACCAAGTTGTGAATTTGATAAAGGTAAAGGCAAGGCAAATTTTGAACACATCAGAGATGAGATGAATAAGACATGGAAAAAGAAAGATGATTGCAACACATCAAATGGAGAAGGGATTACTTCACCCAATGGGTCAGGTGATCACACCTCATCAAACTAGGCAATCAAGAGGTATGTAAGATTGATATTTAAAGGCTATATCATACACTAGTTCCAAAAGGTTCTAGTACTAGAAGGACTATATTAGCATAAACAAAGATGCAAGATATTGTTATAAATTCAAGACAAATATTCAAGTTTTTCATGTTGTTGCCAAGAATGAAAAGTTTCCTATATGTTCCAAGTGGAATGTTAGAATATGCCGAGCTATTAGACAAGGTAGTTGATGTTGAGCTTGTAGTGGTTGCCGAGTGATAGAAATGTAAATGGATGTCGAGTGAGCCTGAAATTGGTTGATGTTGAGCTTACAACTGTGTAAGCACTCAACATTAATCGTAGGGTTTTCAAAGGGTATTTGATTGATTTTAGCTCATCCTTCATCATTTCAAATTCAAAAGAGCAAGAAGAGTAGAAGGTGATCTAGAAATCTATTCTAAGAAATTGTAGAAGATTCTAGCAATGATCTCACATGTATTCATTAGATTTCACAAGGTATTTATCAAGAGTCAAACTACATAGTTTTAATTTTTGTAAACCCTAGTTTCACATTATGGCATCGAGTTCAAAGAATGTAGAGGGAAAGGAAGTTTTAAATTTTTAGTTAGTGAGTAAAGAAGTTAAGCATCCCATTTTCAAAACTATTCCTGACATTGCATATAAGTAAGAGACATCTAGTGCATTATCAATGATTTCGCTGAATGTAATAATGGTACAAGATGTAAGAAAATGCTATAACTACAAGATTGGTAGCATTGGTGGCATGGAAATCAGATAAGCATACAAAAAACTATGTGAAAATGGTGTTTTGAAAGAAAAGTTCAAAATTGTTGAGAGAGAGGGATTAACACGAGCCCTAGATTTTCCAAATGTGTTTAAGATAGAATGGATCAGAATAGTGCTTAGCCAAATTCATGACAGTTCATTATGGTCGAACAATGGACCTATTAAAATAACTAAGAGAATAATCCATAGGGTTACTAGCTACCCAACCCTATATCGACCTAAGACACTGAGAAGTGATTCAAAGGAAGTGAGTGAAAAGAATATTAGAGCTATCTAGAACAAGAGAGGCATGCCAATAGACAAAAGCACTAATCTTGTAATAAACTTTGTTGTAAGGGTTATATAAAAAATGTTCTATCAATCTAGTAGATTGAATAGTGTACCTTGTATAGTTGTGGATGTTGGATACAAGATTGTTAAGAAAGATCATACATATGATCTAGCAGAGCTACAATTAAAACTGATGGAGAACCTTGGAGCAATTAGGAAAAGTAAGAGTGCACAATGCAAATTTATCTCTATATTGATTTGTATATTCTTTTACATGGAAAACACATTTCCCTCATTTGGTACTATGGGATGGAAGACAAATAGATTAGTTGTAGTATAGATTGGCGAGTACATTGAGCAATTAGGAGAGAATTTTGAATCCTTAATGACTAGTTACTTTGAAGATTTCAAGAAGTCTATGAAGGAAAGACTAAGAATACTAGTATCTTTAGTTGAGAAATATTATAATGATGTATGTTTTCTTGTGGATGCTGATTATACTTTTGTGCCAGCTACTACACCAAGGGTGAGATGGTTGAGACCCTTAGGTTATGAAATCAATGTGGATGAAGCCTCTACAACTATAACAACTTTACTTGTATAAGAGGTAGATAAAAATGCAAAGATATTCAAAAATTATGAAGTGGAAAAATCCTAGATCATAATGGAACTGAAGACTACTTCAGTTATCATGAAGAAGGACAAGCTAGTAAAGAAATTGAAAGCTAAGTTTGGAGAGGGTGCCAAGGAGAATGAATAAGAAGAAGAAGAGGATGAAGAGGAAGAATAAACTCAAGAACAAGCACCTCTAGCTTTAACTCAAGGTATGGGAGAAGACCAAGAAGAGGAGACTAAAGGTGCCAAGGGAGAAGAAGAAGAGGAAGCACATACTCCTACCAAGCCAAAGAAGAGGAAGGCCAAGGCACAACATGTGACAAGGACTAAGAAAATTGCCAAACCAAGTCAGTCATAGCCCATTGCACCTAAAACAAGAACCAACACACCTGCAACTACGCAAAAGGCTAAGGAAAAAAACAAGTAGAGCAAAGAGGTTGAGAGCATAAGAGACCAAGAAGGAAGTATGTTACACAACCAAATTTTGAAGAAGAGAAAATAGAGTTAGATGACAACAACCAATTTAAGGTGGTGAGTCACAACCCTCTTTCAGATCTTGAAAATTTATGTGAAAATGTTAAGAATAATGTAGATCTATCAGGATTCAGTCATGTTGATTTTGATAAATTGGGTAAATAGGAAAAAAACCAAGTGGAGGAGGCCCTATATGCCATGATGGAAAAATTCAAGACAACACCACTAGAATTTTCCAACTCTATACCTAAGATTCTATATGACATAGTTGAGCAAAAATGACATTATTGTCTAAATTAGGAAAGACAAATTAGGGAGACCACATTGGCCCAAGTGATGCCTAAATTAACTAAGGCACAAATTTCTAAAGCTGTAAAGAAGTATGAAGTTAAGTTCACACCTAAATAAAGAGCCTTTAGCATTTTACAAAATAATATTGAGGATGTTGTCAAAAAGTCAACATAGATATGGAAACTCATTTATGGGTCAACCATAGTAAAGAAAGGAGAAATAAACCTTCTGAGGTCAAGGATGATGTTGAAGAAGATGATGAAAAAGATAATACTATTGGAGGAGGAATAGAAATGGAAGTAGATGACAAGGAAACAATTGAGCCTAAGTAGCCAAAAGAATAGAGTTTGTAAGACACATAATTGCTAAGTGTCAGCCCTCCACATGACACAACTAAGACTACTGAAACAGTAACTGTCAAGGATGTTTTTGATCTATCAACTTAGAATATCAATCCCCTTACTAGAGAAGATTTGAAGAAGATCTTAGATCAGTCTACATTGTAGGCCAAACTTTGTGATAATCTAGTTTTGGTAAGTGTAGATGACCTACAAAAGCCTGTGACTGATGTTGCACGGGAAAAGGTGAATCCACAAGAACCACCTTCTATTATCCCTCTAGTCATTAATATACAACCTTTTATCCAAATGCGAAAAGATACATCTACCAAGATTGATACCATTGTCAAGATTGATACTATTGAGAAGGAGACAATAGAAGAAAAAGCCACCACAATAGCACAATGAGAAATAGGTCAAATAGACCTATCTACACCTATAACACAAGGACAAGGTGCAAGACAAGTCATAGTGGTAGAACAAGGAAAACTTAAAGAGAGTGAGCTGACACCTAAGGTGAAGCAACAAGTTGTAATTCAAGCTCTAGTAGCCTTACCAACATTTGGCACTCCTTCCACACAAACTCTTCAAAAGCCAAGCACAGATGCTATTCCATTGCAAATCTTAGTGTCAACCCCAAGTTCAACAAAGGCTGAAAAGGTAATTCAATATGGAGATGTAAGCCTTGATGAAAATTTTTTTATACCCAAATATGATTATTATATCATGACATTAGAATGAATAGACATATTAAAATAGGCCCTAGAAAGGAAAAAGCATCAAGAAATGCTTAGGAGGGAGCATAGGAAGAAGCAGGCACTATAGGAAATCAAAGACATCTTTTTAGATGCATTTAGTTTGCCAATTCCTAATGAGACAAAGCCACTAATGGAACAAATGACAGATATATTGGAGAAGGTCAGTAATGAAGACCTTGATACTTATGCCAAATTATTAGAATGGTCAGAAAAAAAGTTCCAAAACAAAGTGAATGAGAAAATATTTGGTGACATAACACTCACACAAGTTGCATTAGCAACTAATGTTGATGATGTGAAGAAGGTACTTGAGAACATATTCTCATTGTACACTAAATTGTGCAACCCATCACTCTTCACCCAAGAGACCATAAGTCACATTCTAAGTTTGGAGAGCTGAATTACTACATCAGGTGTAAATCTACTAATGAATCTAGCTCAGAGTGAGAAGCATTTCAGGACATTGCTTCAAACACATAGTCAGTTAGTTGTATTGACAATAGATGAGGCTAACATAAGAGCCAAAATTACTAGCATCCAAGCAACCCTCACCCCCATATGGAAATTTTGTAAGGAGCTAGGCTATGCTAAAAATCTACTAAAGAAAGACCCCAATCTTTCTACTTTAGATAGTTTAGTTCACCTTGGTACTGAGTTTTCCATCCAAATTAAGTCATTGGATGTTTCATGTGACAACTGGGATGCAACCCTCAAGATAATATTGGTTTTCCATAAATCTTTTCTAGATAAACACACAATAAGTGTATAGCCCATTTGACATAAGTTTCAAAAAGGGGGAGATATATTTTTTGGGGAGATATATATTTTTGGGGAGAAAAATATAAAGAGGGAGACATATTTTTGAGAATGAAATAAGAGAATGTGGGAGATATTAGTTCTAAGAGCAAGTATACAAGAAGTATCAGATGAAAGAGTATTAGTAAAATAACACATTGAAGTCAAAGTGTATCAGCAAAGACACATTTACTCAGAAGGAGTACATAATTTTGGTTATAGAACAAACACATCAACTTAGGGGGACTTATTAAATTTTGAGGTATAGAAGTTATTAAAAAAAATTTATGTTTTGAAGTTTTGTATATAAGTTGAGTTGAGATATGTTATGCTTGTAAGATTAAGGATGATAATGTATAGTCAAGTGTTTTTGACACTCATGTCAAAGGGGGGGATTGTCGATCTTAGATTGGTTTTGACAAGTGACTGTGAACACACTTAAGCTATTTACTTAGTTCATGCTAAACTAATTGTACATGTCAAGAACACCATGTAAATAATAGACTATGCTGAGTCATAGTGAGTGTCGAGCCACTCATGTGCTAATTCACTTAAGTGCCGAGCAGATAGTATATGCCGAGTAACATAGGAGCTGAGTAAACAATGGATGCCAAGAAATATAGGTGCCAAGTCACAATAGAAAGATCAGTGTATGCCGAACATCAAAGACTTCAGATGGTGAGTAAAATAGTTTTGACATATTTTATGCAAACAATTTTTGAGCCAACTTAAGATTGAATTTTGATATTTTGGAGATAAGGATAAATATCTACTCAGATTCCCTATGCAATTACATGCAACCAATTAGAAAATTGGAAGGATTAAGTAAAAAAATGGATGAATCTTAGTTGTAGATTCATACCTAACCCTAAGCCACCAAAGTCTTCTTAAGGAGGATGAAACCCTAAACTTTCTAAGATTTTAGAAGGAGCAAACATGATAGTTTGCATGTGCAAACAAAGCATTCATGGTGGCTTAGAAGTTATGAAGTGAAACCACATTGCAAAATCAATTAGAGTAGAACAAAGGATAGAGAAAAGGATATAGCAAAGAGACATCTGATCAAGAAGGATCAAGAGAACATTGTTTAGAGGTGATTTTTTATTAGGCAAGAAAGTGCCAACTACAAGATCTATGTTGAGATATTCTAATAGGTGATTTCTGTCAAATCTCTTAACAGAGTAGTCCTAACAAGCTATATGAAATCCTTTAACAAGGTGCTTACTTAGTTTTAAGTTAAAGTCCTTTAACCAAATACACTTTTAATAGGGTGTTGAAATCCTCTAACAAGGTGAGACCTAACAGTCTTTGTAAGTTGTTAATAGGGTAGACCTTTCATAGGCTAGATCATGTTTCATGATCAAAATATTGTAACCTTCATTGGATACACTTTATTACTGTAGTAGTGAAGATTTGTGGGTGTCATCCCCACCGTAATTTTACCTTCTGACTTGGAGGGTTTGTGGGTAATCATATCTAGTGTTATGTGTGTGAATGCTTACATGTTTTCATGTTTTAGATGTATATACATTACATGTTATTTCAATTTACTGATTGAATGCATGAGATGGATGTGTGGTGAAAGTTTTACAGGTCCAAGTTTAAACTACTAATTCACCCCTTGTAGAAGTTTACCTTTCCTATTGTAATTACAACAAAGAAGTGGTATGATTGTCTTCCCAAGATGGGATATCAATTCCTCTTTTCTACTAGACAAAATGAGAAAAAAAGACAAGGCTATCTCATTTGAAGATGAAAATCAGATGGGAGAACTGAGAGGCACTAGGTATAATATTGATGCCCAAACTATGGAAATATGGAGCTTGGTTCCAAAACACTAGAAGCCTAATTTGATGGAGATCAAAGAGTCCTCTAGGGGAAATGTTATATTTTGGAATGTGCACTCCACCTCTAGCAACCATATATATGTGATGCAGACATCTGTGACACTACTAGGAAAGAAAAAGATGGATGTTCTTGAAGCACAATTGGAGGGAGCCTATGAAAGGTACATTAAAACTAGGAGGCACTATGAGGAAGAAATGAATCAGACTTATGTAGTAGAGTAGAAAACCCTTAGATTGGAGAATGAAATAGTAGCACTCAAAAACACTGTCAGATTAGCCTCAAAGGTTAAAGAGCAGGGCATCTAGATAGAGGGCCAAGCATTAGAGATAGTAGGTACATCAAGTCAGGCCATAGAAGTTGATGAAGATGATTTAGAATCAAGAAAAGTGATTGAAATCAAAACTATTAAGAACTTGCTGGTTCATAAAATAAATGCATTAAAACTAGTCTCACAAAATGTGTACAACTATCTTGTGTTGTAGGGAGAAAAATATAGATGTTTAGAGGTAGTTGCCTTATTATCTCCTCTTTACATCACATGGGGTCCTTATACTCCATTTTTTGATAGCTTGGTACCTTTTTTGGTACAAAATAAAGATTTTTCCAAGGTAACTTTAATAAATACTATAAAGATGATTAATAAAGTAAGAGATTTGAATGGTTTCTTTACTAGAAAAATGCAACTTATCCAGAATAAGATGAAAGTAATTATCACAACAACACCCAATTTTGTGCCTAAAATTTTTGAGAGTGATGAAAGAGTTAAGGACTATGTGGAATGGTTAGCATCTTTTGATAGCATTTTGAACCATCCTAGATTCCTGGCATACTGCAATGATGAGGTAGGTAGAGTTGTAGCATATGATTTAATTGACATGCTCTACAAATTAGAGTAAAAAATATCAAAGATAACTATAAGGGTTAAGGCTGTAACTGATGCCAAATGGAAAAAATGTCTCAAAGAGTTAGATATAGTTAGGGATGCTACGAGGCCTGATATAGATATAGATATTCCCATCTGGGAGGCCATAGTAGATAAAAAGGCCCTACCATCTAGTGATAATGATTAGGCAATGCAAGCATGCAGTTAGGATGAAATTAGCGGAAAAAGGAACAAGGAAAAGGTAGGGAAACCAATAGGAGCTTGAGGAAAAACATAATTATGTTGAAGACAACTGCTAAAAGTGCCACCTACCAATTTTGCAATTGCATCCATAATTTTGATCAAAATGCAAAGAATGTTTGTAATGTAACAATATAAAATATCTTTGTATATGTTTTCCACTAGGATTTTGACATGTGTCCTCGCATATGAAGGTTGTTGAAATCCTTCCTATAAAAGGATTTCCAAGATAGAGAGTTGAGGTCCAAATTCTATACAATTTTAGTGTTTATGCTATTTTGCAATCGATCCAGTTAGTCTTCGTGTCAATTTTTGTGTGATGTATTCAATTTTGTAATCCAGGAATATAAATGAATCTTGAATGACAATTTGTCATATCTTGAGTTATTCTTGAGTTCAAACTAGTAAATTTATTGTTTTTAAAGAAGATTAATACAAAGGAAGGTTCTACAATATCCATGTCTCTAAGTTTTGTCTCCATTTCTATGTATTTGTAACTTTAGGATTAAAATAAACAAGGTTCTTTCATTCTAATGCAATTTGGATGGGTTGTATATCTTTTTAGTGATTTCTTTTAATTCAAGGAGTTAAGTAAATGCTTTCATTGAATTGATAGGATTTCTAGGTACATGGGAGGGATATGATAAGAATGAAATTAATGGTTAACTACTGATAAATTTAATTGTAAGGCAATTAAATAGGTCAAGTTTTTGCTAGGTAGAATCTGTATACCAATGGTTAAGGCACTTATCATCAATTTAGAAGCAAATTGAAGAGTTCATATGGTTGCACAAAGCACAAATATAAATCAAATCACTTTTACTTTTCTGTAATAAAGAATCAAACTGCTGGTCATTACTTATTTGTAATAGTATTTCTCTGAATTATAGCTAGCTGTTATAATCAAGAATTCATTGCAAACCTAAGAAGAATTTGTGACCTTTTTCTACTATAGTGGCTAGATATGAAAGAAGAATATAAGTGAGCACATGTTTGAAGAGAGAATCATAAAACCAGTCACATTTCCATTCCTGAGGTGCACCCACCTTAGCCTTGCAGAGCTTAAAGTGTCAAGAATCCCCATGATTTTGTTAATGTTGGTCCAGATTTGAAGAAAATCCAATTGAATATAGGAAATAACTAACCCTTTGATTGAAATTTGTCTTCTACATCCTAGTATTGGATCCTTTGCAGCTTGGTAGTTTTAAAACACCAACAGGAAGTTGTTAGAATTCCCTTTTTAGGATCTTCTCAAGTTGGACTAGAGTTCTTGGGGACACCCTTGACTATTGTCTCTTTGGTTCAATCAATGCCTCTTCCTAATGAGCCAATGTTGTCAGTGATAGAAAATTCTATGGATTTAGTGGCTTGTAAGGAAAGCGATAATCATAAAGACAAGAAAGTTGATGATGGGTTGATTGAAGAGCTCATGGATGGTGAATACATATAGATTTTGAGTGTAGATAGGCATAACTCTCTTTAGGCTATGCTACTAGGTTTGCTTGTTTTGGGTTAGGGGGAATGGTTGATATAGTGGAGATGTAAGGGGCAAGGGTGATAGAGAAAAATAATACTAGATTCATAGTGCTATCTATTTTGGTTATTTTGGAAACTTCATTCCTATCTGGTGTTAGAAATGGTTTGGAGTTAGAGGATGGAGAAGAAATTCAATGGGTTGAGGTTAATGAGAAGAAGAAGTAGTTTCTAGATACAAACCCATTTTTTAATATGATTTCAAATAGTAAGTCTAAACTAGATGTGGGTGGAAATAAGTATTAGGAAGGAATTTTAATAAAGAAAGAAGAGAAATGGTTAGTAAAGATAACCTTGTAGATGAAAATAACTTATCATCTAGAAGAGCTATAAAAAACTTCTAAATGAAGATTATGTCATGGAACATAAGAGGATTGAATTCTCCTCACAAACAAGATATTTTGTGAGATGTTGTTTGAGATAATAAACTAGATCTATTCTCATGGTTCAAGAAAATAAGATGAATAGAGACAAAGTAGAAAAGCTTACATTTTTCAAGAGTCAAAAAGTGTTAGGTCATAGTTCCCAATGAGCATCATGAGGTGTAGTTTTATTTTGGAATGAAGTTATTGTTCAAGATGAGTTTCTTCTTTCTCAGAACAATCTTTTGTATATTAGATTTTATCATTTTAAAAATATTTTTTCTTGGATCCTTCAAGCCAATGTTTATGCTCTTAATTCAAATGTTGTGACACTAGTGCTTTGGGAAATGATTTCTACTTTTAGGCTTTCTTGTAGCACAAACATTTGGTTAGATATGAGGGATTTAAATTTTTACCTTAGGTAAATTGAGAAATTTATTGGGGTGTCATCTTAGTGTCACCTTGAAAGTAGATTGGATTTGATGCAGTATATTGATTCCCAAGCTCTGTTGGATGTTGAGCTCCAAGATTTGAGTTATACTTGGTTGAATCATAGATCTGGTGATGAGATGATTCAAGTAAAATTGTGATGTAGTCCAAGGTAGGAGAATCCCTAAAGGATATGTCCTAACCCCCATCAATTGTGCACATAGTGGAATATAAAAAATAACATAGAGATTTAGATCCAAAATAACACTAATTCTCATTATATAATCATAATGTTTACATCCAACATGGCCACTTATAAGACCTTCTAAGTTATAGCCAAATACAAAGAAATTACAATAGTAACTCTGCAAGACCTTGCAAGGTCCAAACCCTAGCTATCAAAATCAACAATCTGATAGGAAAACTGCAAGAAGAATCTAAACTTGTTCTCATAAGCCACAACCACTAGCTCTGCTCATAAATCCACAACTCCTCTCAGCTACTTGCTAGATTAAATAATGACCCTAGACTCCACAAGACCCTCTACTTGTACTAAACCAAGACACAAGTTGATCTAGCATAATATACATTAAATAAAAACTCTTATTAAATACACCCTCAAGCCACAAGTCTTCTAGGCCACAAACATCAAATATAGGAAATAATTAAATACTTAAGACACACCCCAAAGTTACAATGCATAACTAACTCAAAAGACCACTTAAGAATAGACACACTCAGACATAGGTCCATGTGTCATCCAAAAATCCAAATCCAAAAGCACACACACTAAGTCCCTTGGATCGAAGCTTGCAAATACAATCTCCAATGTCTACCAATAAAATAAGAACACATGAGCATCAATCACCAAAATGGCTCTAACTCCAAGATGACAATTCCAATTATCATGCATACATATGAAAAGGTCCACCAATATGCCTCAAGAAAATCCCCAACCATGTAAATCCCTCAATCACCTATGACACTCTAGAGTTGCTTTAGGTTTTCTTAAGGGTTTGAAAACTTCCTCTAAGGACTTGGTGTGCTCACATGAGAAACTTGTAGGCAATACCGTGATAATGGGAGATACATCAATTAAGGAGGCTAAAGCATGTGTAAAAATATTTTGGAGACTTATACATTTTCTTTGAGCCAACTTATAAATTGGGAAAAAAACTCTCTCTGCTTCATCAAGACTCTTATTATTAGACATGGTAAAATAGCTAGAATCTTGGAATGTCAAATTGGGAACCTATTAACCCCCTATCCTGGTTTACCTCTCATCTTAAAACCTTCAAATTCATTTTGCTCCTCCTTAGTTGAAAGATTCCAAAGAAAATTGGTTGGTTGGAAAGGTTCGCTGCTTAGTCAAGTAGGTAAATTATAATTGATTAAGGCCATTCTTCAAAAATTACCAGTGCATGCCTTTAGCCTATTCAAAATCCTAGGGAAGTTTCAAGAAGCAATTGAAATAATCTAGAAAATGTTCCTTTGGATAGGTTTGGAAGACAAGAAAATGTTGGTGCTATTTGCCTAGGATGTGTCTTATAGACCACAAAAAAGTGGGGGTTGGGTTTAAGATCCATAAAAACAATAAAATATGCTTTAATAGCTAAGAAAATTTGGTAGATTTATGGAGATAGTAAAGATTGGAATAGTGCAATGCATATAAAATACTTAAAGGACTTCCTATTGTAGGAAAACTTTCTTGATAATAATGAAAGTATATATGTTCAAATTTTTGGAAGGGCATCCAACAAGCTAAGAAAATTGCTAAAACTAAAGCAAGATGAAGAGTGGGAAATGGTTTGATTATAGACTCCAATAATGATTGCTGGCTTTTGGATAACAAATTGTCTTTAGTGATCTTATTTAAACTGATTATGGAAATGTCAACACTTTTATGGGTTCAAAATTGGAAATTAATGGACATAAGCTCAATGGGTGAAAATTGGGGAAATTTTTAAGAGATATTCAAATTAGTCTCAATGTAGTCTCTATCGGGATTGGATTCGAGGATTCTTTGATTTGGGAGGGTAATTATTCTGGTTATTTCTTGGTTTTGTCAGCAGATGACGCTCTTCAAGTTAGTCAAGCTACCCCTCTGTTTGGGCTTCAATTTGGAATAAAAATCTCATTCCCCCAAAAAATATTTTCCACTGGTTGACTTTGAAAGATATGACCCTAACCTTGGATAATCTTAGCAAAAGGGGTTTTCTTTTATCTGGAAAGTTTTTTAATGTGTAGTCTAGGATGCATTTGTGAACCATATCTCTTCTTATTACCAGTTTGCTTGGAATATGTGGATGGAGATCTTTTAAAAATAAATTTTTTGCTAGATGATGCCAAAGAAAAGTAGGGGCCTTTGGCTAATGTGGAAGATTTTAAAGAAAATATTCAGAAAAGTCCTTAAATGCTGGTTTTTCCTCATGTCATCTAGAACCTATGGAAGGAAAGGAACAATAGGGTGTTTAGGGATTTATCTCATCCCTATACAACAATTGTTGAACATATTAAGTACAGTATCATTGAAAAGTATAATAGTATGTTTAGGAACTAAGTGGACTCTGATTCTTGTGGAAGCACTAAGGGAATGAAGGACTAAGATGTAGTGGTCAAAATAAAAATGAAAATGCAAGATAGGATAATCCTCCTATGGGATGGATTAAATTAAATTTTGATGGAGCCACTAAGGGAAACCTAGGTCCAATTGGATGTGGAGCTATTACTAGGGATGATTAGGGAAATTTTATAAAAGAAATGGTAGTCCTTCTTGGAGTACAAACCAATTATCTAACAAAATCCATGGGTCTTCTTCAAGGGTTAAATTTGGTTTGTGATCTCTAGGAAAAGGGATTTCGGATAGAAGGGGATTTGCAGAATATATTAAATTGTCCATCTAATTATTCAGTTCCTTCATGGTCTATTGAAAATATTATTAAGGAAGACAAAATTATAATAGTTAAGTTTGGTAAAGTGTATATATCTCATTTATATAGAGAAGCAAACATGGTTGTTAACTTATTAGCAAACACGGTGGTGGAAAAGGGTGTCATCACATCTTGGAATCACATGGATGAGATAAATTATGAAATTAAGGCTCTTATTAATCATGATAAAACACCAAGGAAAAATAAGGTCATTTTAATTATTTCCTTACATAATAGAAGTGTTTTGGGAAACAAAATTTAACTATTTTAGGAAGTGTATAAGTTGTAATAGTGTAGTACTAAAAGCTCCACATGTTATATGGGTAACTTTTGTCTTATTTCTTATTGATGAGGCTTATCATCCTACAAATAGACTTGTGATCTTGGCTCTATGAATGGTATAAATCGGAGGGAATTTGAGAAGAAGGGAACCTAGAAAGTGTGATAAATGAAGGATATTGAAGTTTGGGAAAAAATGGAGCAAGTGGGTTTGGTTCCCTACAAGGACAAAATTAAAATGGCGAAGATGAGTTTACAAACATGTTCTTAAAAGGTTGGAATAATAGAGAAGTTAACCTAGATGGGAGAAAATTGCAACTTAATGTTGTGATTATAATGGAAATTATGGGTCTCAGTGCCAAAGGTAAGCTTTTTTCTATGACCTTATGTATTCAAGATGGTCGTTAGGAAATTCTAAAATAAATAGATGGTAAACTAGTTAAATCAAAGGGTGGGATTTATACTAGGTCTTCCACTAAATTGCTTTGAAGGCTTGTTCAGACTATTGTTACAAAGTATGTTTCACTTGATGGGAGATACAATAGGGCACACACCTACCATTTTGTGTTAACCATTTTAGGTATAAAAAAAGTCTTTTTTCCCTTCTACCTAATTTTCTCTCTATCTCATAGTATCAATTCTTTACTTTCTCCAAATATAGAAAATCGTCTTACATGAGGACCTAATGAGAATAGTTAATAGCTATGTGAAGATATTTGTCCCAGACCTTGTTTTGAGGAAGATTTTAAAACAATGTGATAAAATAGAAGGTTTCAAGGAAAAATTGGGCAAAGGAAAATGGATTTTAGGTAAGTTAGATATGGGTCCCTTAGTTCTTTGAAAAGGAAGAAGGTTAAGGTAAACTATGTAGAGTTTTTCTCAAAACTAGAAGAAGAAAGTGAGTACAAAGAAGAAAAAGAAGTGTCTGAGGGGAAAGGGAAACTAACAATGAAAACAAAGAATTTGGAGGAAACTAGAAATTATGAGTTTGTTGAAAGACTGTTTAGGGGTGGATATGACCATGTTTCTCCTCCCTCCCCTTGCTCAGTCCATAATGAGTTTAGTACTCCTATTAATAAAGAAAAATAAATCTAGGCCACTTAGGAGAAAATTGAAGATACAGGTCTCAAAGAAACCATTGGGCCAATTGACTACGATGAATCAGTAAAACATAATTTAATTATGTTTCTATAGAATGCTGAAGGTAAGGAGGCTGAGGGCTAGGGTCAAAGCCATAAACCTAATGAAAAAAGGGACAATAATTTCTAGGAGGAAAGAGGAAAAAGAAAGGCTAGTATCCCAAGCTAAAGCTAGTTGATGATGAGGAATTCAATGAAAAAATTACAGAGGAAGATATTAATGACTTAGAGATTGAACCTCCTTATGGTGTGTTGCAAATTGAAAAAGTGGTCTCCCTTTATATTCTCATACTGGACAAATGGACTTTCCATTCCCTTAAAATGTTGAATCTAAAATGTAGAGCCTTGGAAGGTAAAAATGAGGAGCTATAGAGTAAAGAGGAGGAGATGGGGTTAAAGGAGAAGGAGGTAGGGGAGAGGGAAATTTTGGAGTTGATCAAAGATTTGAAGAGAAAAATTGAGAAAATGGAAAATGTGACCAAAGATGCTCTATCCAAATGCTAGGATCTACTTGAAGCCACCATTGAGTACATAAATAGAGTGCTAGGCAATTTAGATCAAGAAAAGGAGGTGAAGCTCATGCTCGACCTAGATGAAGTTGAGAAGGATATGGAGGATGTTGGCCTAGGAAAATGTACCTAATCCAACACTAAGAAGATGCAGAAGAAAGGGACCCAAATAGACAAAAAAGACATCAAAGAGGTCATAGATAGGATCAAAGTCATTCAACATGAGCTGAAAGATAAGATGGAAGAGTTTGTTTAGTTTCTTTCACATGTGTGCCATTTATTTTTTCTCTACTATTGTTAGTCTATTATTGTTTTAGTTTGTTGTTATTTTTGGTGTTGATTTTTTGCCAAATTCTACTAGTTTTGGCAGTGGGCATGCCTAAAGTAGTGGACATTGTTTCATTTTGAGACTTTGATGTTTATATTTTTTTGTAAGAATTTAAGGGTTTTGGATCTCTTGAAAAAAAAAACCTATTTTATCCTTAATAAAAAACATCTTGAAGTGGGAGATGGACATGAGTGAACAAGCATCTCTTATTAGTCTATCATTTATTGTATTTAATGTAGGGTGAGTGCACCAAGATGGTGTACAAAATGGGGTATAAGTGGACACCTTTTTCTTGAAATTAGGTAAACCTTCACTTGGATGAGACGTTTGAGGATCATCCACTCAAAATGAAAAGATGTGTAAAAAATTTAAATTATAGTACTCTGAATCTACTATCTAAACTAATAGAGTTTTTACAAAATTGATAATATTAGGTTGGTCAAACCCTATGCACATGAAAAAAGAGTTCCTTGTTTTTATAGAAAACATAATGTAGTTGTTTTCGTGTTCAGTGCAAAAAACTTAGTTATATTCAATATTTTATAAGTACCTTTGGTAGGATGATAGATAAGAGTGATATTTAGAAGTTGGGTATTTTTTTGTAATTTTCTAATGAGTATTTTTTTTTTATGAATTATTGAAGTGACTACATCATGAAATTTTAGTACGTGATTGTGTGTAGGGCATAACTTGTACCAAAATAAATTGAAAATGAAAAGTTAATTTTTAAAAAGTGTATAGAATGAAGTGTAGGACAATAACATATAATTTATTTTTCATTTGGTTAAGTATATTAAAAGTTATTAAAAAATCTAGACACATGTCTATGAGGACTATGAATATAGTGGTAAAACTAACTAAAGTTTACAATGTTAATGTTGTCCAAACAAGAAAAAAGTTATATGTTTAGAAAGCTAAGAAGACATGTGAGATTATGGTGGTGATTTTAGACATATCTTCCTTTCATGTTAGTAACCTAATGAAGGAAAATATGAGAATTCATTTTATAAGATAAACAAATGTCTAAATGAATAAAATTGGAGGGAAAATGAGTTCCCAAGCCTTTAGGTCGACTCCCAAGGCTATTACCAAGCCATAACCTGAATGGGTTTTAGATTTTCAAATAACCCGATTGGGTTAGGAAAATTAAAAGGTACATTCAAAACCTGATCATGTTTTGAAGCCCAATTGGGTTCTTAATACATAAAAATTTACTTCTTCAAAACTCGATTGGGTTTTGAAGAAGTAAAAATGGGCTCTACTCTGAAGGCCATAACTTTCACATCTGGAGTCTGATTAACTCCATTCAAAATGCAATGGAAAGGTATTGAAGATATCTACAAAATTGTGTAGATAAAAAAAATCCTAGGACATAAAAAAAAATCCATCCATTTATAATCTCTCTCTCTCTCTCTCTCTCTCTCATACACACACACACAAATACTTACTCAATCACTAAATCCTAAGATTTCTCTTTTAATAACTCCTAAAATCTATATGGAACAAATAGGTAGGAAGGAGAGTTAACATAGTTCCCCTCTACTCTCTCTCTCTCTCTCTCTCTCTCTCTCTCTCTCTCTCTCTCACTCACACACACACACACACACACACACACACACACACACACACACACTTTCTCACTCATTCACTCACTCATTAGGTCATTCACTCTACAAATCCTAATCTCTCTCTTAATAAATTTTAACCTCTCTTATTCTCTCACTAACTCATATCCTTAATTCATAATCCTTAATGTCTCTCTATCTCTAAATAACCCTCCTAAATTCTCTCTCTCTCTCTCTCTCTCTCTCACACACACACACACACACACACACACACACACACACACACACACACACACACACACACACACACACACACACACACACACACACACACACACACACACACACACACACATGCACTCATGCACGCACGCACACGCACACACACACACACACACGTGCGTGCGCGCACACACACACACAATCTCTCTCTCTCTCTCTCACTAACTCCTAACTTTTTCATTCTCTAACTAACTAACTAAAAACCCCTATCTCTAGCTAACTCTCTATCTCTCACACAAGCCCCTATCCCCCACTCATCTCTTTCTCTCTACCTAACCCCTTACTTCCCCTCTCTCAAACTAACCCCTAATGCTCCCTAACCCCACCCCTCTCTCCCACTCTAACTATCACAGACACACACACACACACACACACACACACACACACACATAGAGTCACTAAGTCCTAAGATATGTCTCTTAATAACTTCTAACTTCACTCATCATCTAAAAACTAATAACCTCTCTCTATAACTAAGAGAGATTGTGGTTATGATTTAGTTATAGGATGATATATGTAGGGAATTAGTAAGATATAGTGAGAGATATATTAGTAGTTAGTAGTTGTGTGTGTGTGTGTGTGTGTGTGTGTGTGTGTGTGTGTGTGTGTGTGTGTGTGAGTGAGTGAGTGAGTGAGAGAGAGAGATAAATAGAGAGAGGTTAAGGATTATGAGTTAGATAGAGAGACATTAGGAGTTAGTGAGAGAATGTGAGAGGTTAGAACTTAATAAGAGAAAGATTTTAGGATTTAGTGAGTGAATTATTGTGTGTGTGTGTGTGTTAGAGAGAGAGAGAGAGAGAGAGAGAGAGAGAGAGAGAGAGAGAGAGAGAGAGAGGGGTTAAGGATTATGAGTTAGATAGAGAGACGTTAGGAGTTAGTGAGAGAATGTGAGAGGTTAGGAGTTAATAAGAGAAAGAGATTAGGATTTAGTGAGTGAATTATTGTGTGTGTATGTGTGTGTTAGAGAGAGAGAGAAGAGAGAGAGAGAGAGAGAGAGAGAGAGAGAGAGAGAGAGAGAGAGAGAGAGAGAGAGAGAGAGAGAGAGAGAGAGAGAAGGAATCCATAATAATACTTTTATCTACCTATCAATTCCATGTTTAGGAAACAATGACTACCTATGTTAGACTATGTTTGATTCAAATTGATGGAAAGTAAAATTTAGATGTGCTATGAGTATTTTAGTTCCATTATTTAATAGATCTTTTCAATGTCATTCCAATACATTTTGAATGAACTCAATCAGATTCCAAATGTGAAAGTTATGGCTTCTAGAGTAGAGTCTATTTTTACTTCTTGAAAACCCATTTAGGTTTTGAAGAAGCGAGATTATTATTTCTCTTCTCCATAACCCGATTGGGTTTTGTTTTTTAATATATTATGGCTAGGCTTGGTAACCATACTTGGCCACTTTTTGAAATTTTTAATAACTCGATCAGGTTATTGACATTTTTTCTATGGTGTCCACTTTTTTGTACACCATCTTGGTGCATACACCTTGTAATGTCTATCTCACAAGAATGGGCACCCAAGTTGGGGAGAAAGTATTAGAACCAAAACCAATATCTTTCCAAGTTCTCCAAAGGTGTTCAAAGGGTTGGGGTCCTAAATAATGAAGAGACTTATTTGGAAATCTTTATTCGTGGTTTTGGAGGTCTCTTATTATATAAATTGAGCCTTTTATGTGTGGAATTAATATGGAGTAAGAATGTACAATTATTTGCAAGACAAAATGATAGATGAGAGGAAAAATAAGGGAAAACCCATAGTCAAAATTATTCTTGGAGCTACTATCCAAATCTAACTTCACAAATATACCAAAAACACATTATTATAATGGTCTACAATGCAAAGGAATCTCCAACTCCCTTAAGAAAACATCTCTATAAAATTGGTGGATATTTTACTATTCAACAATATCTACTATCATACAAATATTATAATCATATTTTCAAAACATACATAAATTATAAAAATTCCAACTGTCTATTTATATCCCTTGTGACCTTTTAAAACACTAGCTAGGTTGGCTCCATGATAACATATAAGTTATAAAAAAGTGAATCTTTACCATTCAATATAAAAAATACATATACCATGAAATATAATAGGTTGCATGCCAACACAAAGTTTAACATGGCCGTAAAACCTCCCAATAAATCCTCCAAATTTACTAAAAAGTAATCATAATCATGGTGCAAGGAAGAGACCATGTGCCATTGGCTCAAAAATAGAAAAGAACTAAAACCAACAACTTGTAGATCAACTTGTGCTACTAGATAGAGACATGTATCATCATGGGAATCAAAATGTGTAAATATTTACCCTTTCCAAGTGCTTCTATAAACTTATTTTGAAATATTTCAATGTTACATGGTGGTGCAAACATAATGAAATTGGTGTGAGATAGTTCTTCAAGTTCCCAAAATGTAGAGAACACACATTTACCAATGAAATGATTAATAACTAACTATTGGAAATATTCAATATATGATAAGTTACTGAGAGGGGAGGGGTAAATCAGTAACTTTAAATTCTTTCTTCTAAATCTGCCACAAAACAATCTATGCTACTGCATGTATTAATACTGAAAGTTAAAGCATTCATCACACAAAAGAACACAATATTTTGGTGACCCAGAAACCTTCCAAATAGAAAGTAAAACCCACAAAAATTTAATACTGCAGCATAAAGTTGGCCTATTAAGGCTTACATTGACCACTTCTGGTGATCTTCCCTGTTAGGAGCACAAAGGACTGCTAGGTCCACCTTGTTAGAGGATTTACAAACATACAATGAAGTATGCACTCGGTTAAGAGATTTGTACAAAGATCGTTAAGTCTACCTTGTTAGAGGATTTAGAAAATTGATTCACCTATTAAGATGAAGTAGTGGATCTACTTACAACTGATTGCTAATAAGATCCTTTATGCATTGATAACCTTATGTGATGGATATAACTTTTCTATCTCTGTATTGACCTTGCTATATTCCTTGAACTGTTGCTAATAATCTCTCGCATGTACTTCTCAAAAATATTTCATATTACTTCGCTATTACTTTATACATGTGATATCTTACAATACACCTTACATATATACCTTTCAAATTTACAAAATTGCAAGGTCAGCCAAAATGCAAGTGAACAAATACATTACAAAGTTGGCCCAATAGTAAATAACTCAAGTTCATTGAATTGAATCGGTGACCTTTTGATACACGGTGCTCACTGCATTACTTGGCATCGTCATGCACTTGATAGAAGTGAAGGCTTGGTCCGTACTAATCAATTGATGTAGTTCTGAACTCGGTGACCACTGGTGACTTCGTAGATGTAGTGTCACTCGGTAGATACTACACAATGAGTTTACCTTGCTTCACTCAGTAAACACTACTGCTTGCAATGCTCAGTTTATATTGAATCTTCATGATACAAACTTACTGCTTGATAGACACTATGAAGCTCAGTAGACGTTGTTGATCTTCACATTGCCTATATTCACTCAATAGCCACTGTTTGCTCGGTGTAAATTCTTGAACTCTTCAAATCTTGGTTAACATTGGAATGCTCGGTGAGAGTAGAGAATTAATTTCTGAGCTTGGTAGCTATATTGATATGGATAAGTGTTGTCACTAATGGAAATACTAACTTAATGCCAACAATCACCCCCTTTGGCATTAGTGACAAAACACTTATAAGCCAAAACATATGTACATAAACTGACTCACTGATTTTTTGAATTTGGTTTTTCAAAATTGATCTTTGTAAAGTTGCTACATATACATTTCTACATATATCTCCTTGATGACACATAATGTACATACAAAGATACTTATGTACATAGCTATACACATATACATGCTGACTCTATTGAGTACTATCTCCCCCTTTCACTTATACTGATATCTCTCCTTATATACATAATTTCCCTTTTGCTTATACTGATATCTCTCCCCCTTTTTGACAGTAATGCCAAAGAGCTACATATACTATCTATATAGTTACACCAAAATGAGAGAGAAATTCTTGATGTACCTAAAGAATGAGGGAAAAAGAGGTATCCCAATTTTCTTGCAAAATTTTGTAGGTGGAGAGAGCAATCTGAACTTCTGCTGATAATTTGATCATGTGATCAGCCACTGAGAAGTTCTGATCTTGAACCAATGTCTTGCAATGAGCAATATGTTTCTGCATTGTATCCACTATTGGCAAGACCATGTTCTAAATATCAATCAAGGTTGCTCTTATTCTTGCTTCTTCTCTTAAGAGTTATGCCTGCACATCTGCTAGATATTTCACCTTGGTATGATGAGAGGAGCTGGAAGAGGGGTCAGCCTACAACTTTAATGCACTAGATTTCATGTCAGCATCAATGTTATTTAGCTTCTCCTTTATTTCATTGGTAAAACTAGACACATCACAAAGTTTGGCAAAAAGTGATGCTACATTATTAAAAGAATTTTCAAAATTAATCAAAAATGTGGACAACTCCACTTGTTTGATTGCAATCTACCAAGCAATATGCTCCAACACCTTGATATCAAACTTCCTTTTAGCCTTTTCAATTAGCTTCTCTTGTCTAAAGGAGTCCTCATTAAATTTCTATACAGCCTCTTCTAACTAAATAAAAATATGTTGAGTGGAATCCACTTCAATACCTATAGCATCTGTAATTATATTCTTAGCATTTTCAATTATTCTGTACTCCTTATCCCTTTCAGACCTTAGTTGCTTTTGCATAGCTTTCTTCTCTATGAGTTGACTACTAACCTCATTTCTTCAATAGTAGCAGTCTCATAGTCAATCTTATATATTATTATTTTTGTGTCTAAGTCAATGTCTTCTTCAATTTCCTTTCCAGTGATCAGAAGTTTCAATGGTTGCCTTGGTTTTACTTCAGTGATGACTAGTTTGACCTTTGGAATTGACACAATAGTAGAGATAGAAGGGCTAGTGGTGAAAAATGGAGTAGGCCTTAAGGATTGAATTCCAATAGAAGTATTAACCAGATCAAAAACTAAAACACTTTCCAAAAATGGTGCCACACTCGGTAAAATACCCATAGAAGTGTCTAAACTAACTAGAATCGAAGTAGATGCAGACAATTAAGTTGAAAAAAAAACTGTAGAGCTTACTGGAATTGATGAAGACAAAATTTTAGAACTTACTAATACACTAACTGAAGATGTAGAAGTAGAGGGAGCTAACTCGATAGCTGAGGAAGTAATAGTCAGCTCAGTAGATGAAGTGCTTGACACTTCCATTGCAGACACTTGGAGCTAGGAGGTGGCTGGTGAAGATTGAGCAATTGATGTTGCTATTGTGCTCACAATCTCACTAGTAGAAGCTATCTCCATAGATGTGACAGTATGTGGTGGAGTGTGGGGAAGAGATGCAATTGCTTCTGCTGCAATTCTGACCAAATCATCTTCATCCTTTTCTTCCTCTTCTACTTCTTCCTCCTTTCTTGCTTCATCCATTTCTTCTACTTCATTCTCCTCTTCTTCCTTCTCTTCTTCTTCCTTCTCCTCCATTAGAGCATGCAACTCACCTTCAGTAACTATGATGGAAGGAGTGTTGTCATCATCATCATCATCATCACTATCATCATCTTTAATTATAATAGTTTCATCTAATGGCTTGTTGAGATGATATACATCTCTTTAGACATCTAAGGTATGCTTAACCACTAATTCTATGATATTTGTTAATATAAAACATGAGTTAAGCTTTAGAATCATTCTATCTTCATGCTCTTTTATTGCCTTCTTTACTTCTACATTAGTCAGATTAGGTACTAACTATCTCAACTATTGTTCAAAGATGTCTTTTACAGTTTGCACCATGTTCTCCCATTTGACTTGGATTTTGGCAAAAAGATTTGCATGGATTTGAGCTTGCATTTGAGTAGGAGAGTATTTCCAAATACCTATCTTCTCCATGACTAAGTCCTCAATTTCTTTCTGCTCAGCTAGAGTCTAAGTCTCATATTTGAGAACTTTGAAGTTACATATTCTTGCTCCAACTCTTAGCTATTTCATCCTTTCCTCAAATGTAGGTGGAGAGTGAATGAATACAAGTTCACTTTTACCTTTCCTACCTCTCCTAGAGAACATTGTAGTTGGTTTCTTCTAAGGTTTAGTGATAATCACTCTACCTTTCTTCTTCGTTGGTTCCTCTTTTTCTGATTCTTCTTCTTCATCATATTCCTCCTCTTCATCCTCACCCTTGCCCTCAGTAAGCATTAGAGGACCTTCAGCTGTCTCTAATTTGGCAATCCTCTTCTTGCCTCTATTGAGATCTTAAGGAATCTTGATACTAAGCTCTATCCTCTTCTTGGCTTCATCATAAGTGCCAAATGCAGGAAGATTTGGACTGGCTAGCTCATTTACTAAAGCCTCAATAATGTCTCTAGCTTCATCAATGTTAATTTCATAAGGTAATGGTTTTACCCATGCCACTCTCGGTATGATTGCTTGACTGTACACTCTGTCATAGTCCACCATGAAGCATATGTCATCCTTGTAGTCTTCCACAAGCTTGGGTGGGATTCATAATCTATTGTTCATTTTCTCATTGAATGCTTCAAAGTAATTATCCAACACCCTTTCAAAGTTTTCACCCATTTCTTCAATGAATTCATTTATCTGATAAAGAACAGGGGTATCTTTCCTCCATATGATTGTGCCCTTAGATGGAAAGAATTTTTGAATATAAAAGAATAAATAGGTAAGCTATGAACCAAATTTGAAGGAATTGTTCTTGGAAGTCTTCACACTTTCAATGTTTTTGTTCAATTTCTTCAGTAGTACATCTAACAAATCAAATTCAAGGTTCTTCTTTATAACCTTGTATGCTAGGTCAACTGCCTCACAAGGAACACTATTTGACCAACTCGAGCTATAGATCTTATGTGCAATGATATAGATGCCAAACCTAAGATCTATGTTAGTGACATTATTTAATTTCAAACCTCTACCATCCCACTCGATTAGGGTTTTCTTCTATAGTTCCTCCCGACCTAGGGTTTTGGTTGACTTGGCTTTGCATAGTATTGGCAAACCCATAATCTTGCGTATCATCTTCTTTATAATCAGAATGGGTTGCTCCAACCACAATTCACCATTGTGAAACTGACTCAATATGTATCTTATCCATTTCATTTGGAAATTTCGAGGCATGTGAGGGATATGAGTTAATCCTTTAACTTCCAAATGTTTATGCTCGGGTTTCAAAACTCTGTCAACACACATTTCAGCTAGGGTAGCATCCATTTCTAATGTCCCTAATTCTTGAAAAGAATATTTAAAGTGAGTTCCAATGTTGTTAATTAGGAGTACATTAGGTGGGATTTGTGACTAAGCTCCGCACGGATCAAGTGATTTAGCAACGGTCAGAATGATTTTGAAGTTTGGTGTTTTCCATTCAACACCCTTAACCAACATTTCAGAACCCTTCTTGGTTTAGTGCTGCTTCCACTGGTAGAGGCCATCACTACTCGGTAGATGATAAAATTCGTGAAGATATTGCTGTTGAATCACTCGAAAACACTACAATGTTCTTTCAAATCGCTCTGCTCTTTGAATGTTGTGGATGCGATGAAAAATGAAGTCGAAATTGCCCTTTTTTTGAGATTTTTTCATAAATTCTCAGTGCCATTATGGGAAAGTGTGTGACAGATTGTCATCCACCGACCTAACTTGGCAAGAGTATCAACTCGGTAGATGAACCAAATTCCTCTTATTTCTGACCTCACTCGGTAAGGTCTACAACCAACTTTCCTCGGTGAAGTCTAATGCAGCTTTGTGAAAGATGACCTTTTTGTGATCCTAATGTATCTGGAATATTGATTGGATCATTTGCATTCCTCATATTTCTTGGAACTACTTATGATTTACTTGTTGATTACAACTCCAATACATTCTTAGGAATTTAGTTTGAGGGGATGGAGTCACCCACTTCTTAAGTGACTTCACTATCATGATTCAAGCTTGTATCCTCAGTAGATTTAGGAATCCATTGCTACCTCATTTGTTTCTTTATATTGTCAGCCCTTGCTTTCTTTTCATCTTCAACTTTGCCTATATTTATGTAGTTTTTAGCTATATGACCGAGTTCAGTGCATGTGTAACACCTTATAGTAGTATCTTTCTTTCTTAGGTGATGCCTTGCACAATTTATGCCAGTGTGTCCATATTCTCCACAATAATGACATCTGCACCAGGTATTGTAGTTCCATCCAAATATTGCCTTTAAAAATTATTCAGCTAGATTGAATGATTTGGATCTGCATTGAGATGCCTTGTGACCATACTTTTTGCATTTGTGAAATTTACCTTCAAATTTTGTTTTCTCCTTGCATTCATTGGCTTTGTGACCATGCTGATTGCATTTGTAGCACTTCCCATTGAATTTTGTTTTTCCATTGCTCCAACATTTGTTTGATGTATGACTAATTTTCCCACAATGATTACATGAGGGTTTTTTATTCCTTTTTGCACCTTGCTTGGAAGATTCACCTTGTTCTTCATTGTATCCCAGTCCTACTTTACCTTTTTTCCTATGAAGATTCTGCTCATTTTGCTGATTCAATTGATTCATGTCTTCTTGTGATTTCAACATTCTCTCATCAATTTGTTTTTCAACATTTAGGTCATTCTTCAATTTTTCAACGATTTGCTTTTCACATCTCAGTTCTCACATTATTCTTTCATTGATTTCCCTTTCATAATTTAGATCACTTCTTATTCTTTCATTTTATGCTTTGAGAATTTTGATTTCTTCATTTGCTCCAGTGATTTGATCAATGAGGTCTACATGCTGATTGGATTGATTCTGTTCTTCATTATTTCTTGCCTCCAAGTCTTCATTTTCCTTATTCCTTTGTTCCAAAATTTCACATAGCCTAATTGATTGGATTTCTTATTCTCTTTTGAGTTTCCTTACTTCTTCTTGCAAAGAGCCATTTTTTGCTAGGAGTTCCTTGATTGCCTCATTAGCTTCATCTAAGCTGCTTGATGGGAAAAAATATTCAATCTTTTCTTCAACATACTGATGGTCATCCATTTGTTTTGCAAGTTCCTTCCTTCTTTTTATGGATTGGGAAAGATGCTCCTTTGCTTCTTTGAGTTGAGCTATGGCCATCTCCAAATCTAGCTTTTCATTTTCAATTGCCTTGTCAAGTCTGAATATTTCCATTTGTTCTTAGATCTTTGCTCAAGGTGTCAAGCTTTTATCCTGAGAACCACAAAACTTTGATACCAATTTTTGGAAATATTCAATATGTGATAAGTTACTGAGAGGGGAGGGGTGAATTAGTAACTTTAAATTCTTTCTTCTAAATTTGCCACAAAATAATCTATGCTACTGCATGTATTAATACTGAAAGTTAAAACATTCATCACACAAAAGAACACGATATTTTGGTGACCTAGAAACCTTCCAAATAGAAAGTAAAACTGGGGTGGGGATGTTACCCACAAAAATTCAATACTGTAGCATAAAGTTGGCCTGTTAAGGCTTACATTGACCACTTCTAGTGATCTATCCTGTTAGGAGCACAAAGGACTGCTAGGTCCACCTTGTTAGAGGATTTACAAACATACAATGAAGTATGCACTCGGTTAAGAGATTTGTACAAAGACTGTTAAGTCTACCTTGTTAGAGGATTTAGAAAACTGATTCACCTATTAAGATGAAGTAGTGGATCTACTTACAACTAATTGCTAATAAGATCCTTTATGCATTGATCACCTTATGTGATGGATATAACCTTTCTATCTCTGTATTGACCTTGCTATATTCCTGGAACTGCTGATGATAATCTCTCACATGTACTTCTCAAAAATATTTCATATTACTTCACTATTACTTCATACATGTGATATCTTACAATACACCTTACATATATAACTTTCAAATTTACAAAACTACAAGGTCGGCCAAAACATAAGTGAACAAATACATTACAAAGTCGGCCCAATAGTAAATAACTCGGGTTCACTGAATAGACTCGGTGACCTTCTGATACACAATGATCACTGCATTACTCGGCATTGTCATGCACTCGGTAGAAGTGAAGGCTCGGTCCATACTAATCACTTGATGTAGTTCTGAACTTGGTGACCACTAGTGACTCGGTAGATGTAGTGTCACTTGGTAGATACTACATACTAAGTTTAGCTTGCTTCACTTGGTAAACACTACTGCTTCCAATGCTCAGTTTACACTGAAACTTCATGACACAAACTTACTGCTCGATAGACACTGTGAAGCTCGATAGACGCTGTTGATCTTCACATTGCCTATATTCACGCGGTAGCCATTGTTTGCTCGGTGTCAACTGCTAAACTCTTCAAAGCTTGGTTAACACTGAAATGCTCGGTGAGAGTAGAGAATTAAGTGCTGAGCTTGGTAGCTATACTGATATGGATAAGTGTTGTCACTAATGGCAATATTAACTTAATGCCAACACTAACTAGATTCAAGAAAATTTCACCAAAATAATCATGATAAGAAAATTAGTGTGAATACAAAATTACAAATAAAAATTGTATGATGCGAATGAGTGCATAGACATATTGTCCCTCTCTCAAAATACATTTAGAGGAATCAAACTTATTATAACTCTATTAGCATTAGAAGCTTTTCTATTAGGGTAAATGCAAGAAGTTGAGTACCAAAATTGTGGAAGTCCTTGAGGAAATTTTTTTCGCTAGAAAGGGGTACCCATTTATTAAAAAATGGGTATGCGCTTTAGGCTCAGATGTTCAATCTTAAAATTTAGTAAACAAGCACCCATTTTTTTTTTCTCAAAATAGGTACTTGTTATTAAAAAATGGACAACCATTTCAAAATGGGTACCCGTGTCTAAAAAATTCAAACAATTAATTTTTTGCACCTAAAACCTCATTTTGTCCACTTTTAGAAATGGCTACCTATTTAAAAATGTGTACCCATTTTTTAAAATTTAGATTTACAATCCATGGGTTGCATTGGGTTTTGACTTAGGATAGGCTTGGTAGGACCAAGTCTGTGCTTATACTAGCAAAAAAATGGCTAAGGCACATGAATATGAAATTTATGCCTTGCCATAATTTTTTGAAGGACTTTCTAAATGGATATTTTGACAAAAAAAAGCCCATTATAGTGCTCTTTGTCTAGATTCTAAAAATTTAAACTTTATAGTGATATGATTTATTTTAATATTTTTACAATTTGACTAAGCCAAATTGGTACCCAAACTTCAAATAGTACGGTTAACTAAAATTTTAATAATTTTTTTGATTTTATGTTTTTTGAGAAATGAATTACATGTCATCAATATACATAGAATATACTCAGATATTTTTTTTAAAATTTGAAAAAAGGTGAAGTTTTCCTCAAATTATGGTGGTTGTACACTAGATATTTTCAAAATCCACTTTATGGTCAAATACATATTTATAAAAATAATATTCAATACAAAATATGGAAAAATACTTTACCTTTGGTGTATTAGGTAACTTTCTCAAAAAGGAATCACAAAAATTCATTTTTTTGCTCCAAAAAAGGCTGGTTGTACACATGTGAGGTATGATCTTGAAACATGCATTTTTAAAAAGTGGTTTCTAAACATGCCTACCAAAATGTAATTTATACCATGTGGGTATTCCAACAAATTACATATTTGCAAACTACACTCTGAGCACTACATTTTCTATTCATGAAATTTTGTGAGATTCAATCTTAATGTGCCTTAGATTTGGACACCAAGTGATAAATTTTTTTTAAAAATAGAAATTTTTTCCCAAAAGTGGGACTCAACCTCTTGCACCCCCCCTTAATCTTATAACTTTGAATAAATTCTAAGATGCTCAACGAAGATTCTTCTAGCTCCTTGCAACATTGTAGAGCCAAACTACACGGTCACACCTTTATACACTCATACCATAAAGATGTTCATTGTGAAATTTAGAAGGTAAGGAACAATCAACTTAACTATGTGCAACTAGCTCAATACGATGAACATTAGAGTATAAGGTACTTGACTAATACTTATTACACTTTTGGATTGCAAAATTATATAAATGTAATATGGTTAACATTGATAATAACATTCTAACAATGTTAGGGAGAAGAGAAGTAAGGGTAATAATTTTACCATAATCCACCAAGGCCTAATTTTTAGACTCTATCACTTACATCTTTCCCTCTGCCCCCCTAGGTTTGTCGTGGTTGAAAATCAGCACCACCACCAAAATTCTCTATTGAGTACCAGCACTGGTACCAGAATCCACACTCTGCGCCCTTCCCCTAGTAGAGAAAATAAGAAAAATAAAACCCAAAACTGGTCATTGAACATAAGGGTAGTAAAAAAATCAAGATTGAAAAACCAATGGAGGTGGAAATTGAGGAGTAAGAAGAGGAAGGAGGTGGAAAGGGTAGGAGAAGGTCAGGAAGGCTTGCAAAAACATAGGCAAGGTATAAGCAAAAAGCTAATAGATATAGGATTGATGAGGCAGAGGAGGAGAGTTCAGAAAATAATGAAAGAGAATTGAAGTCAAAGAAACATTCTGACTCCAAGAGAGAAAAGGGGAATGAGGATAAAGAAAAAAGTGAAAACTCTGTTGATAATACCCAAGTGTCTGCTGGTACTACCCAAGCGTCTACTGGTAATGCCATTACCACTGAGACTACACATGTGTCAACGAGCTTTACCCTGTAGCCTATTACCTTCTGTGAGGACAACAAAAAAGTGGACACCTCTCCTATTACCATCTCCTCCCCAGTAAAGGAAAAAATTAATGTTTTTACAAACCCTCAGGTTTTGCAGGATGAGAACTAGCCCCTGACAAAGACTAAGGAGATGTATAAAAATGATGAAAAAGAAAACAATGAAATAGAGGAGGAACAAAACGAGAAGAAGGTACAACTAGGTAAAAGGGTCAAATCCTTAGAGGAGGGGTTCTATTCCTCTAAATTTGCACTAAAGGTTAGTCATGCCACTACTACCACCCTCCAATTGTTGGCACAAGAGAAGGATGAAAAGGGCCTAGACATGGAGGATGAAAAGCTCCTCTATAAGTTTCTTGTTAAGGACTGGGCTAGGGTGCTTTTGGCTAGAAAAGGAAAGGAAAATAATGAAAATTAAAGTGGGGTTTTATGTCCCTAGTTGTTTTTTGTTTTTGGCTGCTATATAGTTTGTTGGTTTACAACTGTTACTTAGACTTGGGTTGGCTTGTATGCCAACAATTTTATATTTTGAACTTTAATAGTATGTTAAGTATTATAGGTTTCGATACTATAATAGATGTTACTTTGATAGATGTAAATGGTAGTTTGTTGTTTCTGAGATGGGTTGGTTCATTTATGCCAATAGTTTATACTTTGAACATTCATAGTATGGTTAGTACTATAATTGCTAATTAGTTTGGTTAATTCTCTGCTAGCTGGTTGTTTCTTGGTTGTTAGTATAGTTCTCTATTGTAGTGATGCTTCCTGTTTGTTTTTGCTGGTAGTGTGCTAGTTGCCAACATTTTGTTTGCAAGGGCTGACCCCCTTGTTTTGGTCGCTTTATATTTCAAAAATATTCTAAAAATTTGTTTGCATCTTCACTTATCCCTATTTGTCTTACAAGTGTATCACATATTGGCATTATTGAGAACACTACTACCATATTTGTAACAAAATTCTTCATTTAATTCATTGTTTGATCTTGTCTTGATACCATATATTTTTAAATTGATAAGGGACATCAACAAAGAATTTAATACATGTCATAAAGGATAATGCAAGTAGTAGATATAGTAATATAAATATAATTAGGGTTAGTACTTATATTCAACTCCAAATTTCACAAATGTAATATTTTACTGTTGGGATTGTTAGACAACTACTATTTCACATGCTTAGATTTGATGTATATTATGTATATTCTAATTTAAAAACAATAAGTTGAAAGATCATTCTTTAAATCATGAGATTAATTTGGTTCAATCTTATAACTTGCAAAGTTGAACCAAGGTTGGAAAAAAGAAAAGTAAGAATCACAACTATTACTCTCGAGTAGGCCTGGAATTTGATGGCCATATTGGTTGTTTTTGCACTTTTGAGCCGTATATGACAAATTGAAAATTTGATGGACCGTATAGATTGAAAGGTTATTTTTTCTAAAATCGTAAAAATGACACTCAAATCTACTAATAAACTGTCAAATTTTATTATAAGAAAGTACAACATATTATTTAATAATGTAAATATATATGAATGTCATATATTTTATTTGAAAATATTATGTTTTTTATTTTTATAATTTTTTAATATTAGTTATAACAATTTAGATTATCTTAAACCCTTAAACTTCACCATTATTCATAAGGGGTGAATTTTTCGTCTGTATCAGTTCCACTTAGCTTTGTGTCCCCCCAAAGAGGTTGTAGTGGAAAACCCCTACCATAGTTTGATTCCCCCCCCCGAGCTCCAATATGGGGACGAAAATCTATACTCCTAGGCCATCTCCTAGCAAGGATACTAAGAAAAAGAAAAAACCTGACATAGCCCTAGAAAAAAAGGGAAACAAGAAAATTAAAGTTGATAAGGTGGTTGAGGTTGTTGGAGAGGATTCTGGTGAGGATATTGGGGGAAAAGAAAGAAGAAGGTCTAGTAGGTTAGCTCAGTCCCAAGCTAGGGTTAAGCAGAAGTCCATCAGATATCCTGTTGAGGAAGTTGAAGAAGATAGCTCAGGTAATAACAGTGATAGAAGGGAGGAGGAAAATATTTCCAACTCTAAAAAGGATGAAGGTAATGAGGAGGGAGAATAAAGTTTCAATTCTGGGAACATTTTGATGGATGATACTCAAACTCAAGTGTTGGACGACAAAGAAAGGAATACTGAGACAACCCATGTTTTAGTTAGCTTCTCACTTAAACCTATTACTTTTTGTGATGAGATGAGAAAAAAGGATAATTCCCCAATTACCATTTCTTCCCCTGTTAAGGAAAATTCAAAGATTTCCTCTAACCCACGAGTGTTGCAGGATAAACCATAGGGATAGAAAATGAAGAAGGTTGCTGCAAAGAAGGTCGAGGAGCATAAAGAGGAGACTGAGGCGGTGGAGGAGCATTACATGAACCTGGAGGAAAGGGTCAAAGCTTTGGAGTAGGGGTTTTTCACCTTCTCCAAGTTTGGACTTAAAGTTACTCATGTTGCTGCTACTACCCTCCAATTGCTGGCACAGGAGAAGGAGGAAGCTGGCTTGGACATGGAGGACAACAAATTACTCTCCAAATTTCTTGCCGATGAGTGGCCCCAGGTTCTACTCCATGCAAGGGGAAAAGGGAAAAAAGAAATCTAAGTTTTTTTTAGTTATGTTCAGTTATGGGGATCTAAGGATCCAAAGACCTTATATACTTTTATGACAGTTATGGTTTTGTTGGTAATCAGTTGTATTTATGATTTTATTAGGCCTAGGTACCTTTATGGACTATGTGGTTAGTAGCTAGGTTGTTTCCTTTCTGGTTCTAGCTTTCTAGTTTATGGTATAAGTCTCTGCCTGCTGGTACTCTTGTTCTATTTGTTTGTTTTTGTTACTGGCTGGTAATGTGCTGGTTACCAGCGTTTTGACTATTAAGGGCCGACCCCCTTGTTTTTGGTCACTTTTAATTTCAAAAACAATTTAGATTATCTTTAAGATAGAAGCATGTTATGAACTTAGAAACTTGCTTAATTAATTTGATACTTTGTACAAAAAAAATGCTTTCTAGAAATACATCCTAAATTTGTGACTTTTGTGAATATTACAAAAAAAATCTTTTTAATCTCTTTAAAATATTTATTATATATTATTAAATATTTAGTTTTTTTAATATATTTAAATTATTGTTTAATTTAAAATATGAATTTGACAATCAATTTTTTTCATAAAACGTATAATGAAAGGCATTAAAATAATAAAACCGTCATAAGAAATTCATGTGACAAGCAAGAGTGACCGTCAAATTCCAGGCTTGCTCTCGAGTGAGTATAAATTGAAACATACAATACTTAGATATAATGCACTAGCTTTTGGTAGAAAAATATTTCACTTGTACCATTATAATTGGATAAGGAGTAAATAGTTTAAACCAACTTTAACATAAAAAGACAAAATGCAAAGCAAACAATTTTCATCATTCATATATGTAACAAATAGACATATTTATTTTTCTCATTAGTAATAAAAGAATATAATATAATTTAACAATCAATGTTAATACAATAATTTCAATGATACAAATAAAAAGTAATTATCACTATAATAGAAACCATTAATTTAGAACTATAATAAAATGAAAAAAAAAATTATTATAAAATTTTGTACTTTTTGTTTAACACTTTTATTCATTGAAGATTAGAATTATTAATCATTTAAAAAAAAAAAAAAAAAAAATTTAAATTATGCATCCTTTGCATAGCCATTTCCCAAATAACAAATCCACAAGCAACTACATTGCCTTGTCTTGCTATTTATTTCTAAAATAAACAAAGGCATCTAATTCATTTCCCGGACTAATACAATCCTATGTGATTTTACTAGTACCATTTTTTAGAAAGTTGAATCTTCTTCAAGAACATTCAAATTTAATTTAATAAAAACTCTACTAGGTTTAAACATGTGTGATTATTAAGACTTAATACAATAGAAAAGTCAGCAATAAATTGGCTGCCCGCTCTTTGACTTTGTTAAATGATTAGATTGAAAAGTCAAAGGTTGTTATTTAGTTAAATTTGTTGGATGTCGTGTGAAATAATATATTTGAAATCCCTCGAACCTCACACTGCAGGTGCCCGGGCCCACATCTCTTAATAAAACTTGGTTGACTGTACCGTGAAAATTCTATTACCATCATGGCTTGTATGGGAGGTAGTATCAGTTTAAAATGTTTGTTTATGCATAATTCATCCAAATTCTCACACATATATAAATCTTATCTTGTTCATATACATTATGGGTAATTATATTCATTTTAATATTATAGAAGGTAGTGTTCTTTAGAATAGGATAGATTATGGGTAGTTATATTCATTTTAATATTATAGAAGGTAATATTCTTTATAATAGGATAAATTAATAGAAATTGGATATAAATTTGAGATGGAAAAACTGTTTACTAATCTAAAAGAGATTTACTCTTATTTATGTTTATAATTTTATCAAAATTTAATAATAAGTTAAAAATTAGTTAAATCAAATAATTATAACAAGTCTAAATTAAATCAATATGACTTTTTAACATTTATTTATTTTATATTTTATATATAGTAATTTATTTGACATATTAGAGAGTTTTTTTTTAGTACAATAAATTTTTTATATTTGAATAAATGTATAATTTAATAAAAATAATATATAGGATTGGATAAACTTATGTATTTATAATATTTTTGAATTAAGTAGCAACAAGTGGGGTTGATCCTTTACAAAGAGACAATCCTAGAAGTTGAGACAAGACTGCTATAAAAAACACATTAATGGAAGCGAATGAAACTAAAGTAAACATGAGGCAATAATCTTTTACCTCTATCAAAAAACTAAAATTGAGACACAACTAAACCACCTAGGAGAATGCAAAGCCAAGTGAGGCCAAGTGCAACAAATAGCTAAAGGCTCTAACCAACAATTATAAAGCAAGTGCCAAGAGAGGCAAATGACAACACACTGCTAACCACCCACAACAAATGGCTCAATCTAATAACCTTTGGAAAGGATGGGGTTGGAAGAGATCTTCTTGCACCAACAACAACACCTTGGTTGTTAATTCGAGCACCCCCTAGTTGCAAATCTTCCCACCAACTACAGAACCCTGTTCCACCTCAATAACCAAGGAACCCACTTCTATAGGGGCAACATAGAGGAAGACCATCAAAGCAAGGTGAATTCCATAAAGCTACTATCTAGAAGTACCTCCACTAAAAGGAACCTCCCTTCCATATGCAAAACACAAAGACCTTCTAGTGACATGCACAGTAATAATTAAATAGTAAACCAACTCCGAGTTGTAAAACCCCTTTGCACCTCAATAGAAAAGAGGCCCACCCCAATAAGAGCAGCTTAGAGGAGAACCATGCACATAAGGAACCCACCATCAAACCTATTCCAATTCCAATTTTCTATGTAGTGAATCTCCACCTCTATAGGAGAAGAATCCACCTCAATAGAACTCATAGAAGAAGGAGCAGTGACCTAAACTCATGGAAGAGGGAACAATGACTTGAGATAACCAACCCCACAACATGGTCATTACAAAAACAAAACTTTTCCAGGTTGCTTGTCCATCCAAACAACTCAACAAATTGAGAAGTCATTCATTTTTGAAAAAAAAGGCAAAATATGGACCATCTTCCTCTTAAGTGAGTGACAAATGGGAATGGCCCCATTTGTTGTCAGCCCCAAAACTTCCTCCACACTAGTGGTCAGAGAAGTGTCATTCTTAGCTTCGAACACAACTCCCTCAATCTTTAGTAGAGCCAAAGACCAACCAAACATAGATCTTGTGTTTACTCCAAACCCCAGATGGGTCATCATCTTTGGCTCCAAAATAGTGCCAACCAAAGAAAACAAAAAGGGACCGCATGAGGACCTACCGTGTCATGCCTAGTCAGGTTAAAATGAAGGAATCTCCATCCTCTTTTAAGAACAATGTTAAAATAGATCAAACACCTCTTCATTCATAACCAAAAACTTCTACAAGGAAAAATTTAGACCACTAAGACAGCCAACAAATTAAAAAGTTATCAACCACTTGCATATTAGGAAAATCTAATAATATTATTAGAAAGTATAGATTACTTCTATAATCTTCATATTTTTATATATAATGTAATATGAATAAGTGGGTCAACTTTATATATTTATTTTATACTCACTTTAATAAAGATCTAGGGGCAAGACAAACATTTTAAACTAGTTCTTATCTGACATGTCTGAAGAGCGTTCGCTGTATGGTACAATATAGTCAACGATCATGAGCTGACATTTAAAACAGGCTGCATTACTGCATTGTCAGAATTATTAAGAGAAGAAACCATGTGTTCAACTAATTCTTCTACTCAAAAATATCTGCCTTGGGTATCAACTGTGAGGAACAACTAGGTTTTCCCTCTGAACTTCTATTATTTCCCTTAATATTCATTGACTTGGAATGATCAAACCTTCAATTACAAGCACTTCATAATTTTAATCAGAAATCAATGCAGATATTGAATTGAATAAATGATCAACTTGCGGGCCATTCTCTTCTGATGGCTATTTGAACACACACAACACCAATGGAGATGGAGATCCAAGCCAAGCAAACTTCAAACTACAGCAGGGCTTCTACATGGCATTCGGTCTCATTTCACTCTTCCTCTGTCTTAACATGATTGTGCTCATGCTGCTACTTTTATTCCTAAAAATGGCTGATCAGTGTAAACTAGTCTTGTCTGGTGGTGGTGAGAATGATAGTATTCTTCAAAAGCCACCGGTGCCCCCTCTCAATTATTTGAGAGTTCACAAGTTTTCTGAAGAGTATGCCAATTTGTGGGGAGGCCAACACCAAAATGTTTCTAAAGATGGTTACTCTGTTACACTCACATTAGATAGCTCATCTGGTAAGACATGATCATTACCAGTGCATTTCTCTCTTTGTTTTGTTTTTCTTTATATGAAGTGAATTGAGTGATGGGGATTGTGGCTATCTATAAACACTTTTAGTCTAGAAATCAAGTCTTAATATATTGTCCTGAAACTTGCAGGTAGTGGGTTCAAATCAAAAGAGCCGTACATGTATGGCTTCTTCAATGCTGCTGTTAAACTCCAGCCAGGATATACTGCAGGGATCATAACTGGATTTTATGTATGTACTCTAAAACCGAACAGCTTAAACATCACACACTAAGACTCAATAACCTATGCGATGCAATTAAAATTCAAATTGGACAACTCAATGTCATAGAGATAGGTTTTGGGAATCCATCATTACTAAAGCAGGTTACATAATGCAATTCTTCTTGTTTTTCATGGGTATGAATGTGATGCAAGTTTTTAATGGTGATTTGTAATGATCAGCTTTCGAACAACCAAGTTTATGAAGGATGGCATGATGAAATAGACATAGAATTCTTGGGAACAATACCAGGAGAGCCATACAAATTACAGACCAATGTTTATGGAAATGGTACAGGGGATGGGAATCTGATTGGGAGAGAGCAACAATTTCATCTGTGGTTCGATCCAACTAAGGATTTCCACAACTATAGCATTCTGTGGACACCTTTTCAAATCATGTAAATCTTTTTCCCCTTCTTAATGTGTGATGTTTAAGAATGACCGATAATATCATAACATGTCTGACTTTAGATTTTACAGCTGATGTGCTGCAATTTATGGTTTATTGTTGTTTGGTTACAGATTTTTGGTGGACAGTATTCCCATAAGGAGGTTTCCTAAAGCAAAGAGCCTTGGTGTGGTGTACCCATCGAAACCAATGTCAGTGTATGCAACCATTTGGGATGCATCTTCATGGGCCACAGATGGAGGGAAATATAAGGCCAATTATAGCTATGAGCCATTTCTTGCAAGTTACACCAACTTCCAAACGATTGGATGCCATGAAAGGGATAAGTATTGTTCCAAAGTGCTGTTAGATGACTGTTTTAATGTTTATACACATCTGACCAAAGAGCAAGTCTTTGATCTGAAATATGTGAGGACGAACTATATGACATATGATTATTGTCAGGATCTTCAGCGGTATCCCGAGGGATCCATGCCTGAATGCCCACCACAAGCATACCATTCATACTAATTTATCCTCCAAAGTTTAATAATAGGGGAAGCGGGACAAAATTGTCTTTCTCACCTTTATGTTTTATTATGATGTATAACGCTTATATTCTATGTAAAATCATTTATCTAATAATAAAGATTATATAATTTTAAAACCATTCTTTTATCATTTTACCATGTCTCATCTTGTCTCTTTCATGAAAGAATTGAAGACATCTTCTTCTTAACACTCTCATCTAAACAATAAAGTGAAGTTGCAAAGACACCACATTGCCACCAATCATTCATTTGAAATCAATGTAACATTGATGCTTAGACATGTTGGCACATCAGGGTTCACAAATAAGTTTCTAGGATGAAAGAAAAAAAGTGCTTCAATTTTGAGATGCTGGGGGACGATGGGCAGGGGGGATGTTGTATACTATACATATAGAACTTGAAATGCTAATTATGAAATGCTATTTCAGTATAACATACCAAATTGAAATACTTTAAAATAGTGAAATTGCAATGCAAACTAGAACCACTAAACACTAAACATCTAGTAACATAGTACATACCTAATAGTAATATTCAAAAATCAAAAATCAAATAAAAATTCAAGTACAATAAAGACAATCAAACTTCTTAAGAAAACTATAAAGATTAACATGAAAATATATAAATATCTTAAAAATAATAAAGTAGTAAATAAAATTATGATTTTTCTTAATGGTATTACATATACATATACTTGGAGTTCATAGAAGATTATAATCTAGAATATGTAAAAAATACAAAATATCACAATAAAAAAACATAAAGCTGTGAAAAGATCCTAGTTATCTAACTTACTCTATACATTAGGGAAGTCCAAAAAAGCTTATAAGAAAGTCTTAAACATCATTAACAACTTTAACATTATCTTTTTTTATGTGTATTATTTTTAATTAATGTGATCTAACAATACATTGAAATAAAGGACAAAAATAAAGAATCATATAAATAGTCATGTCTCTTTAAGATATTTTAGGAGGCCTTTGACTCTTACAATTATAAAAGATGGAGATTCTTTGTTTTGAAAGAATAGTAACATAGTACATACCCAATAGTAATATTCAAAAATAAAAAATCAAATAAAAATTCAAGTACAAGAAAGACAATCAAACTTTTTAAGAAAACTATAAAGATTAACATGAAAATATATAAATATCTTAAAAATAATAAAGTAGTAAATAAAATTATGATTTTTCTTAATGGTATTACATATACATATACTTGGAGTTCATAGAAGGTTATAATCTAGAATATTTAAAAAATACAAAATATCACAATAAAAAAACATAAAGCTGTGAAAAGATCCTAGTTATCTAACTTACTCTATACATTAGGGAAGTCCAAAAAAGCTTATAAGAAAGTCTTAAACATCATTAACAACTTTAACATTATCTTTTTTTATGTGTATTATTTTTAATTAATGTGATCTAACAATACATTGAAATAAAGGACAAAAATAAAGAATCATATAAATAGTCATGTCTCTTTAAGATATTTTAGGAGGCCTTTGACTCTTACAATTATAAAAGATGGAGATTCTTTGTTTTGAAAGAATTCTTCAAAAGTGAACCTTATGGAATAAAGGTTTGAATCTATTAATAAGAAAAGAAATGAAGAAATTGTAGCTACGAATAAATAAAATTCAATAAAAGGATTACTCATGATGAAGGGTGTACACGATAGATTCGCGTATTCATGAGACCTTAGAATAGAGTGCAAATAGAATGGCAATGAACTAATCTAATTCAAGAGACTCTATGAATGTCCCATGTTTCCCTAATTATAACTGCTAAGATTTCTCTTAGATCAACATTTCAGTGATAGTTCTAGAATGGGAGTATACTATGAATGCAGATCTACAAATGTCTATGCAAGATCTATGTGAGAATGTAGATTATATGAGTATAATAACCCTAGAATACTATGATATGAGCATGCAATAGGCTAAACATGTGCTAAATGATACTAATTAATATAAAAAGAATGCTAAAATGCTATCAAAATGACATGAATATGCTATAAAAATAATGCTAAAAGATGATAGCTCAAAATGTGCCTATAGTGCAAATGCCTAAAACTTGGGTCATTTTGCTCATGAATTCTTCTCCTATTTATAAGATTTTAGAAAGGGTTGGGGTAAGAATCATGGTTTCACTTTTGACTGGGGGTAATGGTGAAACTATAAATATCTCATAAGGTACCAAGAGGAAGAGTCCAATAGACTTAGTTTGTGAGGATAAAATGAGGGTTTTTCCAATCTTTTTAAATGTAAAAGGAAGATTTTCACTTTGTGAGGATAAATGAATTTATTTATTTAATAAATGTTCCATTTATTTTCAACCTTTTGTCTTTTCTTTTTTCCTTTTTTATTTCATTTTATGATTTTAAATTGTTTTTCTCCTCTTTTTAAAGTTGATTTAAGTCCTTTTTGATTTGATAGATGATTTGATTGATTAATGACCTGATGTAGTGATTGATTTGAAAGTCTATTATTTTTCTCTGATTTTATCCATAATTTTGCATCTTTTGATCGAAATTGTGTTGTTTTAGGTCTTTGCCAATTTGGGTAAGACTATTTGATTTTCTGATTTTAGGTCCAATTCTAATAATTGAATGTCTCATTGATGATGTTTGATTGATTTGAGGTTGATATGAGGTCTGATTATTGATAATTTTTCATCTAATTGCTGATGATTTGATGTTTGATTCAATGTTGATGTTTTAAAATCCTTCATTTAGGATGACTTGATTAGATGCCCTACTTTGATTTGATGTTGGATTTTTTGGTTGGGGTAGAATGTTTTTGATATTTGAAAATTTTTGATGCCTCGATATACTACCCCCTTAGAAATGAAATTGGAAAAACTGATGTGTAAAAATAAGGATATTCCAATTTTATTTCTGAAAATTTTGATGAGAATAGTAGATAGTAAAGTGGGGTACATGGAAAAAGTGCCCCCTCTCAGGATACAGAACTTAGGGAAAACTAAAATGTTTGTCTCTAGATATAGAGCAAAAAAAATAACAAGTTCAACCATGTGTGTCAACAAAGTGATGTGTAAAATCAATTGGGTGATGTTGGATAGATAGAAAATAGTGCCCCCCTCAAGATACAAAGTAGGGAAAACTAACATGTCCATCTTAGGATACAGAGTAGGACAAATAATAGGTTCAAGATAGAACCATTAGCTGAATAGCTAGATGTTGATATTTGCTTGATGTAGGATGATCACTTATGATAAATGGATGTCATTTTTTGACTATTTGATGAAAAAGGTATGTAAGAAAAAACTCATGGTTCAAGGATTGTATGCAAGGCCATTGGAGAGCATTGATAGATTATTAGTGGTTGATTGATAGGTGATTGATAAATTGGGTTATTATACTTGCTACAGATGGGATGAGTGCCCCTAATGAGAAGGGACCTCCGGATCAGACTCATAAAGATGATGCAGGTGGTGAGACATAGGGGTGACTTGTGTAGCTTTTTGGTGTTCATTTTATTGGATTAGCATGTATGTCATTAATGATGATGATCCTTGTATGTTGATGTTGATGACCTTTTGATGTTGATATTGATGACCTCTTGAGATATGAGATAGTCGAGCTTTTTGGTATATGAGATATTTGAGCTTTTTCATGTTCGAACTTGTGCACTTGTTATATCATGGACTTTATATATCTAATGTTATGGATGAATGCATGTACATGATATTGTGATTTACTTTATATGATAGTTGTAGATTTCGATGTAATGTGAATGATTAATGTAGTGTATAGATGTTGAATGGAATAATGTGATATGTGGATAGTGAATGTAGAAATGGAGTAGATAAATGAAATATACGAATGAAATGTACTAATGAGATGTGTGAATGAAATGTTGGGTAATGAGATGCATAAATTTGATGAATTGAAATGTAATGTAATGGCATGAATCTAATGAAATAGAGGTAAATGAAATGTAAAGAAATGAAATGGGATGTATAAATGAAATGAAATATGATTTAATGATGTGATATGAAATGAAATGAAATTGTTTGAGATTTGAAGGTCACACAATGCCATAGGTTGAATGGATATAATGGATACTAAAGTGTGACACAATGAGACAAAGTCCACAATATTTGAGTGTTAAAAGCTCACTTTGATGTTGATGTTGTTGTTTGATGTTTGATAACCCATCCTTAATTGTGTTGCTGATTTTTTGAATGATCACTAGCTTAGCTATGGTGATATGAATATTGTATCATGCTGAGAAGTACAAATAGACATAAGCAATGTACAAAAAAGATACAATAGTTATTAAGAACAAAGTTATAGCTGCAAATAATGAAAATGGGCATGCAAACAGTCACATGTCAGATAAAGAAACTCACATAAGATATCATATAGAACTGGTTGAGGTACACATGGCCTTCCAGATGAGAGAAGGCACTTACAAGTGGACACCACTAATGCAGGAAACCAAAGGATCACTGGAGAACAATAACAAAAAACCAAAGGCAAATAAAATATCATGACTTCATCCTAGTACCTCTAGTCAAGTACATCATCGAGGTACTATAAGCTCATAATAGTAGAAAAACCATTATTTGCAGACCAATGGTGCTAACAGTTGTGTGCAATAATGTTGAGTTTGTTCAATTCTATTTGGAAGCAATTGTTGTAGAAGTCTAGTAACAAAGCAATGATTTAGTAGTGTGATCTTGTGATTGTGGCAAAAGATATGTGTCAGCATGGATTAGGGTGTCTAAATGTCAGGGCTAAGTGGCAAGTGTACCTGGTACTGGTGTAGTGGGATGTAGAGAGTGGACACATGGAAAGGCTAGTGAAGTGTGAGTCATGGCAAGTGACATCTATAAATAGATGAGGAATGTGGCCATGAAAGTAAGCACGTTGAAGGAGATAGCACAATTACTTAGTTATTGTGAAAAGTACAGTAAATGTGTGATTGAAAGCATGTCATGCTCACTTGATCAATCACAATAGGAGGGTGATGTTAGCTAAGGAGGATGGATGAGGCAAGGATGGAGAGTAAAGCGTAGTTGGTAGACCTCTGAGGAACTAGTGTATCAGTCTGAACTTCAAGCACTAGTTCAAGAGCGGGGTGAATCAAGTCATGCAAGAGTGGTGCAAGCACAACTTGAGGGTTTGGGAGTTAGGGTGGAAGAAATGTCATTGTCAGTGTTAATGATGTTATCAGGGAGTGCAACTCAGCTAGCATTGCAGGTGGTATTGGATGAGAACCCAATTACACAAAAAAAGAATAGTTTGCATGGGGTGACAAAGAGTATGTCATAAGCAATGAGAGAGGCAGGGGACATGAACTTGCCAAAGAAGGCTACAAGAGAAGTTCAGAGGGTGGTAGAAGATGTTAGCGTGATTAAGGTGACAAGTGCAGTAATTCTGTTAATTAGCCTCAGGATGTTGAGGAAAAAGTCAACGAAAGAGGAGGGGGTGGATTGAGTGTAGTTGAGCCACTGCCAAAGGTAGAGGAAGAAGTGCAGGTGGCTAGGGAGGTAGAGGATTTATAGAAAATTTTGGCCGGAGAGAGACTCTGGGTGGATAATGCAGAGCAAAAAGTTACATTTTACTGGGATTACTAGAGAAAGCTCATGAGGATGGAGTGTAGATAGAAGTGAAACAACTCCAGTTAGTGGTGAATTCTGAGAGAGATTGGGTGCAGTCATTAGAAGTGGAGTTGCGAGTGGAATAGTCATGAGCAGAGGGTAATGATGTGGGTCTACGGGCAGAGTAATCACGAGCTCAAAGACTATAGGAGTCACTGAGGATGGTGCAAGTGGATTTGGAGTGCACATAGAATGAACTAGTGTTATTGCAAGCTCAGTATAGTCTTTTAGGGAGGCAATTGCAAAATTGAACACCCTGTCATTGTAGCTGCAAGAGTGGTTAGCATTGAGCGAGTCAAAGGTGAGATAGTTACAACAACGATTGCGCAAAGTGAAAGAAAATATGGAGCATTAGAGAATGATGAATGATCAAATGCAACAAGAGTCAGATGTGGCCCAACAAGTGATCATTGTACCAGGGATAAACAAGCTAGTGGAGAATGTGTTCATGGATATGCACAATGAACTGCAAACGAGTTAGAAATAGGAATTATTGAAAGTGGGGGTAAATCAATAATCTACAAACTTTAGTTGCCAATTGGATATTATTTGTTACTTTAAACCATAAATAACAAAGTAATAAAGTAATGCTGAATAGTTAGAGTAACCATTCACAAAGATAACTCATAACACCATATTTTGTTAACTAGGGAAACCCTGGCCAAGGGAAAACCCTAGTGGGGATGATATCCACTAGATAATATACTGTGCTATAAGTTCCTTGTTAGAGGATGGACCTTGTTAGGAGTCAATGAGAAAATTCAGTATAGAGAGTCCTTGTTAGGAGATTCCAACTATGTTAGGAGTTGTGCCAACCCTGTTACGAGTTGTAGTGCCCAAACATGCACTTCCAATTAAAATAAGAGCTCACTGCCCAAAAAAGTAATTACATTTTTGGAATATAGATTCTATAATTTCTTCCTTGACTGATCTTTTATCTTTAGCTTGATCTTGGATCACAAAATAGCTTTACAAAACTTCACATATATCGCTTTCACAAAAGCTTGCATACAACCGCTTAATACAACATATCACAACTTCTCCATTTGAATTTGCAAGATGTCCTTTGCATAAATACCATGCCTTTATACAAATTTCTACTAGGTTTCCTAAGAACATAATAAAATTTTCCAACTTAGAGTAAACATCTAGGATGTCAGCCCTAATTGGTCAAGTAAGTGTACACGAATATCTCAACAAAATAATTGCTTTCCTTTGATTTTGTTGTCTTGTTTCATTGGTAAAACATGAATATCTCTTTTCCATATAGTCTATATTGGCTTTCAAGGTTATACACATCATCATCAATATGTATACAATCTCCATCTAACTTCGCTAGTCATAATATGATGTCAGTAATAAGTTATATACAAAATAATACACAACTGTAACCAAATTCATACTTAAACAATTTCTAAGTACTAAAAGCTAAGTATCTTTATTTCTGAGGTTTTCTGTAAGCATGTACATCATGTGTTGCCATAAATGACAAAAATTACATATCTTCATTAGCCAGTTATCAACAATCTGCCCTTTGGCATTGATGACAACAAAATAGGGAAAACTGGCTAAGTATCAAAAACTTGTCAAAAACAATACATTAATCAACTACTACAACTTGTCCATCTTACATATGCTCCCCCTTACAATATGTTTTCATACTTTACAATATTATCTTCTCTTCTTCACCTGATTTTCAATTTTTTTATATACTTATTCCCCCTTTGACATTAATGAACAAGGTCAAAATGTCAAAAATTGCTATCAAAAGTGTTGTTCTTCTGCCTTAAGCTGATAATATCTTCATGCAATCATCAAAACTTGCCTTAAGATTGGTTAAACCTTTTATCCATGTATCTTTGGCTGATTTAGCAGAGGTGAGAATTTCACATAAGGAATATGATGCAATCTCAACTGCATTAAGATCAAAATATAAAAAGTCAGAATAAGTATCCTTTGCTTTGACACATTCCTCCAACTGTTTCTCTATGATAGATATTTTCAGAGCAATAGACTGTCTAAAATCTTAAAATATTCTCAATATTTGTTCCTTCCTAAGTTCCAGTTTCCTGATATCACAGTGAATACTGGCCACTTGTCCTTCAAAATCATTAATTTTGCTAGAAGGTTGCTGTATCTAGTTAGATAGAGCCTCTAGCTTAGTTAACTTATGTTCAATCTAACTATCAATATCCTTAGTCAACTTGTGAGATAAGGTACACTTAATGTACAATACCTTTCCATCCTATTGACATTTTTGAAGTTCCTTGATACAAGTATCAAGACTTATCAAATCATTCTTGACATTCTGAAAAATAGTGCTAAACAAGGTAGTATCATGTGTAATCTATGCCTTAGATTCTACAACATTCAGTAAATTTGTGAATTCCTCGTCAAAATATTTTAGTACTACCTATGCCCTCTGTTCAGGATATGCCTTTATATGCTACACTACTAGAGTACTATGTAATCTATCATTAACCTCCATCAAGGTTCTCTGCAGGCTTTTCACTGTCCTATTCTTCTCAATAAGTTTTGACAAAGATGAGATCAAGTAAGTTTGATCATAATCATTAGTTGTTAGGATAGCAAGTGAAAATTGAGTAGATGAACTAGAAGTTTAGTGTCATCTTTCCTTTGCTTCTTTTCAGTTGCCTCTTTGAATCTTCTTTCTTCTTCCTCTTTCTCTTCTCTTTCTCTTCTTTCGTTTTATCTATTTCCTTCCTCCTCTAATCTCTTCTTCTTATCTTCCTCTAACTTCCTCTTCTTTTCTTTTTCAATTGATCTTTTCTTCTCATCTTCAAGGAATTTTTCCTTGGTCTCTTCTATTTTCCTCTTCTCTTCCTTTAATACCCTATTTTCCTCTTCAATTTGTCTTAATTGTTCTTCAATATCCTTGGTGTGAGGTTCATTCTATTCTGAAGTCTCAAAAGGGTTAGTATCATCAATGTTAATAGTAACATTGGTCTGATCTATCTACATTGTGTCACCACTTATTGACACTTTTGAGCTTCTGGGTGTTGGTGAAGATGCTGCCTTGGACTCTGTCATCATTTGGCTTATAGTTGCCATAGTTTCACTTCTTATCTTATCTTTCTCAACCACCATAAAAAAATGGTTTTACTTTATTTCTCAAGTATGGTGCTAGATTTTTCAACAATCTCTTGACTTTTTCTTCATCACTAGTCTTGTATATAGTCCTTATCATAGACTTCTAAATTTCTAAGTCCTCTTCTTGAGCTAGTGCCTTCTTTACAATAAGTCTATCATAGAATTTCTAGTTTACCATGTCTTCAATATCTTTAAGTTTTAGATTATTACCTATTATATATCTCATAGTAGAGATATCAATAAGATCTTTTTCAATCTCATTATACAAATCATAAAATTTGTTCATCTAAATAAAGTCGCCTTCAATAGCAATGATTGAGTTAATCTTATCTATCTTTGGCTTCCAAGTTTGCCTTGTTGTTGTTCTTCAATAGACTCAATAATTTTCAACAATGTCTTTTGTCTCTTTCCTGGTCCAGTGGCTTATTGCTTGACCATCTTTGTCTTGGTGTTCACAACTTCCACTAATCTTTCTAATTTCCTCTTCGGTTCACTTGGCTATACATTTGATACTGCTACATAAGGAATGCTCTGTTCTAAAGATGTCTCTACAATAGACACTAACAAAGGTTGCACATTCATTATACCTTGTTTAATAATCTACTTGACTTCTTGTGACTCACTCTTAGTCATACTGGCCTCTAATAATGCTTTCTTCATTATTGTTTCTATCTTCTTGTGAGATGCATTCTCCAAGCATTGTTTTGTCCTTTAGATAGAAATGCAAACAATGACTCAATAGGTTTCAAAAGAAGAACAAAACAAACTAACAAATGGATAGATTATCATTCTATTGATAATCTTCCTCTAAATTGAGAGGTACAACTCCCTCATAAAAGATATACAATGAATGCAATAAATTGATTATGTCTTTAACCTGAAGACACAAAGGGTTTTCTAACATTCATCCATAAATATGGAATAAATGCGATTATTAAATTAATAAGCTGATTATGAGAGAAAAACCAGCAAATAGCCATAGGACTATTCACCAAGTCTTTCACAATACTAGAAGAGAATAGAGAGAATCAAACATATCATTTTTGCAAAAGTCAACAACATAGGACTGTATTTGAAACAAGATAGAAAAGACCTCAGGATCTTTCTCCATCAAAAAATAAATATTTAGACCTTAAGATCTAACATACAAACATTCCTTTCCATTTCTAACACATAAAAAAATAACAATAGTATTATTTCATCCCTTCTGTTACCATCAAATACAAAGAACAAAAGAAATCAACTCTCTACATTTCCCTTTGCAGAATAGAAAATATTCTTCTCCTTGTAGCCATAGCTGTAGAACTCCAAGCCCCGGAAAAGAAGAACAGAACCCCATTACATTAGTTTTCTCCCATTAAATAAAATTTTGCCAAGAAGTTTTGGCAACTGCCCTAACTTCTTACCGAACTTCTCTTCTCTTCTCTCGGGTACATTACTATGATAATTAATTCATTAAAGAATTAATTATTTACATTCTTTTGTTATATCTCCCGCTTTAATTTCACAAAAAATTTATGGACATTATGATAATTAATTCTAAAAGAATTAATTATGTGAGAGGCTAATGTTCTTCTTAAATTAATTTGAAATTTAATTATTTTGCATTTAAATATATTAATATTTAATTCTTTTAAGAATTAAATATTAATAGAGAAAAATAATTAATAAATTATTAATTTAAAAAGCTTTCCTTTTCCTTGAGTTGAAGAAGATACTTAGGGTTTTAGAACCCTAGCTAACATTGGCTCTTTCTGGGGGCTGCATTCTGTGCTGGGATGCAGAGAACTCTAGAATCTTTGGCTCTCACTTCAAATGCTACAATCCAATGTCTGTCCATTGGGTGTAGAGTCATCATTCCACTGTATATATTAGGGCAATCTTGAGTGGTATCCATTATTCTCACAATATTCTGACTGCGGGGTTGATTCTTTGAGTTGGTGCGTTGCCATGTGTATTGGGGTTATCTCTCTGACATCTGGCATCTCTTCATCATCTAGAAATTGAAGTGGCTACAAAGTTCCTTCAACTTCAACTTTAGGTGTCCCTTTTAACAACACTAAAATGCACTACAACTATCAGATGTGTGTCTGGGTGTTTGTCCTCCTGAACTGAAAGGCCCAACACTGGAAAATGTATCATTATCATCAAAACACTAATGGTACTCATAGCACTCGACCAGATATATTGTTCAATGCTAATTGCCTGCAGGAACTTGCAAAGTTATAGGAACAAATACCACCATTTTCTACTAGATTAGCAATTCAATCTATTGAGCTAGGGGCTCCCATATCAAAGCTTTTTACTGATATTAGTTTAGAGCCTGTTGCTGCTGCATCATTGGGAGAGTTCTATAAAACTCATCTGCATACTGGAGAACTCGTTGCTATGAAAGCACAGAGACCGAGGATACCATTGATGTTGGCTCTCGATGCGCATCTTATACACATGATTGGTGGCCAATTGAAGCACTATGCAAAGGCACGAGGAGATTTTTTGGTCGCAATAAATGAAATGGTTAGGCACATGTTCGAGGAGATCAATTATGTCCATAAAGGATGCGGATCTGGGCACTCTAGCTGGGATGAATCCCATTTCGGCTTATTGTTTCCCGTTGATCCATCCCTAACTGCGCAGAACAGGAACACTACAGAATCGCTGCATCATCTGTATGGCTTTAATGCAGATTACAAAAGCTCTTTAAAATACCAGGAAGCCTGAAGACACACTAATGCACCAAAATCATTTGACCAAGGTCCACACCACCAAGGGAAGTCTTAAACAATTATCTTGGGCATGAATGGTCATAAAAAGTAAAAACAAACCAATGACATCTGTTGAAGTTGTCTTCACCATGCATTGAGTTGACAGCGCATGATTCTTGTTGACAAAATGTTTATCTTGAAGACAAATGAAGACCCACGGGCAAGGAAGATCATTGTGTTAGAACTCGCCACCTTGCATGTTCCATTATTCTATTTTTTGTATGGAATAATCACTTTCAAAACTATCACAAGAACCAAAGGGGCCACTGTCACGTCTCCACCCTAATTAGGGTTCCCATTTTAAGTGCAAGACTCAAAAATCCTTCACTGCTCATCCATGCCAACACAAGTATCAGCTACTGCAACTTATCTCAAAATGGAACTTATACTAACCCATTGAAGGCAGTATGCATGTTTATATGTGCTCAAATAGTATTGCGGGTCTACTCCAATCTTCCTCCTTATCCTGAACTTTGTTAAAGTTATCAGGTTCACTCAAATAACAAAGAAACCATGCTCTTAGGTTTGGATACTATCACAATGTCTCACTATCCACAATGGCTATGGTTATGCTCGTTTATACTACTAACATAGTATTGAATCTACGACTACCATCTTCTATGTTCGGCTGCACGAATGTATCTGCAGTCTCACTCCATAGGTCTTTTTGATTGTGAACACGCCAAAGCTCTATAACATTATGCAAAAAGTCCATCCGGTGCAACCAAACAAGGCTTGCTGCTAATACTTCTACTAATTCTTCTGTAAAATAATTATTTTTGACAATAAGCATCTGGTATTGCTACAGTCTCGTCACCACTCATTCACGCCATTCTTAAGCTTTGATGTTGAACTTGACCTAGAAATGTTCATGATTGGTTCAAAGGAACCGCTATTGCCGTGAACTATTGAGGAAAAACCTATTTCCTTCTCGCCTCCCGTGGTTAGAGAAATGTGTGTAGACTCACTCTTAGTGGAATAACTTTGAAATGAGAAGCGTTCTTAAGAGTAATCCCATGAAGCTCGAAAAAGAGTCTTCATTCTGATGAGATGCGCAAACTTTTAACACTCGAGCCTCGGGCACCTACCAATGTAGTGTTGCCACTTGGTTTGGGCCTCCACTACCTGTCATCATATTTACCCATTATCTTGCACTTATAAACTGGATTAGGGTTCACATTTTTTATGGTGATTGCAAAAGAGACTGTCAACTGTAAGCTTGCGAGTTCTTCCTTCGCTTATTTCTCTTTCTTTGAGTGGAAAAGAGGTGTCAAAATTTATGGATCAGAATCCCACTGCCTTCAAGCAACCTCCATGGCCCATGAATCATCAAATTTCCTATCATGACATCTGATTCAGAAAATTCTCAAAATTTCCTGTTACAACCATCGCAATTATGTGATCATAGGCTATTTTTGGATGCCTCTGCAAGCCCATGTGTTATCTACTTACCCCATAACTATTAATTTGATTTATTTCATAAAGGAATTGATTGGTAAGATAATTTCAAGGCAGGTGAGTACATTCAAGATCCCTATTATCCACAACATAGTGATTTCAACTTCATGTCCTCATACTCACACAGGTCCATGCAAATTGAGTGTATTTGAATCTGCACTTAAATCTAAGGCTCGAGCTATCCATCTGAATCTTCAAACTTTGAACTGAACCTTGAAACTGCATGCTGATGTTTAAAATTTAAACTTGGATTTAAACTTGGACAATTTCAGGACATGGATTGACTAGAGGGGAAGGGAAATATGCAAAGATGATGCAACTTTATTGAAGGGAGACACCAACCTAAACAAAAATGAACGCAAGCCAAAATTTGCAAAAAAAGGAAATGGTTATTTACAATGGAGAGGAGGAAACCCTAAAAACTAAATGTGACCATTTACAGGCTTGAGAAAGTATGAGCCTTTTCGAGTCAATGTTTGGAAAGATAAATGCATATTTGATTGAAGGGAAAGTAACATGGCCAAATTAAAGCTCATCTCTTCTATGAAAGATATATGCATGGGAGGAAAAATAAATGCAAAATTATAATCTCCTTCTACATTTTTTAAATTAGCATCTTTCACAAAGGCAGATGAAATGCCAATAAAGATTTCCATACCTTGACTTTCTTGGATTTTCGATTGCTCATGTGATGTTTCTTCTGCAAATTGCTGCATTGATTCCTCCAAAGGAAGATAGTGAAAAAGGTTTGTGGGAGGCTGATTCTTATTAGTACTTTTGATGTCTTCCATGAGATAATCAAAAAATGAAATGGGGCTTTTATGATGAATGCTTTTCTTGAAATTTCCAGAATGATCACCCACATAGCTCTTAGTTAAGTATGCATCTTCCTCCTTCAAAAATTTAGGTTCCAAGAATCTGTCTATGAAGTCTATCTCAAAACAAAAAGATTCCAGCATAGGACCAAAATCCATTAGCCCATCTTCACAATCAAACCTAAACACTTCTAATTCGGGTTGTGTGCATGGAATTGGTCTAGGGTTAAAAGTATTTCCTTTAACTTCCATCTCATCTTTCTCAATATCTTTGAATGCCTTGGGCTGAAAAGACACTTCATTCTTTTCAATGTGATCAAACAAAAACAATTCATAATCAGTTTCAATCTTTTCTTGTGTATGTTGATCTTTCATACCCTCCTGAATAACATCATTTGATGAAATATCAATAGCAGTCCCAAATATAAAAGAATCAAACTCTACATTTGAAACATCCTCTGACAGGTTTTCATTTGATCTTCCACCTTGCAACCTTGGTTCATTACGAGGTACATCTAGGCTAATCATTGAGTCAAATGATGGGGAGACATGTTCATCCTCAGACTCAACATGTAGATGGTAGGCTCCAGCTACACTACAAGAAGTATTTTCACTCGTCAGAGGAATTTGAAGATCTTTATCATTGAAAACTGTTAGACTTTGATAAATAGGAGGTGCTGATTTAATTGCTTTGAGAATGAGCCTTTTTTGTTTAGGCCTTACCTCTAGACAATTCTGTTTTTCACAGAGATAAACTCCTTCCTGTGCAAAGTCTTTACTCTTCATTCCACTTAGAATCATATCATCATCTAAACTAATAGCCTCCCTTTGTGCATCTTGCAATATTTTCACTTTTAAACGAAGAAGCAAGAATTTAATTTCTGTTTGCATGGCAGCAATGAAAACACACAACTGATTATTTTCAGTTGGTTGGCTGGTTAGGGGTATCTTACCAACAGTTCTATTGAATCTATCAATAAAATCCCTCATGACTTCTCCTTTTTCCAACTTGATTTGAAAGAAATTAAATAACAATTTAGCTACATCAAGTGCAGGCATAAACCTTTGAACAAATTTCACCTCAAGGTCATTCCAATAGGTGATGCAACCGTCTGACAAATTCTAGAACCAATCTGTTGCACTTCCAATGAGGCTTCCAACAAATAATCTAACAAAGACATTCTCCTCCTATAGACCAAGAATCTCGCAAGCAACTATAAATGCTTTGATGTGGTCATCAGGGTCTTGATTTGTATCACTAGAAAACTTTGGGAGATATTCGAATGAATTCTTAGGTAAGGCTGAGTATTGAGATAAAGAAAATGGCCCAATCTGAGCCCCCCATGGTTGGGCTGCAACCAAAGCCATAACACCAGAATTCTTTCACCACAATCAGTTAGAGTCACCAACCTCCATCCTTGGGGAGGTAACCTTCAGATTTCCAAGAAAAGAAAAGCACTGGAACTTGCTTTCTTTCCCCAGCAGAGTCGCCAAAAACTGTTAGTAAACAGTTTTGTCCTTCAGATAGAAATGTAAACAATGACTCAATAGGTTTCAAAAGAAGAACAAAACAAACTAACAAATGGATAGATTATCATTCTATTGATAATCTTCCTCTGAATTGAGAGGTACAGCTCCCTCATAAAAGATATACAATGAATGCAATAAATTGATTATGTCTTTAACCTGAAGACACAAAGGGTTTTCTAACATTCATCCATAAATATGGAATAAATGCGATTATCAAATTAATAAACTGATTATGAGAGAAAAACTAGCAAATATCCATAGGACTATTCACCAAGTCTTTCACAATACTAGAAGAGAATAGAGAGAATCAAACATATCATTTTTGCAAAAGACAACAACATAGGACTATATTTGAAACAAGATAAAAAAGACCACAGGATCTTTCTCCATCAGAAAATAAATATTCAGACCTTAAGATCTGACATACAAACATTCCTTTCCATTTCTAACACATAACAAAATAACAATAGTATTATTTCATCCCTTTTGTTACCTTCAAATTCATACCTATATCTTTAGGAGATTCCACTTTCTTTGGTTCATCCAAAATCTCAACGTCCTTGTCTTGTCCAAACTCTTTAGGTTTATCAAAAGATTGACTAGATTCAATCTTTTCATCAAATTTGGCTTTTTCTTTTGGATTTGATCTAATTTTAGGTTTCTTTGCAAACATGTTAAATAGATAACCATGACTACTCTTATCATAAGTAGGTCTCTGTATTGACATTGAATTATCAAGCTTTTCCTTGCTAGAATAAATCTTCTCAAGTTGTTTCTTGCATTGAGTTAACTTGCCTTTCACAATAGTGTTGTACTCATGAAGTTCTTCACGATCTTCTTTTAATGTTTCAAATTTAGATGTTTTCTTTGCCAGACTTGCTCTAAGATTTGTATTCTCAGTCTTAAAGTCATATTCAACTTTTCTAGGATCACTCCTCAAAGTTTAATTTAGATTTGTTATCTTTAATTCATGCTTCAAGATCTTGTACTCTATCTTTAGCTTTGAATAGTCATCATCAATAGTTTTAGATTTAGTAGATTCAGGATTGGATTTGAGATGTTCAATATTTTCATTCATGTGTCCAATGTATATTTTGGAGTCTTCATATCTATCCTTCAGCTTATCTCTTTCTTTAGTAAGGAGATCAATCTATTCAAGTGCTTCTTCAAGGTTCTTCATCAACTATTCCATATCCATAGGGATCTTACTCAAGTCGTTAATCCTCTTCTAAGTAACTATGCTATGATACCAATTATTAGCAATTGGAATTATTGAGGTGGGGGTGAATTAGTAATCTACAAACTTTAGTCACCAACTAGATATTATTTGTTACTTTAAACCATACATAACAAATTAATAAAGTAATACTAAATAGTAATAGTAACCATGCATAAAGATAACTCATAACACCATATTTTGTTAACTAGGGAAATCCTGGCCAAGGGAAAACCCTAGTGGGGATGGTACCCACTAGATAATATACTGATATATAAGTTTCTTTTTAGAGGATAGACCCTGTTAGGAGTTAATGATAAATTTTAGTATAGAGAGTCCCTATTAGGAGACTTTGAGTCCCTGTTAGACAATTCCAACCTTGTTAGGAGTTGTGCCAACCCTATTAAGAGTTGTAGTACAATAGATGCAAGATGGTCCCACTACCCAAACATGCACTTCCAATTACAAGAAGAGCTCACTACCCAAATAAGTAATTAGATTTCCAGAATATAGATTTTCTAATTTATTCCTTGACTAATCTTTGATCTTTAGCGTGATCTCAGATCACTAAATAGCTTTACAAAACTTTGCACATATCGCTTTCACAAAAGTTCGCATACAATCTCTCAACACAACATATCACAACTTCTCCATTTGAATTCACAAGTTTTCTTTTGCATAAATACCATGTCTTTACACAAATTGATGCCATGTTGGCTAAGACCATAATACACTTTTCCAACTTAGAGTAAACATATAGGATGTTGGCCCTAATTGGTCAAATAATTATCTTGTAAACAAAATAATTCATTTCCTTTAATTCTGCTATCCTATTTCATTGGTAAAACATGAATATCTCTTTTCCATATAGTCTGTACTAACTTTTGATGTTATAAAAATCATCATCAATATGTATACAATCTCCATCTAAGTTCACTAGTCATAATATGATGCCAATAACAATTTACATACAAAACAATACACTACTGTAACCAAATTCATACTTAGACAATTTCTGAGTACCAAAGGCTAAGTACCTTTATTTATGAGGTTTTCTATAAGCATGTACATGACGTGTTTCCATAAATGAAAAAATTTAAATATCTTCATTAGCCAATTGTCAATAGAAAGTGCACTGGGAAGCTACTTATTTTATGGGGCTTTATCATCAGTCACTCCTTGAGGAGAAGCGATAAGAGACTCAGTTTGTAGATAAGGAATTCACACAACTGCTAAATGCTCAATTTGCAGTGGGAGATTTCCAATTCCCATGAATGCTATGTGGGTGTGAGGAGGATTGATGCCAGGGGCCTTATCCTTTGGGACTGGGTTTGCAGAAAGGTCCTTGATCGGACACCTTGTCGTACCACCTTTGTGAGGGAAGTCAGAATAAATGATCTGCCTAATGTTATTTGAATGTAATGTTTTTATAATAGAAATTTAATATTGTTGTAATAGAATAATACATGTGTTTATTATTGCAAAAAGGGTTATTGGTGCCCATATTAATGATCTGTGATGTTGAAAATGTCAGATAGACAATATCATTTCCACTTTTGCTATTTTCTGGATATGTTTTGGATGTTTTTGGCCTTTTGAGGAATATGTGGATGTTTTTGGTGTTTTTATAATTATTTGACTATTTTTCAAATTTTTGTAAATATTTTAATGTTTTTGGGATTTTTGCAAATATTTGGAAGGGTGTCAATCTCCATAAAAGAGGGAATAATGAGATATGCTAAGGAAGATTAACCTTCACTTATGTGGGGTAACTAAATGTTGATATGGGCTCTCAATGAAAAATGAGTACAAATTTGTGTAACAGTTGGAGAGTCATGGTGTTTAGGGTGGAAAAAGAAGGAAGTGCTAAACCACAAATCGTAAGGCACAATTCTGTATATATTGATAGCCTTCATAGACAAGCTAAGAGCCAATGTTCAGATCTTTCTCTAGGTGTGTGTCAAGACAGATACTTATGGGGTATGAAAATGTGTTTGGGCCTAAAAAGTTGTGTGAGGGGGCCTAAAAAGGTGTGAGGGAGCCTGAAAAGGTGCTTGAGGGCCTAAAAAGGTGCTTGGGACTTGAAAAAGGTGCTTGAGGGCCTAAAAAGGAGCTTGGGACCCTAAAAAGGCACTTGGACCTTGAAAAAGACTCTGCAAGGGAGGTCAAAATAAATGATCTGTCGGTGTTATTTGAATGTAATGTTATCATAATAGAATAAAACGTGTGTTTGTTGTTGCAAAAAGGGTTATTGGTGCTCATGTTAATGATCCATGATGTTGAAAACATTGGATAAACAATATCATTTCCACTTTTTCTATTTTTTGGATATGTTTTGGATGTTTTTGGCCTGTTGAGGAATATGTGGATTTTTTTGGAGTTTTTATAGTTATTTGACTATTTTTCAAATTTTTGTAAATATTTGAATGTTTTTGGGATTTTTTCAAGTATTTGGAAGGGTGTCAATCTCCATAAAAGTGGGAACAATGAGATATGCTAAGGAAGATTGACCTTTACTTATGTGGGGTACTTGAATGTTGATATGGGCTCTCAATGAAACATGAGTACAAATTTGTGAAACATTTGGAGAGTCATGGTGTTTAGGGTTGAAAAAGAAGGAAGTGCTAAACCACAAATTGTAAGGCATAGTTCTCTAGATATTGATAGCCTTTGCAGACAAGCTAAGAGCCAATGTTTGGATCTTTCTCTAGGTGTGTGTCAAGACAGATACTTATGGGGCCTGTGAAAAGGCATTTGGGCCTAAAAAGGTGTGTGAGGGGACTTAAAAAGGTGAGTGAGGACCCGACAAGGGCACTTGAAGGCCTAAAAGGTGCTTAGGCCTTGAAAAAGGTGCTTTAGGGCCTAAAAAAGTGCTTGGGCCTTGAAAAAGGTGCTTGATGGCCTAAAAAGGTGAAATAGGGCCTTGAAAATGTGTTGTAGAGCCTTGAAAAAGGTGTTTGGGCCTGAAAAGATGTTATGGGGTCTAAAAAGGGCTTTCGAGGAGCTTGCAGTCTCTCAAATGTATGCTTACTTATTCTGCGCCCCCATGTGAGGTGGTGTATTTCACAAAGATAGGTCTCAAGAGTGGCTATCACCAAATATGGATATGAGAGAGGGATGAGTGGAAGACTGCATTCAAGACCAAGGAGGGTCTATATGAGTGGTTAGTCATGCCCTTTGGACTGACCAATGCACCAAGCACCGTCATGCGACTTATGAATGAGGTACTAAAGAAATTTTTGGGAAAATTTGATATTGTCTATTTGGATAATATTTTAATTTTTAGTAAGACTTTGGATGAACATTTATTGCACATTCATAGTACCCTTGAAAGATTGAGGGAAGAGAAATTGTTGATTAATTTGAAGAAGTGTAGCTTCGTCAAAAGGGAGTTAGTCTATATAGGGTTTGTTGTATCAATTGAAGGTCTTAAAATGGACCCAGAGAAGGTGAAGGTCATCTTGGAATGGCCTACTCCAAGGTCTGCTACTGAGGTGAGATTATTCCATGGTATGGCTAGTTTTTACCAAAATTTCATTAGGAATTTTAGTAATATATGTGCACCTCTAATTGAAACAATGAGAGGGGATATAAAAGAGTTCAAGTGGGCTACATGAGCTACCAAGAGTTTTGAATTGCTAAAGAAGAAGGTGACAGAGTAACCTATGTTGGCACTTCCAGATTTTAACAAAGTATTCCAAGTGGATTGCGATGCTAGTAGCAATGCTATTAGGGTTGTGTTGAGCCAAGAAGGTAAGCCTATTGCATATTTTAGTGAAAATTGAATGATGCAAAGAAGAAGTATTTTGTTTATGATTAGGAGTTTTATGTAATAGTTTAGGCCATAAAGAAATGGAGGCATTATTTGTTTCCAAAAGAGTTTGTTTTATATAATAATCACTATACATTACAGTACCTAAATAGCCAAGGTAAATTGAATCAAAGAAATTTGAAATGGGTAGAGTTCATGCAAAGCTATACATTTGTATTAAAACATAGAAGTGGAAGGTCTAATAGGGTTGTAGATGCATTAAGTAGGAGATAGTTGTTTTTGATAGTAATGCAGGTTGAAGTGGTTTGGTTTGATGAACTCAAGAATCTGTACCCTGAGGATCCTAACTTTGTAGAGGCTTGGAAGGCTTGTAAAGAACATGTTACTCTAGACAGGACTAGGTAGCTAGATTACATGATTTAGGATAGTATGTTGTTCAAGGAAAGTCAATTGTGTATTCTAAGGAGTTCCATGAGGGAGAACTTGATCAAGAAGAAGCACAATGGAGGGATGGCAGGACACTTTGGTTGAGATAAGGCCATTGCTAGTATTAGAGAACATTATTTTTGGCCTCAATTATCATAGGATGTGAAGAAGTTTGTGCACAATTGTCAAGTATGTCAAATAGCCAAAGGATTTAGTCAAAATACTAGACTCTATCAGCCATTACCTATTCTATCAAAGCCTTGGGAGGGAGGACATAAGTATGGATTTTGTTCTTGGATTGCCAAGGACACAAAGTGGTAATGACTTGGTATTTGTGGTGGTCGATAGGTTCTCCAAGATGGCACATTTCATTCCATGCCACAAGAATCATGATGCAATGCATATTACAGATTTTTTTTTAGAGACATGGTGAGGTTACATGGTCTCCCAAAAAGTATGGTTTTTGACAGAGATACTAAATTTGTAGGGTATTTTTGAAGGACTTTGTGGAAGAAGTTGAAGATAGGATTGAAATTTAGTTTTGCACATCATCTATAGACTGATGGAAAAATAGAAGTAGTAAATAGAAGTCTGGGCAATTTGCTGAGGTGTTTAGTAGGAGATAATCCCAAGGGTTGGGATTTGATTCTACCACAAGCTAAATTTTCTTACAATAATTCTATGAATAGGAGTACTGGTAGATCACCATTCCAAATTGTGTATGGGAGTAGTCTAAGGACTGCACCAGAGCTGAGGAAGATGGAGCAAGGGGAGAGGACAAGTGTCAAGGCAGAAGACTTTACTGAACATGTCAAGAACCTACATGAAGAGATACATGCACATATTGCCAAGATGAACCTATGGTATAAGGCTAGGGCAGATCAAAAGAGGAGACATAAGGAGTTCCAAGTTGGGGATCTTCTTATGATATACTTGAGGAAGGAACAATTTCTAGTGGGTACGTACAACAAGATGAAGCTAAAGAAATTTGGCCCCTATAAAATTTTGAAGAAACATGACTCAAGAAATGCATATGAGGTGAAGTTTCCAAATGGGATTCACATTTCTCCTATTTTCAATATTGAAAACTTAATATAATATCATGATGATGGTACAGATGAAGAGTTGATGCTAGAGCCATGTCCAATTCCTACTTTTGAAAAGGAAGAGATTGAAGAAATTATGGAAAATCATGTGGGCCAGAGTACCAAAAATAGTTAGTATGAAGAATACCTGGTGAAGTGGAAAGGATGACCAATAGAAGATTCAACTTGGATATCTACAGTGGAGGTTTCCCATTTGGGTTTTCCTCTACCAGCTATAAAGTAACAGGGTCACTTTTCAATCTACCCTGGGTGTTTGATGTATGAGTATCTAGTGGTGTAAGGGCAATCCTATATCACACAAAAATATGCTTAGTGTTAATTTCTATTTAATGTGTGTTAGTTTCTATTTAATGTGTTTTCATTTCTAGATACCCATTTAGGTCAATTAGAGATTCTAATTGTCATAGTTCCACTATTAGTTTTCTGGGCTAGAGTTCTTGAGCACCTTAGGATACGTGCCAATGTAGAAAATATTGTCTTTTTTAATTGAGACATAATTATAGTGTTTGCCATATAATTCGGCAGCCACCGAGCTTTACAATTCCTACAGAGCATCCCTATGGTTACCAAGTGAATTCAAGAAGCGTGAAGTCCAATAGTTCAATCCACGTAGTTTAGTGGTTTCCAAGCTTCATAGTTTCTAATAAGCCAATAGTTCATGTGAAGGAAAGTTAGTGTTAACCAAACTATGTGATAATTAGTGTTTACATAATGCAATCATGGTAAATGAGTAATTTAGTTTGTACCAAGTTACACAGTATCTACCAAATCACCACTGTAGACCAAGTTTGAGACTACTCTAAGATGATTAGTATGGACCAAGCTTCTACTTCTACTGAATTCATGACAATGTTGAGTAGTGATAGTGGACATCGTGTGTTAGAACTTCACCAAGCCAGTCTTCAGAACCCAAGTGTCTTCATTTGAACTAACTTTGTAATATTGGTGTTAACTTGTATATTGGCTGGCTTTGTAATTTTGTAAATTGGATATGTGTGTGTGTTTGTGTGTGTGTGTGTGTGTGTGTGTGTGTGTGTGTGTGTGTACTGTATTGTATCATATCCATGTATGCATGTATGGAATGAGCGTGAGAGAAAAAGAAAGAAAGTATGAAATGATAAGAAGCATGCGAATGTGAATCAGCAACAAAGTGTATTATAAGGCCATAACAACAAAAGAGCAGCAGAGTCATATCTATCACATTAAGGTGATCAATACTTCAAAGAATCTCTATTAGCAAATTAGTTGTAAGTTAGAGATCTATTGTTTCATTCTAACAGGTGAACCAATCTAAATCCTCTAACAAGGTAGACTTAATAGTATTTTGTCAAATCTCTTTATTGAGTGCATACTTCATTGTATGTTTGTAAAACCTCTAACAAGGTGGACCTAGCGGTCCTAATTGCTCCTAATAGGGGAAATCATCAAAAGTGATCATTGTAAGCCTTAATAGGCCAACTTTATGTTGTAGTATTGAAGTTTTGTGGGTATCATCCCCACCCCAGTTTTACTTTCTATTTGGAAGGTTTCTAGGTCACCAAATTATTGTGTTCAAGTGTTATTAATGTTTATATTTTCAATTTCTCATGCATGCAGTTAGATCTGATTTAGTGAATTAAATGGTTATTGGGTTATTGCAATTAAGATTTGAATTTGGTAAAGTTTTTGAGATTATTGATTCACCCCTCCCCTCTTAGTAACCTAGCATAGTCTTGAATATTTTCAACAATTGGTATCAGAGCATTGTGGTTCTTAGGATAAAGCTTGACAGCTTGATAAAAGATCAAGGACAATGCAGATATTTAGACTTGATAACACAATTGACAATGAAAAGCTATATCTAGAAATGGCCATTGAACAACTCAAGAAAGCTAAGGAGCAACTTTCCCAATCCCTAAAAATAAGGAAGGAACTTGCAAATCAAATGAATGGTCATCAGTACATTAAAGAAAAGATTGAAGACCTTTTCCCTTCAAGCAGTTCAGATGAAGCAAATGATGCAATCAAAGAACTCTTAGAGAAGAATGGTTCCCTGCAAGAAGAAATAAGAAAGCTCAAAAGAGAACAATAAATTCAGTCAGTAAGACTATGTGAAATCTTGGAACAAAGGAACAAGATGAAGGAAGAAATGGATGAAACAAACAATGAGATCCAGAACCAATCTCTTTAGCATGCAGATCTTATAGATCAAATCTCTGATGCAAATGAAGAAATCATGAGCCAAAGACAAATCAATGAAAGATTAAGAAATGATCTAAATTTGGAAAGAAAAATCAATGAAAGGATAAGAAGTGAGCTGAGATCTAAAAAGAAAATCAGTGAAAGATTGAAAAATGACCTAAACACTAAAAATCAAATCAATGAGAGAATGATGAAATCCCAAGCAGACATGAATCAATTGAATCAACTGAATGAGCATAATCTCTATAAACAAAAAGGCAAAGCAGGAATTGGATACAAAGAAGAAGGTGAATCCTCCAAACATGGCGATTAAAGGAATCAAAGACCTACTTGCAATCACTATGGTAAGATAGGTCATACATCAAAAAAATGTTGGAGTAATGGTAAAGCAAAATTCAATGGTAAATGTTACAATTGCAATTAACATGGTCACAAGGCTAATGAATGTAAAGAGAAACAAAAATTTGAAGGAAAGTGTCACAAATGAAAGAAACAAGGTCATAAGGCATCAAGTTGAAAAACTAAGTCATTCAATCCAACAGAGAAAATTATGAAAGTAATATTTGGTTGGGACTATAACACCTAGTGTAGATGTCATTTCTGTGGAGAGTATGGACACATTGGCATGAACCATGTTAAACATAACATAAGGAAGAGAGATACCACCATAAGATGTTTCACTTGTACAAAACTTGGTCATCTAGCCAAGAATTGCATGAATATAGGTAGAATTGAAGATGAAAAGAAAGCAAAAGTAGAAACATTAGAAAGAAAATGAGGCAGCAATGGATTCCTAAATCCACTGAGGAAGCTAGTCCAAGAAATGATGGTCATATCACTCAAGAAATGGGTGACTCCATCATTTCCAACTAAGTTCTTAAGTAAGAACTAGAACTGTGTTATCATGATCACATCCAAAGAGTTTCAAAATTGAAAGGAAGCAAAGATCTAAATCAATATTCAAGATACAAAGGGATCACAGAAGATCAGTGTCAATTATCACCAAGTTACTTTCTCTACCGAGTAAGGTTGGGTCATGAACCCTCCCGACCAAGGTCGGGAGTAACTAGCCACACATGTTTGGTTACACAATTATGAAGCATTCACCAAGCAATCTGAATAGATAGTGGATGATAACCTATCACACATAATGATGTCAACATAGCTACTTTTGTATTGAGCATTAATGGTGAAGTGTTATCAAAAGTAGGAAATCAAATTCATTTTTCACCAAAAAGTTTAAGTGTTATTGCAATAAAGTGAATTGCAAAGATATCAAGTGATTTTGAGTGGAATTTGTAGCAAAAATTTTCAAAATTTTCCATAGCCTACTGAGTAGCCATGGAAACATGAAGTAGCAACAACAAGGCAAAGAAAGGGTCAGAAATGTTGGTCTGAGGAGTCGAATGGAAACCACCAGATTTCAAACTTGTGCTAGCAATTGCTAAAACCCTTGATCCAAATGGAGCACAATCATAGATCCCTACTAAGGTACTACTCATTAACAATACTTGAACTCATTTTAAGTGTGCAATTCAAGAAATTGGAACCCTAGAGATGGATGATGCTCTAAGTGAATTGTGTGTGAATGGTGTTCTTAAACCCGAACATAAGCACTTGGAAGATAACGGTTTAACCCACATTCCCCACCTGCCTTGAAGTTTCCAAATCAAATGGATTAGATACATCCTAAGCCAAGTTCACAATGGTCAGTTATGGCTTGAGAAACTAGTTTTGGTCACTAAGAAGATGATTCATCGTATCACCGACGTTCCCATACTCTCCAAAGCCAAAACTACTAAAACCTTAGGTCATGTTGAGTGAAAGAGGAAAACCCTAGCTGAGTGGGATGATAGAGGTACAAAGATCAGTAGTGTAACTAATGTAGAGCTAAAATTTGGCATACATGTGATAGCTCACAAGATCTATAGTTCTAGTTGTCTAAATAATGTGTTGTGTGAAGCAGTACACTTCGCATTCAAGGTTGTGAAGAATAATCTGTCATATGATCTTGCAGACTTGTTGTTGAAATAGTTTAACCAAAACATGGAAAGTATAAGGACATCTAAGAACAATCCTTGCAAGTTCATTTCATTGTTGACATGTCTATTTTTCTATGTTCAAAAGTTTTTTCCTTTAAAAGGTATAGTCATATGGAGAAAGGATGTGCCAGTTTTGTATCAAATTAATGAATATATTGCAAAAATGGGTGAGAATTTTGTTAGCATAATGGATAATTACTTTGATGTTTTCAAGGAGAAGATGAATAATAGATTTATGATTCCCAAGAAATTGGTTGAAGATTAAAAATATGATTTTTTTTCATGGTAGATAGTGACAAAGTCTACATTCAGGCAGTGAGACCTAGAGTTGTATGGGTAAAAGCTCTTCCTTATGAGGTGAACATTGATGAAATAAAGGAAAAAATTGAAGCTTGATACATGAACCTATTGATCCAAAGGCACCACTCTTTGGAACATATGATGAAGCCAAGGCAAGAATAGAGCTTGATATCAAGCTTCCACAAGTGGTTAACAAAGGAAAGAGGAGAATAGAAAAAATCAAAACCAACACACCTCTTATGTTGACCAAGGGTAAGGGAGAAGATGATGATGAAGCAGAGGATGAAGAAGAGTTAGAAAAGGAAGAAGAGCTAGTAAAGAAGAAAGACAAGGTGATCATCACCAAGCCACTGAAGCCATCCACTGCAGTGTTTACCAGGAGATCCAAGAAGAAAGGTAGTGAATTTGTGTTTAGTAATCCTCCTCCCACCTTCCAAGAAAAATTGAAACAATTGGAAGAAGTTGCAGGCATAACCAACTTCAAATCATTAAAGTATGAGACTAGGACAAAGACTGAGAAGAAACAGATTAAGGAATTGGTGCTAACCAAGATGGGCAAATGGAAGTATTCCCCTAATCAGATAGCCTCCCAGATCTCTAATGAACTATTAGAGAAATTAAAGCCAAGATGGGACTCAACTACGCAAACAAAAAAAGTTATCTATGAACAAACCCTGAGGCAGTTGTTACCAAACATCACAAATGCTGAAGTAAAAGAGTCTATGAAGAAAAATGAAGACAAGATGACTCTTAGATTTAATGCTTGTTTAATTTTTTTAAAGGATATAGAACATGTAGTCAAGAATGCTATAGGTATGTGTAAGAATATTTATCACTTGCATAAACAAAGTGACTTTCCAGTAGAAGTCAAGGATGATGACAGTGATGATGAGGAAGAAGAAACATACTTTGAGCCAATATAGTTTGACAATGAAGAAGTTGAAGAAGATAAAGAGGAAGAAGCTACTAAGGAAGACAAAGAAGATAATGAGGAGATTAATCCTATGAAGATAGCAACCACAACCATTGCCTCACTTCCTCACTCTCCAAGAAATTAGTAGCTACATCAAGTTTGGAGATAGCTTCCACAAGTTTGATTGTGACCACAATAGATACATCAAATGTCCAATCACTCTTCACTCCTTCATAGCTTAGCACATCACTAATAAAAGTGTCTATCACTTCATCTACCAAGTTGCAACCTCCCTCTTCTTTAGTTCTTGAGTCAACATCATCAGCAATGAGTACAGTATGTTCTACAATTTTCTGTTCTTCAATAGTAAGTACAGTTGTGTGTTGCACAATTTTGGATTCTATAGTTTTGTCTTCTACAACTTTGGATAATTTTGTAAGTATATTAGTTTTGGATTCAGTAAGCATACTAGTCAGTATTCCATTTGTTCGTACTATATCAATTTTTACAACTAGTCCTACTATCTCTACTATTGTTTCCATTCTGGATTCTAAGGCATTATGTACAAAGGAAGTTGAACCTAAGGCTCAACCAAGTACAACATTTTTTAGTGGAAAGGGGATAGAAGAGGATATTGGCCTAGATGAGGAAATTGAAATTCCAAAATGGGATTTTGATAATGGCACTACATATCACATGCAAATAGCTCATCAACTCCCTCAAAAGAAAGAAAAATAGAAGAAATTGAGAGAGGAAAGAGATAGAGAATAGAAAACCATAGAAGATGTTAAGACTATTTTGACTAAGGTAATAGGTGTTGAAGTTGATACTTCTCAACACATTTTGTTTCAATTGGAAGAGGCATCCAAAAGTTTAATGAGGACTCAAGTGGTCAAAACAAATTGATTGAGAAAGAAAAGAAGAAATTTGATAACAAAGTGCTTGAGCACATCGCTCAACAAGTTGCCATTCAAAAATTTGAGCTTTCCTCAATCTTAACCAATCTTGAAAACTCTCGCACAAATGTAACATCACTTTTTGGAAAATTATGTAATGTTACTGAGTTCACAAAGGAAATAAAGAGAAAATTGACAAAGATTGATGAAGATTTGAAGGCTAGTACACAATAGTTGCAACTTGACCCTAGTTCAAGCTCTACACATTATATGAAAATTAGATTCTTGTTAGATATGAAGGCAGAGTTATTGAGAGAAGAAAGGATCCAGTCTTCATTGATAGTTAATCAGCATATGATCCTTCCCATCATGGACACAATGTAGAAGCACATTGTTTACTCAAAAACATTGATCCATAACAACAACTTCTCCATTGCAGATCACATGATAGAACTCTCTGCAGAAGTCCAAATTACTCTACATACGTGCAAAGTTTTGCAAAAAAATTGGGATAAGACTTTAGCACTCATACTTAAGGTACATTTTGATTTTCTTTCTTATATTGGTGTCTTTGTGTAAATAACTTTTGAATAAATCTTTGGCATTATTGTCAAAAAGGGGGAGAGACTGTATGTATATATGGGGAGAGACACTTAGTATTTATATTGTATGGGGGAGAATCATGCAAAGGAAAGGAAAGTATAAAATCATGCAGATATAGTATATTGTATATACTTACAAAGACAAATTTTGAAACATCTCAAAAAAAATAGTATACAACACCGACTTAGTATCACACTATGGTGTATATAAGTTGTGGCTGATAAGTGTTTTTGTCACTAATGCCAAAGGGGGAGATTGTTGACATCAAATCAAGTTTGTTATTAGTGACAACACTTATTTAGATTCTATATGGTTATCAAGCTTATTGAATAGTCTACAGTGTTTGCCATATAATTCAATAGCCATTGAGCTTTACAGTTCCTACCAAGCATCCTTGTGGTTACCAAGTGAATTCAGGTAGTGTGAAGTCAAACAGTTCAACCTGAGCAGTTCAGTGGCTACTAAGCTTCACAGTTTCTACCGAGCTAGCAGTTCATGTGAAATGAAGTTAGTGTTACCTAAGCTATGTGATAATTAGTGTTTATTGAGTGTAGTCATGGTAAATGAGTAATTTAGTTTCAACCAAGTTAGACAGTATCTATAGAGTCAGTAGTGCAGACCAAGTTTGAGACTACTTTGAGATGATTAGTATGGACTGAGCTTCTACTTCTACCAAATGCATGATGATGCCAAGTAGTGATAGTGGACGCCATGTATCAAAACTTCACCAAGTCAGTCTTCAGAACCCAAGTGTCTTCATTTGAGCTAGCTTTGTAATATTGGTGTTAACTTGTATATTGGCCAAATTTGTAATTTTATAAATTGGATTGATATATATATATATATATATATATGTAATTTATTGTATCATATCCATGTATGCATGTATGGAATGAGTGTGAGAGAAAAAGAAGGAAAGTATGAAATGATAAGAAGCATGTGAATGTGAATCAGCAACAAAGTGTATTATAAGGCCATATATGCAAAGAAGCAGTAAAGTTATCTCTATCACATTAAGGTGATTAGTAATTCAAAGAATATCTATCAACAAATCAATTGTAAGTCAGAGATCTACTGTTTCATCCTAGCAGGTGAACTAGTCTAAATCCTTTAACAAGGTAGACTTAACAATCTTTTGTCAAATCTCTTTACCAAGTGCATACTTCATTATATGTTTTTAAAACCTCTAACAAGGTGGACCTAGTAGTCCTAATTACTCCTAATAGGGAAAATAATCAGAAGTGATCATTGTAAGCCTTAACAAGCCAACTTTATGTTGCAGTATTGAAGTTTTGTGGGTATCATCCCCACCCCAGTTTTACTTTCTATTTGGAGGGTTTCTGGGTCACCAAATTATTGTGTTCAAGTTTTATGAATGTTTATGTTTTTAGTTTCTCATGCATGTAGTTATATATAATTTAGTGAATTAAATGGTTATTGGTTATTGCAATTAAAACCTGAATTTGGTAAAGTTTTTGAGGTTACCGATTCACCCCTCCCCTCTCAGTAACCTAGAATAGTCTTGAATATTTACAATAAAGTTAGAGGGTGTAAGTTGAAGGGATTATTACACTTGTAATTTAAAGCACTCCAAAAAAAGTAAGGTCAAAATGTTTTACGGTTTGAAAGTTATTGTAGTTTTAAGTTGCTTGGAGACCCCCTAAGAGAACTTCAAAGTCAGATTTGAGGCACTAAATGGCCTTGTACAGGCTTGAAAATGGGGGACAAGAAAAGTTGGACCATAGGGCTATAGAATTCTTGGAGAGCTTTCCAAAAATGTAAATGGTTCCTCAATCAAAGTCCTGGATCAAAAGTTATGCTTCTCGAAAGTTGGACTACCATTTCTAGATTCTTCTAATTTTACACTGACTTTTGATGAGTATTCTAGAAACTTTTGTTTCAATTGTGGATGAAAAAGGGCATATTCTAAAATTTATTCCTAACCCTAAACCTAAATAGGGTTACTTAAGAACATTTCTGGCATTGTAAATGCGATCTTTGGTGGAGTTTGGGAGAAGGTACTATGAGAAGGGTTTTCTCTAAAATTAGACATCATTGTAAGCCCTAAGGCACATTATTGGGTCTATTTTCATTGTACTAAATATAATAGCATATCACTTCTGATAAGAATATTTCCCTTTTCTTTTTGTGTTCATTTTAGTCTTGGATCATACCCTCATCAGTTTTCAGCTGATTCTTTTTCAGAGATAAGTACCTTTTATTTCTTCATTTCAGTATTAGTCATCTACATTTACTTTCCATATCATAAGAATCTATACCTGTGCATAAAATATGAGTTTAGGGTGTCTTTCATGTGTATTATTCTAAAACCCTATTCATCCATATTTTATCCTATACAATGTCATATAATACATATCTTTGTTGATGTTCATTCCTCATCTCATCTTGCTTTTCCTTCCTATCTAGCAAGTCACTTAGTGTTCTCATTTTCTCAACACTTAATTTAGATATGTACCACTTAGGAATAAAAATATCTTCATCAAGAGTAATAGGTTTACCATTCTTGGCTTGTGGGGACTACTTCATCTTCTTCTTCAATCACTTTCCTTTAGAATCTAGTGTGCTGGAGCTCAACACTGTTTGATGTTCTTATGTAGGAACTTCCAAATTCACCCTTTGTGGCTCCTCCTTATTCTCTTTGACCTTCTAAGGCTCTTCATTTATTTTCGTCTCCTTAGGTTTATTCTCATGTCATAAAAATTCATGTTTCTTTTCCTTATCATCACTAATTTTGTGTTCACTAGTTGAACTTTTCTATCCAACCTCCTTCTCTCTCTTGTAGAGGTCCTAAGGCACTCGATCTTTCACTAGTAGTAGACTGATTTATTTTGTCTTCTTTACTCTTCTCATTCTTCTCTCCATATGTATTAACGTTGGTATTTCCCTTTGTGGAATCATCTTTGTGTTTAGGAACTTGTGTATTCTTACCTTCATTAGCCGATTGACACTTTTGGTCTGCATCACTAATATTTACATCATGTTAATTGATATCTAGACTTAATGAAATAATAGGAATAGTATAAATAATAAGTGCTGAGTCTATGTATTGTGTGTTTACATGTGCATCAATCTTAGGATAATACTTTACTTGTTCTATTATAGGGTTTGGATTCAACAAAATTCCATGTGCTGACTTTAATGATGGAACTTGTCCTCCTTCTTTGGCTATGTCATCGTACCCTTATTTTTTGGTTCAGCTATAACATTTTCTTCATTTGACACATCCTTAACTGGGCTAACTTCTAGCTCATCCTCAATTGTAACTATGCCAATATGTTCTCTACCTTGTTAAACCATGTCTATCAAATCATCATTAATATCTTTTGTGTTATACAAGTCAACATGCCCAGGTGCAACTTTTTCTTCCTCATCCTTCTTCTCATCATCAACCATTAATTCATAGAATTCCTACCATATAATCTTTCTCTCTTCCACTACATTCTCTATCTTACTTTGCAAAATAAAAAATGGTCTTCTCTTAGGAATACATTTGTTGTTATACTATCTCATGGCTTTGGAAATATGTTTCCTTCTTAGCTTAGGCATAAAATTTGTAAGTGTGCCTTCACTTATCAGCCTCTCGATATTCAGTGCATATTTCCATCTTTCATCAATCCTACTATACAATTCATTAGTACCAAGTTACCTAATTCCAATGCTGTGCATTTGATATTTTCCATCATATCCAGTATTGCCTCCTAAAGTTTAGTCTTATCTTCTCTATCCAAATTATCATACTTAATAAATTTGAAACCTCCCATACCTGTAGCACCCCCACCCCTGATATTTTCACAAAGCTCATCAATTTTCTAGGGTGGCTTATGCATAATAGTTATAAATTGACTTGTAACTTTTGATTCAATCCTATTTTGGCATAACAATTTTTCTCCTTTACTTCTTTGTAGGTTTTCTTGGCTTGGCCTCTTCTTTGCTATTTATCTTCTTTTTCAATCTTTTTCCTCAGATAGTTTTGGTCACTTTTGTAATTCCCTTCTTAGGCTCAGCCATTGGTGTAATAGATTCCCTTTTCCTTTTTATTGTGACTATTTGTGTTGCAGGGATAGGCTTGGTGACTTTCTTTGTACTTTTTCTTTCTTGAGGCTTGGAAACCACTATCTCTTTGCCTTTTCCTTCAACTTCTTCTTCTTCATTTCCTTCTTCCTCATCACTAGAAATATCTTCACCTTTACCCTCAGTGCTCTACAATGGTAGTTCTTGTTCAACTCCTTCAACAAATGTTCTCTCCAAACTCTCTATCATTCCTCTTCTCTTCTTTTCTATTTTGGGAGCATTAATTTGCACTTTGATTTTAACTTTGATTGCCTCATATTTTTCAAATGGTTGGCATCCTTATCAACAAGTTCATCTAGTAAAGCACTTATTGTTGTTAGTTTATGGTGACTGATCAGGGAAATACTGTGCATAATTCATAAATTCAATTGTTGGACCATGGCCGATGTTGTGGCCGACATATGGTTGACACTATCAAAATGAAAAAATTAATGGAACTAGAAGAAAAGAGGAAACATGTGATGCAAACACTTGAACTTCATCAAAAATAGGTCAAAAAGAGATTTGAAAAGAGGGCCAAAGCTAGGGTTTTTAGAGAGGGAGACCTTGTTCTCAAGTGGGATGTAGATAGAGCCAAACTAGGCACTCCAAATTTGATGCTATCTAGAGTGGAGCTTATGTTATCACCAGTTGCAAGTAGGCTAGTGCCTTCCATCTATCCAAGCCCAACGGTAATGTCCTACCAATTCCAGTCAATGGAATTTACCTCAAACCCTACTTCTAGAGAGGGTTAGGGCTTTTCATACATATTAGATTAGTTCTTCCCAATTTTCCAAGAAGTGTCAAGAACAGGCTGTCTCTCTTCTCTTTTAGAGATAGCTAGGTTTTTGAAATAATTTTTGAGGTTACAAAGAAGATGGAGGCAGAGTTTTTTTGTTTTTGTTTTTGTAGAGGTTGTAGCTCTTTAGTGTTATGGTTTTATAGAGAAAATTTCATGTCTTTTATAACTTCATAGCGTAATGGATACTTAAGGTCATTGGTCATAAACTCAGTAGGCTAGTATTTCCTTTGAGTCACCAGAATTGTTAGCTATATTTGTATTCCTACCAAAATTTAAGTTTTTCCTATCAAAGGTGGCCAACGATCATATTTTCCAATATTCAAACATTCTAATGTTGTAAAGGATACATTTAAAACCTTGGGTTATATTATATTTCATAAGTCTTCAAGTGGTCATGTATTATAAATATCTTAGTGGGCCCACATCTTCTCAACTGTCAAATGTAAAGAGAACAATGATCGTCACTTTGTCATTATCAAAAGTTACACAACTAAAAGTCATAATGACATAGCAATAATGTACCACACATCCAAATGGGCCTTCCTTCTTTGCAGCTAGTGGAGTTGTCAAACAAAGTATAGCTATTGAGTTTTTGTTCATGCTTTGCAAAAGTGGGCTAGATTCTTGGTGTACCTCTGTCCATTGTTGATCTAGGGATGGTCAATGGTTGTGGCCCTGTCACTATGGAAAATTGTACACTCATTTTCCATAGTGTGGTGGCAATGATATGATACATGGATGTGTGGGACCTTTTTTGACTATGGTTTGTAGGAAAAAAGGGATGTCAGAATGAGTTGGCATGGTAAAGGGCTTTGATTGGCCGAGGTACTGGCAAGGTTGATGCATCTTTAGGATGGTCAAATTGAAAGTAGATCGAGTATAATTGTTATGTCACTAATTGTTGGTTAATAGTTTGTTCTCCTACTAGATTTTATAATCTTGACTCTTTGATACCCAATGGTTGGAGAGACAAAAGGATGTTTACCAAAAAATGGGCCATTGTATGCACTCTATCACTACCCTAAGAATTGACTAGGTATAACTCCCTATGATTTGCAATGATATGCAATGAATATTTTTATATGAGATTATAAGTCTTGTCATTATAAGCTCTTAACCTAAGAGCAGTAAAGGATATCCAAATTATTTTTAGGCACAAACAATTCGAGAAAAATAGATTTGGACAACCTATCACACCCAATGGAATGACTATAATACACTATCTTGAGATTCTTGACTCTTACTTCTATTCTAAATGCAATATTAACCATCTAAATTTAAAGAGAGATGGAAAAAGAGATGCACATGAGGGCAAGTGGAATTTTGTTGACTACCAAACTTGAATAAAATAGATTTCAGCAAGTTACTAATAGGTTCATACACATCTATTCTTCAATTCCCAATGAAACTATCTAACATGATATGAAATGAGCAAGAGAGGAAGCTAAATTATATATTACGTAAGTAAATGAAATCACTTCTACTACAAATATCAAAATGAAATGGAATTCATCTGATTATTATAGGATCACATATAATTGTCCTTGAACTCTTAATGCATAACTAATCTAAGAATAGGCCATAAAACATGACAAAAAAACATGGTAAATGGAATTATAGACCAATTCACCATCACATTTTTTGACATTTGCATTATCAAATGAGATTACAGTTATAGTTTTCTATTATCCTTTCTTAATTTTGGCAAAGAAACAATCACATTATAGAAAAGAAAATAAGAATAAAATATGAAATTATCCAATTTGCATCATAATATGAGCACATGGTATCTCTTCTACTAACAATTCTGAATCTTTGGTATTTTTAAAAATATCCAATGACTATTCTTCTTCATGCAATCTTAGAAAAACCTATAGAAGATCATTTACTCTTCATCTTATGTTGTTTCATGTGAAACCCATGCATTTCATATTCAAATGGTTACTGCAATTTAAAATTCTAGCCATCAATCTTAAATTAACGATCACGATTAAAATATTATGACCTTCCTTTATAACTTCCTCTATGGGTCCCTTAGTTCCACGTGTCCGATCATCATTATGTTGCTATGACATTTCTTCCAAAAACTCTACATAGAAAGATGACAACAAACATAGATCCATCTTGATCCAATAGCGGCAACAAAAGATATCAAGTTTTTGTTTACTTTGCAGTGCAGGTCCACCTTCCAATTATATACCTTGTCGCATACATGTGGCAATATTTTATTGACCAAAGAATATGATGTTGACCTATCTATACCCTATAGAATATAATGGCCCATTAGGACATGTGTTGATCTATTGTTTTGTCACTACAAATAATGACCAAGAAACTTTTTATAGCAATATAATGACAATCATAGATCTTGTAAGATCTAATGATTGAAGACATCCAACTTTCATTTAATATTTAAATGGCACTCAATCTAATAGGTAAGCATTTAGATTTTTCAACTAACCAATAGCATGCATTCTTTCATTCAATTGACTTTTCAACTTTGTCTTGTATATGTGTGAATTAAATATTAACCCTCAATTTCATTTTAAAAAGAGTCATACCATCTTTGACTTGATTCTTTCACCAATTCTACATTTTTGAGTGCTCACACTTTATTGAACTCATTTGATCTTGTTTGTGACTTATTCTCACTATCTTTATATCAATCCTTTAGCTTTAATCTTAAATGATCTCTACTACCTTTACTCTATATGTGTCTATGATCTCTTTAAACATATCCTTCTTTTAGATATAAACCTTTGACCATGAAGTTAGAAACTCTCAAATGTTTATAAATCCTTGACCACACGAATCCTTCTCTTCAACATTATTAGAAATAGATCAAGCAAATTAGCAGAATATCCAAACCTTCTTCTCATTAGGATGATGCATAACAAAACCCTTCAAACCCTAATCACCTAGCTTTGGACTAATGTATTGCTCATATGATTCCCACATTAGGTTGATTCAAAAGAATGATGAGAATAAAGATCATCCTATAGGCAGTCTAGACTCAACCTTAAGACATTAACATTTGACTTGACTCAAAACCCTAAGGCAAAAGATATGAACTAAATCTTGGCAACAACTGGCTCTGTCTAGGGATTTAAGCATGATAATGCTTGAAATAATTCTAGAAATCTTTGGTTCCACACAAAAATATGACAACTTGGAAATAAAAAGAATAGACTAATCTAGGAAAACAACAAACTACCTAGGGAAATAAAAAACTAAGCTAGAACAAACTGCAAGGAAAGAAAACCTACCTATCTAGCTACTATGCAGGGGTTACCTACTTTCAATTTTTCATTTGATACAACTTTAGATCCTACCCATTATAAGAACATGATAGGGTTTCTCCTATGGGATATGCCAACTTGAAAGAGTTATTCTGATTTTCTTGTATGATTTGAAATAGCCCTTTCCATAAAGTGTAAAATTTTTAATGCATATCTCTTGGCTCATGTCTCTTATCGCATAACAATACCAAATCACCTTCCATGAATTTTCTAGGCCTTTCCTTTTTATCAAACAAATTCTTTACCCTTCCTTGGGATTTAGTAATTTTGTCAACCATCTCTTCTCTTTCTTTTTGCATCTTGGTGAGATACATGATTCTCTTCTCTAATCCATCTTTGAAAACATCATCTTGAATGATAGTCTTTAATTTACAAGAAACAAGTTCTAGAGGCAATGGAAAATTAGCTTCCACTCCATAGACTAATTCAAAAGGTGAAATACCTATGGCTCTTTTAGGTGTAGTTCTATCAGCCCATAAAGCATCACGAATCTTCTTGTGCCAACCTTTCTAATTGTTTGAGACCAATTTCTTCAAAACATTAATCAAATTCTTATTACTAGACTTGACCTACCCATTTCCTTGAGGGAAATAATTAAAACAATGTCCAACTTGAATACCATTATCATAGAAAAACTCAATGATTTCTAAGGAATAACAATAAGATGCATTATTCGTTATCAACTTCATGGGAACTTCAAACTTGACTAGAATATGCTCTTTGAGAAAATCACATACCACCTCTGATGAAGTCTTCTTCATTGGATTGGCTTCAACCCATTTATTGAAATAATCTATGGTAGTTAGTTTATATGCATGTCATTTACTAGAAGGAGGATTAATTGGGCCTATAAAATCTAAACCCCATTGATGAAAAGGAGCTTCAATTACCACGAGCCCAAGAAGCAGGGCAACAAGCGAAGGTTTACCAGTAAACATCTTATATTTCTTACAATTAAAAACCCACTTGTATGCATCTTCAAACATAATAGGCCAATAATAACATTGTCTTTGAATTTTTAATGCAGTAACAATGCTAGAAATGTCCTCCACATGCTTCATCATGCAAAGATCTTAACAACTTTACCTTCTGCTCCTTATCCACACATCTTAAAAATGCTCCATCAATTTCTTTCTTATATAGGACATCATCATGAATCAGATACTTCGAGGATTTTGTTTTTAGATCTCTTCTTTTCTTAGTAGTTAATTCATCATGAAATTCACCTTATGTTAGAGAAAAAAGAAATGTTTGAGAACCAAGGATCTTGAAGACTTAACATAAGAAATTTTGGAGTATCTTCTTCTCTGCATTGTTGATCTTCTGCCAAGGCTTTATAAAGTGCATTTCCTTTCACAAGTTTGGTTCACTTAACTTCTATATCATATTCTTATACCTTTTATATCCACACTCCTCTATTATTGCAACCAACATATTGTTGTGTCAAAATACTTTTTACTAAAGGATCTAGCACATACATTATTGAATGAGAATGTAGTACATAAAACCTAAAACTTTTAAGGGCTCTTAACACTGCATATGCATGTTTCTCCATTTGTGAGTATATCAATTCTTGATTCTTTAGTGGTATACTCATGAAAGCAATTGGAGCTTATATTCTCCCTTTGTTTTCTTGCATCAATATAGCTGACATAGTATGTTCTAAGGCATAACAATATATAATGAATTCCTTAGTGTAATCAGGATGAACGAGAATAGGGTCCATAGTAATGCCATCCTTGATATTTTCAAAATCCTTTTTCCCAACATCAATCCATTTGAAAGTTTTATTACCTTTCATCATATCAACTATATATTTAACTATCTTAGAGAAATCAGGCACAAATTTCCTCAAGAAATTTACCTGGCCAAAGAAGGACTTCACTCCAATTTTACTCAATGGAAGACTTAATTACTAAATTTCTTTAACCCTGTCTGGATTAATCTTTACTCCTTCTTGGGATACAATATAACCAAGTATATTTCCTTCTATCACACAAAATACTAACTTCTTTGGATTTAGTGAGATACCATGATTTTTACATCTTTGCAACACTTTTTCTAGATCTCTGATATAATATTTTATCCACTTGGAAAAGACTATCAAATCATCAAGGTATATGACAATAATTTTATCTTTCAAATCTTCAAAGGCCAAATTCATGTCATACTGGAAAGTTACACCTACATTAATTAGATCAAAGGACATTCTATTGTAAGAAAAAGTACCCCATGGTGTAGTAAATGTAGTTTTGAATTGATCTACATCTACTTGAATATGATTATATCCTAAAAATCCATCTAACATGGAAATCATATCTGATCTTGTAACAGTTTATAAAAGATGATCCATATTAGGGAGAGAAAAGTTATCTTTGAGTGAGGCTTGATTTACATCCCTAAAATTTATACAAATCCTTGTTTCTCCTTATTATTCCTCACTAGCATAATATTAGCAACTAAAGTAGAATGATGAATAGGATATATAATCCTAGCCTATAACATTTTGTCAATCTACTTAAAGATTGCTCCTTCAACTACAAGATTATAGTTTCTTTGTTTCTACCTAAATGGTGTTGCATTTGGTTTAAGAGGGATTTTATGTTTGAAATTTCCACCCATGAAATTCTTTAGGTCTTCATAACTCCAAGAAAGTACATCTTGAAATTCAATGAGTAATTTTCTGATCTCTACCTTTTCCTTTTGTGTGCAACATTTTCCTATATTTACCATCTTTGGGCTGACTTCTATCCCTATATTGATTCCATCATATTCACCACAATTTTTTTCCTTTCTTATCTATTTCCCTCTTTATGTATGCATCATGCCTATCAAAAAGAATTTCTAAAGAGATTAGATGGGATGGAATCTTACTACCTTTTAATTAAATCATGTTAGGCTCTATTTTCTTTTTATCATTTATTACTAAATCATCATTACTTGCATTAATGCTTCCTTCAAAATACAAGAATTCAAAAGGATCTTCCCCTTAAATGAATTTTAGTATGTGTTTATTGATGGAAATCTGATTAAAAGATCATTGATGAAGAAGATTGATTAAAAGAGGGAGATTGTTGTTAAAATAATTTTTTCAATCATTGTTTTATCATTGATGACAAACTTTCTATGTGTAGGAATGACATTTTCTAGTTGATTGATGAAGATAATTTAATCAACGAGATGTAACAAGAGCACCTAAGGGAAAAGCTAAGTTATGATATTGTAATAAAATGCAAGGATCAGTTAAGAAAATGGTTAAATGATGTATTGATAACATACTCAAAGATACAGAGGTTGGCAACACTTAGAAACATTAGAGGAATAAGTTGTAATAAGGTTGACTGCAAAGCTTAAACTAAGTTCATCAGTGGATGTCAAGCAAGCTAGTTTAAGGCAAAAAAATTTTTAGTTAAAGCTGAGCAAATTTTTAGTTGAAGCCTAGAAAATGGAAAATCTAGTGTGTGCCAAGTAATCTTCAAGTGCTGAGAGAAGTAACAAGTGATGAGTGAACTTCAGGTGCCGAGCGTCAAAAAAAATGTTGTTGATGTCAAGTAACATAGTATGTGCCGAGCACCAGTATTTCAATAGTGTTGAACTACTGAATTATTAGAAATGTCAAATATTTTTCAAATCTGAGCTGACATAGTTGTTATCTTGAATTTTGTGAACTAGTTGGAGGATAAGAATGATGAGCTAGTAGCACAGAATTTTATGTAAACTATTTTTGAGCAAATTCAAAAGGATTATTCAAGAAGTTTCTAGAGGAAACAAAATATGGGTTAGATACAATGAATCCTACCTAATCCATATGAATTGAAATTAAAAGAAGGAAGAATCAAGCAAGAAAGGAACTCGAAGACTTCTATTTAAGGAGTCACAAATCAAGAAGCAAGCGCTACTGCTACTGGAGTGACAAAGAGCAAAGAGGTTAGAAGGGTGTCAAGGAGAAGGCATCTGGGGGAAGGAAGAGCACAGAGGGTCTACTTCGATAAAGTGACCAGAGAAAGATGATTCCACAGGTACATTGAGCATGAAGACTCAAGGATACAAAGCTTGAAAGGAGGGCAAGCTAACAAAGTTGTAGAGATTGAAGACCAGGCAATGTGAAGAGTTGAAGAGTGATATAAGATCTACAAGTTAAGTTGTATGTTGTAATCTGGTCAAATATTTTCCAATACTCTCTAGAAATTGTATTGGACATGAAAATCCTATGGACTTAGGTTGGTTTAATAGCCATTTTTAAATCCTTTAACAGGGTGGAATTCCAAGTGAATGTTCTAAAGTTCTCTAACCAGGCCCACTTCTAACAAAGTGGATAAATCCTCTAACAAGGTCACATTTAATAGTGTGTTGTAAGCCTTTAATAGTGTAGGCCTTTCACAGGGTATCACTTCAAAAGAGTGGGAATTGAGCAGCATGTTACTGGCGGTTTTTCCCAAATTGGGTTTCCACATAAATCACTATGTTATGTGTTGATTCTTTATGTGTTATGCTTGCATGTTGATTTACAGTAACTTGCTGATTAGGAAAGTTAAAGCTTGGATGAATGAATGGTTGAATGGGCTCACTACACTTAGTGAAAAAGTTTGAATTGGACATTAGGACCTTGAATAACTAATTCACCCCTCCTCCTCTTGGTTATTCTAAAGCATTTCAAAAATTGGTATTAGAGCCATCTACTGATTTAGTTTCATGGTACTAGAAGTAGGAAGATCAAGATGTCCAAGAGAGAAGTTCCCAAGCTCAACGAAGACAACTTTATTGCATGGAAAAGTATGATGAAATTGCACCTTGGATCAATAGGTGATTATGCAAAAACCTCAATTGAAAAAGAACATGTAGACCCAACTAGACCTCTTACTATAGATGATTTGAATAAAAGGAAGGAGTACAATTAGGCAATGTTGGAGATTTCCTCTACACTTAGTATGATGAATATGATGACATCAAAGGATGTGACACTGCATTCAAAATTTGGAAAGCCCTATCAGATATCTATGGAGGAGATCAGAATGTTTAGAGAGCAAAGAGAGAAAGCCTCAGAGGAAAGTTTGATAACATGAAAATGGAGGAAGGAGAGAATGTTGCTCAATATGAATCCAGAATGAAAGAAGTGGTTAGTGCAATAAGAAGTCTAGGTGATCAACTGGAAGAAGAGACTATTAACAAAAAATACTTGAGAACCCTACTCCCTTCCTATGCTATTAGAGTTTCAGCCATCCAAGAGCTAAGGTGTGTACAAGGAAACACACTAACCTTTGAAGGAATAGTAGGAAGACTTACTGCATTTGAACTATCCAATTTTGACAACTATAGACTTGAGAACCTTGAATTTTCTTTCAAGGCCAAGTTGACAATGAAGGATACCGAGGAGGTGACATCAAAGGAGAAGACTAGAAAAGAAAATCATGCATCTAGTGATAGTAGCACAGATAAGGAAGATGTGGAATAGTTGGAAGCACTATTGGCTAGGAGATTCCATAGAGGCAAAGGTAAGCTCCCTATCATTTGTTTTAATTGCAATGAAGTAGGACATATTGCTACAAGATGTACATAGAAGAAGAACTACAAAGAAGGAAACAAGTACAAGAACAAGAGAGAAGATGATAGAAGAGATTATAAGGACAAAGGAAAAAGATGCTACGTTGTTAAAGAAGATTCTGATGAGAATGATGAAGAAGTAGTCTATGTGGCCATGAAGGATGAATTAGATAAAGATGAAGATGAAGCAACAAAATTGGTAAATGTGAATAAGAATGGCAAGTGGATCATAGATAGTGGATGCTCACATCACATGATAGGAGACAAAAGTAAGTTCATTACCTTTAGTTAGTATGATGGAAATAGTGTTAGATTTGGAAATGATGCTCCATGTCAAATCAAAGGAAAAGGTTCCATTAAACTTATTGAGAAGATTTCATGTGATAATGCATACTATGTTGAAGGATTGAACTATAATTTTTTGAGCGTATCATAGTTAGGCAATGTAGGTTGCCAAGTAGAGTTTGGAAATACAACTGCCAAGATCTATGACATTGATGGAAATTTGATAGGAAAAAGTAAACAATCTAGGAGTAACTTGTTTTACCTAGATATGAAAGGTGCAACTTGTCTTCTTGTTAGACTTGATGATGTGTGGTTGTGGCATAAAAGACTCTGTCATGTTAACTTTGAAAATTTGATTAGCATTAGCAAAAAAAGAAAGTTAGAGGGTTGCCTAAACTAAAGAAGCTTGAAAACACAATGTGAAAACAATGTCAACTAGGGAAGATGACTAAGTCTAGTTTCAAGAGAAAAATTTTAACATCCAAAGAAGTACTAGAATTAGTCCATACAGACATATGTGGACCAATAGAAGTGCAAAGATACCTAGGAGACAGATACATAATGCTATTTGTAGATGACTATTCTAGGATGATGACTGCTATGTTTTTAAAGAAAAAATATGATGCATTTCAAATTTTTAAGTGGTATTTGGCTAGAGTTGAGAAGGAGACAAGAAAGAGTCTAAAGTGCATAAGGTTAGATAGAGGAGGAGAGTTTAGATCAAAAGAATTTGAAATATTCTGCAATAACAGAGGTATCAAAAGGAAAACATCAGCACTAAGAACTCCACTTCATAATGGTATTGTTGAAAGAAGGAATAGGTCAGTGATAGATTGTGCAAGAACCTTGATGATGGAGAAAAATGTTGCTATAAAATACTGGAGAGAAGCTATAAGCACTATTATTTACACCTTGAACAGAGTCTAAGTTAAGAAAGGTACAAATGCAATAGCTTTTGAATTATGGTATGGTCACTCGCCTAATGTAAAACACTTCAAAGTATTTGGTTGTAAATGCTATATTCTTAAAGATACTAGAAATGGAAATTTTGATGCAAAAAGTGATGAAGGCATATTCCTTGGCTACTCCACTAGAAGTAAGGCTTTCAAGTGTTTGAATACTAACACTAACAAGATTGTGGAGAGTGCAAATGTAAATTTTGATGAGCATGTAGAAGTCCAAGTTGATGAATCCAAGAAACTAGAAGATTATAGATCTTTTGTATACTTCTATAAAGGAATTCCTACTAAAGATGATGCTACTAATCAAGTTGGGAATTAGCAACAAATTTCAATATTAGCTGAGTCACACCCAGTGAATGTCAAGCTACATTTAGAAGCTAAGTTGCAGAATGAAGTGCACATTTTGATTCTAAAAATAGTACACATGAAGGAGATGATGAAGTACTAGATGGAGAAGAGAAAAATGATTCTAATGTTGAAGGATCAAACATGGAAAGAAGGACAGAACCAAGATTAGCCAAATATGTCAGAAGACATCACCCTGAAGATCAAATTATTGGTGACAAGGATGGAAGACCAATGACAAGGAATAGACTCAAGAATAAATTGTGCTTACTGAGCAAGGTTGAGCCTAAAATAGTAAAAGATTCACTACAAGATGATGAGTGCTATAAAGTTGTGGAAGAGGAGATAGATTAGATTGAGAAAAATAAAACCTAGACCCTAGTTTTTAGATCAGCTAATATGAATGTAATTGGTACCAAATGGGTGTTTAGGAACAAACTTGATGAGAATGGTGAAATAACTAGAAATAAAGCCAAACTTGTTTGCAAAGGCTATGCACAAGAAGAAGGACTGGATTATGGGGAAACATTTGCCCCTGTTGCAAGAATGGAAGGAGTAAGAACACTGCTTGCATATGCTACTTACAAAAGTTTCAAAGTCTACCAAATGGATGTCAAGTCTGCTTTTCTAAATGGTATACTAGAAGGAAGTCTACATTGAACAACTAGAGGGATTTGTTGATGAAAAGAACAAGGATATGGTCTACAAGCTACATAAGACACTTTATGATTTGAAGAAAGCACCTAGAGCATGGTATAAGAGATTGCACAAATATCTTGTGAAGATAGGATTTGAGAGAATAGATGACAACAACAACAACTTGTACATCAAGGCTAAAAAAGGTAAAGACATTTTGATATCAGAAATCTTTTTTAATGATATAATATTTGGAGGAAAATATGTTCTATGCAAAGATTTTGCTGATCAAATGAAACATGAATTTGAGATGTCAATATTTGAAGAAATCAAGTTCTTTGTTGGTTGTCAAGTACATCAATTGAAGCATGGCATATTTGTGACCCAATCAAAATACATCAAGGAGATACTCAAAACATTTGGATTAGAAGAGTAAAAAATAGTTAGCACACCAATGACAATAGGACATAAGTTATCCAAGAATGATGAATCAGGTGAAGTGAATCAGACAATCTATAGATCAATAATTCAAAAGTTACAGTATGTTGTACATAGTAGACCATACATTGCATTAGCTGAGAAAATCACCTGATGAAAATAAAGAGAATACTAAGGTACCTAAAAGAAACTGATGAATTTGGTTTGTCTTACAAGAGGAGTAAAAAGTTTGAGCCAAAAGCCTACACTGATGCAGATTGGGAGGTAGCATTGATGACAGAAAAAGAACCAATGGAGAAGCACTTTTCTTGGGAAAAAGATTGATTACATGGACCAGTAAAAATCAAGGTTGTACCTCACAATCCATAGTAGAAGCTAAATATGTTGTAGTTGCTATCAATTGCACCAATATTGTATGGATCAAACATTTGTTGCAAGCTATGAAGGAAGAGGTAAATGAGCTTGTGATACTTTATTGTGATAATGCAAGTCCTATCAACATATCCAAGAACCTTGTAATGCATGCCAAAACCAAGGACATTGCAATTAAGTATCACTATGTAAGAGAATTGGTGGAAGACAAAACAAGTGAAGATGGAATATGTTAGCTCAAAAGAATAGATTACTGACATCTTCACAAAAGCACTACCTAAAGATGCTTTTGAGTATCTTAGAGGTAAGCTAGGGGTGATACCCCTAGCCAAGGCTACTTAAGTAAAGGCAAGACTTCACTGCATCAAATGAATTGATTGTTGAAATATTATACATTGATGCAGAAGATATCTACTTTAGAATTATTCTTGAAGTAATTGAAGTAATGAAGTTCCAAATTAGTCACAAGTAAGGTGATAGAGGGAGAAAGTGAAAGAACCCTCCAAAGCTACACTTGTATATTAAGATGTTGAAATAGTATGTGTTTGGCATTATTGTCAAAGAGGAAGAAAGAGTAGAGAAATTGATCAACAGTAGGAGAAAGAGTAGAAACTAATTAACAACATTCAAATGGATAAAAGCTTTGATCAAGAAGCTAATCAGAGTAGAGAAAAGGAAAGAAAAAGGATACACCAGCTAAGAGGGAGAAATAGAAGCAAAGCAATCAGATTAGTAGATCATAAGAGGGAGATGTGAAAATTGATGATTACACAATTGCTTTTTGGCATTTGGCTTACTGTTCTAACCTAGTTAACTTGGTTGAATAGTTTAGTCTAATGGTTGATCAGTTTGGTTTGCCATCAATGCCAAAGAGGGAGATTGTTGTTAAAAGAATGTTTTCAATCATTGTTTTGTTATTGATGACAAACCTGCTATGTGTAGGAAAGAAATTTTCTTATAAGATCCAAGTACTATCACTTAGTTGATTAATGAAGAGGATTTAATCAACAAGATGTAACAAGAACACCTAAGGGAAATGTTGAGTTATGATATTGTAATGAAGTGCAAGGATCAGTTAAGAAAATGGTTAAATGATGTATTGATAACATACACAAAGATATAGAAGTTGGCTACACTTAGAAACATTGGAGGAATAATTTGTAATAAAATTGACTACAAAGCTTAAACTAAGTTCATTAGTGGGTGCCGAGCAAGCTAGTTTAAGCTGAACAAATTTTCTATTGAAGCCGAGCAAATGAAAAATCTAGTGTGTATCGAGTAATCTTCAGGTGTCGAGAAAAGTAACAAGTGATGAGTGAACTTTAGGTACAGAGCATAAGAAAAAATGTAGTTGATGCCAAGTAACACAATATGTGCCAAGCACCAGTATTTCAATAGTGTCGAGTTGCTACATTATTAGAAATGTCAAAGATTCACCAAATTTGAGCTGACATAGTTGTTATCTTGAATTTTATGAACTAGTTGGAGGATAAGGATGATGAGCTAGTGGCATAGAATTTTATATAAACCATTTTTGAGTGAATTCAAAAGGATCATTCAAGAAGTTTCTACAAAAACAAAATATAGGCTAGATATAATGAATCCTACCTAATCCATATGCATTGAAATCAAAAGAAGGAAGAATCAAGAAGGAAAGGAACTCCAAGACTTCTATTTAAGGAGTCATAGACCAAGAAGCAAGCATTTCTACTATTGGAGTGACAAAGAGTGAAGAGGTTAGAAGGGTGTTAAGGAGAAGGCATCTAGGGGAAGGAAGAGCACAGATTTTCTACTTCAATAAAGTGGTCAGAGAAAGATGATTGCATTGGTATATTGAGCATGAAGACTCAAGGAGACAATGCTTGAAAGGAGGGAAAGATGATAGAGTTGTAGAGATTAAAGACCAGGCAACGTGAAGAGCTGAAGAGAGATTTGAGATTTGCAAGTTAAGTTGTATGTTGTAATCAGGTTAAAGATTTTCTAATACTCTCTAGCAATTGTATTAGAAATGAAAATCCTATGGACTTAGGTTGGTTTAATAGCCATTTTTAAATCCTTTAACAGGGTGAAATTCCAAGTGAATGTTCTAAAGTCCTCTAACCAGGCCCACTTCTAACAAGGTGGATAAATCTTCTAACAAGGTCACATTTAACAGTGTGTTGTAAGCCTTTTATAGGGCATCACTTCAGAAGAGTGAGAGTTGAGTAACATGTTAGTGGTGGTTTTTCTTAAATTAGGTTTCCACGTAAATCACTATGTTATGTGTTGATTCTTTATGTGTTATGCTTGCATGTTGATTTACACTAACTTACTAATTAGGAAAGTTAAAGCTTGGATGAATGAATGGTTGAATGGGCTCACTACACTTAGTGAAAAAGTTTGAATTGGACATTAGGACCTTGAATAACTAATTCAACCCCCCCCTCTTAGTTATTCTAAAACATTTCTAACATTTATCATCTTCAAAAACCTAGCATGAATCTTCATTATCAAGGACAGTAGGCCTGAATAGAACTTCTACTTTATAGGTTTGATCTTTAAAGTTAGTATGTGGTAAGAGTAATGATGTAGAGACTGCTAAATAATTAGCTCTTGAATTGAATTCTCTAAGTATTGATGTAATTGAGAAGGCATCAAAATCCTCAATTTCATCCCACACCTTATTATGATAGCTCCTCAATCTTGAGTTCTTTACTGCATATTGATTTTTGACTTTTCTTACCACCAACTCTGCATCTCCTTGAGCTTTAAGTATCTTAACTCCCTTTTGTTTTTTTGTCATTATTCCATGGAGAAGAGCTTCATATTCTATAGTATTGCTAGTATTTTTGAAATCTAACTTATAGGCCAAGAAAGTCATTTCCCCATTAGCTGATGTCAATACTACCCCTACACCTGAACAAACATTAGCACAACTACCATCAAATTCCAGAGTCCACAAATAATCACCTTTATTTTTTTTTGATTCTTCTAAAATATCAGGGATGTAAGAGAAAAAGATGTAATTACAAAACTGCATTTCATGATACAAGATCTGAGATCTAGGGTCATTTGATTTTAGGACAATAAATTTTTCCTTCTCTTTTGGTTCTAGCTTCAAATTTTTATCTCCAACTTAGATGGTGGGATAGGACCAATCTAGTTTTATTTCTTCCCCATCTCTTTGTATAAATTTCTACTTAAAAGCATGTCATAGCTTGCAGGGATGTCTGCCACTAGGATGGTAATTTTAAATCTTTTTGAAGGATAGGCAACTAGGGCAACTTGAGCATTTTTATTTGTCCAAGAAAAGGCACTTGTTTTGCATCCATTCAAAAGCATTTACCAAAGATCTTAGTCAATGGAAGCCCTAAAGCTTTTGCTATAGAGGCATGCATTACATTATCAGAAGCACCTGAATTTATGATGCAATTACTCAACCTATACCAATTGATGAATAAAGAAATGTACAAATGAGCTAGTTTTTTATTTGGGCATGTGACTAAGGCAATGGATTCTTCTTCTTGAAATAACTTAGGGAGTGCAAAATCTTCATCAGTTAAAGAAAATCCACTAGTACTAGCATTATTGAGATAATCAATATTAGCATCAATACTAAACTGTTCTTTGTCTTTTATTACAATTCTCAACTAATCTTTTCAACTAATCATGACTAACTTTCAATTAATCTAGTGGAGATAGCTATATTCTTGTCTCTTCATAGTATTGAATTATGTCAAAAGAATTAGATGACTTACCTTTGTGCTCCTTTTGTGAAGTTGGAGGTACCATTCCTTTATCTTTATCAATTTTGTTTGATAGTGCATTATTTTTTACAAGGACTACATTGTTGATCTGATTTATATTTTTCTGACCTCTGGTCATTATTATCAACTAAGGTCCTTCTTGAGTTGCAAAGTAGTCACCTCCTATTTCTGAATCTGATTCATAGTCCAACAAATAATTTTTAGAGTCACCACAAGGAGCATGATCATCCTCACTTTTAGGATATTCAATTGTTTATTCTTTATTATCCACCATCTATCTATATTTGATCATATCAACACATGTAACTCCATCATGATCTACCCTTAAGTAAAAATTACACATATTTTGTCTTTTGGGAGAACTTTCAATTTCTAATCTCTATTGAATAGGTAGAATTTTCAATGCTTTACCTCCATTTGGATTTCTATAACCTTCTTGATGAGGTTGATGAAAAGAATGAGTAGGCCTATTAATTTTTTTCTTCAATGGAATGAGCTCGTTAGAAATTTTTTGAAGAATGGCTTCTATATTATTAGAAGTACTTACTATATTACCCATGGTTTCAAATTGGAATTCTATTTTCCACTTAGCAGAGGCTATCATGTCATCTTCGATCTCCACAGCTAATGTCTAGGAAGCTTGCAAGTTTGATACATTTTCTCTTCTAATTAATTGATATCCCAAATTAGGAGGCATAGAGCTAATGTAGAGAGTCTTCTTATTGCCATTTGTAGGTGCACTTTCAATAGGTATTCTTTTGATGATTTTATTGAATATTGCATTAAAATATCTCATAAAAACAGATGGTTCTTTCTTTATCTATTCCAATTGCAACAATAATACTTGTGCATCCTTTGTACTTTTATAACATTTCTCAAACCTTTGCTTCATAGTGTCCCAATTTGTGATGCATCCTATAGGTAGGTCTTGAAACCAATCAGCAACTTTTTCCACAAGTGTATCTAAAAAAATCATGATAGCCACATCCTCATGTTGAGGATTTACTACACCACTAGCCTTATGAAAAGCACTCAAGTTCCATTCTATAGAGATGGTACCATCACCATTAAATCTTAGGAAGTTCTTCCTTGATGCTCTTGGAAAATCATTATTAGTTGTAAGGGCAAGAGGACCAACAGAATTTCCCCATGGTTGTGCAATAACTGTTGGTACAGTGATTTGATTTGTCTAAAAATTAATAGAGAGTGGAAGCATTGCACCAATTAACAAGAAAGCATCAAAAGCAAAAGGAATGGGGCCCTAACAACAAGGAGAGAAGAAGATTGACTTCTTTGTGTTCTATTAGGAGGAAAAATTGTAGATAAGAGAGTATCTTGGAATTTCTTGGTTACATATTCCCTTGCACATCTTATTCATCTTCTACAAAGATCTTCTAAGATAGGAAAGTTAGCCTTCTTGAGCTCTTCATATATTGGGTCAATCTTTCCTTTCTCCTTGGTACTCCTGGTATATTTGGACCGGTGTATCAAATGTTTAGAAAATGGTATTTTGGAATTTATCTTACTAGTCTTCAGCTTTGAATTTGCATCTTTTCTTTACTAGGTTGAGGCTATAAAACTGGTACATCAAGTTCTTATGGAAAAAAAATCACTACCACAAGTCCTTTCTTGCAACTCAAATATACGGAATTAGATTGAAAATTTTAATATAAAAGAAAATTTGGAAATTTCATCTAAATGTCCCTAGTAAAGTTGCAAAAAACTATTAGTTAATAGTTTGTTCTCCTATTAGATTTTATAATCTTGACTCTTTGATACACAATGCTTGGAGAGACAAAAGCATGTTTACCAACAAATGGGTTAGTGTATGTACTCTATCACTACCCTCTGAATTGACTAGGTACAACTCCCTATAATTTGCAATGATATGCAATGAATATTTTTTATGAGATTAAAAGTCTTGTCATTATAAGCTCTTAACCTAAGAGCAGTAAAGGATAACCAAATTGTTTGTAGGTATAAACAATTTAGGCAAAATAGATTTGGACAACCTAGGAAACCCAATGGAATGATTGTAATAGACTATCTTGAGATTCATGACTCTTACTTCTATTCTAAATGTAGTGTTGACCTTCTAAATGCAAAGAGGGATGGAAAAAGAGATGCATGTGAGGGAAAATGGAATTTCTTTGACTACTAGACTTGAATGAAATGGAATTTGGCAAGTTATTAATAGATTCATACACATCTATTCTTCAATTCCCAATGAAACTATCTAACATAATATGAAATAAGAAAGAGAGGAAGCAGACTTATATATTAAGAAAGTAAATGGAATCATTTCTACTACAAATATTAAAATGAAATGGAATTCATGTGATTATCATAAAATCACATATAATTTTCCTTCAACGCTTAATGCAAAACTAATCTAAGAATGAGCCACAAAACATAACAAGAAAATATGGTAAATAGAATTACAGACTAATTCACCATCAAGTTTTTTGACCTTTGCATTGTCAAAGAAGATTACATTTATAGTTTTTTGTTTTCATTTCTTAATTCTAGCAGAGCAATAGTCACCTAATATAAAAGAAAATAAGAATAAAATATAAAATTATCCAATCTTGATCATAATATGAGCATGTGGTATCTCTTCTACTATTGATTTTGAATCCTTGGTATTTCTAAAAACACCCAATGATTGTTCTTCTTCATGTGATCTCATAAAAACTTGTGGAAAATTTTTTATTCTTCATCTTCTATTGTTTCACACCAAACCCATGCATTTCATATTCTAATGGTCACTACATTTTCAAATTCTAACCATTGATCTTAAATTAATGGTCATGATTAAAATGTTATAAACTTCCCTTATAACTTCCTCTAAGGGTCTCTATGTTCCATGTGTCTAATCATTGTTATGTCACTATGAAATTTCTTCTGACAAATTTACATAGAAAGATGGAAACAAATGTAGATTCATGTTGATCCAACGACAACAAAAAAAGATATTAAGTTTTTGTTTGCTTTGCAACATGGGTCCACCTTTCAGTTATATACCTCATGACATACATATGGCAGTACTTTATTGTTCAAATAATCTAATGTTGGCCTGTCTATACCTTATGGAATATAATGGGCCCATTGAGACATGTGTTAATTTGTCAGTATGTCTCTACCAATAATGATTGAGCAACTTTTTATAGCAACATAACAATAATCGTAGATCTTGTAAGATCTGAGGGCTAAAGGCATCCAACTTTTTTTTAATATTTAAATGGGACTAAATCTAATAGGTAAGAATTTAGAATTTTTAACTAACCAATAGCATTTGTTCTTTCATTCAATTGACTTTTCAACTTTATCACATATATGTGTAGATTAAAAGTTAATCATCAATTTCATTTCAATTAGAGTCATACCACCTTTGACTTAGTTCTTTCACCATTTAGGTATTCTTGAGTGCTCATACTATATTGAATTCAACTGATCTTTCTTTTGACTTATTCTCATGATCTATATATCAACCCTTTAGCTTTAATCTTCAATGATCTCTACTACCTTTACTTTATATATATCTGTGATCTCTTTAAATGTATCATTATTTTAGATATAAACCTTTAACCATGAAGTTGGAAACACTCAGAGATTTAAAAATGCTTCACAACATGAATCCTTATCTTCAACATGATTAGAAACAAATAAATAGAGTTATTAGAATATCTATACCTTCTTCTAATTAGAGTGATGCATAACATAACCCTCCAAACCTTAATCACATAGATTTGGACTGATGCATTGCTCATATGATTCCTGCATTAGGTTGACTCAAAAGAATGATGAGAAGAAAGATCATCCTATAGGTAGTCTAGACTTATACTCAAGACATTGTCATTTTACTTGACTCAAAACTCTAAGGAAAAATATATGAGCTGAAAATTGGGAAACACTAACCAAATATCTAATGTTATTATCCATAGTGGCATAACGATGGGAGGACATGTGTCTTAGCAGGCCCAGGTGGCAAGTGAGTAGTTAGCAATGGTGGTTAAGTTAATAGTTTCATAGGGTAAAACTATTAGTTAAGATAAAAGGTGGCAAAGCTCTAACTAGGATATGGTTAATATGTCAACTTTAAGCTAAACACTAGATAGGGTGGCACAATATTCAAATGGCATTGAGCCACATGGAAGGGTTAGACTGTCAAGTCTAGTTGACTTGCTGATTTATCTAATTTGGTAATTCAATAATGTGGAGGAACACAGTTCTTGAATGACAAATCTAATCTTTTCAATCACCTTCAACCACTTTCATCGTTCTCCATGCTTGATAAATTCAAAGTAAATTCCCTTCATTGCCTTCTTATCTATCTATTCGATCAAAGTATTAATGGCCACTATTTCGATCTTCTCAAGGTTCTATTCGATGAATAGATATGATGTTCCTACATCTGGATATGTACCATGATCAAATTCTTCCCCAAATTTGCAGTGATTGTTCATTTCCATCTTAAATGTAGTTGTTGTGCTTTTCTTTAGGGTAGAAGCTCTCTAAGTTATGCTTGCACTATAAAAGTAGTTTTGGTATCTCTTCTTAGGGTTGATCATTTTTTTTAATTCTTTAGAAAAAATATTTTATTCTGCTATTGTAATTCCCTTTTGTCTATGAATTAATTAGATCTCTACTATGCCTCATTCTCGATTAATATAAGTGTAAAACCTTCTTAGCTTTGTTAATGTATTTGTTTCCATTCTTCAATTTGAATAAAAGTATCTACTATTTCCCCTTTCAATGTTATGGACTCAAGTCCCTTCATCATAATATCAATTTGGTTTATGATTTGTATGTGGTTGTTTAGTCAAAACAAAGGTTGAATTAGTGTTATCTAAGATTACCTTGATATCTAGTGCATTTTTAGGTAGAGGTATGATTGAACAAACTATTTCAGTGTTTAACCCCCTTTAGATTAGGTTGGGTAGTTTTCTTTCATGCATTCCTTCTCCCTTTTCCTCTCAAAGAGTAGTTGTGTGCACCCTAATAGTAAGGAAGGTGACCTTCTCTAGAGACTCAATCTCATAGTTCAAGTCCCACAACTTGGAGATTGTTTCCATGTTTCACAAGGTTTCCTTTAGGTAAAATCTTTAGGAAAGGTTGCAATCTTTTGTGACAAAAAAATTATGTGGCTTCACTAATGCATGATCGATCATTTTCTCTTGGACATAGACAAGTCCAACCTAGGAATATGTCTAGTTTTAATACTACATGGTTGAGAGTTTGTCATGAGCTTGACCATCCAACCTTGTTAATCAATGATGTGGTATGTGAAAGTGGACATTGATTGTGAAGGTGTTTTACAATCAATCTTGTGACATATTTCCCAAGGATTGTAGATTTTGATTGTCACCATGGGGATTGAAGGTTAGGGAACTTCCCAATGGAATTTTGTTTGGTTAGAAATAGAGTGGCGGAATGAGTTTCGTGTGAGAACTACCCACATCCCTTCAATTTTATGGGAATGGTTGAATCAAGAGGGATCTGAGGGGACTAAGGATTCATCCTCTATGCTTTAGCCTTTGTGTGATGCTCGTTATGTGGCATCCTTAAGGGGTTTTGTTCTCTATGATGGAGATGATGAAGAATCATGTGCCTTGTAGTTTTGAATATGGATTTATTCTTCCTTTCTAAGATTGTTTTGTACCATAGTTGATTGTCTAAGATCCACATAGTAGGAGGTCTAGGGGTGAATATGGTGATCTCGATCTACCATATGTAGCTACAAGAGAAAGTGACTAGGTTGGAAGGATACAACACAAATGGTTGCAAGGAAAATTTGAGAGACCATGATAAGTTGTAATGTCCAAAAATCGAGTTCATTCAAACACAAGAGTACTTCTTCAAATACAAGAATTCATTCAAGAAAAAAATATTAACACAATCAAACAAAACTTTCCTTCAAGAATGTTGGTCAAAAGTGGTTCCCCTCTAACCTTCTTGTGTGCCCATAATTTTCCGCATCAAAATAAAATTAAGTTTGACTTTTCTTTTTTTTATTTATATCCCGAAAAAATCAAAATTTTAATGAAATTACTTAAGTGTCATAAAAATTTTGACAAAAAAATTAAGTCGCATTGAAATTTTGAAAAAAATTTCAAGTATCATCAAAATTTTGACATTTTTTAGATCATATTGAAAAAAAGTGAATTTGACAAGCCAAATTGGCTTGTGGTCAAAAAAATTTGGTCAAAAATGGGATTTTCTTAGGGGTCTCCCTAGGGACACACATGTGTTTCAATGATTCCAAAGGGGTCATGGGATACCTTATGACCCCTTTCGACCCATTATATGACAACATATCCTCCTAGGGGTCATAGGATGGCTAGGGACATACATCTTATTTTTCAATGGATAGAAAGAGGTGATAGAGAATCCTATGACCTCTTTTGACCTATTACATAATAAAATATTTCCCTAGGGGTCTTAGAACCCTTATAGATATAAATGTTGTGTTCCAATGGGGAAAAAGAGGTCATAGAGTATCCTATGACCCTTTTGACCCATTACATGACAACATACATTCCTAAAACATATGTTGTCATGAAATGGGCCAAAAGGGGTCTAGGGTATCTAATGAACCCTTTGACCCATTGGAATACAACATGTGTGGTTCTAGGATCTTAGGATCCCTAGGAACATATGTTATCATGTAATGGGTTGAAAGAGGTAATAAGATTTTGACCCATTGGAACACAACACACATGATGATAAGGGTCCTAGGACCCCTAAGAACATATGTTCTTATGCAATGTGTCAAAAGGGGTCATAGGGTACCATATGACCCCTTTCTACCCATTGGAATACAAACCCTAGGAGCATATGTTTTCATGTAATGGGTCCAAAGGGGTCATAGGATACCCTATGACCCCTTTCTATCCATTGAAACAAAACATGTATGTCCCTAAGGGCCCTAGGACCCCAAAGAACATAAGTTGTCATGTATTTTATTGAAATGGGTCATAGGTTATCCTATGACCCCTTTTAACCCATTTCAACACAACATATTTTTCCCTAGTATCTTAGGACCCACAAGAGCATATCTTGTCATGTAATGGGTTGAAAGGGGTCATAGAATATCCTTTAACCCCATTCAACCCATTAGAACACAACATGTATGTCCCTAGGGTTCCTAGGAACCCTATGAAAATATTTTGTCATGTAATGGCTTGAAATGTGTCATGGCATGCTTTATGACCCCTTTCTACCAATTCAGACACAACATGCATGTTTGTAGGGGTCTTAGGAACCTTAGGAACATATTTTGTCATCTAATGGGTTGAAAGGGGTCATAAAGTATCATATGATCCCTTTTGCCCCATTACAACACATCATATGTGTACCCTAGGGGTCCCAAGACCCCTAGGGACATACATCATGTGTTTGAATGGGTCGATAGGGGTTATAGGGTTACCTTTGAACCCATTAAATAATAATATATGTTCATAGGGGTCCTAGAACCCCTAGGAAGATATATCATGTGTTCAAATGAGTCGAAAGGGGTTTCAATACATTATATGACAACATATATTCTTAGGGGTCTTAGGGCCCCTAGAGAAATAATACATGTGTTTAAATGGGTTGAAAGGGGTTATAGGGTAATCTATGACCCTTGTTGACACATTAAATGATAACATATGTTCCTAAGGGTCATAGGACCCTTACAAACATATATCATGTATTTGAATGAGTTAAAAGTGGTCATAGAGTACCCTATGACCCCTTTGACACATTTAATGAAAACATATGTCTTTAGGGGTCCTATGACCCCTAGGAACCTATTTTATTTGTTTGAATGGGTTAAAAGGGGGCATAGGACTTTGACCCCTTTCAACACATTTCATGACAGCATATGTCCTTAGGAATCCTAGGACCCCAGGGGACCTATTTTATTTGTTCAAATGGGTCGAAAGGGGTCATAGACCTATGACCCCTTTTGATGCATTTCATTCCAACATATGTCTTTAGAGGTCCTAGGTCACCTAGGGACCTATTATATTTGTTCAAATGGGTCAAAAGGGGTATTAGGATAACCTATGAACACTTTTGACACATTTCATGATAACATATGTCCCTAGGGGTCCTAGGACCTCTAGGGACCTAATTCATTTATTTGAATGGGTCGAAAGGGATCATAAGATAACCTATAATCTGTTTCGACACATCATGACAACATATGTCTCTAGGGCTCCTAGGACCCCTAGGGACCTATTTTATTTGTTTGAATGGGTCAAAATGGGTCATAGGATAACTTATTACCCCTTTCAACATATTTCATGACAACATATGTCCCTAGGGGTCTTAGGACCTCTAGGGACATATATTATTTATATGGGTCAAAAGGAGTCATAGGATAAGCTATGACCACTTTCAATGTATTTCATGAAAAAATATGTCCCTAGGGGTCCAGGGACCTCTAGGGACCTATTTCAATATTTGTTCAAATGGGTCAAAAGGGGTCATAAGATAATCTATGACCCCTTTCAACACATTTCATTACAACATATTTCCCCAAGGGTTGTATGACCACTAGGGACATATTGTAGTTGTTTATATGGATTGAAAGGGGTCATAGGATAACCTATGACCACTTTCAACATATTTTATTATAACATATGGACCCATAGGGACCTATTTTATTTGTTTTAATGGGTCAAAAGGGGTCATCGAATAATCTATGACCCTATTTGACACATTTCATGATAACCTAAGACCCTAGGACCCATAAGGACATATTATAATTATTCATATGGGTCAAAAGGGATGATAGGATAACCTATGACCCCTTTCAACACATGTCATGATAACATATGTCCCTACGGGTCCTAATTTTATTTGTTCTAATGGGTCAAAAATGGTCATAGGATAACATATGACCCCTTTTGACACATTTCATGATAACATGTAACCCTAGGGGTCGTAGGACCCCTAGCGACTTATTATAATTGTTCATAAGAGTCAAAAGGGATCATAGAGTACTCTAGGACCTTTTTCAACCATTAAATGAGAACATATGTTCCTAGGGCTCCTAGGATAGCTAAGAACATATATCATGTGTTCAAATGAGTTGAAAGGGGTCATAGAGTACTCTAGGACCCCTTTCAACCCATTATATGACAACATATGTTCCTAGGGGTATTAAGACCCCTAGGGACACCCCTAGACACATACATGATGTGTTTGAATGGATCAAAAAGGGCTCATAGGGTATACTATGACCCCTCTCAACCTATTATATGAGAAAATATGTTCTTAAGAGTCCTAGGACTCCTTGGGATATACATCATGTGTTTGAATGGGTCGAATGGGGTCATAGGGTGCCCTATGACCCCTGTTGGCCCATTAAATGAGTTTATATGTTCCTAAGGGTCCTAGGACCCCTAGGAACATATATCATGTGTTCAAATTGTTAGAGTAAATAATTTATTATTTATTATTTATTCTATTTACTTAAGTTTACTTAGGTTAATGCATTCATTTAATTGTTGTAGTGATGAGTTGTTGACAACACAAGAGTTTGTTCCCTTCTAGCATGTTCCACCTTTTTGTGGAAGAGTGCTTAGTTGTCAACCTTATCTTCTACCACCTTCCAACTTGTTCTACAAGCTTCAATGAGGCTTTTATATTTAGGCTCTCTCATTGTAGTTTCTCATCTCATTTTCATTGTAAATACATTTTCTTTGTTTTGCAATATTTTCTGTCAAGTCTGTTTAGGGTTTTTCCAAGCTCCACCTCTTCCTTCTTGGTTTCCCTTTGACAGGTTATTTTCATGCAAGGCTCTAATACCATGTAGGAGTTGATGAAATCCAACTCCACAGCTCACCAAGATCACCTGCCACTACATTATCAACCCTCCAGTACCTCTCCAGGGTCCTTTTTGACCTACAGATAGTTTTTTGGCCATATCTTGAGCATATAGAGGTATTTTTCCAATAAAAAAGAAGCATCAAAAAGTTGGTTTTGAGACAGAGACATTGGTTAGGTATTTTAAGGTTTTGATGTAGTTTATTTGCTCATTTTTGCAGTCATAGTCCAAAGTTCTATTTTTGACTCTGGCATGCATATCTTCTGCATCAATGTCCATTTTTTGAAAATGTTATATTTTTGGAAAGTTGGTTTTGTCATCTTTTCAGAAATGCTATATTTTCCTTTGATTCTACCCCATGCTCTTTCTATCATGTTTTTGGCATTTTTTTCTCTATGGTGGATATCTTGGGTATCTCAGGTCTAAGAATCATTCTCAAGACATGGGATCTTTTGTTTTGGGCTATACTATCTTTTGTATTAACTTTTTTCCTTTTCTAATCATTGTAGCTATCATTTGTAAGAATTTTTATGTACACACTAAGATAAAGTGCCACTCTTGCATTTCAGGTTCATGAACATTATTTTGAGACAATTGTACTTGCACTATTTTTATAAAGCACCATTGGGGGGATAGTTATTTACTATTTTTGGCCTTCTTCCTTTTGTTTTCCCATGCAACATCAGTGTGATTGTGTCTTTATAGGTGTTTGTACCTCTTCCCCTCTCTTGTCATTCTTCGTTCTGTCTGCAGAGGATTTTGGCCCACCTTCTCAATTGCCTATCATCTCACCTCGTTTTCATTAGGGGGGTTATTCTAGTGTTTTAATGCTTCTGTGGTTTGATGGTTCAATAGTGTGAGCAATGTATTTAGTGGTTGATACTATATACAAGGCAATTGTAGTGGCTAGGTACCTATGCATTTCAGTGAGATGGATCATCCACCATATAGATATGCTCGGTTTGTGCCTTCTTCTTCCATGGAGGTTCTTTAGATAAATAGTTTCTTTTGATGACATATTTTGTGGCTCCTTCATACTTCAGTGATGCTCTACATGATTGTTCTTGTTTTATGGGAAATACCTCTTTTTGGGGGAGGGTTTTTCCCATGTGGTTTCCTCTCTTTCCTCATTTATAGAGGTTTCATTTCTTTGCATTGTACATGGGTACTTAACATGTCCTTTTTTTTGGGACCCATTCTGCATTTCATCTTAGTTTTGTGAGCTTAAGGCATTCCCCTAAGTTGGGGGGGGGGGGGGTTGGGGGTGTTAGAGTAAATAAATAATTATTAATTATTTATTCTATTTACTTAAGTTTACTTAGGTTAATGAATTAATTTAATTGTTTTAGTGATGAGTTGTTGACAACATAGGAGTTTGTTCCTTTCTAGCATGTTCCACCTTTTTGTGGAAGGGTACTTAGTTGTCAACCTTATCTTCTATCACCTTCTAGTTTATTCTACAAGCTTCCATGAGGCCTTTATATTCGGGTTTTCTCATTTTATTTTCTCATCTCATTTTCTTTGTTTTGCAATATTTTCTCTCAAGTCCATTTAGGGTTTTTCCAAGCTTCACCTCTTCCTTCTTGGTTTCTCTTCGGCGGGTTATTTGCATGCAGGTGATCTTGGTGAGCTATGGAGTTGGATTTTATCAACTCCTACAAAAATGAGTCGAAAGGGGTCAAAGAGTACCCTATAACCTATTTCAATTGATTATATGATAACATATGTTCTTAGGGATCCTAGGACCCCTAGAGACATACATCATGTGTTTGAATGGGTTAAATCAAGTTATAGGCTACCCTGTGACCCCTTTTGACCCATTAAATGAGAACATCTATCATGTGTTTAAATGAGTTGAAATAGGTTGTAGAGTACCCTACGACCCCATTCGACCCATTATATTACAACAAATATTACCCTTAGGGACATAGATCATGTGTTTGAATGGATCCAAAAGGATCATATGGTATGCTTTGACCCCTCTTGACCCATTATAGGGAAACATATCTTCTTGGGGGTCCTAGGGCCCTTAGGGACATACATCATTTGTTTAAATGGGTTGAATAGGGTCATAGGGTTCCTCGTGACCCTTTTTGACCCATTAAATGAGAACATATGTTCCTAGGGGTCTTGCAGATATTTCATGTGTTCAAATTAGTCAAAAGGGGTCATACAGTACCCTATAACCTATTTTAACCCATTATATGATAACATATGTTCCTAGGGCTCCTGGGACCCCTAAGAAAATACAATATGTATTTGAATGAGTCAAAAGAGGTCATATGGTACCCTATGACCCCTTTTGACCCATTAAATGATAACATATGTTCTTAGGGTTCTTAGGACACCAAGGAACATATATCATGTGTTCAAATGAGTTGAAATGGTTCAGAGAGTACCCTATGACCCCTTCCAACCCATTATATGAAAAAATATGTTCATAGGTGTACTAGGACCCCTAGGGACATACATCATGTGTTTGAATGGATTCAAAGGGATCATAAGGTACACTATGATCCCTTTTGACCCATTATATCACAATGTTATTTCCTATGGGTACTAAGGCCCCTAAGGACATACATCATTTGTTTGAATGGATTAAAATGGGTCATAGTGTACACTGTGACCCCTTTCAACCCATTATCTAAAAATGTATACTCCTAGGGGTCCTAAACATCATTCATTTGAATGGGTCGAATGTGGTCATAAGGTTCCCTATGACCCCTTTTGACCCATTAAATGATATCATATGTTCCTAGGGGTCCTAGGACCCTTAACATAAATAATGTGCTTGAATAAGTTGAAAGGGGTCATAGAATACCCTATGACCCCTTTCAATTTATTATGTGTCAACATATATTTCTAAGGGTAGCAAGACCCCTAGTGACATATAATATGTGTCTAAATTGATATAATGGGGTCATAAGGTGCCTTATGACCCCTTTTGACCCATCAAATGAGAACATATGTTCTTAGGGATCTTATGACCCCTTCGAACATATATCATATGTTTGAATGAGTCGAAAGGGGTTGTAGAGTACCCTATGACCCTTTTTGATGCCTTATATGACAACATATGTTCCTAGGGGTCCTAAGACCCCTAGGGACATACATTATGTGTTTTAATGGGTTAGATGGGGTCATAAAGTTCTCTATAACCCCCTTTGATCCATTAGACAAAAAAATACATTTGTAGGGGTCCTAGAAACATATATCATGTGTTCAAATTAGTTGAAAGGGGTAATAGAGTATCCTATGGCCCCTAAGCACACTTAATGTCATCAAATGGGTCAAAAGGGTTCATTGGGTATTCTAAGGCCCCTTTTGAGCCATTAGATCAAGTCTTGTATGTGGTTAGGGGTCCTAAGACCCATAACTACACATATTGTGATTGAATGGGTCAAAGAGTGTCAAATGGTACCCTATGACCCCTTTTGATCCTTTGGAACCATTATATGGATGGTTAAGGGTCCTAAATCCTTTGAAAAAATATATTAAGGATCTTTAAAAGGGGTCATACTATATTAAAAAAAATGAAATTAGGTATCCAATTTGAGAATAGGTATCCAATTTAAGAACGGGTACCTAATATTATTAGGTACTCAATTAAGCTTGGTTTTGCTTCGGATGCCAACCCTCCATGGTCAATACCAAAAACATCTCAAAAAAATGTTTTTGACTTGTTATTGTGTGTTTCTAACTTCAACCATGTAGCTGATGACTTATTTTTCATCCAAATTTAATGAAACAAAAAGAGTTTCTTGAGAATGTTCTCAACTTTCCATCAATATAATGTTTGTTAAATTATGAGTTTAGTAAGAAATTATTAGTTATATTCTAGTGGATTTAGCTACAAAGTGTTGATTGACATATTGATTGAAAAATAACTAAAACTTTCAAACTATATAAGATTTTTGAAATCCAAAAAATGGGTCACATTCTATGCATTGACTACCACAAGAAAAAATAATAATTTAATTTTGAATTTTTTTGAACTAGTTAAGGTGGTCAGACACGAGAGTTTTTTAATTCTAAAAATGGTATAGTAGAAAATTCATAATTAATTATTTATTTAGAATAAAAAATCCAAAAATATGAGTCACATCTAGGCATGAGTCTACTTTTTATATCTATAATTATATTTAAAAATATTATCATTTTATTTTGATTAAGGTGGTCAGACATACACCTACTTTTTATTTTTGCCCTAAAATTTTTGAAGCACTGCATTAAAATCCAAAATTTTGACCAATCAAATAATTTTTTCTCCACATTAGGCCTAGTATTTTAGAAACTCCATTTAATTTCCTATAGATTCTTTTCTTTAATTTTTTTAAAAATAAAGTCTATAACTACTTTAAAATTGCGTGTCAAGTTTACATAACCCTGATTTGTTGGTTTTTCACTACCACTTAAGGCCATAGTATGGTTGAGCATGATCTACACATACACATCTACTAGTATGAAAAAGAAACATAAACAAGTAATCAAGACATGAAAACAAGATTTAGTAACATAGAAACCCTCAAAGGTGAAGATAAAACTACGATGGGAATGACACCCACAAAATCTTCAATGTTGTAGTAACAAAGTGCCTGCTAAGGCTATAATTTGATCACTTTTGATGATTTACCCTATGAGGGGTTTTCTATATTAAAAGCTTACAAGACTATTAAGTCTACCTTTACAAAAGGGTTTGAACATCACAATTAAGTGAGTACATTGTTAGGAGGTTTACAACAGGCCTATTAGGGCCACTCAATTAACAGATTCACCTGATACATTGTTAGAATGTAACATTACCTTAATCCTTCAGTTTGAACTAATATGTTGAGAAAAAATCTTCTCTATTGAAACTGTAATCACTCACTATGATTGATCTACAATATCTCCTCACTACACTACTTAGTTTCCTTCCTCCGTCAAAACTTTTTGATTCTCCTTTAGCGTCACATGTAGGCATTCCTTTAACTCACAACTCTAGAAACATGATTGTCACTTAAAACCCCTCTTTTATAGCCATCTTAAGAAGTTTCTAGATCACAATCAATGATCCATATTCATCCTTTTTTCCACTTGACCTTTCTAATTTTCTTATCAATTCATCATACTACATAGGAATTAATGATGCATAATCGTAGGTGTAATTACCTCCTTGATTAGCTCCTCAAACTTAGAAACATAATTCATGTTAAGAAAATTGGTTTGCATAGGATTTTGTGTCATTCTTAACTAATATGCTCAAACTATGTAACTCAACACTTGTACCTTCCTTCCACTCAATTGTGGTTGGTTATTCATGTTGTCCTTCAATATGAGTGAAACTCGGATTAACTATTTTATCTCTACATGCTTTGGCTCATATCATGTGTTTCCCTCTAGATAGCTTGACAACAACTAACTTCTCAGTGCTTATACTCTTCTTAGCACAAACTAAAATTGTCCACTTCTACACTCTACAACTAAACCTTTATTGTGGCTCAATCGTAGTGTTGACTGACCAACTCTACCTTGTAAATGACTAAGTATGTTTCACTAATAGATGATACTAAGATTTCCTTTAGGGTCAATATATGCATGCAATATCAAAGAACATATCAATCATATGTCATTATTTGAGGGAACAAGTGCAAGAGAAACAAGTGAGGCTTGAATATGTGAAGTCTAAGGAACAAATTGATGACATATTTACTAAGCCATTACCTAAGGATGATTTTGAGTATCTAATAGGTAAACTAGGAGTCCTCACCCTATCCAAAATTCACTAAGTGAAGAGGCATGCTCCATCAATTCATGGATGAATTATAATATCTTTATGGAGTTGATGCATAGGTGTTTACACTTTAGGATAATTTGTAAAGTTGTGAAGTTGATCGTGATGAAATTGATGAATACAATACATGCAAGGTAAAAGGATAACTACAAAGTTGAAATTTATAATTACCTTTGGCATTGTTGTCAAAGTGGGAAACATGAGAGAATAGGAGAAGAATTTTAAAGGGGAGGGGTGTACAAAAGAAGGATTATGAGAGATTATCAAAGGGTAAAGTATACCCAAAGGGGGAGAGAATTCACTAAAGGGAGTATATACTGAAGGAGGAGAAGAATGGATATCACAACCTAAGGGGGAGATACACTAAAATTGGTTATTGTTGATGTTCTTGAAGATACAAACCGAGTTACAAAATTTTTGCAATTGAAGGGAAAAAGTTGAAATGTTGTATTATTGTCAATACATACATTTGATTATCTTATCTAATGCTTTCTAATGTAAAATAATATGTTATGTGTTTCCATAGTTGCAAAAGGGGAAGATTTTAAGCCCCAACTAATACTATAATAGGTAATTCTATGAATGTATGTAAAAGAGTTGTATTAGTTTTTATATTATCATTGATGTCAAAGTCTTAATTGGCTAGAGATTATCCTAACTTGGTAGAGTATCATATCATTTCATTGATGAATAGGATTTGAAAAAATTTTGATGAAGAAAAAATTGATAAGTATAGTATTCAATGGGTACTTGAATAAGTTGGACATTGATAATGTAATATTGGTTTGATTGTTTTACAATCATGTATTGTTGAAATATATTTAATTACACAAGCTTAATTGAGTGACAAGGTTAATGAAGGGAGACTATATTTATCAAGTGATTATAGTATTGTGCAAGTGATTGGAAAAGAAAAGGAAAAAATAGTATTTCTTGAGAAAATTAGTATTAATTGAGTTCTATATTACCTGAGTAAATGTTATGTTTACTGAGTAATAGTTGGATGTGTATGCCTAAAATGTGAGTACACTTCTATGAGTCATTATATCCAAGATTACTCAAGAATGAGGTCTCGAATTGTTGAGATAATGGGTGTTCCACACATTGCATAATATTGTTATTTTATTATTTTATTTGATCATGTAATGTTCCACCTAAATGGACGTGCAACATGTAAAGATTACCATGGAATATTCTTGATGAGTTGTATTGTAACATTGTGATAATATTTTATGTAATTATTTAATATTGGGGAAAAGAATTAAATGCCCAATATTAAATGGGGGGTCAGTGGGTTAGGTAGCACATGGTTTTAGCACATGGTTTATGTAATACCACTTGGTGGTTTTGTGGGACTTGCTACTATATAAGTAGCCACAAGGGTAGTTGTTGTAGAGAGAAAAAAAGAGTGACAAGGAGAAGAAAAAAAGGCAAGAATCGAGCAGGACAAGGCTTGACAGGTTAGCCAAGGGAGCATTTGTGAAGGTTGAAAGCATGGCATGGGATGTGTGGATTCATGCTTGTTCACATAGTTTGCTTGGTTGTGGCTATGGCCATGAAGGATTCCATGGTTGTATGGCAATGGTATTTTTTGCTGAATAATACATGGTGATGGATGTTTTTGGAGGCTGGGTTTTTCCCTCAATGAGGGTTTCCCAGGGTATATCTTGTGTCACATTTTGTGGGTATGTTGTCTATTCTCTTGCATGTGGATTTTAATTTCGTGTTTATTTCAGATCTATTATGGGTTATGTGGAAACGGTTATATTCTTTGTTGCCAAGTTTCCTTACACGAATGGTGGCTCATAGCTCTCTATTCATGGAGTACAAGGGTTTGTGATGAAGGTCCTCAGTTTGACCTAGTTTGTGCCCATGCAAGTACACCATAAAATGAGAGATTCAAGGATTAAAATATGAATACAAATGAAGATGTAAATTAATCTAAATGATGACAATGCAAAACAATGCAAGAAATGAAATCTAATCTATGAAAGGAAATAACAATTCATTTTTAATCTATGAAAACAAATATAATGCAAGGATGAAATCTCATGTTAGAATCCATGGATGCAAGAGAGAATAGGACAAGAAGAGATAAGTTGCAATGAAGCTCCAACGTCCAAACCATAAGGCTCAAACTCCTTCTCCAAAATCACTTTCTAAACCTATAGCATAACGATACTATAGCAATGAGCTATTTTCTCTATATCTCTCTCTATTTTTCTCTATTTCTCTCTATTGGTCTATATAAAAATGAGGAGAGGGCTCCTTATAAAAGAAAATGTGGAGGTGAGAGGCTTCTGACAACCAATATGGGATAATAGAGTTTGATCCATGTGAGAAAAAAGTCCACCGTTGAGAAAAGAGGAGTGTTTGAAAAGAAAGTGGAAAGAGGAAAAAGAGGGATCCCACTTAGAGATACATGCATTTAAGTGTATAGAAAATAAAATAAAATAAAAATTATTTAATTTTTATTTATTTAATTTCCTTTTTTTTCACAAAGAGGTATTTAAGTGGGGATTTTATTTAATTAAAAGGAAGCAAGTTCTTTTAATCAAATAGGAAATATTTAATTAAATTAAAGGAGGGGTTTTTCTCTTAATTAATTAAATGTGGATTAATCATTTAATTAAAAGAGAGGTTGTCTTTTAATTAAATAAGCTTAGGATAAAATGATCAAACCTTTACTAAATATTGAAATAATTAAATTAATTACAATTTGATCAAAGAAATTGGTTTGAATTGATTTAACAAAATATTGCAAAAAATTGATTCAATAAATTGATAAATTGAATAATGGGGGCCCATAGTCTAGGCGACTATTTTAGAGTGCATACATTTGCCCCTCTTTGACTAATGTGTGATCGATTTGGGAACACATGTATTCAAAGAAAGAAATTGAAGTGTGAGATTGGTTTGGGATCACAAAACAACCCAAATGTGTGGTCATTTTGGGAACACATCGAGACAAAGAATACAAAAAAATTTTGACTTTAAAAAGTTGAGGATAAAATTGATAAAATTGAATCAAGGATTGAAGTTGATAGGTACTATTCCTCATGATTGAAATTGAAATGAGAGAGAGGAGAAAAAAAGAATTGATAAATTTGATCAAATCAAACAAAAGATAAAGTTCTTGATGTAAGATGAAAGATTTAAGAATCACAAGACCAAGGTAGATCATCAATCATGAAATATTATGCCCCAAAGTCGAATTAGAAGAAAATAAGTGGGGGAGAAGAAAATGGAAGATAGAAGTGTGGAAGATACAAAAAGAAATAGAAAGAAGAAAAGAAATTTTTTGGTAAGAAATAGAATGCCCTGAAATTAATTAACTGTTTAAGATAGAAACTTCAATTGAGATCACTAAAGAAGATAAGGAAATTAAGATCAAAACATGACCACAGTTGATTAAAAGTCCAAAAGAAAGATGAGGGGAAAACACTCTCAAACTCATAATGCAGCCTAAAAATGCAAACTAACATGAAGTCTAATAGTGCAACCTACATGAAAATGCAAAGGTGTATTTGCAAAAGAGTAACTGTAACATAGGATTTTGTGTTCATCATTCATTAGATAATGTTAAAGAACTTATTTTCATCATTGGGCCATTATTAATAGACATCAAAAAATCACACAATCATCACTAGTTACAAGCGCAACTATGATGATATGAATGTGATTTATATCAGATTGGAATGTGAAAAGATTATAACATAAACAACAAAGACATAAAGGTCAAGATGAATTTGATGTTATCTTACTCAATTTAATGTAGCAAAACTATGCTCGCATCAAGGCATAGATGCCAAGATGACTAGAAGAACGATTGTGCAAAAATAGTCAAGGATGATGCCTCAAATCTCCTAAGTGTTTCAAGGGGACAACAAGAGACCATCTAGAGTTTCAAGACCACACCCACAAGAAAAAAATAAATAAAAATTCCCCATGCCCCAAGCCCTCTATCTATGCATCCCAAAGAGGCTTATCAGACAAGGACACTCAACAAAAATCAATAACAATTGGCACACAAAGAAAAGATCATGACATAAGTCAAGCATTAAGTATTTGTCTTTAAAATTTTAAGTGTGTTAACTGATATTGAGTTTCAAGGATAAGGATCAAATGCTTGCAAGTAGGTAATATCACATGACAAAACTAGGTAAGACCAAACCAATAAGTGTTGTAAAATACTCAATGTCAAGGGTTGTATTGAAAAATACAACTGGGTGGGTGTTGAAAAACACCAATTGCAAGGTGTCCTATAGACTAACGCAGCCAAGAGACCAAAGCGAACATAGCTATGCCCCCTAGATAAAGACCAAATCCAAACCAAGATAACAAGGAGAAGGTATGATGGAGAAAGGCCAAGTGTCGAGGACACACACTAAGAAACTGGGGTGCAAAGGCCTCAAGTAGCACTAGTTTCCAGGTTTTTCATCACTTGGATTTTTTATTTTTTTTATTTTTTGAAATATATAATTTATTTAGAGATACATCAAAGCACTTATTACTAAGATGATCATCTTTTTAGGATATTTTCCAAATTTTCAAATTTTGATAGTATATCATTTTTTTGAATTTTTGAAATATATCATTTTTATATTTTTTTAGGATCAATAAATATGTATAGAGATGCCCCCAAATAGAATGGGCATGATGCATAGAGCTTCTTCAGGTGCAAGATATTGATAAGATCAGGGAACTACTCTCCCTCTACTATAGACAATAAATAGGCACTAGACCCAAAAGTTGTTGTAATAATGTAAGGTCCAAGCCAATTAGGTTCAAATTTACCCTTTTGATCTCTATTCTATTGATTTTTAGGATTTTTACGTAGCACAAGATCTCCCACTTGGAACTCTCTAGGGTGAACCTTTTTTTTGAATGCTTTTGACATGTGCTTTTGATAGACCCTCATATGGTCAAATGATGCTTGGTGTTTCTCATCTAGAAGTTATAACTCTTGAATTCTCATGGTGTGGTAGTCTTCATCTATAACTAGACCTTTGAGGGAAACTTTGAGTGAAGGAATCTCAACCTCTAAAGGGTAACACTGCTTCAACACCATACATGTAAGGGCAAAAGGAGTAGCTTCCAATAGGAGTATGAATATTCCTTCTATAGGCCCACAAAGCCAGATTTATTTGTAAGTGCCAATCCCTACCATTCTTATGAACTATTCTATATAAGATTTTGAGAATGGTTTTATTTGATGCTTCTACTTGACCATTTCCTTGTAGGAAGTAAATGGAGGACCAATATTTTTTTATCTTGAATTTCTTACAAAGTTGTTTAAGGTCCTTTTTTTAAACTGGCCTCCATTGTTAGTGATAATCTTGGAAGGAACTCCTTATCTATAGATAATATGATTCAAAATAAACAAAGAAACTATCTTGCCCAAGGCAACAGAAAGTGGGATAGCTTCTACCCATTTAGTGAAGTAATCAGTAGTAGTGATAATAAACATATGTCCACATGATGAGTTGGGATGAATCTGCCCAACAAGATCAAAGGCCTAATGCTAAAATGACCAATGAGAGATAGAAGGAATGAGTTCCTTTCCCAGAGCATGCATCAAGTTACCATGTTTTTGACAAATTTTCACATGATTTTGCAAAAGCTACTACATCAATCTACATCGTAGGCCAATAGTATCCTTCCCTACGAAACCATCAAGCCATGGAAAGACCATTAGAATGTCTCCCACAAATGCCCTTGTGGATGTCAAATAATGCTTGATTGGATTCTTCCTTTTCTAAGCATCTAAGAAGTGTTCCATCTAGACCCCTCCTATAAAAATCTCCTGAGATAAGGGAATGGCGAGAGGCATTTTGAGTAAGGTTTTTACATTTAGATCAGTTAAAGGTGTCAGGTATAATGTAATCATGAAGGTATGAATAAATGGCACCATAATAGGATGACTCATGACCAACAAGGGTACAACTAACATGACTTTCTTTGGAATCATAGATAGGGTGATGTAGCTCTTCCACTAGGAATTCAAATCTTGATTCATGTTGCTCTAATTGAAGAAGTGAAGCAAGTATAGCCATAGCATCAGTTGCTTTATTTTCTACTCTAGGGATTTGCTGAAATGAAACAAATGTGAAGTAGCATCTTAAGGAATCAACCATTTTCTTATAAGGTACCAATTTTTCATTTTTTATTAAATAATTGTCATTGACTTGGTTGATTATCAGCTGTGAATCCCCATAGATGTGTAACTCTATAATAGCCAGCTTAAGTTCATTTATTGAAGCTTCATACTCAACAATTTTATTTGTATAGGGAAATAATAACTTGTAAGATTTAGGAATCATGTACCCATGAGGAGAAACAAAAAACATACCAGCTCTAGAACCATTTTTCCTAAAGGACCCATCAAAGAACATCTTCCATGTTCTTTCAATCATATACATGAGGTCCTCATATGGGAAATCAACTTGAATAGGTGCATTATCTTGTAGACTGACTACTTATGTTGGTTCAATAAGCACTGAAGATCTATCTTGAAAATAACTAGGGAGATGATCAAGTACCTCATCCTTAGGCACCTCAGAGAGGTTTTCACCCTCAAATACATCCTTTCTTTTTACTTTTTTTGGTTTTGACACTACCACATAGTGGTTTTAGCTGTTAGAACTCCTATTCTTTTTATTTTATTTTCTTTTTATTTTGTGACTAAGGTATTTGATGTCTAGCTCTATAATGTTGGTAGCCAATTCATTGGTGGAATAGACTACGTGTTCAATGGCATTCAAATAGCTAGTTATCTCATAATCATTTTGAAACATTAAAAGATTATGTTCTTGATTGCATTGGGACCAATCAATCAAATCATGATGAACAAGGGGAAAATTAATGATTGGTTCAAGGTTATAAATATGAATGATATCTCTGGTGACCAAAGATTTAGAGTCTATCAAGTAACTTCCTAAACTACCCAAATTGGTATTCATCCTAACAAGCAAAGAATCATCCACTAAGGTAACATGTGAGTTCAAATTATCTGATCATACACATGAATCACTAGCTAACTCAAGCTAAGAACTATATGTATGAACAACATCAATGTCCATATCAACTATAGAAGGCTCTGAGAGGGAGTCCCATTCATACTCATTGTAATCTACTTCTAAATCTTGACTAGGATACTTACACCATGAAGGCTTGGGATGTCTAGATGTGGAAGCATCAATATCATCAAGGGTCACACTCTCTTGTTCTAAATTTGCAACTATCTCATGAGATACTGGACTATCTAAATCTCCCCAAAGTCAATTAGTAGAAGGGACACAATCTTCATACATATCTTTTTGATTTTCTAAATTAGGTATGCACTCTTATTCTTCTTCACTATCTAACTTATCAAGGATAGGAGAAAATTTATTGTGATTTGCATATCCTAGGCCAACTACCTTCTTAGTCTTTTGTTTGAAAAGAGCATGATCAAGTGGTTTGGCTCTAGCATATAATCTATTATTAAGAGGGCCATGTCCAGGATATCCCATCTTCTTGACAAAAGTATACCCTTTTCCATAAGCTTTAGAAGAGGGAGTGAAGTTCTCATTGTGCATATACTTCTCTTCTCTATAAATCCAATCTCTAATAGCCACATCTTCTTTCTCATCTTGAATAGGCACTGATGACTATACAAATGTGTCAAATAATGCCATAGATAAAGAGGAAGGTTTCATCTATTATGAAGTTTTACCATAAGACCTAGGAGAAACTAGTAATGTTGTGAGGGAGTTGATTTAATATCCCCCCATGCCAAGGTCTATGGATTTTAACTTGTCTTTACATTCAACTAAAGTTGCATCAAAATCATCTACTTCTCTATTGACAGGTACATGAGTACTTTCTGGCATTGAGTTAATAAACAAAATATTGGCCCTGGGTATACAAATCTATGTTCCATTATAAGGATACTTAACACACTGATGATAGGTAGATGGCACTACTTGCATATCATGAATCCATGATCTACCAAGTAAAATATTGTACACAAGGGGTCCAACATCAACTATTTGGAATAAAATATCTTTTCTAATAGGACCAACCCTAACAGGAAGGACATCCAACCCCTTTGAACTTCTCTCTGCCTCATCATAGGCTTTGATAATAATGTTCATTCTAGTATCAATAACTTGTTCAAAATAACCTAATGTCTTTAAAAGACTCAAAGAACAAATATTAAGCCCAACACCCCCATCTATCAACACAAACCTAACACAAGTTCTGTGGATCATGACCTCAATATGAAAGGCAAGATTGTGCAGATGGCTCAAAGATTTATCATCTTCCTCCAAAAAGAAAAGGTAACAAGGGCTAGCAATATGATTAACCATGTTCTAGAATTGATCAACATCTAAAATTTTGGGTACATTTGTCATGCGCAAAGCATCCTCAAGGACTTGTTTGTGTCTTAGAGACAACTCTAAAAACTCAAAGATCAAAATTTGAGCAAGGGTTCTTTGCAGTTGATCAACAAGATTACAATTCGGCCTAGGATTGACCACTATTTTTGAAGGAACATACTTAGATTGCACTTGTTTTGGCTTACTTGGTTGGTTTTAACTAGGTTGTTTGATGACAAGGGGACCTTGACTTCATGTAACAACATTGAGACTTTGGGAAGACACTTGCTTAGGTTCACTTGACTAGTTTGAATTGGGTCCTCTAATGACAAAGGGACCTTGAGATGACTCTCTAGAGTGAGCACCCCTTAGCACCAAAACAGGTTTTTCACCAAGGATAGGAGAGCTCAAATTTGAATCATAACTATTGGGATCTTTATCTTCCATCATGTTGATACTTTATTCTTTAACCTCAAGCATGTTGACAACATTTTTTGCATTTTCATAGGTGTAATTGATTGCAACCTTGTCATTCTTATGTTGGGAAACTTCCACTTTCTCATACCTGGGCAAAGGATCTTTGAATGCTATGTGATCAGAATTGGTATTTAATCCATCTATTTCAAGTTTTCCTTTCTCAATAAGATCTTGAACAATATGCTTAAATCTCCCACAATTTTCAGTATCATGTCCAATTCCATTATGAAGCTTGCAATAGGCCTTCTCATCCCACCACCACAGCTTAAGTTTATGTATGCAAAATTTTGTGACATCATAAGGGCACACAAGATTAAAAGAAAGGAGCTTCATGAATATATCTTCATATGACTCACCCAATTGTGTAAAGTTACATTTCTCTCCTTTATGCCTTTCTTGATATCTTGGCTTTTTACTTTGTTGATTAGCACTAGCCAAATGGAGAACAACTTGGTCTTTAGGCTTAGCGGAATCCACAACTCCATCGTTAACCACCTATTTGTTCATATTCCAATATTTATTCTTTCCTTTATCCTTTTTATTGTTGCTATTTTGACCATTGTTGTTGTTGTTTCCATTTTTTGTCAAAATACCTTGCTTTCTCAAAACATCCTCAATTCTAAATGCAGCTTCAACCATGGTATCAAAGGACTCAAAAACCATCTTCTTAACTTCATAATTCATCTTAGGAACCATGTTACTAAGAGTATTTCAATATTTTCTTTCTTAGAAATAGTCCTAGAATAGCGAGAGCACTGTCATCTCCATATTTTCAAGAAAGTAATAAAGGATTCTCCTTGATTTTGCTTTGTGTGACATAAGTCTAATAACAAGACAAATCATGAAAGATTGTATGAAAAGTGTTGAACAAATCTCTAAATTAACTCAAGGAACATCTTAAAAGGAGGAGTTATTCTGGTAAACCATTCCATGGCTTGACCCTTAAGACTCCTTAGAAATAATCTCATAAGATATGAGTCCTCATGATGAAACTCAAAACTCATAGTATATAACCGATGCACATGATCATTCAGATCCCCATTTCCATCATATTTGTCATATTGGGGGATTTCAATTTTTCTAGGAAAATATTTCATGTCAACACTCTTATCAAAAGGATTAGGACAAATTGAATCAAGTGAGAAAGAACTCTTGGGTGTTGATATTTGCTTCAGTTGTTTCTTCAATTGGTCAATTTCTTCTTTCATAGAGGGATCATGCTTTTCAATATTTTTGTCTACATCAAAGTTTTAAGGGACCTTAGCACCCTTGTTGATTAAACATTGAAAGCATCCATCTCTATTTTGGTCCATATATGCTTCCATATGTTTGGTGAAAATGTGGGTTTCGTTGCATAGCCAGGAAATCATAAGCATTATAGTTAAAGTTTGAGCTATCACCTCCATATCATGAACCATGATGAGCTTTTTGTGAAGGTTTTCTTGAAACTCTAGGAGGTTTTGGTCTCCCATAATAATCATGTCTTGAAGATCTCCTTCCTCTAGGGCTAGGAAATCATGAAGATGTTCTTGAGTGTCTTCCACTTCATGGAGTCTTAGGAGGGGTGGATGGAGAAGAGTTGTTTCTGTATGCACCCTAAAATGGTCGCCTAGACTATGGGCCCCCATTATTCAATTTATCAATTTATAAAATTTCCTAAATCAATGGTGTGTAATATTTTATTAAATCAATTCAAACCAATTTCCTTGATCAAATTCAATTTTTTTTATTTCTAAGGTTGATCATTTTATCTTAAGTCTTATTTAATTAAAAGAACTTGCTCTCTTTTAATTAAATAAAATAAGTCCCCGTTTAATTAAAAGAAAACCTCTCTTTTAATTAAATAGTTCATCCACGTTTAATTAATTAAGAGAAAAGCCTCTCTTTTAATTTAATTAAATATTTCATATTTAATTAAAAGAACTTGCTCTCTTTTAATTAAATAAAATAAATCCTCGTTTAATTAAAAGAAAACCTCTCTTTTAATTAAATAGTTCATCCACATTTAATTAATTAAGAGAAAAACCTCTCTTTTAATTTAATTAAATAATTCTTATTTAATTAAAAGAACTTGCTCTCTTTTAATTAAATAAAATAAGTCTCCATTTAATTAAAAGAAAACCTCTCTCTTAATTAAATAATTCATCTACATTTAATTAATTAAGAGAAAAACCCCTCTTTTAATTTGATTAAATATTTCTTATTTAATTAAAAGAACTTGCTCCCTTTTAATTAAATAAAATATCCCACTTAAATCTCTTTTTGATGAAAAAGGAGTTAAAACAAATAAAAAATTAAATAAATCTTTTATCTACACTTAATATGGGACTTATCTTCATCCTTTCTCCACTTTATTCTCAACCACTCCACTTTTCTCATTGGTGGATCTTTAGTTCACATGGATCATCATTTCTCTACCCTTGATTAAATCTTTTTCCTCTCAATTTAAATCGTCCAATCTTTTTTATAAGGGAGAGTCCTCTCCTCATTTTTGAGACACCCATTATTATGCTATTGTTATGTTGCGGGTTTGGAGAGTGATTTTTGAAGAAAGAGTTTTGAAGATTAAAGATTTTGTGGAGAAATTATATCTTCTTGTCTCATTCTCTCTTGCATGCATGGCTTCCATCATCATCATCCATACTTTGATTTTCATGTTTTCTTAGATCTTGCTTTCATAGATTAGATCTGCATTGTTATTTCTTTTTATAGATTAGATTTCATTTCTTGCATTGTTTTGCATTGTTATCATTTAGATTATTTTTTTTTCATTTCCATTTGCATGCATATTAGATCATCGAATCTCTTGTTTCGTGGTGTACTTGTATGGGCACAAACTAGGTCAGACTAAGGGCCTCCATTACAAACCCCTACACTCCATGGATAGGGAGTTATGAGTCGCCATTCGAGATCTCATTTTTGAGAAATCTTGAACATAATGACTCATAGAAGTGTGCTCACATTTTAGGCATACATTTTTGGCACCCACCGTGGGGCAACCCACCTTTGCTTGCTAGATTTTATGTAGATATGTTTGAAGACTCAAGAAAAAAAAAAAAAAAAAACTCTAGATTTGAAAGATTTGATCATATCTTTCAAACAACTAGGTATTTTAATCTAAATTTTTTTTTTGCAGGGTTCCAATATATCAGGGAAGATTCGGTCCAATTTTTAGATTTTTCTAAAATATTTTTGATTTTTTATGATTTTTCTTTTATTTTTCATAAAAATCATTTTTGGGAGTAAATTACCATTTTTTTTAAAAAGTTTACAGTTTTAGAAAGCTCTCTGAATTTTAAACAAAGTTGGTTCTTTGAGTTTCAATTTTAGAGGTCATATCAGGGGTCAATAATTCGAGACTCAAAGAAACCCTAGATTTGAAAGATTTGATCATATCTTTCAATCGGCTAGGTATTTTGATCTAAATTTTTTTTGTAAGTTTTTTATGCATCAGAGAAGCTTTGTACAATTTTTAGATTTGTCTAAAATATTTTTGATATTTTATGATTTCTCATGAAAAATTATTTTCGGGAGTAAATTAACATATTTTTTAGAAAAATTTATAGTTTTGGAAAGATCTCAGAATTTTAAACAAAGTTGGTTCTTTGTGTTTGGATTTTAGAGGTCATATTAGGGGTAAATTATTCAATTTGCAAAAACTGGTCTATTTTAATAAAATGATTGCCTATGACACAAATTAAAAGATCTTTTCAAAATTCTAACATTTTTGGAAAGCTCTTTGATTTTTGATAGGGGTCACTTTTCTGTATTTTGAGTTTTGGATCCGAGTTCATATCATATAGATCCGATCTTTATGATTAGGTCAAAAATCAATTGAAAAAAAATGGCATTTAATGAATAGCTTGCATTTAATTTTTACAATGAATCAATGTATGATGTGAGATTTCATTTAGGTTACTCGCTGATTATTATCACTCTTAAAAATCAGATTTTTAGATCTAACTCTAGTTTTGCATGAGTTGACATATATTGCATATCTTTTGTTTGCTTGTTTTGTTTGTTGCTTTGTTCATTGCGAGTGAGCATTCAAGCGTAAACAAAAGGTACAACAAAGAAAAGATGTGTTGCAAGGATTACCAGTTATTTTGTTTGATCTCTAAAACATTTAGATTTGGGATTAAAATTAAACCTCTCATGTGTTTGGCTTGAGTGTTTTACATGCTTTCATAAAACACATTTCAATTGATGCTCTTAATGGGAAATGAATGAACATAGATTTTCTTTCATACAAGTTTGTGTAAGTGAATGCTTTTGTTTAAACCTTACGTAATTCTTGGTTCCAATATCAAATATCTCATTAAGTGATTGAGGGCATGGATTCATTCCTTGTTTACATAGGGAGTTGAATGCACCACTTTGTGGACTCACTCTGTGTTTACTTGGAAAGTTAAATATTCCATTGTTCAACCCTTTTTCATTTGTCAGTAGTATTGATTAGCAGTCTTAGATTACTTGTGATTGATCTAGATTGCTATCTTGGGTTATTGGACTCGCTAATTTGCCGACCCCTCATTTCTACCCCATGGTTGCAAGATCAACACATTAAGGGGGAGGGGTCTACAGGAAAGAAGCGTTAATTTCTCTACTAGGCAACCCTTTTGTGCTTTTTGGAACTCACTTGTTTTCTAAGGTGTGGACTCACTTTGAGTTGGTGTGAAGAGTTAAATGTTCCACTTTTGGACTCACTTTGAGTTGGTGTGAAGAGTTAAATGTTCCACTTTTGGACTCACTTTGAGTTTTTGTGAAGGGTTAAATGTTCCACTTTTGGACTCACTTCACATTCTCTTGAAGGGTTAAATGTTCCACTTTTGGACTCGCTTCACATTATCTTAAAGGGTTAAATCTTCCACTTTTGGACTCACTTCGCATTTACTTGAAGAGTTAAATGTTCCACCTTTAGTGCTCTAAATACTTTTGATAGTGAATTACTTAGTTTTTATTTCTAGGAGGCCTGCTTGGGGATTTGATCACCCCTTGGGATGACCTCAACTCCTATGTTTTGGCAGAGTATAAATATCGGGAGGTGAATCCAAAGACACCTCTCCTGAGAATTGAGTTTGATATCACTCTTGGCTAAGCCTCAAAGAACTTTATACCTTTGAGAAGTGAAGGAGGAGATTTGGGTTACCGTCTCCCCCCGGCTGTGTGATTTTTGATTCTTCTCATTTACAGATTTGAGCCTCACATACCTTGTGTATATCGAGGACTCCTTTTAGAAAGCCACGTATATCCTTGAAGACAACTTGATAAGGTGTTGTTGTGTTCCAAGTGCCTGCTAAAACATTGTCAAGAACATACACAAGTAGAACCTTTAAGGAGTAGAAATACTAAGTCACTATACCTGTTCATGCACAAGGTTGCTTTGCCCCTTGCTCATTGTTTGAAAACTGTTTGCTTGAAATCCCTATTTTCTATCTTGTTTGCTTGGTTCATGATAAAGAATCTATTGATACATCTAGTTGGATATTTAAAATGAACAAAATTTGAGTTCTTGAGTTGAGATTTTATGATCTAATAACTTTGTTATCCCATTATTTCTAGTCTCCCTACGTTGGTCCTATTTGGATTAGGCTATTTACCCCATTGTTAGAAGCCTTTTTGCACCTTAGGTTATTGTGCTTTGACCTCTTGAATTAGTAGTCATTGATTTCACAAGAGATCTTATTTGGAATTGGTGAGTTAGAAACCATCCTTGTTGAGAAAGATATACACTTGGATCCTTTGATATTACACTTGGAGAGTCTTAGTAATCTCTTGTCCATTCACTTTCATAAAAAAATCAATTTTAATTATTTATAATTTGGGTAAATCATTCTCCTGGTTCATATGTGCTAGGGTATTCACCCAAATTTGTGAGTACCTCTGTGGCAGTGTTGGTTTATGCCTATTGCAAAATTCTATCTTATCACATCTCTTTTAGAAAAGTTAGTGCTTTTACTATCCTAGTTTGGTACCAACATTTCTTAGGGTTATCCTATCAATTAGTACCTTTTCTTTCATGCCGGTTACAACAAGATATCAAGTAGATCAAGGAAAGCAACCTCAAGTTGTCTTTAAACAATTACCTTTAGTTCAAACTCATAGAAGACATAAGGGAAAGGAACCTGTGTCTATTTAGTCACCTGAGAGTATTCTAGAAGTTTGTATGACCCTAGTGGTGATCACCACTCAAAAGGTCAACAGTATACTCACTACTATGAGTTTTGAGTTTCATCATGAGGACTCATATTTTATGAGATTATTTCCAAGGAGTCTTAAGGCTCAAGCCATGGAATGGTTTACCAATATAACTCCTCCTGTAAAGACATTCCCTGAGTTAATTCAAAGATTTTTTCAACACTTTTCATACAATATTTCACGATCTGTCTCACTATTGGACTTATGTCACACAAAGAAAAATCAAGGAGAACCCTTTGTTACTTTCTTACAAAGATGGAGATGACAATGCTCTCGTTATTCTAGGACTATTCCTGAGAAAGAAAAGATTGAAATCCTCATTAGCAATATGGTTCCTGAGATGAAGTATGAAGTTAAGAAGAGGGTTTTTGAATCCTTTGATACCATGATTGAAGCTGCATTTAGAATTGAGGATGTTTTAAGAGAGCAAGGTATTTTGACAAAAAATGGAAGCAACAACAATAATGGTCATAATAACAACAAGAACAAGGATAAAGGAAAGAACATAAATTGGAATAAGAAAAAATAAGTGGTCAATGATGGAGTTGTGGATTCCTCAAACCCTAAAGACCAATTTGTTCTCCATTTGGCTAGTGCTAATCAACAGAGTAACAAACCAAGATATCAAGAAAGGTCTAAAGGAGAGAAATGTAACTTTACACAATTAGGTGAGACATATGAAGAGATATTCACAAAGCTCCTTGCACATGATCTTGTGCACCCTTATGATGGTGCAAAGTTCTACATACCTAAATTTTAGCCATGGTGGTGGGATGAGAAGGCTTATTGCAAGCTTCACAATGCCATTGGACACAATATTGAAAAATGTGGGAGATTCAAGCATATTGTTCAAGATCTTATTGAGAATGGAAAGCTTAAAATAGATGGACTAAATACCAATGCTGATCACACAGCATTCAAAGAGCCTTTGCCCAAGTATGAGAAAGGGGAAGCTTCCCAACCTAAGAATGGTAGGGCTGCAATCAATTATACTTATACAAATGTAGAAAATGTTGTCAATATGCTTGAGGTTGTAGAAGAAAGTGTCAACATGATGGAAGATAAAGATCCCAATGGTTATAATTTAAATTTGAACTCTCCTACCTTTGGCGAAAAACCTATTTTGGTAATAAGGGGTGCTCACTCTAGAGAGTCATCTCAAGGTCCCCTTGTCATTAGAGGACCCAATTCAAACCAGTCAAGTAAACCTAAGCAAGTGTCTTCCCAAAGTCTCAATGTTGTTATGAAAAGTCAAGGTCCCCTTGTTATCAAAGGACCTAGTTCAAACCAACCAAGTAAGCCAAAACAAGTGCAATACAAGAATGTTCCTTCAAAACTAGTGGTTAATCCCAAGTCAAATTATAATCTTATTGATCAATTGCAAAGAACTCCTGCTCAGATTTCAATCTTTGAGCTTTTAGAGTTGTCTCCAAGACACAAGCAGATCCTTGAGGATGCTTTGCGCATGGTGAACGTCCCCAATAATTTAGACACTGATCAATTCTAGAACATGGTTAATCATATTGCAAGCCCTCATTATCTTTCCTTTTCAGAGGAAAATGATAAATCTTTGAGCCATCCACACAATCTTGCCCTTCATATTGAAGTTATGATACATAGGACCCGTGTTAGGCGTGTGTTGATAGATGGCGGTGCTGGGCTTAATATTTGTTCTTTGAGTCTTTTAAAGACATTGGGTTATTCTGAACATGTTATTGATAGCAAAAGAAAGATTACTATCAAATCCTATGATGAGGCAGAGAGAAGTTCAAAGGGGTTGGTTGTCCTTCTTGTTAGGATTGGCCCTATGGAAAAAGATGTTTTATTCCAAATAGTTGATGTTGGACCCCTTGCATACAACATTTTTCTTGGTAGACCATGGATTCATGATATGCAAGTAGTACCATCTACTTATCATCAGTGTGTTAAGTTTCCTTAAAATGGAACAGAGATATGTATTCCTAGGGATAACACTTTGTCTATCAACTCGATTTGAGCAAGTGCTCATGTTCCCCTTAATAGAGAAGTAGATGATTTTAATGTAGTTTTAGCTGATTGCAAGAACAAGTTTAAATCCATAGACCTTGGCATGGGGGGATATCAACTTAACTCCCTCGCTGCATTACCAGTTTCACCTAGGTCTTATGGTAAACCTTCACAAGAGATGAAACCTTCCTCTTCAGCTATGACATTATTTGACACATTTGTATAGTCATCAGTGCCTATTCAAGATGAGAAAGAATATATGGTTGTTAAAGATTGGATTTATAGAGATGAGAAGTATATGCACAATGAAGATTTCACTCCTTCACCTAATGTTTATGGAAGAGGGTATTCTTTTGTTAAGAAAATGGATTATCCTTGACATGGTCCTCTTAGTAATAGATTGGATGCTAGAGCTGAACCCCTTGATCATCAACTTTTTGGATGTAAGTTTAAGAAGTTAGTCGGCCTAGGGTATGTGAATCACAATAAGAAGGTTGCTTCTATCCTTGATAAGTTAGATAGTGAAGAAGAACAAGAATACATACCTAATTCAAAAAACCAACAAGATATGTGTGAAGATTGGGTCCCTTCTACTAATCTCCTTTGGGGAGATTGGATAATCTAGTAACTCATGAGACAGTTGCCACTTTAGAACAAGAAAGTGTGACTCTTGATAGTATTGAAGCTTCCACATCCAGACATCTCAAGCATTCATGGTGTAAGCATCCTAGTTGAGATTTTGAAACAGATTCCAACGAGTATGAATGGGATTCTTTCTCAGAATCTTCCATAGTTGATATGGATCTTGATGTTGTTCACACATATAGTTCTCAACCTAAGTTATTTAATGAGTCATGTGTAGGAGTAGAGGATTTGAACTCACATGTTGCCTTAGTGGACAATTCTTCACTTTTGAGGATGAATCTTGATTTGGGTAGTTTAGGAAGTTACTTGACAGACTTTGAATCTTCAATCACTAGAGATATCATCCATATTCACAATCTTGAACCTATCATTGATTTATCCCTTGTTCATCTTGACCTAATTGATTTGTCCCAATGCAACCAAGAACCTGAAATCTTAACATTTCAAAATGACTATGAAATAGCCTGTTATTTGAATGCCATTAAACCTGTAGTCTCTTCCACCAGTGAACCAGCTGCTAGTATGACAGAGCCAGATATCAAGTACCTTAGTCACAAAATAAAGAGAAAAGAAAAGAAAAAGAAAAGGAGTTCTGATGGTGAAAACCACTATGTGGCAGTGTCAGAACCAAAAAAAGTAAAAAGAAAGGACATATCCAAGGGTGAAAACCTCTTTGAGGCACCTAAGGATGAGGTACTTGATTCTCTTCCTAGTTATTTTCAAGATAGATCTTCAGTACTTATTGAACCAACACAAGCAGTCAATTTGGGTACGGATGAAGCTCCACAAATGGTACATTTGGCTCAGTCTTTGTCATCACAAGAAAAAGAAGCCTATACTAAATTCTTACAAGAAAAGAAGATTAATTTTGCATGGACTTATTAAAATATGCCAGGGTTGGACACTAATATTATTATGCATCACTTATCCATAGCTCTGGGTGTTAAACTAGTTAAGCAAAAATTGAGAAAAATGCATCCTCACATAGCTCTCTTAGTCAAGACAGAATTAGAAAAACTTCTTGGTGCAAAATTCATAAGAGCTATTGCCTATGCTGAATGGATATCAAACATTGTACCAATTTCAAAACATTACAAAACCATTCGAGTTTGCACAGATTTTAAAAATGTTAATAAAGCATGCCCAAAGGATGATTTTCCACTTCCTAATATAGACATGATAGTGGATATGACCGTAGGTTATGAGATTTATTCCTTAATGGATGGTTTTTCTAGATATAATCAAATTAAGATAGCTCCTGAAGACCAAGAAAAGACTGCATTTACTTGTGCATGGGGTACCTATTGTTGGAATGTTATGCCTTTTGGATTAAAAAATGCAGGAGCTACCTATCAACAAGATATGAAAACTATTTTTAATGATATGATGCATAAAAACATGGAAGATTATGTGGATGACACCTTGGCCAAGTCTAAGAAAAGAGATACACACTTAGATTATTTAGAAGTCATTCTAGATCATATGGAACAATTTCAACTAAGGTTAAATCCTAAAAAGTGTGCATTTGGAGTCACCTCTGGCAAGTTACTAGGATTCATTATTTTAGAAAAAGGGATAGAGGTGGATCCTAAAAAGGTTCAAGCAATTGTAGATATGCCACCTCCTAAAAACATTAGTCAAATGAGGAGTCTTCAAGGATGTCTTCAATCTATAAGGAGGTTTATTTCATAGTTGGAAGATAGAGCTCAACCTTTCAACAAAAACTTACATAAAGAAGTCAAATGTATATGGAATGATGAATGTCAACAGAGCATGGACCAGATCAAGAAATACTTGGCAAATCCTCCTATTTTAATGCCTCCTATCCCAGGAAAACCACTTATCCTATACATTTCAGCAAAAGAATCTGCCTTGGGGGCATTATTAGCTCAACTTGATGAACATGGCAAAGAAAGAGCAATATATTACATTAGTCATACTCTTGTTTCATATGAGGTTAATTACACCAGTATTGAGAAAGCTTGCCTCGCAGTTGTGTTTGCTTCCCAAAAGTTGTAACATTATATGCTTGCACACACTATACACCTCATAGCAAAAATAGATCCACTCAAGTACTTACTATGTAAGGCTACCCTCACAGGTAGACTTTCTAAATGGATGATGATCCTTTTAGAGCTTGACATAGAGTACATTAAGCGTAAAGCAATCAAAGGACAAGCCATAGCAGATCAATTGGTTGATTTTCCACTACAAGATGATGCACCTATTCAAGTTGATTTCCTAGATGAGCACCTCATGTATATGGCTAAAATAACATGGAAGATGTTCTTTGATGGGTCCTTTATGCAAAGTGGTTCAGGAGCTAGTGTGTTGTTTGTTTCTCCTCATGGGTATACAATTATTAAATCTTACAAGCTATTATTTCCATGTACAAACAATATTGTTGAATATGAAGCTTTAACAAATGGACTTAAAATGGCCATAGAATGGAGAATTACAAAGTTACACATCTATGGAGATTCACAACTAATAACCAACCAAGTCAATGACGATTGTCTAACAAAAAATGATAAAATGGTACCTTACAAGAAAATGGTTGATTCCTGGAGACTCTACTTCACATTCGTCTCATTTCAACAAATCCCTCAAACAAAAAATAAGGCAGCTGATGCTATGGCTACACTTGCTTCACTTCTTCAATTAGAGCAACATGAATCAAGATTTGAGTTCCCGGTGGAAGAGCTACATCACCCTATCTATGATTCCCAATAAAGTCATGTTATTTGTGCCCTTGTTGGTCATGAGTCATCTCATTATGCTGCCATTTACTCATACATTCGTGATGGAATTATACCTGAAACCTTTAATCTATCTGAACGTAGAAACCTTATTCGAAATGTCTCTCGTCATTCCCTTATCTCTGGTGATTTGTATAGGTAGGGTCTAGATGGAACACTTCTTAGATGCTTAAAAAAGGATGAATCTAATCAAGCGTTAGTTGACATCCATGAGGGTATCTGTGGGAGACATTCTAATGGTCTTTCCATGGCTCGAAGATTGCTTAGGGCGGGATACTATTGGCCCACAATGCAGATTGATGCAGTAGCTTTTGCAAAGTCATGTGAAAAATGTCAAAAACATGGTAACCTGATACATACTCCAATTAGGGAGCTCATTCCTTCTATTTCTCATTGGCCGTTTCAATGTTGGGCCTTTGATCTTGTTGGGAAAATTCATCCCAACTCATCATCTAGACACAAGTTTATTATCACTGCCACTAATTATTTCACTAAATGGGTAGAAGCTGTCCCACTTTCTGTTGCCTCAGGTAAGGCAGTTTCTCTATTTGTTTTGAATCATATTATCTATAGATATGGAGTGTCTTCTGAGATTATCACTGATAATGGAGGTCAGTTTAAAAATAAGGGCCTTAAGCAACTCTGTAAGAAGTTCAAGATAAAACAACATTGGTCCACTATTTATTTCCCGCAAGGAAATGGTCAAGTAGAAGCATCAAACAAAACCATTCTTAAAATCTTGCATAGAACAGTTCATAAGAATGGTAGAGAATGGCATTTACAAATAAATCTAGCTTTGTGGGCCTATAGAATGAGCATTCACACTCCTACTGGGGCTACTCCTTTTTCACTTACATATGGTGTTGAAGCATTGTTACCTTTAGAGGTTGAGATTCCTTCACTTAGAGTTTCTCTCAAAGGTCTAGTTTCAGATGAAGACTACTGTGCCATGAGACTACAAGAGTTAGAACTTCTAGATGAGAAACGACAAGCATCATTTGACCATATGGGGGTCTATCAAAAGTGTATGTCAAAAGCATTTAACAAAAAGGTTCACCCTAGAGAGTTCAAGTGGGAGATCTTGTCCTATGTGTGAATCATAAGAATCAATAGAATAGAGATCAAAAGGGTAAGTTTGAACCTAATTGGCTTGGACCTTACATTATCACAGCAGCTTTTGGTTCTTGTGCTTATTTACTATCTACAGCAGAGGGAGAGCAGCTACCTGATCCTATAAATGTCTTGCACTTGAAGAAGTTCTATCCATAATGCCCATTCTGTCTAGGGGCATCTTTGTATATATTTATTGATCTTGAAAAAAAAAAAAAAAAAATTGATATATTTCAAAAATCCAAAAAAAATGATATATTGTAAAAAAGTCTAAAAATTGAAAAATGTCCTGAAAAAAATGATCTTCTTAGTGACAAGCTAGCAATAGGAACTTTTATGTAACTCCAAAAAAATTATATATTTCAAAAAAAAAAAATTCAAAAAAAAAAAAAAAAAATAGAAAAAGTGCCTTGGTGAAAACCTGGAAACAGGTGCCTTGGTAGCAAAAATACAAAAAAAATATAAAAAGTCCTCGAAAAAAAAAAAAGAACCCAAGTGGTGAAAACTTTGAAATGGGTGCTACTTGAGGCCTTTGCACCCCTATTTCTTAGTGCATGTCCTCGACACTTGGCCTTTCTCCATCATGACGTGTCCTTGTTGCCTTGGTTTGGAATTGGTCTTTGTCTAGGGGGCATAACTATGTTAGCTTTGGTATCTTGGATGTGTTAGTCTTTAGGACACCTCGCAAACGGTGTTTTTCAACACCACCCCAATTGTATTTTTCAAATCAACCTTTGACATCAAGTGTTTTTCAACACTTATTGGTTTGGTCTTATCTAGTATCATCATGTGATCTTCCCTTCCTACAAGCATTTGATCCTTATCCTCCAAACTCAGTATCAGTTAACGCACTTAAATTTTAAACGCAACACTTAATGTTTGACTTATGTCATGATTTTTTTCTTTGTGTGCTGACTATTATTGATTTTTGTTGAGTGTCCTTATCTGATAAGTCTCTCCATGATGCATCGCTAGAGGACTTGGGGCATGGGACATGTTTTTATTTTTATTTTCTTGCGGGTGTGGTCTTGAAACTCTAGAGTGTCTCTTGTTGTCCCCTTGAAATGCTTAGGAGATTTGAGGCATCATCCTTGATTGTTTTTGCACAGTCGTTCTTATGGTCATCTTGGCATCTATGCCTTGATGCGAGCATGGTTTTGCTACATTAAATTGGGTAAGCTAACATCGAAGTCATCTTGACCTTTATGTCTTTGATGCTTATGTTAGAATCTTTCCACATTCCAATCCGATATAAATTATATTCATATCTTCATAGTTGCACTTGTGACTAGTGATGATTGTGTGATTTTTGATGTCCGTTAATAATGGCCCAATGATGAAAATAAGTTCTTTTACATTCTTTAATGAATGATGAACACAAAAAATCCTATGTTACAGTTGCTCTTTTGCAAGTACACCTTTGCATTTTCATGTAGCTTGCATTATTAGACTTCATGTTAGTTTGCATTTTTAGGCTGCATTATAAGTTTGAGAGGGTTCTCCCTTCATCTTTATTGTGGACTTTTAATCAACTATGGTCACATTTTGATCTTCATTTCCTTATCTTCTTTCGTGATCTCAATCGAAATTTCCATCTTAAATAGTTGATTGATTTTGGGGCATTTTCTTTTCTTCTTTCTGTTTCTTTCCATATCTTCCAAACTTATATCTTCCATTTTCTTTTTCCCTACTTCTTTTCTTCTAAATCACCTTTGGGGCATAATATTTCATGCTTGATGATCTACCTTTGTTCTATGATTCTTATATCTTTCATCTTACATCAAGAACCTTATCTTTTTTTTGATTTGATCAAATTTAGAAATTTTCTATTTCTCCTCTATCTCATTTCAATTTTGATCACGAGGGGCAGTAATTATCAAATTCAATCTTTGATTCAGTTTTATCAATTTTATCCTTGACTTTTCATGTCAAAATTTATTTGTATTCTTTGTCATGTTGTGTTCCCGATTCGACCACACATCTGGGTTGTTTTGTGATCCCAAATTGACCTCACACTTCAATTTCTTTCTTTGACTACATGTGTTCCCAAATCGATCACACATTAGTCAAAGAGGGGCAAATGTATGCAACCTAGAATGGTCGCCTAGACTATGGGCCCCCATTATTCAATTTATCAATTTATCAATTTATCAAATTTTCTAAATCAATGGTATGTAATATTTTATTAAATCAATTTCCTTGATCAAATTCAATTTTTTTTATTTCTAAGGTTGATCATTTTATCGTAAGTTGTATTTTATTAAAAGAACTTGCTCTCTTTTAATTAAATAAAATAAGTCCCCATTTAATTAAAAGAAAACCTCTCTTTTAATTAAATAGTTCATCCACATTTAATTAATTAAGAGAAAAGCCTCTCTTTTAATTTAATTAAATATTTCCTATTTAATTAAAATAACTTGCTCTCTTTTAATTAAATAAAATAAATCCCTGTTTAATTAAAAGAAAACCTCTCTTTTAATTAAATAGTTCATCCACATTTAATTAATTAAGAGAAAAACCTCTCTTTTAATTTAATCAAATAATTCTATTTAATTGAAAAAATTGCTCTCTTTTAATTAAATAAAATAAGTCTCCATTTAATTAAAAGAAAACCTCTCTTTTAATTAAATAATTCATCTACATTTAATTAATTAAGAGAAAAACCCCTCTTTTAATTTGATTAAATATTTCCTATTTAATTAAAAGAACTTGCTCCCTTTTAATTAAATAAAATATCCCACTTAAATCTCTTTTTGATGAAAAAGGAGTTAAAACAAATAAAAAATTAAATAAATCCTTTATCTACACTTAATATGGGACTTATCTTCATCCTTTCTCCACTTTCTTCTCAACCACTCCACTTTTCTCATTGGTGGATCTTTCGTTCACATGGATCATTATTTCTCCACCCTTGATTAAATCTGTTTCCTCTCAATCTAGATCATCCAATCTTCTTTATAAGGGAGAGTCCTCTGCTCATTTTTTAGACACCCATTATTATGCTATTGTTATGTTGCAGGTTTGGAGAGTGATTTTTGAAGAAGGAGTTTTGAATATTAAAGATTTTGTGGAGAACTTTTATCTTCTTGTCTCATTCTCTCTTGCATACATGGATTCCATCATTATGATCCATACTTTGATTTTCATGTTAGCTTAGATCTTGCTTTCATAGATTAGATATGCATTATTATTTCTTTTCATAGATTAGATTTCATTTCTTGCATTGTTTTGCATTGTTATTGTCATGTCCCCTTTTCAAATAATTAAGAAAGAAAATCTTTGCTAAGGCAGGCAGGCCCAAGAAAGTGAAGTTTCGGAAAAAGGGGGTTAATCTTTGGAAACCGTTGGACTAATAAATGAAAATTATTATTAAAATAAGTTTAATTAACCTCTCTTGGATGTGAGTTACAGTTATGCCCTCTTTTAAGGGGTTTGGAGGCATTTTGGGCTCATTTCAGAACTTGATTTTTGCTCATTCTTTGTTATTCTTCAGAGGCTGCCAAACCTGTGGAGAAGGAGACCCAAGAACGTGAGTTTGCAGGTTTCCAGGGAGACCCAAGAACGGGAGTTTTTAGGTTTCTAGGAAGGCTAAGGATGGGAGTTTGAAGCTATTCCATGTGCATGCTCATACAGAGTTTGCCTTTGTGCTGAACAGTGTAGATTTGTGGGTTTTTGGGTGTGGTTTTTTGCATGAGTTTGGTGTTTTCAGTTGAGCATTTCATATCAGTTTTGGTTGCTGCTGTATTTCAGACTTTAAGCTGTTAAAATAGAGTTGAATATATGTATTGGGACGTCATTAAACTTCTGAGATAGTTTATTAGTGTTTTTGTGGTGTTTTCGAGCATTTTTGTGTTAATTTCGGGAGCCCGATGAGCATAGTTTTTGTCCTACATTTGTGAGCTATTTTGTAAAGGCTATATAGATCTGGAAATGATATTTTATAGGCTTTTATTCTGCTCAAATTTATATAAAAATTTCTACTTTTAGATTTATTAATAACAGGTGAAGCTGTGAAGCTTTTTGGCACTATTTTCGACATACCCGATTTGGGGTTTCTTAAGAAATTTGGTGGATCTTTGTGATATCAATTGTTTGATCTTAAAAGATCTGATTAAAGGTTGGAAATATCATAAAAAATCAGAAAAGGGACATTTTAGTGGTATCAGAGCCATGATCTTGCCAGCCTGAGGGTTTGTAGAAGTTGCAGGTCAGTTTTGACAACTACCTAGATCTTGCATGTCAGTTTTGACAACTACCCAGATTTTGCATGTCATAATTTATGGTTGCATGTTTCTTCTAATCAGATGCATGTTAAAATTTATGGTTACATTCTACTTCTAATCATTTTCATGTTAGTTCTTGGTGAATTTGGTGGTTGTAGAAGTTTGCATTTCAGTTTTGACAAGTACCCAGATCTTGCATGTCAGTTTTGACAACTACCCAGATCTTGCATGTCATAATTTGGTGGTTGCATGTTGCTTCTAATCAGTTGCATGTCCAAATCTATGGTTTCATGCTACTTCTAATCATTTTCATGTTAGTTCTTGGTGAATTTGGTGGTTGTAGAAGTTTGCATGTCAGTTTTGACAACTACCCAGATCTTGCATGTCATAATTTGGTGGTTGCATGTTGCTTCTAATCAGTTGCATGTCCAAATCTATGGTTGCATGCTACTTCTAATCATTTGCATGTTAGTTCTTGGTGCTTGAAGAAGTTATATCCTATTGGGGTTACACTCTACTTTATCCAGAATGGACAGGTATAGTACAGAGTCTCAGAGGGAACGATCTTGAACAATTGATAGCCAGAGTCAAAATAGTAGAAAGGATGGTTATTTAGACATTCAAGATAAACTTATGAAAATAAGCCATGACATGTCTAAATAGTTGATTGAGCACCACCATATAAATGACATGTTATCTGACCCAGCTAAGGTGGATAAGTTGACTAGATTTCTATTTGGCATATTTTCTCACAAGACAGATGACACAATTCCCAAGAACTTGCATGAGGAGTTTGAGAAACTAGTTGATAGCCAGGTAGAGGTCTCAGATTCTACTCTGCCACAGGAGGTGGTGGGAAAGGATATCACACAGATTGATAGTAACAGTCAACTTGATACTCAAATTGAGACTATTGTTTACAGGTCGTCAAAGGGTGATGCCACAGGTATTCAAGATGGTATAGTTACAACAGGCAGTGACTACAGTGTAGTGGGTTCAGATGATGATTATGAGGATGTTGTTGTGCAGGATGGTGAGATACCTGGTAGAGATGAGCAGACATTGAGCATTCATGACTTTGCTGAGAAAGAGTACCAGGCACAGTTAGATGCTTCATCACATGAGGTTGAGGCTGGTAGTACTTCACATGATTTGTCCAGCCAGCTGAAGGTGAACCAAGATAGTATTGTGACTTCATTATCTCATCATGACAGGTATGTGGAGTTAGTTGGTATTGGTCATATTACTCAGGTGAGGAGTTTTCTTGAGTTACCAGTTGATTCTAGTTTACGGATATGGACTCGAGATTGTTATATTGGCATTTGGGATTCAGTTGACTGGAGATCTTTAACACTTTTTGGTAGCAGTGTTTGTTTGGGTGCTATCATGGATGTGATTAGCATATTACACGATGTTGTCTTTTCTTGTGCCAGTATCTTGTTTGATGTTGGTATTAGTTTTTATACACCAATGTTGGGCTTTGTTCATATATCCAGTCGACCATACTTGCTGGAATGTGTTGATGATATTTCATATTTGGCAGTGTGTATAGATGAGTCCCAGGATCATATTGGCATTGATGACATCCAGGAGGATGCAGTGGGCAGTCTTGAAGACTTAGTTTCCTTGGGTACAGAGGAGTTGGACAGCAATGCTAATGTTTTTGATACTCCGTATGTTGATATGATCTTTAGATTTGATTCACAGGATATGGATGGTAATACTCTAGAGACTAGTAACTTTGAGGACACTCCTTCAGATAGTGCATTAGAGGAGGTTTGTAGGAGATAGTCAAGCCAGTGCCATCATGTGTCTAATCAGTTGAGAGTTAGTGACCAAGACATTGCTATCACTTGCCAACATTTCGATGTTGCTCGTCAGTTGTTAGCAGTTTATGGATGGCGTTCTCCTACTAGTGATGAGAAGGGAGGAAGTTATCTTTCCTTGACAGAGATCCACTCTTTATGGGAGGCTATTCAGATTTTGAGACAAAATTATATGTAGTTGGTAGCTGACAGAGATTATCTTATGGAGTGGGGTAGTACAGCATATGATGCATTGTTGGCCAAGGAAGATGAGGTGAGTGAGCTTACTGAGCAGCTTGAGGTGACTTCTAAGATTCTTGAGAGTACATAGTTGGCTTTCAAGGAGTCATAGTTTCATTTGGCTAAGGTGATCATGGAGTTAGAGTGACTACAGTCTTTACCTAATTCTATACAGTCACAAGCTGTGGTGTTTGGTGATCCGAGGATGTCCATGGCCGAGATTGTTAGAGACAGTGGAGATGGGGATGCATCCATACTTGATACTAACATTGGCATATCAGGTTCATTCCCACTAGAGTCAGGTTCAATTGAGTTGGGTGCTGTAGCAGATTTTTGTGGTGTGCCTGACATGGTGGTGACCTCTAGTACTAATGGCACGAAGACTAGAGATGTTGTATCAAAGACCATGTGTGACGTTGGTGAGCTGATAGTTGGCATGGTTCCTACTAGTAATACTACTCCCTTCGCAATGTCTTCAGAGGTAGTAGTCAGTTCCAACTTGGTTAATGATCGATTGCAGTTAGTTACATCTAGATTGCAGTTTGAGCCACTGACTAAGATTGGTGCATTCTATCGGCATTACACTGTGAGGTATGCTCATCTATCTACCTTTGATGACCATGTTGATGAGATGATGATACAGAGATGTACTTTGGTTCCTAGTGCTTATCATCAGTTATGGGATAGTTTGATGCCTTGGGATGAGAGTTGTGATGGGCATGACATGGTGATAGGTCCTGCAATTGACAGGTTGATAATACATGACTTAGAGCAGGAGTTTTGGAGTGATGCTTTAGCAGGTGTTGTTATTGATTCTACTCCTTTGGCTATGACATCTCTTGACTTAGCTGGTGATTAGTCACAGTGGGTTGTATCACTTCTTCATGGTGAGCTGTTGACTGAGGTTGGTTTTTTTTATCAACATTATATTGCAGGGTATGTACATCAGTTAGCATTTGATCCTTGTGTTGAGGAGTTGATGGCAGACAAATTTGGTTTGGATTTCATTTCTTACTCTTTATCTTGTAATGTCTTTTCACCATCAGCAGTGTATGGGATTTATGGTTATGAGATAGTGGCCGATGATTTGCAGAGTTGTGTTGACTGCAGGAGTTGTACAGTGTGTGGATTCTCCATACTTGGTACAGTTTCATTCGAGAGGGTTCACCATTGTTGCAGAGTTGGATTATACATTCCATATAGGCCAGTGGGATGCGTTGATGGTATTTACTGTGTTGGTAGTTTGATTTGTCCATTTTACTTGGGTTCTGATGTTCTAAGAGTTTGTGCCTCATGGGTTTTTGATTGTGGTAGTGGTGATTTCGGAGTTTGGTTGAGCTATAATTGTCAGTTTGATTATGGATTCCTCTTGGTCATATTGCAGAGGATATTGCAAGAGCCTGTGTTAATTGGTAGTAGTATAGTTCATGGCTACATTTGGGATCCAGGTGGATTGATTGGTTTATTGTTCAACCATTGCTTGAGGACAAGAAATGTTTGGGAGGGGAGGACTTGTCATGTCCCCTTTTCAAATAATTAAGAAAGAAAATCTTTGCTAAGGCAGGCAGGCCCAAGAAAGTGAAATTTCGGAAAAAGGGGGTTAATCTTTGGAAACCGTTGGACTAATAAATGAAAATTATTATTAAAATAAGTTTCATTAACCTCTCTTGGATGTGAGTTACAGTTATTCCCTCTTTTAAGGGGTTTGGAGGCATTTTGGGCTCATTCCAGAACTTGATTTTTGCTCATTCTTTGTTATTCTTCAGAGGCTGCCAAACCTGTGGAGAAGGAGACCCAAGAACGGGAGTTTGTAGGTTTCCAGGGAGACCCAAGAATGGGAGTTTGCAGGTTTCTAAGAAGGCTAAGGACGGTATTTTGAAGCCATTCCATGTGCATACTCATACAGAGTTTGCCTTTGTGCTGAACAGTGTAGATTTGTGGGTTTTTGGGTGTGGTTTTTTGCATGAGTTTGGTGTTTTCAGTTGAGCATTTCATATCAGTTTTGTTTGCTACTGTATTTCAGACTTTAAGCTATTAAAATAGAGCTGAATATATGTATTGGGACGTCATTAAACTTCTGAGATAGTTTATTAGTTTTTTTGTGGTGTTTCCGGGCATTTTTGTGTTAATTTCGGGAGCCCGATGAGCATAGTTTTTGTCCTACATTTGTGAGCTGTTTTGTAAAGGCTATATAGATCTGGAAATGATATTTTATAGGCTGTTATTCTGCTCAAATTTCTGTAAAAATTTCTACTTTCAGATTTATTAATAACAGGTGAATTTGTGAAGCTTTTTGGCACTATTTTCGACATACCCGATTTGGGGTTTCTTAAGAAATTTGGTGGATCTTTGTGATATCAGTTGTTTGATCTTAAAAGATCTGATTAAAGGTTGGAAATATCATAAAAAATCAGAAAAGGGACATTTCAGTTATCATTTAGATTATTATTTTTTCATTTCTATTTGCATGCATATTAGATCATTGAATCTCTTGTTTCGTGGTGTACTTGTATGGGCACAAACTAGGTCAGACTAAGGGCCTCCATTATAAACCCCTACACTCCATGAATAGGGAGCTATGAGTAGCCATTCGAGAGCTCATTTTTGAGAAATCTTGAATATAATGACTCATAGAATTTTGCTCACATTTTAGGCATACAGTTTCCACCACCAATGTGCACATTGTTAAATTGATTATCAAGTTGTGAAGCCATGAGATGGTCTTTTTCTTCTTGATCGAATTTCCTTTCCATCTCAATAATAACTTTCCTTTCTTCCTTTAGGCATCTAAATTATTCTTCCTTCTTAGCTTATTCTTCTAGAAGAGCTTTTCTCTCATGCTCCAGTACTTTGAATCTGCCACTCGAATAACCTAAAGGTGTCATGAGCTATGTACATGGTCTTGAATATCCAAACTAGTTACTAGTAAATGTTGCATTCACATGAGCACTAGAAGGCTCCCTAATTTGATAATCATATGGGGATTTATCTTCTTGGTATGCATAATGCTTACCTTTCTCAGCCTTTTGGTGTGTATCCAAATATCTATCCTCAATATGGGGTTAGGTTGGTCTATTTTCATGAGTGGGACTACCACTCAAGAGGTCAACATAGTATTCACCACTTCAATTCTTCTTTTGTGGAGACATTGTAAAATCCATATCCATATCTGAGTGAGGTGATTTTAAGGGTGTACTCAACTCAATAAGGTCAATACTAGGATCAAACAAAGATTCTAGAATATTCTTAGGTGATTGAACAAACACAAGTTCTTTTACCTTACGTCTTTGGTGAGTTTGAACTAAAGGTAATTGTTTAAAGATGACTTGAGGTCACTTTCCATGATCTACTTGATATCTTGTTGTAACTAACATGAAATAAAAGGTACTAGGTGATAGGATAACCCTAAGAAATGTTGGTACCAAACTAAGATAGTAAAAGCACTCACTTGTCCAAAAGAGATGTGATAAGATAGAATTTTGCAATAGGCATAAACCAACACTGCCACAGAGGTGCCCACAACTTTGGGTGAATACCTTAGCACATATGGACTAGGAGGATGATTTATCCAAATTATAAATAATTAAATTAAATTTTTATGAAAGTGAATGGACAAGAAATTACTAAGACTCTCCAAGCATAATATCAAAGAATCCAAAGGTATATCTTTTCTCAACAAGGATGGTCTCTAACTCACCAACTCCAAACAAGGTTGCTTGTGAAACCAAAGATCATTAATTCAAGGAGTCAAAGTACAATAACCCAAGGTATAAAAAAGTTTTTGAAAATGGGGTAAGTAGCCTAATCTAAACCAAATCAACCTAGGGAGATTGGAAATAATAGGATAGCAAAGTAGTTTGATCATAAAGTCTCAACTCAGAAACTCAAATTTTATTTCTTTTAAATATCCAACTAGGTGTGATAGATTTTGAATTATAAACTAGGCATGCAAGATAGCAATCATTGATTTCAAGGAAACATCTTCAAACAATGAGCAAGGGGGAAAGAAACCTTGCACATAAACAAGAATAGTGTCATAGTATCAGTCTTATCCCTAGAACCACCACTGGGTATGTTCTCAAAATATTTTCCAATCACACACATAGTCCTAAAAAATAAAATTTGGTAGCACTATAGTTATTAGTAATGTTCAACTTTGTAGCTTTTGCAATCTAGAGTGGGTGAAATCTAATCCTAGTGCACTAGGGTTTTGACATATTCTAAGAATTTAATCAATCGAAGATACTGAGGAGATTTAACAACCCAACAGAAGACTACACCTATGAGGATTTCCCCCACAAGGATATTTATATAGTAGTTGCTACTACCACGTCAAAAATGGCTATTACCACTTGAGGTTATGTCCACATGGTTGACCCAATAAAAGGAATGTCCACTACAATTAACCCTCTCTAATCAAGGAAGACTCACAAAGTTGTACCACATGGGGACCTAGTTTGGATTCAAAGGTTCCAAGTTTTTGATGTGCCCAAAAGGGAATAGAGCATACTCCTCTATCCTCTTCACCTTACCCAAACATAGAAAACAATTTTTTTTGACACACTAATTTGAAATCACCTCACCAATTTTTTGAAAAAGTCAAAAACAAACACCACCAATCTCAAAAGAGTAAGTACTAATGGATGTTAAGGAAAAATCTAAGTGAAATAGTGAGATAATAATAGATATCCTTCCCTACCTACAAGGGGATCTATCATCAAGAAGAGTTTCACATGTAAGGCAAGAAAATGAAGCACATTCCCTCAAGAATTCCACAAATAGTGTTCATAGGCCCTAATTACTATGTGAAAGACATGCATGAAAGTAAATCTAAGTCCAATTTTAGAGCACCAAATGAAGTGTGAATCTATGAAAGCATGTAAAAGAACACAAGAAAAACACATAAGAGGGTTCATTTTACTTCCAAATCCAAATTTTATAGAGATCCAACAAAATACTTGGTAATCCTTGCAATCTTTTCTTTATTGTAGCTTTTGTTTATGCCTGAACACTCACTCGCAATGAACAAAGCAACAAGCAAAACAAAAAAACACAAGATATGCAATATATATCCAACTTATGCAAAACTAGGGTTCGATATAAAAATCTAATTTTTAAGAGTGATAATAACTAGCAAATAACCCAAATGAAAGCTCACATCATGCATTGATTCACATGAAAATTAAATGCAAGCTATTCGTTAAATGCCCTTTTTTGAATATTGATTTTTTACTTAGTCAACAAGATTGGACCTATATGATATGAATTCTGATCCAAAACCATAAATGCAAAAAAAAGACCCCAATCAAAAATTAGAGAGATTTCCAAAAATGTTAGAATTTTGAAAAGATCTTTTCATACTTTCCCTAGAGAGCCATTTTGTCAAAATAGACCAATTTTTGCAAATTGAATTATTGAGACCTAATATGATCTCTAAAATCAAAATACAAAGAACCAAGTCTATTTAGAATTTAGAGAGTTTTAAAAAAATGTAGAATTTTTTTAAAAAATTGCTAATTTGAGCCCAAAGATGATTTTTCATGAAACATCAAGAAAAAATTATAACAAATCAAAAATATCTCAGAAAACTCTAAAACTTGGACTGAAGCTTTTTTGATATGTTGTTACCTTGCAAACAAAAATTTAGATCAAAATACTTCGTCATTTTAGAGATATGATCAAATTTTTCAGATCTAGAGTTTTTTGTCTCCAAACAAATCTGCACAAGGGGGTTAACTCCAAAAATATCTAAAACTAGCAAGTAAAGGTGGGTTTCCCCATGGTGGGTGCCAAAGATGTATGTCTAAAATGTAAGCACACTTCTATGATTCATTATATCCAAGATTTCTTAAGAATGAGGTCTCGAATGGCAACTCATAGCTCTCTATTCATGGAGTGCAAGGGTTTGTGATCAAGGCCCTTGGTTTGACCTAGTTTGTGCCCATGCAAGTACACCATAAAATGAGAGATTCAAGAATTAAAAAATGAATGCAAATGAAGATGCAAACTAATCTAAATGATGACAATGCAAAATACTGCAAGAAAGGAAATCTAATCTATGAAAGGAAATGACAATGCAATATTAATTTATGATAACAAATATAATGTAAGGATGAAACCTCATGATGGAATCCATGGATGCAAGAGAGAATAAGAAAAGAAGAGAGAAGTTGCAATGAAGCTCTAATGTCCAAACACTAAGGCTCAAACTCCTTCTCCAAAATCATTCTCTAAACCTATAGCATAACAATACTATAGCAATGAGCTATTTTCTCTATATCTCTCTCTATTGCTCTATGTTTCTCTCTATTGCTCTATCTAAAAATGAGAAGGAGAGGGCTCCTTATAAAATAAAATGTGGGGGTGAGAGGCTTCTCACAACCAATATGGGATAATAGAATTTGATCAAAGTGAGACAAAATTCCATCAATGAGAAAAGAGGAGTGTTTGAGAAGAAAGTGAAAAGAGGAAAAAGAGGAATCCCTCTTATAGATACATGCATTTAAGTATAGAGAATTTTTTTTTAAATAATTATTTTATTTCATTTTTCAAGTGGGTTTAATTTTTATTTATTTAATTTCGTTTTTCATCACAAAGAGGCATTTAAGTGGGTATTTTATTTAATTAAAAGGGAGAAAGTTCTTTTAATCAAATAGAAAATATTTAATTAAATTAAAAGAGGGGTTTTTCTTTTGATTAATTAAATATGGATTAATTATTTAATTAAAAAAGAGGTTGTCTTTTAATTAAATAAGACTTAGGATAAAATGATCAACCCTTTAGGAAATATTGGAATAATTAAATTAATTACAATTTGATCAAGGAAATTGGTTTGAATTGATTTAATAAAATGTTGCAAACCATTGATTCAAGAAATTGATAAATTGAATAATGGGAGTTGATAGTCTAGACGACTGTCTTAGGGTGCATACAAGATGAACAAGTATGGAGAATTGGAATCAAAGGCTAACTTTTGATAGAAATTTGAAAAGTTTGAGATGGTTTAAGGCATGAGTCAAAGTTTTTTACAAGATCAACGATTGGGAAAGTTCAATAAGGATCTAATGATGGAGGTTAAAGAAATATAAGGATGTGCATTAAGTTCAATTAAGGTTATATTGTTTGAGTGTCTAGATTTATTATATGGAGTTTCAAATCTGGAAATGTGGTATGAACCTAAGATTGATGACTGTGATTAAGTAGCAAAAGATGGAAGAATATGGAATCCCAAAGATGACTATTTAAGGAGGAATTCAAGATACCTCTTAGATTATTGGTTATTGTGTTGGTTGTTGATCATATTTTTGTCTAGTGTTAAGTTGTTACGAATGGGAAGTTGAAGAAGGTGGAAGAAGATGGTTGAGCCAAATGAATTGAAAAAGAAGAAGAAAGAGAAGGTGTTAATCAACTAGTCAAAGTACAGAGTGAAAGGAGATCCAAGAGGGAGATTAGACATAGAAAGAGAAAGGAAAAAATATTTGAACAAGAAAAGGTAGTTTATATTCTCAACATATCATTTCTACTTTTATTGTTTAACTATTGTAGCATAAAATCTTGGAAGTACCAAGTGGACCTAACAAGCCCATGAAATCCTATAAGGTAACATCGATTAGTGGTGTTTGTAAATCCTTTAAATTGGGCCACTCTTTAGTCAAGAATAATGAGTGATAAGGTATAGATGATATTTTGCTAAAATCCTCTAGCAAGGTCACATTAACAATGTATATATTATGTAACCTTTAACAATGTTGGCTCCTAGAAAAAATCACTTTAGAAGAGTGAATATTTTTTGATTTCTAGTCCCAGGTGATTTTTCGCTTCATAGGGTTTCCATGTCAAAATTAGGGTGTTACAATTGTGAATTTTATTTGTGTTACAAGTTGTGTCATGTGTTTTACATTTTACTACAACTCAATAATATCTAAGTTTATGGTTGGTAATCACTAAATATTTTACTAACACTTAGTAATGTACTAAATAGTAAGTTAATAGTTTGGAGTAAAAGTGTTTGAAAGATTTAAGTGATAAGCTGAATTATTACATTGAGTGATTGTTGTTAAAGTTTATGAAGTTTTATTGGTACTAAAATAGTTTGAAGGGATTGTATGATAACTAGATATAACTAATTCACAACCCACCCACACACCCCCCACCCCCCCCCTCCACCCACCGTCCTCTCGGTTGTCTAACAAAAAGAACTCAACCTAGCAAATGATATTTGGGATAAATTAGAAAAGCTATATGAAGGTGATGAATATGCAAAGAAAATTAAGTTACAAGATTGGAAAGCTAAATCATAAAATGCTAGAATGTAGGAAAATTAAACCATAATAGAATATGTGGAAAGGATTACTAAAATTATGACAAGGATAACGAGAATATGAGGAATGATAACAAAAGATGAATTTTTTTAGAAAGTTATTAGAGCTTTAACACTAGCCAATGAAAACAAGGTCAATGAAATTGAAGAAGCCATTTCTCTTATCAATTTGTTTTAACAGAGAAATGTTAATGGGTAAGTTACAAGCTTTTAAAAATGTAATATTAAAAGATTCTTTACTTGGAGTTGAGACTATATTTTGAGATAATGAACATACAGACAAGAGGTTACAAACTGAAAGTGCAAGCACTAGTAGCAGAAATCTTGGAGAATATGCAAGTGAATGGGTAGAAATTCAAAGGTAAGGTCTCACATTTAAAGGAAAGTAATACATACATTGTTATAAATGTAATGTTAATCGTAGGCCCTACAAGTCAAAATTTTCTAAAGATTGTCTTTATGTTAGTGATGATGAGATTGTGATTAGGGATACTAACTTTGAGGATAAAATAGGATTTGTTAATATTAAAAATGAAATTTAAATTAAAGAAGAAATACCACTTGTTTCAAATATTAAGGAAAAGAGAATGGATTAGATTATAGACAATGCATGTTTACATCATATGAAAGGTGATAAAGATATGTAGATTTGAAAAGCTATAATGCAGGTGATATTAGATCTAGTAAAAATTCACCCTACTCGATAAAAGAAAAGCTTCAATATCACTTGATGGTAAGACTAACACTGATGATGTTTTATTTTTTTTATGGATTGAAACATAATTTACTAAATGTTGGACAACTTGTAGAGAAGGATTATCATTTACAATTCACTAATAAATAAAAATTAATCAAGGATAAAGAAGGAAATGAGATTGCAACTAGTACTAGGAGGTTTGATGTAATGTAGTTTAGTTGAGTCCCCTTGAGATATGTTTTTTATTGCAAAATTTGATAACAATTGGTTATGGCATAGGAGATTTTATCATGTGAAATTTCATAACATAGTGAAGGTTGGTAATCCCAATGTGATTAGAAAAAATATAAATAAGATTATAAAACCTTCTAACATATTATGTAAGGAATGTGTGTGGGAAAGCAAAAAAGGAGTGCATTTTGGAACAAATAAAATCTACTAATTTTGAGAAATTGAAGATTGTACATAGATTTATGTGGACGTATCAACACAAGAAAAATTTATGGTGAGAAGTAATTTATTCTTTTTATTGATTATTTCACTAGAATGAAGTGGGTTTCTTTCTTAGGAGAGAAAGATGAGGCATTTAATAAGTTTATGAATTTTAAAGAAAAAATTGAAAATGAATGAAGATCAAAGATAAAATTCTTAAGGCATGACAGAGGTGGTGAATTCACATCTAATTAGTTTAATGCATATTGTGATGATAATGGAATTCACAAACAAACTTCAACTCCTAAAACACCACAATAAAATGGAGTAGAAGAAAAAAGGAGCATGACAAATTATGAGGCAGTAAGGGTGATGCTACTTGAAGGTAAAGTGACACATGCACAATGGAGAGAAGTATTAAATAATATAGTATATACCATGAACAACGTTTAGATTAGAAAAGGAATCGGTCAAACACCTTATGAACTTTGGTTTGGTTATACACCACTTGTTGAATATTTCAAGATCTTTGGAAGAAAATACAATATCAAAAGGGATTACAAAACATGGGAGTTTGATTCTAGGAGTGGTTAAGGTAAATTTAATGGATATTCTACTAAAAGTAAGGCTTATAGATGTTATATTATTAAAAGGTTAAGAAAGATTGTTGAAAGTGCAAATGTAAGAATTGATGAAATATTTTAGGCACAATAAAGAAATTTGAAATATGATAAAATGATGATATCAACCATGTGAGCACAAGTCATACATCATTATAAAATTAGAATGCAAAAAATGAAATATTCTTTGAGATTGATAATGGAATTCATGTTCAACTTGATGAACCTAGAGAGAAAAAAAGAACATCAAGGCATTTTTTTTAAATCATCATGATGTTAGGGTAAGTGCGCCAAGTTGTGGTGCCAAAAGGGGGGTATAAGTGGACACCTTTCTTCTAAAATCAGTAATTTTTGAACTTCAACAAGAATTTGGAGATAGTTACGCTCAAAATTTTAAGATATGACAAAAACAAAAGTAATAGTACTTTGAATCTAGTTTCTAAACTACTAAATTTTTTTCAAAATGGTTTAGTTTTAGGTCCTCAAAAAAGGGGGCCATAGAAAGTGGTACTATTTTTTCCAAAAAAACATAACATAGTACAAAGTGTGGCCCCTCTAAAATTTTAACTTTTTTTTTGAAATTCTTTAATTGCTCTGGTCAAAAGTTACTTGACACTATGTAGTTTATCCTAGATTTTTCAAGTAATTTTATAATGTGTGTTTTTTTAAATGAATTTTTTAACTAGACACATTCCAAAAACATGAAATATCTATGTGCTCCCCCTAGAAATGATTGAAAATTAATCTAAAATTAGAACTTATTTTTTTCAAAGTGTGTAGAATGGAGTCTAGTTTCTAAAAAACTAAGTTGTTGCAAAATTTGATGAACGAGCTAAAATCTATAGCCCAATTAGTACATGTTGGTTTTTGACAAAAAAAAATGGACATACATTCAGAAGAAATTATAGATCAAAGGCTTGAAATAGTTCAAATAAAAAATAAATTATATGGTTATATAGCTAACACAGAGACCTACAATGTCATGTAACTTGATTTTATCGATGCTCAACCACGAGAAATCTTGAAGGAAATCAGACAAGAAAAATCAATCATTTTTTGTATGTTTGTAGCAAAACATGTCTTAGACCAATTTATAGACTCGAAACCTTTGGGTTGGATCCGAAAGGCAAAACCAAGCCTTAGGCTTGGTGGAATGCAAAGGTTTGAATAACACATACGCCCTATAGCATGTGCATGCTATAGTGCACACACATTATTTAAAGCTTTTTAAATTTGGCTCTTAATAGCTCATGTGCATTTTAGTAGGGGATGGGAGAGGGGAGAGAGAGAGAGTAGGGGATGGGAGAGAGGAAGTGAGAGAGAGTAAGGGTGGTAGAGAGAGTATGGGATGGGAGAGAGAGGAAGTGTGAGAGAGAGTAGGGGTGGAATAGAAAGAGTATAAGATGGGAGAGAGAGATTGAAAGTAGGGGATGGGGGAAAGAGAAAGAGAGTAGGCGGTGGGAGAGGGAGAGTGAGAGAGAGAGGAGGAGGATGGGAGTGTGTGTGTGTGTGTGTGTGTGTGTGTGTGTTGGAAAGAGAGAGAGTAGGGGATGGGAGAGGGGGGGAGAGAGTAGCCTGAGAGAGAGTAGGGGATGGGAGAGAGAGAGTAGGTAGTGGGAGAGGGAGTGGGAGAGGGAGAGAGAGGGGGGGGATGGAAATGTGTATAAGAGAGAGTGAGAGAGTAAGGGATGGGAGAGAGTGCAAAAATGTGAGAGAGAGTAGGGGGTGGCAGAGAGAGTAGAGAGGGAGAGAGTGAGAGTGTGAGAGAGAGTGAGAGTGAGAGTGAGAGTGAGAGTGAGAGAGAGTAGGAGGTGGGAGAGGGAGTGGGAGAGGGAGAGCGAGTGAGAGATAGATTAGGCGATGGGAGAGGAGAGAATGAGAGAGGGGGGATGGGTGTGTGTGTGTGTGTGTGTGAAAGAGAGAGAGTAGGGGATGGGAGAGAGAGAGAGAGAGAGAGAGAGAGAGAGAGAGAGAGCAGGCAGTGGGAGAGGGAGTGGGAGAAGGAGAGAGAGGGGGAGATGGGAGTGTGTGTAAGAGAGAGAGAGAGTAGGGGATGAGAGAGAGTGTGAGAGAGAGTAGGGGTGGAAGAGATAGTAGGGGTAGCAAAGAGAGATTACGAGTGGAAAAGAGAGAGTAGGGGATGTGAGAGAGAGAGAGAGTAGAGAGGGAGAGAGTGAGTGAGAGAGAGATAGTAGGTGGTGGGAGAGGGAGTGGGGGAGAGAGGGGGGGGGATGGGAGTGTATGTGAGAGATCTAGAGAGTAGGGGATGGGAGTGTGTGGTGTGTGTGTGTGTGTGTGTGTGTGTGTGTGTGTGTGTGTGTGTGAGAGAGAGAGAGAGAGGGATGGGGGAGAGAGAGTAGGTGGTGGGAGAGGGAGTGGGAGAGGGAGAGAGAGGGGGAATGGGAATGTGTGTAAGAGAGAGAGAGAGAGAGTAAGGGATGGGAGAGAGCGTGAGAGTGTGAGAGAGAGTAGTGGGTGGCAAAGAGAGTACAGGATGGGGGAGAGAGAGAGAGTGAGAGTAGGGGATGGGAAAGAGTGTATGAGAGAGTAGGGGATGGGAGAGAGAGAGTAGAGAGGGAGAGATAGAGTGAGAGAGAGGGGGGATGGGAGTGTGTGTCTATGAAAGAGAGAGTAGGGGATGGGAGAAGGGAGAGAGAGAGAGTAGGGGATGGGGGAGAGAGATTAGGTGGTGGGAGAGGGAGTGGGAGAGGGAGAGAGATGGGGGGAATGCGAATGTGTGTAAGATAGAGAGAGTAGGGGATGGGAGAGAGTGTGTGAGAGAGTAGAGGTGGCAGAGAGAGTACGATATGGGAGAGAGAGAGTGAGAGTAGGGGATGGGAGAGAGTGTGAGAGAGAGTAGGGGATGGGAGAGAGAGTAAGAGTAGGGGATGGGAGAGAGAGTGGGAATAGGGGATGGGAGAGAGAGAGTAAAGAGGGAGAGGGAGAGTGAGAGAGAGAGATAGTAGGCAGTGGGAGAGGGAGTGGAAGAGGAAGAGAGAGGGGGGATGGGAGTGTGTGTGAGATATCTAGAGAGTAGGGGATCAAAGAGGAGAGAGTGAGTGAGAGAGAGTAGGGGATGGGAGACCTAAGAGAGAGTGAGAGATAGTAGGGGATGCGAGAGAGAGAGAGTGAGAGAGAGAGAGTAGGTAGTGGGAGAGGGAGTAGGAGAGGGAGAGTGAGAGAGAGTAGGGGATGGGAGAGAGAGAGTAGGTAGTGGGAGAGGGAGAGAAAGGGAGGATGGGAGTGTGAGAGAGCAAGTAGGGGATGGGAGAGGAGAGAGGGTGAGAGAGAGGAGGGGATGGGAGAGAGAGTAGGTAATGGGAGAGGGAGAGCGAGAGAGAGGAGGGGATGAGAGAGGGGAGAGAGAGTAGGGAGAGAGTAGGGGATGGGAGAGGGGAGAGAGAGTAGGGAGAGAGAGAGTAGCTCGAGAGAGAGAGAGAGAGGGGGAATGGGAGTGTGTGAGACGGAGAGACTAGGGAATGTTACAGGAGAGAGGGTGAGAGAGAGTAGGGGATGGAAGAGGAGAGAGAGTGAGAGAGTAGGGGATAGGAGAGGAGAGAGAGAGTAGGGGATGGGAGAGGAGGGAGAGTGAGAGAGTATGGGATGAGAGAGAGAGAGAGTAGTCGATGGGAGAGGGAGTAGGAGAGGGAGCGTAAGAGAGAGTAGGGGATGGGAGAGGAGAGAGAGAGTTGGGGGGAGAGAGAGAGTAGGGGATGGGGGATGGTGGGATAGGGAGAGATGTATTTTCACATAGTGCATATGCACTAGAGTGGATACACACTATGTGAAATCACCAAAAAAGGTCACAAACCAAGTTTGGGTCCCTTTTGATCCATATTTTGCTTTTTGTCTATTGTGCATTCTATTGTTCCGATAGAAAACATAGGTTTCAAGCTGTTGGAAGTTAGCAAACACTATTTGAAGACTTTTTGAAGCTAGCAAACACCAAATTCAATAATTGGATACGCTATTTGAAGGCTTTTTGAATATTCTTTCTATAGAAAAGGTTAGTGTAGTCCTTTTTAAATATTTTTTGTTGATATATAGAGAAAAATTTGATTATAATTTGATATGTTGTTTAATATATAGTGAATTCATTAAAATTTGTATGTTTGAATGAATTGTTATTTGGAAATGGTTAGAAATTTGGCAAGTTGTTTGATATATATTGTGTATTCATTGAAATAATTGTAATTTTTATATGTATTTGAATGATTTGTAACTTACTTGTAAATTGTAAATAATTTAGATGTTTGAATAATTTGACATGTAGAAATCATCATCATGCCAAGGAAGAGACCAAAAACTCAAACAAATGAAGAGAGGGAGAGAGATTTGGCAATTAAAAGAGATAAAATGAAATTACTGTGTGAACAAAACAAATTGCAAAGCAATAATGAAGAATTGACCTTTGAAAAGGAACAAGAACCACCGATACAAAGAAACAAAGAGAAAGAATTGGAAAGACAAAGATAATGTATAGGAATGTTATGCTCAAGAAGACAATTAAATTGTGAAGCTACACCATCTTCCAATGTTGGAGTCATATCATCCTCTCATGTTGAAGAGACACTAATTTGTAGATCTGATGATGTATGCACTACATCATGTCATGTTGAAGGCACAACATCAACATATCAAGTAGGTGATATTCAATCTTTTGCATCTTATTGCCAAGGCGCATCATCTTTGGTTCAAGGTACGCAAAACACTCAACCTTATGTTGATGTTCAAAATGTTGAGGGAATGAAATAGATTATAACACCTTCTAAAATTTGATTTAGAAGACCAAAATATTTGATTGATACTGATACTAACATTTTCAAATCAATGCCTGACAAGATTAGCAAGCATACTTGTCAAAGAAAAGTTAATCATATGTGGAGATTATTCTTTGAAGAATTAAATATTATAGGTCAATGAAAATTATTTTTTGAAATGATGAAGAATTTAAAATTTAGGCCTATCATGAAGATTCTTGGGCTAAGAACGATGGACAATTCAAATGAAAAAAGTATTGTAAAGAATCTAATGGGTGCTTATGACAAAGTGGGTTCTAAATCACACACCAAAGTTAGTAATATCACAAGATGAGTACTTACATCGACAATAGTAAGTACCCAAATGAAGAAATCTTGACTCATGAGAAAGATAAGCAAAACATTGAAAACTGGAAAAGGTACTCTAAGGAGAGCCATGCTAAGGTGTGAGAGATTGGAAGATCCAAAAAAAAATGAGTTATGAACATTTAGTGGTAGACTACTGTGAAAGGATGAAGAAATTAGTGAAGCTTTGAAATCATTAATCAAAGATTTTTGGAAAAATAACACATATGTTTCCCCTAATCAAAGAGCTATTATAAGAGGGAGGTTTGGCATCCAAAATCACGACCTACATGTGAAACATTTTTTGGACTCAACTTAGACACATTTTTTTGCAAAATTTATTGGTATGTATCCCCAAATTTGAATAAGTCAAAGATTTTTTGAGATGGGTAGACCTTTTTATGTGAAGATAAATCACACACGCACAATTTTTGTAGGATACATATTGAATTTTATAACCATTTTGATATTTTTAGGCATATATGTGTGTTTTTCATTCTAAGTTTGTTTTGCAGGATTGTGACATGAATGAGCCACCAAGATCTTTAAGGGAATTCATATCCAACATTTTATGTGAAATAGGGGACAACCAACAATTTTATAAGACATCATGCTTGGATGGTACATACTTATTTTGTGGTTCTTTGCAACTTTTATCAACTTGTGAACATATGGATAGTACACATGCAATTGGAAATCAAATAGAAGATTACAAAAAATTTAAGATAGTGACATGTGCTGTAAAAGATGGGAAATAGGATAAAAGTTGTGATTTAGTCATTGAAAAGATTCAAGTGTATGAGTTCATGAAAAGATTATTTACGAGTATGCAAGGCATACACATAGAGCTCGATGGCTGGATTTTCAATTCAAGTTGTGCAAGGATACGTTTTCACTAGATAGCATTGTTTTGGTTGTAGACTTTGCAGAGAACTACACACTACAACCACAAAATGAGGTGCAAGAAAAGTATTATACTTCTCAACAATTTTCCATATTTGTTCACATAACATTCATGTGTTCACCTACAAGTATAGAGGATGATAAGAAGATTTTGAGGGAGTACCATTTTTACATCAGCAATGATTAATCACATTCTATGAAGTTTGTACATGATTTTTTTCAACTATTTTATGGAGATTTGGCTAATAGGGGCATAACATATCATTAGCACATTATTTGGTCAGACAATTGTGCATCTCAATTCAAGAATGCATGGATGTTCTATTAGTTGAGCAGGATGCACATGTTGTGTAGAATTTAATATATGTGGAATTTCATAGAGGTTGGTCATGGAAAGGGAGAGCATGATGGTGCAGGCACATGCATCAAAAGAGCCTTAGCTCATGAAGAACTAAAGTACAAAGGTGGAGTAATATTGATAGATGCAAAATCCATCATCTAGTGGTGTAACACTACAATGGATCCAGGTAAGGAAGGTGAGTCTATGGTTCATAGATTTTTTTGGTTGATAGCTAATACTAACATTGCACCATATGAGGATTTTTGCACACTAACAAGATCTAGTGAGTTGCACTATTTTAGAAACTCTGATCCATCATGTGCAGAGGAAAATTGGGATGAATGTGAGTCAACTGAATGGGTGGACAAATGGGATATGTGGGTTTTGGACCCAATTGACACCTATCATCCCCCATAAGCACTAAAAATGGTAGATATGGGTTCATCTATTGAATTTGACCGCTTGTCTAATCTGGTGTAACCTAGTAATATATATATTTTTAATTTCAATATGTAACTTTATAACTTTTACCAAAGTATTTTTTGAATTAATGACCGCATTTTGTACATTTGTCATTATAGGCCATGTTTTTTCTATTATTGCACTTGAAAACAATGAAGAAGGGACATATTATTATTTGTGTCATTGTGTCCAAGCCAAATAAAAATTGGATCACTCGATTATAGATGGTGAAGATTTAGAGTACCATATTAGTGCAGTGGTTGTAACCGGCACATGGCTTAGGCGATATTCTATGAAGAACCCTAACTTTTGGTTATTCAAGGATTGGCAAATAGAGAGGAAGATTCTTCATTATTCAAACCTTGTTGTCGCATCAAATTTCCACTTGATAAAATATTATAGAAAACCACATAATAATATTCTTTGAAAAGTTTGCAAGTCAAACCACGAGGCAATACTTGAGACATTAAAATGTAGAGAAAATCCACTTGGTTCACTGGATTGAATAGGGAGAGAGGGAGAGAGGGAGAGAGAGAGAGAGAGAGAGAGAGAGAGAGAGAGAGAGAGAGAGAGAGAGAGAGAAAGAGTGATCAATTGGATCCAAATACAATGTTGCAACCTCTCCCTTAAGACTATTCACATGACAAGGTGGGTATTGTTATTATGTGTAAGTGATGAGATAAGTTTAAATCACAGATTTTATGTTTTGATTTCTTTAGAATCTAGATACATTATTTGAATTTATATTAGATTCTTTAATAGGACCCATTTTCAGATTAGTCATTTGAATAAGTGAAAGTTTAGAATTTGTTGTTTAGATCAAAATGTAATGAAAGAACATGAAAATTGTTAGAATGTGAATGCTTTGTGATATAAAGTCATGATTGTGTGCATGTAACTGGAAACTTGAAACTAGTGAAAGCAACGATATAATGGGAGAAGTTTATAAGACTCATCAAGCCATATAGTAAGCCACTTGATCATTGCTAGAAGCTCAAACAAATAATTCTTTTCATTTGGAACATTGTTGCCAATAATGATATTATGATTAACATGCTTTTATCTTATATTTATTTTTTCATCTGTAATTATTTTAGATAAACTCCAAAACAAATTTATTTTCAAATCATAAACTTATAAAACCTATCTTATAAATTTTTCAGATGTTGTCTATTTGGAAGTGTTAAGACCAAAGTGTATGATCTTTGGTTCACTCCTAGTCACAAGATTCAAATTTTTAGCATGTGTATGGGTTTGAGGGTAAAATCCTTTAAGGATGACCATAGGTTGTTATGTTTGTTTGCTCTAAGTCTCAAGATTGTAAGTTTGTGATTGTGTAAAAGAATCCACACCCTTAAGGATAATCATAGGTGGTTCATCAGTGTTTGATTTGTATCCTTCCTTTTTCCTTTTAGACCTAATCATGTTTATGTTCTCACAAGTTGGATCAATCACATGTAGTTGATCTTTGCATCCTATTTTTCTTCCTAGAACTTTCTTCTTGTTCATGCTTGGGTAGGGGTTCACTAAAAACCTTATAATCAGTATTTGTCATGAGTCCATCCACCCCAACTTTCTTATCATCAATGAGATCTTGGATTAGATATTTAAGTTTCATATAATTTTTAGTCTTATGACCCTTATTCCTATCATATATGCAATAGTGATTGTCATTCCAAAATTTAGGCTTAACCTTTGGTTCATAAGGTTTATAGTTATATGGTAGTGTAATGATCTTATTCAATATCAAAGTATTCACACTAGTTCAAGTGAGTCTCGTAGAGGTGTACAGATGTGCTTAGATTTGGAAACCCATGATGGTTTACCTCTACTAGAGTCATTAGATTTGTTTGAGTCAATATTCTTGGAGAAGCATATTGTTTTGTAGTTTGAATGTCATTTTTCAAGTTGACCAGATTAGGCTCGTTAGGTTTGGGTGTGTTCGCTATACCATCATTTACCACATTCTTTTTCTTGTTCCATGAGTACAATTTACCCTTTACATTATTGTTTTTTTTATTGTTGTTGTTGGTTTTGTCCTTTATCAATTGAGTTCACCCTTTTTAACTGAAACATCCTCAATTTGTAAGGAATTGGAAAATATTTGTTTCCTAAGTTCATGCTACAATTAAGGCACAAGGTTATTGATAAATATATCAATCTTTTTAGCTTCAGGGATTTGCTTTGGATATCATGAATAACGCTTCCTCCATCACTGAAGAAAGGAAATAGAATATTTTTCTTGGTGTTGTTTGATGTTGCATAAGTCTAGCATAGTGATCACATGTTGAATACTATAAGAATAATGTTGGAAATACCTTTTACCTTTTTCCATTTCATCAAATGACATAAGTGGAGGAGAGAATTTTGTGAACCATTCCATACCTTGCCCACTAAGACTTCTAGAAAAAAAGGCTTATGAGATAAGTGAGTTCACATAAGAATTTCATACTTAGTGCACAAAAATCCCTAATGTGATCATGAGGATCTCCACTACCATCATATTTTTCATACTTAAAAAATTCAACCTTACAAGTAAAAGGATACATTTATAAGTATTTGTCAAAATAAAATAGACATATAGACTCAAGTGAAAAAGATGGCTTAGGTTTCTCTTGCACATTTTTCATGTGTAACATATCCTTCCTCATTTATTCCATTTGTTTCATAACAACTTATAAAGGTGAAGGTTCCTCCTTTTGAATCAAGTTGTCAACATTAAGGTTGTGTGGAAATTTTACTCCTTGAGAGAATAAGTGCATGAAGAATTTATCTTTTCCTTGATCCAAGTTCAATTTCATGAGCTTTTGTTAATATTTATCTTGTTGAAATTGTAAGATCTCTTTCTTAATGATTTCTAGATCTAGATCATTATCTTGTGGACCATTTCTAGTATGTTTTGACTTTGGGGTGAAAGTGAACAATGTCTAGAAATTTAATTGGTAAATCCTTGAGAAAATTGTCATGCTTCTTCCATATAGGCTTATTTTCCTCATTTTGTACATTGTAACCATTTTTCTACCATCCCAGATAGGAGTTTGTTGATCCTCTTTTCATGCTCCTCCCTAAATAATGTCAATGAGACACTATTTTCAAATCTAGGTAAAGAGGGTGTATACTCACTAAAGGTAGTAGAAAATGGATTAAAACCCAAAAATTCTAACTCTCTTCTAGGTGATATGTCAAAGATAGCCTTAGGTCACTTTCCTTGGTGAATCTTATATATAGTTGTAACTGGCATGAAAGAAGATACAATAATTCAATAGGATAACTAGAATAGACTTGATTTTCAATCTAGGCTAGTAATATTTCCACTTTTCCAAAGTGATGATGTAAAAAGAGAAAAGATAACTTGTCCAAAGGTGTTTAAGTCATGGGTAAATGTCCTATGTACAAAACTTGTGAAGCAAGCAAAAATAAGATAAAAAGAACAATAAAAGTTATGCTAAGAAAGATGGACAAGTGAACACCCCACTAACTTACTAGTATAGACCAAAAATTAGAAACACCAAGTATAGGTTGCCATAACTAACCAAGAACAAGTTTGAAGTTTTAGAGGCTTGGAACAACTGTCATTTGATGATTATCAGTGAACTAGGTGACAAAATGACAACAACATGATAAATCATTAGAAGATAGGCACTAGAATTCTCAAAAAGCATATTAATGGTGAACTGTGGCAACAAATCAATAGAAGACAAGTGATAGTCTAGAAGATTAGCAGGTTATATAATGATGAATTATGCAATCAAACTCAGAATTGCATTCGATAAAAGAAATTGAAAGTGCAAGATGCCCTAGAGTTTGACCTAAAAGACATAGCTTCACTTGCTATTTTGATTAATTAAGTAATTTTTGACAATATGACAATGTTTGAGTTCAATAATAAAAATATCTTTTTCAAAAAACACTTATTCAAAAAAAATTATGACGTGAGAAGTAGTCTTTAAACAATCTCACAAGGGACAAAGAAACCTTGAAAGATACAAATATATGTGAAGTCTCAAAGGTTTAATCCCTATAATACCATCATGTGTATATTTAATATATTTTCACAAGTCTAGCACAATTGGAAGACACATCAAGAAATATCTACCTAAAGGTACCTATTTTCAAATGCAACCTTAAGGCTTAAGTTTCCCAAATTAGGTAAATGACTTATCCAAAGACTTCTTAGTAATATAATAGTTTTTAATACCCCAATACACCCCAAATAACTAGTTTACCAAATACCAAGAGCCTATCTCTAAGGTAAACCAATCATCCCAGCCTACTAGGCCTACAAACCCCAATTAGCCCTCAAATGTTGTCCTCTTGCATTTTGTCCACATTTTTCCATAACATAAAGAAATTAAATTGAACATTAGGATACCCATTTGGCTTCTCTAAAACATATAAAAATATGAGGTATGGTTGTTTTGGACCAAGTCTCTACTATTACACTATGGGCCACTTTTTAAGCATAAAAACCCCTCCATTTACAAAGGAACTATATGTAATAATTATACCCTAACCATAAAACTTGGTAAACTATCTTAATATGATTCTAAAGTGAGGATTCTTCAATTTTATTGAACCCATCAACTCTCTATATGTTCTTATTATGAAACCCTCACCAAACAAGGCCAAAAACTAGGGCCTCTTCAAATCTGACCAATAAATCACTTTCAAGACCTGTTAGTTGATCCTAAACCATGTTTATGATGATTAATTTGACTATATTACATAAAACCATGGCCTCCTTTAGGTAGATCTCTCGCTACTATACCTATGGTATCAAATTTAATGCATTTTCATGCACCCAAGCACTACAAACTTGTCCAGTTGGATGATCATAGGTGTAGGGAACCAAGGAAAATAGTTATGTGTCATCCTAGTTGTGAATTAGAAACAAGCTATTTGCACAATAATTTAATAAGACCCAAGATGTAAGGTCAGTTCGACTCTAGGTGCAATTATAACCCAAAGTGCCAAATTGAACCAAGCAGTCAAAAATGAGCAATATAGGTGATTTTTCAAGGCAATAAGGATTTTTATGTTTCTTAGAAGGTTATAAAGGTCTTTAGGGTCATTGGGTTAAGTTTTAGGTGTCTAGGAGTTAAGATGTCAAAAATTGTTTAAAAATTTGTAAAAGTTGCCAAAGCAAAATTGCAAAAATGCTGACAACTTTGCATGTTTGTTGAAAAACCAAGAGTACGTTGCAACCACCATTTTAAATGTGGTTATAACCATTTCAATGGAAGCATATATTTATTATATGATCATATAGGCCTCATTGGGTGATGGTTGTATGGATTTGATGTCTTTTGAAGTAATAAAAGCCTAATTTTTTGCCATTTTCCTATCTTTTGCTATTGTATAGATGTGTACAGATTGGAACATGTAAAAATTTGATGTTTTTGGATAGGTATTTGAAGTATCTTTCATTTTCATTTGGTTTGAGGTTTTGATCTATTTGTGTAAGATATTACTAATTTACTGAGGGTTGCCTGGGTAAGCCTATAAATTGACTAGATTGCACTTATGTCCCTCTAACTTGCAATCCAATAGTGGGATCTTGATACCATTTGGTGGTAATCAAGTTATGGGTGTATTATTACATATGGTAGGGTTTTAGGGGCAGAAAAGTTGGTTTACTATTTTTGCTTGCAGGCCCTAGGTTGAACATCATGATGTGTTTAGCCCAATTTTGAAGAGAAATTGGTGTAAAACTCTCAAACTTGATGTAATGACCTAGGTAAAGGGTGGAATGGATTTTTGGCATGGTGAGGAAGAGTCTCAAGTGGTTTTTCTAATTCTATGACCCCATCTCTTGACACTTGCCTTGGAAAGCCAGCCTAATTAGGCCTATTAGGACTATGAACCTAGTTGGTGTTTGGGTATACTGGAGTAGGATCAACTCATGAGTCTTTGGAATCTCCAAGAGTTTGGAAAAGGGTATCCAAAAAGATTTTTTGTTTGCTATATTGTTTGGGGAGTTTGTGAGTTAACCTTGGAAAACTAAAAATAGACCTACTAGATTTCTAGGCCTAGATTTGGAAATAGGTCTATTGGTGGTGTAGGAACCCTAAAAGTGGATGAATTCCAGTGGGATAGGACTAAGTATGACAAAAAAAGTCTTTGTTTGAACCCCTAAAAGCATTTTGCCTAATTTTCCCTATTTGGCCTAGTTGAGGGCTAGTGTCCCTAAAGAATTATTTTGGCTCAAGTTTGCTAAGAACCCTAGGGAGAGGGTAAGACCTTGGAGAAGTGGAGTTGACTTGAAGAGATAGAAGTTAGCATTGGGTAAAGGTTGGAAACCTTTTCTGGCATCTTGTAGTGGGTTGGGTGCTACTAGGCACTTAAGAAGGTTTTGGTGGATTAAGGCTGTAGACTCTGCACTAATCATATGCATCCTCTAACTATTCCCAACATTAATATGCATAATTACATATGATACATGTTATTAATCTATTCCCAAGTCACAGTTAGAATAGAAAGTGGATGGTTACATCATTTTACTTGAAGGAAACTGGTGCAAGGCACCAAGGCAAATGGATCATCAAGTCTAAAATACACAATAGTCTGAAGATATACATGCTAATATACACCATCATAATGATAAATAGGATTAGTAGATGCAATGTTCCCTCCATGATCTTAGATACTATCCCAATCTAGTGATTTTTACAAAGTTCATAGAGACATACAAAGGTATTAAAAGGCCTCTTCAAATACATCATGAGATTTCCTATAATTTAATGGAATGATAGACAACCATGGTAGAGTTTTCATCATACTAATAGGAAAAAGCATCAACCTCCAATTTAGGTGTTATACCAAATTTGAAACCAATAAGCCAATAGTTGCTTACAACTTGGTTTATATTTTGGTTTTCAGATTTTTTTAACCTACTTAGGCTAGAATAAACAACCCTTGGAAGAGAAGTCCATGGTTGTCAAAGAAAGACACCATTTTGTATGTTTAAGGCACTTTATGCAATTTATAAGAAAAAGTTACTCATTAGGAAAATTCAAGATTTTTAATATTTTTTGTCAAGAAATCATAGGACTGAGTTTTTTCTAGTTTGTTTTAGGTATGTCGGAACCTTTTCCAAGATGTAGAAGTGGAATCAAGTGAAAAATGTAAAAATTGCACTTTTTGTGCAAAGTTGCATTGTTGAAAGTTGTAAAAGTTGCTCAAATTTTCAACTTAGTGTGAAAAGGTTATAACTATTAAAATTCTGGTTCTAACCATTAAAATACATAGGAGATATATATACCTCATTTGTGAGGACTGGAAGGCATTAATATACTTATTGGAAGAAGTTGCAAAGAAAGAAATTCAATTTTTTAGTCATTTTACTGTTGTTTTCATATTTCACAAAATGTACAAACTTTTAGACCACATGTGATGGATTTTTGAGATAGAGCTTTGAATCAGCTTTCTTTTTCTTCTGGTCTCATTGTTCTACGTATTTTCTAACTCAAGTTATTGCATTTTTAGTGAAACAAGGTTTTTAGGATAGCATTTTGGTGCACATGGAAAAAATGGGCCTCTAACTACAATTTCCTTGGTTGAAATTTCATGAACACTTGGAAAATGGTAGTTAGTAGGGTCCTTTTTAAGATTCCATGGTTTCAAGACTGGAGGATGTGTTTTGTGATTTTTCCAATCAAGCCCTAGGTCAAGTACCATGAAGGATTTGACCTCTTGTAGCATGTTAATTTGTGAATGGAAGGAGTTTGGGAATTGGTGAAGGGCTAAGCATTTGGAAATAAGTTATTTTAGTGTTGCCAAATTTTTTTCAAGTCATAAATGTGAAATCACATGAAAAATGTAAAAATTGCACTTTTTCTGCAAAGTTGTAAAAGTTGCTCAAATTTGCAACTTAGTGGCAAAAGGGTCATGGGATCAAATTGTTTGTTCCATTAGCTTTAGGTGGCCAGGTAAACCCTAGCCCCAAGCTCATTTGGTCCTACTAAGCACTCAAACATTCTTGGGAACGCCAAACCAAAATGTCCCTAAGGGTCACTAAATGTCATTTTGTAGCAATCTTTGATGAGGCATATCTCAAAGCTCATGCAAGGTATGGATGTGATTCTAGGTCCTATAAGACTATGTTGTGGAGACCTACAATAACCTCTCTCACTTTTTGGAGATCTTACTCTATTTTGATTTTATGACGCCATCTTAAGTGATTCTAAAACTAGTAGTGTTGGGTAGTACAAAGTTGCCAACTGCCAAATCTCCATCACTGTTCATCATGGGATCAAATTGTCTATTTAATTAGATCTAAGTGGCCAAGTTAACCCTAGCTCCAAGCTCATCCCATCCTGTTGAGTGCTCGAACATTCTCGGGCATGCTAAACTGAAACATCCCTAAGGGTCACTAAATGCCATAGGGCAATGATCTTTGACAGGGTATATCTCGGAGCTCATATGAGGTATGATTTTGATTCCAAGTCCTATAGGACCGTGTTTCAAAGACCTACAATAACCTCTCTCACTTTTTGGATATCTTACTCCACTTTGATTTTGTGATGCCATCTCGAGTGATGCTAAAACTCATAGTGTTGGCCAATACAAAGTTGCCAACTACCAAATCTCCCTCACTATTCATCGTGGGATCGAATTGTCTATTCTGTTAGCTCTAGGTGGCTAGGTAAATCGTAGCCCCAAGCTTGTCCCATCTCATTGAGCACTCAAACATTCTTGGGCACACTAAACCAAAATGTCCCTAAGGGTCACTAAATGCCATAGGGCAGTGATCTTTGACGGGGCATATCTCAGAGCTCGTGCGAGGTATGGATGTGATTCTAGATCCTATAAGACTATGTTGCAGAGATATACAATAACCTTTCTCACTTTTTGGAGATCTTACTTAGTTTTGATATTTTGTGACAACATCTCAAGTGATGTTGAAACTCGTAGTGTTGGCCAGTACAAAGTTGTCAACTGCCAAATCTCCCTCACCGTTCATCATGGAATTGAATTGTCTATTCTGTTAGCTCCAAGTGGTCAGGTAAACCCTAGCCCCAACCTTGCTCCATCCCATTGAGCACTCAAATTTTCTTAGGCACAAAGAACCAAAATGTCCCTAAGGGTCGCTAAATGCCATAGCGCAACAATCTTTGATGGGGCATATCTCAGAGCTTGTGTGAGGTATGGATGTGATTCCAAGTCCTATATGACCGTGTTGTGGAGACCTACAATAACCTCTTTCTTTTTGGAGATCTTACTCTATTTTAATTTTCTGATGCCATCTCGGGTGATGCTAAAACTCATAGTGTTGGCTAGTACAAAGTTACCAACTATCAAATCCCTCACCGTTCATTGTGGGATTGAACTATCTATTCCATTAGCTTCGAGTGGCCAAGTAAACCTTAGCCCCAAGCTCATCCTATCCCATTGAGTGCTAGAACATTCTCAGGCATGCTGAACCAAAATGTTCCTAAGGGTCACTAAATGCCATAGTGAAACAATCTCTGACATGGCATATCTTGAAGCTCATGCAAGATATGGATTCAATTCTAGGTCCTATAGGACTGTGTTATGGAGACCTACAAAAACCTCTCTTTCTTTTTTAAGATGTTTCTCTATTTTGATTTTGTGATGTCCTCTTGGGTGATGTTGAAACTCGTAGTGTTGGCCAATACAAAGTTTCCAATTGCCAAATCTCCCTCACTGTTCTTTGTGGGATCAAACTATCTATTCCATTAGCTTCGAGTGGTTTGGTAAACTCTAGGCCCAAGCTTGTCCTATCTTGTTGAGCACTCAAACATTCTTAGGTACACCGAACCAAAATGTCCCTAAGGGTCACTAAATGCCATTGGGTAGTGATCTTTGATGAGGCATATCTCAGAGCTCATGTGAGGTATGGATTTGATTCTAGGTCCTATAGGACCATGTTGCAGAGACCTACAATAACCTCTCTCACTTTTTGGAGATCTTAATCCATTTTGATTTTGCAATGCCATCTCGAGTGATGCTAAAACTCGTAGTGTTGGCTAGTACAAATTTGCCAATTACCAAATCTTTCTCATCGTTCATCATGGGATCAAACTGTTTGTTCTATTAGCTCAAAGTGGCTAGGTAAACCCTATCCCCAAGCTCATCCCATCCTGTTGAGCACTCAAAAATTCTCAGGCACACTGAACCAAAATGTCCCTAAGGGTCACTAAAATCCATAGGGCAGTGATCTTTGATGGGGCATATATCAAAGTTCGTGCAAGGTATCGATGTGATTCTAGGTCCTATAGGACCATGTTTCCAAGACCTACAATAACCTCTCCCTCTTTTTGGATATCTTACTCTATTTTGATTTTGTGACGCCATCTCGGGTGATGCTGAAACTTGTAGTGTTGTCTAGTAAAAAGTTTCCAACTACCAAATTTCTCTCACCTTTCATCATGGGATCAAACTGTCTATTTTGTTAGCATTAGGTGGCTAAGTAAACAATAGCTCCAAGCTTGTCCCATCTTGTTGAGTGCTCAAACATTCTCGGTCATGCCGAACCGAAATGTCCCTGAGGGTCACTAAATGACATAGGGCAGCAATCTTTGATGGGGCATATCTCGAAGCTCATGCAAGGTATGGATGCCATTCTAGGTCCTATAGGACCATATTGTGGAGATCTACAATAACCTTTCTCTCTTTTTGGAGATCTTACTCTGTTTTGATTTTGCAATGCCATCTCAGGTGATATTGAAACTCATAGTGTTGGCTAGTACAAATTTTCCAACTACCAAATCTCCCTCATTGTTCATCATGGGATCGAACTATATGTTTTGTTAGCTCTGAGCGGCTGGGTAAACCCTAGCCCCAAGCTTGTCCCATCTTGTTGAGCACTCAAATGTTCTATGGCATGCCAAACCAAAACATCTATAAGGGTTACTAAATGCCAAAGGGCAGCAATCTTTGACGGGACATATCTCGGAGCTCATGTGAGATATGGATGTGATTCTAGGTCTTGTAGGACCATGTTGCAGAGACCTACAATAACCTCTCTCACTTTTTGGAGATCTTACTTAATTTTGATTTTGTGATGCCATCTCAGGTGATGTTGAAACTTGTAGTGTTGGCCAGTACAAAGTTGTCAAATACCAAATCTCTCTCACCTTTTGTCATGGAATTGAACTATCTATTATGTTAGCTCTAGGTGGCTAGGTAAACACTAGCCCCAGCTTGTCCTATCCCGTTGAGCACTCAAACATTCTTAGGCATGCCAAACCAAAATGTCCCTAAGGGTCACTAAATACCATAGGGTAATGATCTTTGACAAGGCATATCTCGGAGCTCATACAAGGTATGGATGTGATTCTAGGTCCTATAAGACCATGTTGTAGAGACCTACAATAACCTCTCTCACTTTTTGGAGATTTTACTCCATTTTGATTTTGCAACACCATCTTGGGTGATGCTGAAACTTGTAGTGTTGGCCAGTACAAAGTTGCCAACTATCAAATCTCTCTCACCTTTCATTGTGGGATCAAACTATCTATTATGTCAGCTCTAAGTGGCTAGGTAAGCACTAGCCCCAAGCTCGTCCTATCTTGTTGAGCACTCAAACATTCTCAAGCATGCCAAACTGAAACATCCCTAAGGGTCACTAAATGCCATAGGGCAATGATCTTTGACTGTGGCAACTAGATATGTCATCTCATCCAATGATGAAGACTCGTGATAGAAAGTAAAGGAGTGATCATACACATCATTTTGAACATGTTATTTTTTTATGGTAATAAGGTAATCCTCAAATCTTTCTACTTCATCCCATGCCCTATTTTGATACTTCTTCAACCTTGGGTTTTTCACATTTACTATTCCCCTAACTACAAGGCTTGACAATTCCTACCAACAAGACTTCATACTCCATTGTTGTATTTGTGTTGTTTTATTCTAGTTTAAAAGAATAAGGGAATTTATCACCTTGTGGTTATATCAACACTACACCAACTCCTATACTATTGGATGAAGAGATACCATTGAACTCAATATCCTATAGGGAATCCTTATTATTAAGTTTAGATTCAAAAACCTCTTCCCCTCCTGAAATAATGTAGTTAGAAATTTAACACCTAGTGCATAGAATTTGGGCTCAAGGATCTTCTGATGAAAGAAATGTACATAGACTTTCCATTTGGTTGGAGTGTCACAATTTCCTTACCCACTAGTATAGTATCTTGGGACCAGTTGAATTTAACTTTTCCTCCTAGGTCCCTAAAAAAAATCTTTCTCAACATGTCATTACAAACTAGGATATTAGGAAACAAAATAGTTATTTTTAGTGTCTTGCATGGATGAGTGGCTAATGCAAATTGAGAATTTTTTATTTGTTGTACTTGGGGGGCCTTCTTATAATCCATAAAAGACCATTTACCAAATATTTTAGTTAGGGGGGAGGGGGGTGGACCTATGGATTTCAAAACATACAAGGCATTATGTTGTCAGAGGCCCTAGAGTCAATTATACAATTATTGATCTTATGGTTGTGTATAAACATAGAAATATAGAATGGTTTGAGCTTCATATTTAATGAGACATATTTGTTATATGAACCAACTTTAGCCTCAAATTTAACAATGGAGAAATGAACTGCATAATTTTGACCTATTTCTATAGATAAAACATTAGTTAATTATTTATCAACAACTTTAGGCACAAATTGATGACCTATGACATATTCAATCAACTTATCCAATTTGTTAGGGTTCTATCTAAGATACTCGTAGGGGGGATTTTTTAACTTTTGAATGACTTACAAAAGTATGGATTTTTTTAGCAAATGAGATTTTGGAGTCATTGAACTCTAAAATTTTGAACCAAAGGTTTGACGAAAATGATGCTTACCTTTGTTCAACTACTCTGGGCACAATGTATTACCCTGAGTCTTAAGGATCTGTTGGCTTCATGTTGGAATAGTACATGAAGGATATTCTAACATTACCAAGATATTGCCCTCTTTTTTATGTCAAATTTATATTCAAGATGACAATTTCTAGCGTCGACAAACATTTAAGGATTTCCTACATTTTCAGAATTTCCATTGAACTTGGGCAAGATTTCCTTAGCTCCTTTGGGTAGGTTTTTTAGATTAGTACTTAAGAGGTGTAAGCTCCCCATGGTTGAGCCATTGTAGCAATTAGAGTTGAGATAGTGACTTTAGGGGGAAGATTCATCCAATGTAAAGTTTAAGTTTTCCAAATAGTAGGGTGGGAGTTGACTGGGTTTCCTTCAAAGGAGATGAAGGTCTACTTTTTACTTTTCTCCTAGACCCTATAAGGTTTGGTGAGAAGTTAAGGTCTTCTAATTATTGAAATATGGAATCAGGGATGCCTTCACTTTCTTGGGATCTACTGCATTATCTAGAGAATACAAACTCCAATTTTCCCAACAATGGTTCATAGACTAAGATATTTGGATTCTTGGTTTCTAGAGGTTATTCAATTTTGTTTTTGTCTTTGTTGTTGTAGTTATCTAAGAACATCATCTATATCTTCTTCCTCCCCGAGAACTCTACTAGCTCTATGCTAATCTTCTTGAGTTTGCCTAGACTACCAAGCAAGAATATTTAAGTGGCTAAGAATATCTTCTTTCTTATTGTGAAAACCAATATTGGATTCCAACATAGGATATAATATTTTCATGTACTTTGTGAAGAAGCTTTGAAAAATCCCTAAAACCTATCTATAACCCAAGGAGCACCTATTTATGATTGGAGGAATCCTAATCAAGGGTTGGCAACTCATTTCTTGTACAAATCTGTACTCTTGAAATGTATGCAGTAGACTATAATTGTTTTAACATAGATTTTACTAGTTTTTAATCTTGTTTGGAGAAAAATCATGTGGCTATTATCATTTTGTTGCATGTTGTAGTTGTCTTTTTTTTTTTCCCATTTTCCATGCATTAGTTATAGTTTGTGACCAATTTTTGAAAGGTTTTGTAAATTTCTTCAAAGATACCTGTCTGCTGTCAGTTTTGGAGTTGTATATCATGAAAGGGTTGTAAGTCTTGTTTCCACTGTGAAAATTCCATGGTCTTATGGATTTCAAGGCTACAGACCCTAATGTATTATATTATGCAAGAAAGGGCCCTAAAAGTGAGTGTAAAGAATTCTTTGACCAAGCCCTAGGCGAGCTAGGCAATTCTCGACTAGGGACTGTCAGCAAAGAAAGAGCCCTCGAGAGAAAAACTTGAAGAATGAATACTTGCCCTTATGAGGGATTGAAGAGGGGTATGAGGAGGTTTTAACTTATGGAGGAGGAATCTTGATGAATTTTGGAAGGTGTCTTAAAAGTGGGGACAACAAGCAGCCAAGAAAACCCTATCAAACCCTCAATTTTTCTATTTTTGTTGTACAGCCTATACACACCCTAAGACCCTAAAAATCCTTGAGAATGGGTCCTATGTATCAATTTTTCTTAAGGCCAGAGGTGTTGAAACTCTAATACAAAGGAGCTATTGGCCCTAGAAATCTGGGTGGAGACCTAATTAGGGGCTCTCCTTGTAGCCATTTTGTGAAGAAATCTTGAAATCAGGTACAAACCCATTGTTGTTATCCATTCAAGCATAGTAAAAGTGTTCCAATAATGCCTTAGGACATCATGGAAAGCTTGGTTGGATTGGGGAGTGTTATGGTACCCTAGTAGACCTATATAACCTTTGGAGCAATATTGTTCCTAAAAGAGTAAGGGAGTGATGCTGCAAGTTTGGATTAGTTAACCTGGTGAGGAGGTTGGGAAAGGTTAGGGGATGTTCTAAGTAGTGAGAGATCCTATAGACCACATAGGTGTAGAGAAAACACCAAGATCCACATATAATATACAAGGTTGCATAGGGACGGGGGTACTTGGGTATGTCAAATTTTATTTTTTAATTTATAGAAAACCTAAATTTATGAGTCAAATTACTTTATTATAATTTTAATTTACCTATGTGTCAATGCCAAATGTCTCATTCAGGAACTGATCAGTGACTAGCCCATCATTTGCAATATCTCCAATATGACTGCCAAATGTGCATAAGGATCTGCATGATGTGCACATGTGACCACAATGCATGGAAGGCTCCTCCTCAACTAATGCACTCGTGCAAAGAATGAGGGTCTATGTCAAAGCATTAATAGTCCCTAGAGTGTTGGCCTCTACATGTTCCTTCACAACTAAAAGAATAATCACATGCTCACCTTGTGGCTTGACCATAGGTGCCTTAACTACATTAGGGTCATGACGTGCTCTTGGCCTCTCAAATGATGACCCCCCACCTCTACCCTGACATTCTTATATATCAAAATAATTGGTGATCTCCCCAAGGACAAACTCACAATACAATTGCCTTAAGAAATATATTGGAACCTCGTGATTATTGTAGGGAGGGGCATCAAAAACCATCTACCATCTATCCCAAAAATTATTTCTAATACCATCATGTATGCACCAATGGATGGGGAACCGTTTAGTTCTCTTTAATAGTATTTTGTTCACTAGGTTTTCTAAACAATGCACAAATGCTACCTTTTGGTATATCTTTTTTTATTTTTACATCTTGATATGATAATTTGTTTGCATAATATCTTTTTTGATCATCCCTCTTAACCTACCAAATATCCAACTGACCACTTGGGTCATAATGGACTCGAGGGAGGATGCCAATTGAGCTCTCATTGGATTGGTTTGTCCACAAGCTTTCAACCTACCAATTAGTGCTTCTAATTCATTTGTGCCTCTTTCTATTTCATTTATTATGTTCTCTTGTTGCTAGGAGGTCTTCCAATTAGTGCAGGTTGTGGAATTTCTTGTTCTTGTTGTGGAGGGTTTTGATTCTCATCTTGTTGAGGGTTTTGGTTTGGATCTTGTTGAGGGTTTTTTTTTTTAATCTTGTTGGGGATTTTCCAATTCATTATTCACATTTCATGATAAGAAACCAATTACAATCTTAATAAATAAAAAAATTTAAAGCAAAATTGAAAAAAACCTACAAAACAATACAAAAACATATAAAACAATGCAAAAAGAAGGCTAGACAAATATGGCGTGATCATGATCTCGACCTTTGATGATAAAGAGGCATATTGACAAGGTGGGTGGCAAAAATCTTCAAATAGCTGAATTCATGTACGTGTTGTAAGGAGAGGAAGTTGCAAAATGCTGAAAAAATGAATGGGTTGCAGGTTTGCAGCCCATTTATAATATTTTGGGGTTTCAAAAAGCATGTATGCACTATTCAAAGTTAGAAAAAATGAAATGGGTGTCATCTTTTTGCAACCACAACTTGGTGCACTTACCCATTAATATTATTGGTAATGTAAGTAGTAAATTAATGACAAGAGGAAGGATAATAAATGAGATTTTTTTGATTTTACAATTTGAACCTAAGAATGCTAATGAAGCATGTGAGAATGGATCATAGATTAATGCTATGAAAGAAGAGCCTAAACATATTGAAAAGAACAATGCATGGGAGTCATTCCCTAGGTCTAAACACAAGAATGTTATAGGAATTAAGTGGGTATTCATAAATAAAATGAATGAGCAAGGAAGAATGGTAAGAAACAAAGAAAGGTTGGTATGAAAAGGTTATTCCCAACAAGAAAGTATTGATTTTGAAGGAAACTTATCTCATGTAGCAAGATTAGAAGTTGTTGAATTATTTTTGGCATTTCTAGCTAACAAGAAATTTAAAGTATATTAGATATATATCAAATCATCTTTCTTGAATTGATAATTATAAGAAGAAGTATATATTGAGTAGTTTGATGGATTTCCATTGATATAGAAATAATATATGGTATGAAAATTGAAGAAATATCTATATGGATTGAAGAAGGAAGCTAGAGCTTGGTATGTGAGGCTAGATAAACACTTGCTAAACTTGGGATTCAAAAGGGAAATGTAGATAGTAATCTATACCTAAGATTTATTTTAGATGGATTGTTCATTATAGAAGTTTTTGTGTATGACATCATTTTTTTCAGAAATGATGAGGTAAGTAATCAAGGTTCTAATGAAATGAAATGTGAATTTGAAATGTCTATGCTATGTGCTTGAAGAAGTACATTTTGGGATTAAAAATATCTTGACAAATTTCTAGTGACATTCAATATCAAAAATTGCAAGCTAGTTGGAGCACCCATGTTTACAAGTTGTTAGTTAACTACTGATTATTTCCCCAAAATGATCAAGATAAGATATAGATCTATGATTGGTGATTTATAGTATTTGACTCATACTAGGCTTGAGATAGCTAGTGCAGTTGGTATTATAGTGAAGTATCAAGTAGATCCTAAAGAATCCAAGAATAAAAAGAATATTTAGGTATTTGAAAGGAACTTTGGAATTTGGCACACTATATTCCTATGCTGATGTTGATTGCATAGGAAATGTTAATGATAGGAAAAGTATTAGTGGAGGAGATTTTTCCTTGGAGGGTAGAAGCACAAACATATGTCACCTTTTATAAAGAAAAAGGATCACATAATGCAAAATTTTCAACTTTATTGATATAAAAATGATATGTGTTTAGAATTTGAAAATGATGTAAAGTGATGAAATGTGTGAAATTGAATGAATTTTATGCCTATAATTTTTATTTTTTAATTCAGGAAGAATTTATTCTTTTTTTTTAATTTTGAAGTCCTTTTTTTTAATTATGAAAAATATAGGGCGTAGTTCCTATCAAACAAATATATGCAAATCATCTTTTTCGCTCTAATTTGAAAATATGTTAAAGATGACATGTATAGCTAGGGCACAAAAAATAAATGTTGGTTTGTGATGTATATTTTCTTTGTTATAAGTAATCGAGGTTGACCTTATAAAAAACCAATAGCTTTTTTCTCTTGTCAAAGCTTCCCTATCAAATCTACACCTTTTTTTAAAAAAATTACATATTCTTAAATGTGACTCTCTCCTATAAATATAAATATAAATTTTTTGTGATATGATTTCCTACATTTGTCCTTTTCTAAGGGGGAATCTTCCCAAATATTAAAATTACTACTATAATATTTTGAAATTCTAATATATTAAAACTAATCAAAACACTATGAAAATTATATAATGATGATATTGACTCTGAGATCTATAAAAGGCTATTTTTATTTTTTCGAAAAATTTGATTTTTGATAGAGAAATGAGATTTGACCATAACAGGTACTAGTTTCTAAGTGATAAAGTTAATGAGAAGGAAATTGGATTGGAATATGTGAGAACAAAAGAGAAGGTTACATATATATTCACTAAACCTTTGGCTAAAGGCACCTTTGAACACCCTAGAGGTATGCTTAGGGTAATGGATCACCTTGTGTAGAGTAATTAATGTAGACATGCACCAATGTGATGTATTTAGAGTACATTTATTCTATTCACCTGGACATGATGTTTGGTACTCTTCCTTAAGGCAAGGAGTCACATGGTGTAAAACTAACCTTAGAGCTATTTTTTAATAATTTTTGACATAACAAAATTTGTATGCATTTGATGTTATTTTTGGCTATAGATTGGATCTATCCAATGCAGGTACTTTGATGAGATCATTATCAAAGGGAGAGAGAACTTTAGAAATTGTAAGAGAGTCTTGATATTTGACATGCTGGCACATTTTCCATTGATGTCAAAGGGGAAGGAGATCAATGAAAAACTTTTCATCGAGGAAGATATATGCAAGAAAGTATCATAGATAATGAGGGAACGTATATGCAAATGAAGTTTAAATTTTGAAGATTATATATGTCGAGGATATTACAAATTTTGCATTCTTTTTGGATTGACTATTTTTCACCATATGTTTCCATCAATGCAAGAGGATGAGATTGTTAGGAATGTAGGATATTATTGGTACTTGGATGAGTTTGAGAGATGTTGTATTGATGGCAGGTTTTGTGATTCATGACAATATATGTCCTTGTGTTCGTGAAAAAGTAATATTCTCTATATCAAATGCTATTTATCAGGTTGAAAAAGTAGATATGCAATCTTACATGTGTGTAGTAGAATCAGTGCAGACATCATGTTTATATTTTCTATGATTTATTAGGTGTTTTGGCTAAGTTACAAATTGTTTTGTGAAGACTAATAGAAGACCAATGTACATGAAATAATGATAGAGATATTTGTGGGTACTTTTTCTATATCTTATTGGCAAATATGAATTAACTCTAGAGACCATAGAAGGTGGTAGAAGACTTATTCATGTATGTACATGTGAGGAATTGAGTTCTATTTGGATTATTTTGAAAAGGTCCCTAGTGTGTGATGTGTGATATATATTTTATTGGTTGTTGACTTTGTTATTGTAGTGTGTGGCTTAGCATTGGAAAATGTAATGTTCTTATCATAATGTATGAAAAAAATAATGTAATTGTTATATTGATGCTTATATAGTTGTGTATGCCTTAAGATATTCTTATGTTATTAATTGTACATTAGGGAATTTCTAACAGGCCGACCTAATTAATCATTTTTAAAGGGTATAAAGGAAAGTTGTTTTCTTGATTAGATTTATGGAATATATACATCTTTTCATAATTGATTCACCCCCTACCCACTCTCAGTTGTGTGTGAACTTTACTTCTTAAAAAATATATCCTCTAGCAAGGCTCCCTATGCAAATGTGATTGAAGTTATCATGTGGCACATAACTCTAGATGGAAAATTTTGTAGTATTTTTAGCTATCATTTTTTTATTCTCAATCATTTTAAAGGCATTATAAGTGTATATATCTTCCATTTCATTTTCTTTATCCATGTATCAAAGTCTCAAATCTCATGCCAAAAACCCTTTTAATCTGGGTTTACATGAGGGTCTTATTTTCCTTGTCATGCAAAATGCAAAGTCTTTATCTATCCAAATTAAACCTAAATCAAAGAATGCCAAATTAATTTTCAAAAGAAAATCCAACATAATTATGTAAACTTTTCCATGAACCTTAAGGATGCCCCCATAGATGAGGAAGTTGTGTTTCATTTGGGAAAATGAAAGCAACTTGAAAAGAGTACCTTGGTCCACCATAAAGTTCTCTTGGATGATTATGATTCAAACTATACTCCCCCTAATGGTTTCATGTCAGATTGTTTAGATCAAATTGATGTGACATGGGTAAAAGTAAATTAAAAATGTATTCTCCTATGTTTTCTTAAGAAAAGGATAGAGTTTTTATTGGTCCCATTGAGTGGGGGGAGGGATAAATTCCTCAAGAATTAAGAAAATCAAAAAGAATTCACGAATGGAGACCAACCCTACTCTTAACTCCCATTTTTTTTATTTCTTGATTGTGCATCCTATGGATATGGGAATTAATATTTCTATTTAAATGGAATTGGGAAAAGATACGGCTATTGAGAAGGGCTCTTTTGTCCATGATACCATTAACGACAAAAGTGTAACATATAAAATTTTTATAATATATCTAGCACTTATATGTGCTTATTTTTCTTATTATTATAGGAAAATATTATTACAAAACATTAACAATGAACATTGGTATGACAACACTAATATTGTAGAAAAAGATGTTTCTATTGTATTTTACCTCTAAATTGTGAGCCATAAATATATTATTCTCATAAAATTATGAGAATAAGTACTAACAAAATAATAGGAACTTTATTTTAATTATGGTATAAATTTAAAATAATAAGTAATGAAAGGCATAAAAACATATAATAAGTTTTAATTTAGGCAAAAAATGAATATAACAAAGCATGATTTAAAATTTGAAAATAAAAATGATATATGAATACACTATATTCAACTTTGGAAAGGTTCTTATACCAAGATTATCAAGACTACTTATCCTTCTCCTCAAGAACATTATATTGGCACCACAATATGATGCTAGTCACTTTTTAGATCTAATAAGTATTTTTCATTCAATGTAAAAGTAAACACTGTCAACAATAAGAATATTAAAATCACAAAACCATTGTAATAATATTATAAAAAATATTAAGTATTTTATCAAAAATACTAATACAACTAGTAAAGTGCATTTAAATTTTAGATATTCATTTTTGATGAATGTCATTTTTTTAAACATTAAACTTCCTTCAAATGTTTTCAAATTTAATTTCCTTACATGATTCGCTGGAGTAAGAAAAAATTGTGTTACAACTTTAAAAAGAAAGAGGTTACTAATGAGTTGGCTCCTTCACCTTGAATTTACCACATGATATTAGAACTGATGTGTGTTATATATCCAAATAGATTGTTGGTGTGTCACATGTCTTCTTATTAAGCACGCTTTAAAACAAGTTATTTTACGTGGGGATTACAGCATTGTTACAGATGAAACCAAGCAACGTTTTTCCTAGTGGATATTGTATTAAGTAAAGGGCGTTCTTCTACTTCAATAGTTTGGGCCGAATATTCAGCTTTGAGAAACAAAAACATTGGTGTTCCCCTCTCGAGTGCTATTATAATTTTGCCGTAATTCTCACTTGACTCCAGATGATAACGCTTCAAACACAAGCAGGGCCTAATTTATATCAAAAAGTAGAAGCAGTGTGATGAATTTCCATCCCACTTGCTAGCTTGCCTTGTACACCAAATCAATATAGATATTGAGTTAAATAAACAATCTCATTGATCAACTTGCCGGCCATTCCCTTCTGATGGCTATTTAAATGCGCACACTCACCAATGGGTATGCATTAAACATATCAGCAAGCCAAGAAAACCCTAATCAATTACTACAGCAGAGCTTCTACATGGCATTCAGTTTCATTTCACACTTCCGCTTCCTTAACATGAATGTGTTCATGCTGCTACTTTTAGTTATAAAAATGGCAGACCATTGTAAACTAGTCTTGGGTGGTGGTGGTGAGAATGATAGTATTCTTCAAAAGCCAACGGTGCCCCTTCTCAATTATTTGAGAGTATACAAGTTTTCTGAAAAGTATGACAATTTGTGGGGAGGCCAACATCAAAATGTTTCTCAAGATGGTTACTCTGTTACACTCACATTAGATAGCTCATCTGGTAAGACATGAACATTAACATTAGCAATGCATTTCTCTCTTTGTGTTATTCTCCTTTATATGAATTGAATTGAGTGATGGGTGATTGCAGGAAGTGGGTTCAAGTCAAAAGAGGCTTACATGTATGGCTTCTTCAACGCCGCTGTTAAACTGCAGGCTGGATATACTGCAGGGATCATCACTTCATTTTATGTATGTACTCCCAAACATATGTCATGTTATTATGGGATGATTTGAACACTTATCAAGGCTTGATTTCTAAGAAAAAGTGTTCAAAGTCATTTAAATTGATTTACTATCATAGGTGATATAATGTGATGCAAGTTTTTAATGGGTGACCACTCCATTTTATGTGTGTAGCCTTAAATACTTATTAAGGCTTGATTACTACTTGTAAGAGTGTTAAGGCTTGATTACTACTTGTAAGAGTGTTAAATAGTCATTTAAATTGATTTACTATAATAGAAATAAGTAGGTGATATAATGTGATACAAGATAAGTAGGTAACATAATGCGATGCAAGTCTTTAATGGGTGCCCACTTCATTCTATGTATGTTGTATAAATTCCTCAAATGCAATTAGGGTTAAGTTGAACAATTAAGGGTCATTAGAAGTAAGTTTTCAAGACCCATATTTATTCATAATGCAATTCTTAAGGGGTGCTTTGTAATGATCAGCTTTCGAACAGCCAAGTCTATGAAGGATGGCACGATGAAATAGACATTGAATTCTTGGGAACAATTCCTGAAGAGCCATACAAATTGCAGACCAATGTTTATGGAAATGGTACAGGCGACGGAAATCTCATCGGCAGAGAGCAACAATTTCATCTTTGGTTCGACCCAACTCAGGATTTCCACAACTACAGCATTCTCTGGACACCTTCTCAAATCTTGTAAATCTTTTTCTCCCTTTCTTAATATGTGTGATTTCCCTTTCTTAATGTGTGATCGGGCGGCTTAAACATCACATACTAAGGTTCGATTCTTAGACTAAAAGTGTTAAATAGTTAAAGATGAATTTTATTTTCAAGCTTAACTCTTCCCTTAATATGTAATATTTAAGAATGGCAATGTGAAATGTTTAAGAATGACAGATAATATCATGACATACCTAGATTTTACCAGCTGCTGTTTATGATTTATTGTTGTTTTGGTTACAGATTTTTGGTGGACGGTATTCCCATAAGGAGGTTTCCTAAAACAAAAAGCCTTGGAGTGATATACCCATCGAAGCCAATGTCAGTGTATGCAACCATTTGGGACGCATCTTCATGGGCCACGGATGGAGGGAAATATAAGGCGAACTATACATATGAGCCATTTCTTTCGAGTTACACCAACTTCCAAACGATTGGATGCGCTGACAATGATAAGTACTGTTCCAAAGTGCTCTTAGATGGCTGCTTGGTTTCCCCGCATTTGAAGAAAAAGCAAATCATTGATCTGAAATATGTGAGGAAGAATTATATGACATATGATTATTGTCAAGATTTTCAGCGATATCCCAAGGGCACTATGCCTGAATGCCCACCATAAACATCCCATCCATACTAATTTATTCTTCAAAGTCTGCTAAAAGGGGAAGTTGGCATTGCACTTGGGCAGATAAAAGATTAATTATTGTTGTAATTTTGATCTCTATGTTTTATCTTAATGTATAAGGTATCATGATCTTTCAAAAAAAAGTCTCCTTCATTTCATAATTTTAAATTGGCATTAAGAATTTATGAATATTCTACAAAACCAATAGAGTAAATGAAGTTTTTATTATATATATTTAAAAATAATTACATGTTATTTCTAAAATGGTTATAATAAAAATATTGTTCTATTTCATACATAGCTATAATTTGAAATACAAAGAGTAACAGGGAACAACATTTATTAAGTTACAAACAAGAGTAAGAAGATGATCTTGATTGTTTGACTTATTCCGACTTATTCTACGTATTCATCAAAGAGTTCCAATTACCATTATAATCTTTAAAATGATCATTCTGATATATTTTGTCATGAACTTTGTATTATGCACTTGTAGAGCAAAAGTTTATATAAGAATAATATTTGTTGTATGAGTTTCAAAACTTTAACTTCATTCCCAAGAATAATGTTAATATAAGATTTGATAAACTGCCAAAATCAATGACAACTTTTAAAATAAAAGTCTATGTGCATGGGTGTCCGACAATCAACAAGAGGTGTAAGATATATAATGGTCATTATTATGGCAATTATAGGGATTACGACAACCATCATCATATGACAAGACATGTTGGGCTTCAACTTGGTATTAAGAAGGGTTTTTTGTCATTACCACCAACATGTGCCTCATGTTTGGTACTATGTAATTATCTGATATTGGTGGTGCTAACCTGCGAATTGAGCCCAATAAAATCAATGAAGCTTTCAAGAAGAACCCTAAAGTGATGTTTGTCTTTGAAGAGAAACACATTCTGCCCTTCATGGAGAGTATGGATCGTGATGGGTATGATGAGACTATTTCCAAGCACTTTTTATGTTCATAGAATGATCGCAAGGTCACAATGAATGATATTACCTTCGAGATTAATGAGAACCACATTGCAAAGATGACATGGTTGTCCACTAAGGGGTGCAAATGGAAGAAAACAAGTAAAACTTTTGATCACGACAACTTCAATTGTTTCTTTTGACCTCCATTGGAGCGACTTGTTAAAAAGAAAGGAGGTTATAGTAGAGAGGATCTTTTAGGCATCCAGCCCCATGTTTTCCATATCATCATGAAGTATCTCATGGTGAAGGTAAATTTATTGTCTTTTACTTCTATCACCTTTTGTTTCTTAATCATCTTAGAAATAATGACCTCATTTCTATTATGTTTCACCTCCTCAATTCCTTGGAAAGTAATGTTGATTCCATTCAGGAAGCTAAAGAGACTAGGAAGGAGTTTTTCATTCTGTATCAAGGTCTCATATATAGGTTTTACAAGTTTCACCTTTCCCTTTGCCCCCTATCAATGTGTATTTTCATGTGGTTAGAGAGGCTACCCCATTTGCTTCAACCCAGGATGTTGGCACCCATTAGGCTGGGACCAGTAGAAAAAGGTTAATCAAAACGCCTCCTAAAAAAGAGCATAGTTTTCTTCTTTAGTCTAAAAAAGACAAGAAGAAAAAACATGAGAGACCCCCCAACCCATGTCAAGCCACCAAAAAAATGCAAAATGGAGGTGTGTACACTATGGAATCATAGGACTATATTGAAACCCTTGGTGCATGAAAGTCTAATAGAATTGCCAAGAAAAAGTGTAAGAAGGCTCTCAAGAATAATGAGTCCTTATTATCTAATGAGTTTGTTGTTAATGATACCAATGATTCATTTTAGCACTCATCCAGCAAGAAAAAAGAGCATTATTGTTAGCCCCAACTAATAATGTAATTGGTAATGCTATGAATGTATGTAAATGACTCATATCATTTTTTATCTTATCATTTATGTCAAGTCTTAGTTGGCTAGGCATTATGCTAACTTTGTAGAGTGTTATATCATTAGATTGATGAAGAGGATTTGAAGAAAGTATGATGAATAGAAAATAGATAAGTATGATATTTAATGAGCACCTAAATGATTTGGAAAATGATAATGTAATGATGGTCCAATTGTTTTACAGTCATGAAATATTGAGAAGTATTGAAGAACACAATCTTAACCGAATGATAAGATTAATGAAGGAAGATTGTATTCATCAAGTGACTACTATATTGCCCAAGGAATTAGTAACTCAAAAAGGAAATTTAGTATTACTCGAGTAATTCTAGTATTAACTAAGGTATATTACTCAAGTGAATATTATGTTTATTGAGTAACAACTAGAAGAACAAAAGTGAAAAATATGGAATCTAAAGTTGACTTTTGATAGAAATATGGATAGTTCAAGATGGTCAAAGGCACGAATCAAAGTTTTTTGCAAGATCAATGAGTGGGAAGATTCAATAAGTGTCTAATGATGGAGATTAAAGAAAGGTGAGGGAGAGCAAAAAATTCTATTTTCCAAGTGACTAGATTCATTGTATGAAATTTGAATCTAGAAATTCGGTATGAATCTGAGATTGGCAATTGTGATTAAGCAACAATAGATGGAAGAATTTGGAAGCATGGAGAGAAATATTTAAGGAGATGTCCAATATAGTTTTAGGTTGTTGATTATTTGAATGCATATATGCTAGTTGATTAGGTATTTTTGATGTTGCTGTGAATGTGAAGTATTAAAAAGAATAACAAAGCAAGGAAAACTAATAAGAATAGAGGAATAGAGGAGAAAAGTGGATGAAAGTGAAGGTGTGAATCAATAAAGTGAGAGATCAAAAGGAGAAAGACTAAAGAACATAAATCTAAACAAGAAAAGGTAGTTGTTATTCTTAACAGAACACTTAAATTGTTACTTTCTAGCTATTGTAGTAGAAAATCTTGGAAGACCCAAGTTGACCTAACAAGTTTGTGAAATCCCATATGATAACATTGATTAGTAGTGTTTTTAAGTCCTTCAGATTGGGACACTCTTTAGATAGGATCAAGGAGTGATAATATCTTTTTGATATTTTGGTAAAATTTGTTGGAAATCTCAATGGGAAACAAGATACTAAGAGGGTACATGAATCAGGATCTATAAAAAATTTCACTGATAAAAAAAATAATTGTATACTCATGTAATCCACTTAGATCTCATATCTCATATCATATAAACATAAAAATGTAATCTAGAAATGAAATATATCTAAGCATAACATCCATGAAAAATATCAACATATAACACAATGATCTCGGTAACCCATAAACACTTAAAGTTGAAGGCAAAATTGGGGTGGGGATGAAACCCACAAATTGTTACTATTGCAACAACAAAGTTCTCCTATTAGGGATACAATTTGATCATATCTAGTGATCTACCCTATGAGGGGTCTTCTCTGTTAAAATTTTTTAAGATTGTTAGGTCTTACCCTATTAAAGGATTTTACACTTACAATAAAGTAAGGACTCTATTAGGAGATTTAAATAGGTATGTTAGAACCACTCTATTAAGAGATTTTTCCTAACTCAATTTGTTAAAACTGATTCAATACCTGATCCTTCGATTTTCTCTTAAATTATTTTACAAATCTTCTCTCTTTAAAATCTCAATCTGATCTCTTTATATGATATATCCGGTTTGTCCTTCATTGCTAGGTTGCTATGTCTAATCTCCTTTCAAACTTAGTCTTCCTTCACTCTATACTTAGCTTCTTCACTCCTTCACACTTCACACTTCGTTGTTCATTCACCATTTCTCATTATGATCCTAGGGTAGGAACCCTTCTTAAATAGATAATCCTAGAAAGTTTATATTACGATCAACAATCCAAATTTCATCATTTTATCATTTCACCCTTTTTATTTTCTGATTGGTTGATCTACTTTTCTTGGGATTAGTGCCTTCCGACAAAATGTTTAATCTCCTCCTTAAATATCTCTACAATCTTTAAATGTTGTGTAGAAGTAAACTAAAATTATTTACATAAGTATTTTTCCTATTACAAACTCATATGTCAAAATTGGTTTACTTGACACTTGAATGTTCTGACACTTAGTCATACCTAATATTCATGTTGTCACTCAGCTTCTATACACTTGACATATATTGACTCACTCAACATTAACTGACTTTCCAAATTCTTAGTCTCTTATTTGTTACTTAGTAGGTATGTTGACTCAATCTCTACTAGAGTGCTCGGCAATCTCTGACTTTCTTGGCTTATGATAAAATGTAGACAAGCCTTTTGTAGCTCAGCCTTCTTTGGATGGCTTAGTCATAGTGACGACCATCCAACACTTCCTTGGAAGTGATGAAGTGTTAGACACTAATAAGAAACTTGGGCTAGAGACCGTGCAAAAATAATGCTCCCCCTAAGACTGTAACTCTGTTTTCAAAACTTAATCTTTGTAAACTTTGATGCTGTTGACTCATTTGATAATGTTGTTTCTGATTTTTTTCATCTTCCCCTTTATTCAAATATTTCCCCCTTGGTTTTTTCACTTATGGCTTGGGGTTTGCAAGGGTTAGCTTGTATTTATCCAAAAATATTTGATGACTTGCCAAAATTTCATCAAGGCCTTTATTCCATTTTTCTCTCATTGATTTTATGATTAGAATATGAATCTATAGCTTAGAAGCTAGGTCAATTAAGTTCTCTAGTGTCAAAAGATGTGTATCTTTCTCTATTAAATTTTGAGCTATAGATGATTCCCTCTAAATTATCTCCAAATGTGGTAGTAGCATGAATTGAATTAAAATCAATTTTTTCCTTAAGCCACTATCTCTATCCATTAACTTGTCTAATCTTTGTTGATCAATGTCAACTTATTATATGAAGATGAGAATGAACTTTTGTTCTTACCAAAAGAATGTATACACGCCTTCATATCTACTTGAATTGTATCAATAGATCATTGATTCTCCAATGTGAAGCACTCAACATCACAACATTCCATATACAAAGAATGATGACTTTTAAAATTCCTTCCAACTGAGTGGTAAGGTTAGAAATCTCAACCTGCCTATTGCAAGTTCTATTGAAACTTTCTGCAAAACTTTGTGCTCAAACTTCTTCTCAGACCACCTCATCAATTTATCATTGGTCTCTATATCCTCAATCTGAACCTTATCAACTATGTACACTAACAGATCCAAAATTAGATGTTGCATATTAAAATCAAAAATATCAAATGCATCAACAAAAAATCCTTTATATTATGCAATACCTACTTCTTTTTGTGTTCTCTCATCAACTGTTGTTTTGTCTTGTGACATAGCAAGGTTTGCGATTCCTCCATCTATTCCAATTTCATATTGTTCAAGTCATACATAGGTAATGTTATGAATTCATCTAAACTCATTTTTTCCTCTTTTGTATCATATGTATGTGTCATCATCTGAGATTGAGGAGTGCTATCACTAGGTAGTGATATCTGCAGTTGTTTCTCCTTTGCACTTGATCCAAGTGACTTCTCCTTTTGAGTTGATTTAATTTGTTGTATAGGTGCAAAATTGAAGGCCTCTATAGGTATGAAACTCAGTAGTTGAATAAGAACTTGGATAGGCTCTTGTTCTTTGGGCTTTTCTTTCTTTTTCATATCTTTCTCTTCTTCTACCTTACTCTCATCTAGTTTGACATCTATGACATGGGTGAATTGTGGAAACACAGTTATTACCTCGAGCTATTTCTTGACACTTGGTCGGTTAGCTAAATACCTCAATAATAAAAGATTGGACATCCTTCTACATTGACTCCATGACTAGAAAAATCATGTATTTTCCTAAGAATAACATCCTGACTTCATTTTATTTGTCAACCTAGGAGTGTAAGCTTGAGAGGGTGGCTACAAAGTATATGCTTGGATTCCTCTTTAAGTCATTACAACTACAACAAGAAATAAATGCTACAAGAAACTAAGCTAGGAATTGAAATGACATTTTCCTTAAAGCTTATCCTAATGCTACGAATAGTAAATCTACTTAAACACCTATGCTATAGGAACAATTCAACGATTCTATTATTAATTGTTGCAACAACAACAGAAGTATACTTTGCAAGGAAATAAACTAAGAAAGGAAATCTATTCTAACAAAGTAGTTCACTCACCAAGTGGGGGCCCTTGGATGAGGTTACAAAAAAAAATTGACTCTTAAGGTGGAAACTTGAACTCTGTATTCTATTCATTCATAATAAGAGATTAAATTTGAAAACGAGATTCTACTCTACTGAATAGAACAATCTACTCTATTTCCTTCTGGTCAAACTAGGAAAAGATTAAAAAATTCCCTTTTAAGGTTACAAAAAAAATTATTTAAATGAAAGCTTCAATAACTTCCTACTCCTATGATCACTCCATCAACAAGTATCAATTATAGATCATAAAGTTTACAATAGAAAAACTTATTAACTATGTTTTAACTCCCCTAGGAATATAGAAGGTTGAGGAAGTTGTCTTCATGTGTCACCATAACATAATTCACCCCATGATCTGCTTATGTGGTGATTTGTGAATCATCTGGTTAGCTTTGACTCAACACTAAAATGTTGTCTTCAATATGTGTGGCAATACCTAAGAAGCATTAAATACAACAACTTCTACATACATGCATTCATCTCATCATCAATGTGAGAAAAGGTATCATATTCAAATTATCACTCTTGCAAATCTTGCAGCTATAGGAAGGAACCTACCTAGACATAGCATAGATGAGGAAATATTTATCAGCACGTAATATCCTTCTTAAACCATAAAAAACCATAGATTCAAGCAAACACAACATAACTAATCAATCTATACTTCAATCTTCATGTCTTAACATATAGATAGAATATTCATAAAACATAAGTTCTTTTGCTTAAACCATAGAGTCATAAACTATTTCTTGCAAGGTAACTATTAAAATCAATATAAAAAGTTCTCAAAATAATGGCCTTCTAGAGGCTTATCATTCCCTCCAATTGAACTATTGCTAGTCTCCAGCAATCATAAAGTTCAAAATCCTAGCCCACACTCTCCAGTCACTAGGTATCCTTTCACCTAGCTCATTCCTCATGTAGTCAAAGTAACCATAATTTGATTTGAGCCTCTTCTAGTTTTGAACTTCAGCAGTCATGTTATGATCTTTTGCATTGTAATTTATTGCTAGTAGTGGTTGCAGGAGAATTGGGGGTTAATACCTTAATGGTAACCAATGTTTGCAATGATTTCTCCCCAAGTTGATATACCAAGGAATCCTTATTTTAGCAAGAGTTAGATTTTGTAGAGAGTGGGGTTCTCTTGTTTTTACATCATGTGGCATTCTAACCCATCATTGGCTTGAGGTAGCAATTGTTGTTTCAACATTCTGAGATAAATGTTGTTCCCAATTTTTAAAAGCCGACTCTCTAACTGTACTCACCTTACCAAGTCCTACAAGATTGATCAAAATAGAAATCCAATTCAGATATGTTTCTAGCCTCATGAACAAGGGTGTTTTCATCTCACTTTCCCTATAGGGTGTGACTTGATGTTCTCTATTTATTTCATTTTGCATCCATGACATTTCTACCCTTAATTGCACATCCCCTACATACAGGGTTGGGTTCCATTTAGTGTCATTAGGCACCACAAGATTATGAAGATACAATTCACACAGTAACTTTTTCAAGGCCATAGGAATAGATTGAAATGTGTCATAAAATTCATGTGGGGTAGTGATAGAGGGGTTAAGACCTTGTACAATTCTAGTTAACTTATAATTTGAAAATTGTTCTTTAAGAAATATAGCATATACTAGTGATGGCGACCTACATTCCATTACCTTAGGAATCAACCTTGTAATCTACCCAATTCTTCTCTTAATAACTTCATTATGATCTAAACTTTCTTTCAACTGGCAGTTCTTCTCATCGATAACATGCTTTAATTTCTTTTTCTCCAAGTTCTATTACACTTTTTCCCATAATAGTTGTTGAAACAAATTAGTTCCTACAGAAAAAGGTGTGGATAAATCTGGTGGTGGCAATGGCTCATGATGAAAGAGGTCTATCCATTCAGGTACCAATTAATGAGTTTTGTTGACATTTTGTGGTGTGGAGCACCCACTTTTTCTTGTGACAACAACTATTTCCTATTTTTCCTCCTTACTAGATTCTATGGCTGCTGCAGCTAATGTATCCAACTCTTCTTGATCCAATTTTTCCAATAATTCTTTGAAGGGATTTCTATAAAATTTTCACTAATGTCTTGCATAGTAGGGTTTTCTTCAAATTATTCAAACATTTCAATCTCATCAAATTCTTTATTGCAATCGATAAGCACATAATTAATACTACACTATGCTTTACTTTGTGGTAGTTTTTCCTCTGGAGGGGGCTCCTTTTCTCTTTTAGACACTTTAGAGGGAATTATGGGAATAGAGGCCTCCAGAACTGTACTCCTAGTGATTCTTTCACTTTTCCTCATGGGTGGTGTTGACAGGCATGGGAAACTCTTTTGTTTCCACCTACTTACAAGTATTTCTAACATGGGCGCTTCAAGAGGTTTTTGGAGGCCTTCTTCCTCTTGAGAGTACAAGGTTTCATTAGGGATACTCTCCTCATCTTATTGTCCTAGCCTTTCTACTTTAGGTTCCAAAATTTTACCTTTATTTTTCTTTGTGGAGGACGTATTTTTAACAGATGATGGGGCTTTAGGAGCACTAGCAATTTCTACTTCTTTTCTTTTTTTCTAGCTAACAGTAGAGGGTTCAACCTTATAAATCCATTTCTTAGTTGGATTAAGACTAGAGGGAGAGGCTTTAGGAGTATTTTTAGCTCTAAGAACAACTTTACAAAATCTTGTGGACATTCTTTCCCTTCATCCTACACCCTGGCCTCTAGGGCCGACCAACCTAGGTTCTACCTCTTTTAACTACAAGAATTCCTCCCATGACCCAGTTGCTTTTTTATTTAATTCTCTTTCTACAATTAATTTTATCAAACCATGATGAGAAACTGACTGACTATTTCCTAACTATACTAGAGAAGCTTGCTTCTTAATAATATTGAATAGGAAGTTGGGAAAGTTTACCTGTTTGTAATAATGTAGTAGGTGAGCCAATAGCTTGAAATGTAGGACATGCAAATATTTGTAATGTCCCTCACACATGAAATATCAAATGATAAATGCAGTAGGTTGAATAAACTCCATTGGTAAGGATAGCCTCAAAGTTCCTTGTTTCTTATCAATGTCCAATGGTGGGTCCTGATGTATGTTGAACTGTGCCCTAGCTGTCTTCAAGTCAAACTCTTTGTAATGCCCCGCCTAGAGATCCTTGGAACAAGGATGAAATACAAGCCAGAATATTTTTTTTTTTACAAGTATGAATGCACAAGATAACATCATACAGGGATCACATAGATTGCAATAGAAGAGTTAACCACCATCCTAGCAACCAACGAATCTCCAAATGCCACAATTGACCAAAATGATCGATGATGAAGAATGCATAATTGAATTCCAATTGAACACATTCCAAATTCAAAATGTGACACCAAAGGACTAAAGAACACCTAATATAGTATCCCAAACAACTCCCAAAAAGTTTAGATCAAACCAAAAAGTGTCTGCTGCCTGCTCACACAGATTTTGCAAAAATACAGGCGATACTTTAATACAACACTGGAAAGTATCATGTGACATTCCTAAAGAAGGAGGGTGACACTTTCAAGGACTCAGCGATACTTCTCTCAAAGGCATGCAATACTTGTTCTCCTAGTTTTTTCCCTCCTGGGGCAACCTAGTGACTTCAGCTATCACTTCCTTTGAGAACTCAATTCTTAGACCTTTAAACACTATAACTCCATCTCTTAAGGTGGTCATAAATTAAAGGGTTAATTCTTCATTAAATCCGTTCAGACTAAGGCAATAATCCAACCATCCCTTTCTCCTAAACATTTCACAATTGGTTGCATCTCCCAAGAGAACTCGATGATCAACAAGCTCATTCCTCTGTATACCTCTGCCCTTGGTCAATTACAGCTAAACTGTAGAAAAAGTTTGATGTTCAAGGCTTAGCAAATCAAAGCTTACAATGTTGGCTCTAGTTTTTCAGAAAAACAACTTCAGAAAAATGGCATGTACTTGAGAAGTTAAATGCACCATATCTCATAATATCCTTTGGCATCAAATTTCATGATTTTCACACGTGTATAGGTCTGTCACCC